>OX336389.2:3711010-4911010 GCA_946902985.2 Meconema thalassinum | reverse complement strand
GCCTCCATGGATAACAAACGAGGGTGAGCTCATGACCTCATGAGCCTGCCCTGGGGTTATGACCGCAAGGAGGAGGAGGAGGTGTGTTTTCACTGTTTGTTCGTTTAGGGACATGGCTTTTTTTTGGTAAATTGTAGATATAGTATTTTGTATTTTGTAAATATTGGTTTTTGTCATTGTAAATAGTATTTTTTGCAAATAGTGGCAACCCACTTGAACCGTTTGCTCTTAAAAAAGTTATATGCAACCTTATTTTTATTTTAATTTTAAATTTAACCGATTTGCGAATTGGACAATGGTATATAGTGTGATTCTTTTAAAGCTGTACAAAGTTGTAGTGTTTGTAAATATGAAATGAGTAATAGTATTTTTTTAGTAACTTTAATGACTAGTAGTTATATTGTGTTTTTTTTTTGTAATGTAAATCGTAAATGGAAAACTAAAAAATGTTGTTTTGGGATGAGTGTGCATGTCGAGAATGTGCTTTTGGGAATAAATAAAGTGGTTGTGTTTGTTCCCAAAAAGACAGGTAGGGTTGTATGAGTAGAGAGAAAGCTGGTGTGTATGTATGACCAGAGCAAACATGGTGAGGTAGGGTGGATGTGGAGGGGGAACTTTTCACTTATATACTCATTTTGTTTTGTCGATAGTTTTCTTTCTTTGAAATGTAGCGGTGAATAGACATAATTTATGTAAAAAAAAAACAGTCTTACCTGCAGTAGTCGTAGACCTCAATGTTTCTCAAAACACACGTTAACTCACTGCATCATCATAATCATGGTCAAGCACTCGCATTGATATCATTGACAAATCTCAACTTTCGACATACACCAAATGGAATAATGACAAAACAACAAAATGGGAAATTTATGCTTCGATATCACCAAAAACGCAAAACTTAAAACACACATTTTTAAAACTGGAAATGCTCATGTTTGAAATATAAAAATTCAAAAACATAAAACAGACATTTTTGAAAAGTGTCATCAACAAAATAGAGAATCCATATCATCAAAAACGCAAAACTTGAAACAGACATTTTTAAAAACTGTAAATTGCAAATTGGCAAATGACAATGTGTGACAATGTGAAAATGTAAAAATCAGCCCATCAACATCATGATTTCTTTTAAATTAAAATGAAACATTGTGTTCTGGTAAACCTTTGTTTTTTATTTCATAACCTTAGGGATTGACAAAAGAAAAAAATATAATACAAACACATCCCAATTCCTCACTCCTCAATTCCTTAATGTTCATGTCCATGCATCATCAACTTTCCTTTCATAGCACTCATCACAATCAGGGCTGCTATTCCTTCACCCACTGAGGCATCACAGAATATGAAACGTTGTTCAGATTTTTCAATAACAATTTATCTGTCACATGTCTTAAACCAGTATGACTATGGCGATAAGATAGGTCATATTCTTTGCATGCTTGATCCCAAAGATTAATGGGTACATCACCACGCTGCAAACGTTTTTCAAGATGAGTTCCAGGGCCACAAAAACGATAACCTGGAAGATGGATTTCGAAATGTAAGTATTGAATCACTTTGTCAATGACGTCACTGCCAGTAGAGGTCTGGCATATCCTTTTCCATTGATAGTGAAAAGGTTTGGTCTTCCTCTTCCAATGTGGACGATGTTTGTGTTTGTTGTTGTTGCTTTCTCTCGCCATGACACCCGTGGAATGATTCAACAAAGTCTTTACACGGACTATTATGACCGTGATACAGTTTCACTAGCTGACAAGTCACGCGCTGACGCATAGAAGGTATTTTTGCCATGGCCACTTGGTTATAGTGATCGTAATCCGTACAGAGTTGCAATTCACTCAACACAGGGCCTTCAGTCCATAATTTTGTTACATGTTGCCAGATTTCTTTCACCGCGTTGGCGGCCACATAATAAATGAACGACTTGGGCAGCGCTAAGAGTTCCTCTTTGGTAAATCTGTCTTGTTTCTTTTTGCACACAAAAAAATTCCCGATGTCTTTGTCGGTAGCATTGCCTTTCTCCATGGTGTCACGTGTTGTAGATGTTTACACGTTGCTTGTAGAAATCTCACTGGCGTTATTCACAGGTAAATCTTGAGTTATAATTTTGTTCAACAACTCCCAGCAGGCATGGGTGGTTAATCAATGAAAGAGATGCCACGCATGCGCTAGGGCTGTATGGGTAACGTTGCCACAGGAACAAGTATCCATGAGCGTTTGCAGGGAGGGGCAGCCCAACTCCATGAGGTCGATACATTGACAGTAAGACTACAAAAATGGTTGCAACCATTCACGTTTTTCATTACCTTTCACAAATACAACATTGGCCGAGGACAAGTGTGCTTTCATGACCACGTCCAAATATTTATAGGAAATGGTTCCTTGATTCCAGTCTAGTTGCCTATGATTTTCAATCCACCGGGTTTTTTTGCGGTCTTTTTCACACAACAAATCAAAAGCATGGGGCGGATTAAATAGTAAAAGCGTAGCTTGTGATATCCAAAACGTGGTACAATCGATAATGGCCACTTGTTTAAATATAAATTTGTTGTCACCAATTTTAAACCTTTGGCAATCCACAATAAGTGTGCGCAACATGTTGACGCTTGCCTGGACCAAGTTCAACAGACGACTGGCTGACAATCAATGACTAAGGTGTGGCCATGACATGGACTTACCTGCCATGCTAGTTTGAAAAAAAATCGAGGTTATGGTAGGACAGGGGGACATGAAAAAAATAAGAATTTAAGAATTACATCATTTTATTATCATAACACGTCTTACAGGCTTTTGTCATTTTGGGATAAGGACGATAACAACTGATACAAAAATATAGTCTCTTGTGTTTGTAACGTCCATAACACCGATGATGTCCCAATATCTCTAAACTAGGCGTTTTCGATTGTGAGCTGCTTACTGAAGCACCATGGACACCATACGGTCCACACGTATCGTAACTTGTTTTTTCATCACTCGGGGACACGAGTGAGGGATAGCTTGAATGACAGGGTATATTTCCCACCTCCATTCGGCATAGGAAGGGGCAGGCAGGTGACCAGGGCTGATGTTCCTTCATGGGTTCATCGCCCTCCTGCCATTGGTCTATGATGATGGGACAAAAGGCACATTTCACTTCATCTCTTTTTTTAAATAGTAGAATCCAGCGGCCGCCAAGGCTTGAGGGTTTATGGAAGGCACTGGCCATGTTGCAAAAGTCTTGAAACGTTGTTCCTCAGAGTTTAAATTCATGGATGTGACTTCTCTTGATGCTTTAAAGCAAGACATGACTGAGTGGCTTGACGTGGGTTGACCTGTTATTTATACACTCGTCACTTGGTTGTACAGTTGATAATAGTTGACTTGTTTGTGATGAATAATCAAACAGTAGGCTGTCGTATTGGCTGGTACATTGTCATGCGTTTCAAAATCTAGTCGAATGTCAATATTGGATGGCTTGACAGACTCTTCCAGGTAAGAACAGTCAAAAACAATCAGTGGCGCGCTTGCCTTAAACGCATGGGTTAGCAGCATGGGGCCGTTCTCTTTTTGATAATACGACCATCGAAATTTAGAAATCAAGCCGTACAGGGGGCCAAACTTATTTTTTGAAATATCCAAATCCAGTCCTTCATAGGGAAACACAGCTCCGTTGAGGAAAAGACGTGCATTTCTCAATTGCATGTGATCAAATTGCGTGGCATCTTTGGTTTGTTGATACTTGCGATTCGTTTGAAAACCCACGATAATGTAGAGAGGTCTCTCTGTATAGCGTAAAGTTTTTAAAGACCAACTGTGTGTGTTGGTGGCGGGCAATAGCGGGTACTCATGGAGTGCCCAGCTTCTAAATTCCAAGGGTAGAGGCATATCTCTTTACCATCTTGAGTATGCCCAGTTTTTTGCTATCGCCGAGGGTCACATGGGGCACTTTCCATAGCAAGCGTTGTAGTTGAATTTGTGAATCTATGGGGGCATTGTCAGCTCCCTTGAGTGCATTATTATCACTCCTGTCTCTCACCAGATAAAGCACTTGCCTTGCATTGACCACAATGCGCTAGTGGTCTTCGGCAAAGCCTAAAATCAGTTTAAGAGGTAAATATCCAGAAAAGGTCCCATCGGTGTGTACCATCCAGTCATTGGTCGAGTCAGGACACCAGCCTGCCATGCAAAGTGTTTTACCTTCTTCCTCACTATAAGAGGGGTATAGTTTCATGACTCTGGAAATGCCCACATTCCGAGTGCTATCCACCACGATATCGTTAATGACATACCGCACCTCAGGAAAGAGAAAGGCCAAACCATGGTTGGCCAACTTGGATGTGGTGGGTGTAGAGCCATCAGCTTTGGTGAGCCGACCTTTGATCTGAATGACACATTCATGCGGTAGGGTGTAAATATCTTGGTTGCTGATAACAAATTGAATTTCATCATTGTTATTGAGTCCAGGTGTTTGAGCTTGATAGGAATGGAGATCAATTCTTACCACTCCTGGTTGCTCCTCGATGTGGTTCGCTACCTCTAGGATATAATTCATCATGGGGGTTGACGTGGTAACCCAAATGCTGTAAAATCTGCTTGTCCTGAGATGTTAACGTGTATTCACGTGGCAAACAACTAACACCATTCCTAGACGGTCTTGTTGCTTTATACACAAACTTCATAGTGGCTTTAGCACCAACTTGTAAGTCACTGGTGTGGTAGAATCTAGATCAATGAGTTGTTGCTCTCTATTGATCAGTCTTAATGTTATATTACTAATACTATCGACAGCCACAGAATAAAAAAGCACCACTGGAGTGTTTTCACGAATAATATAGCCATTGGGCGATGTCACTATAAAGTCATAAAGCGAATGCGATGGTTTTTGATTGGTGTACACTTGGCTAATAATATTACACGTTAGCGACACATGATGGTCCTCAATGAACTTCACTTCATGATCCGTTTCATGTTTTTTGTTGGGCTCAAACACGCGTGGTTTAAATCCTAGTAATGGACCAATGGAATCGGGACGTGTTATAAAGTCAATTTTGAATGTGGATAAAATACTGCAGCGATGAGTGTTGGTATTTCCTACAAGTTCAAACCTGCGTGTTCCATCGATAAATGACTTTAAACCATATTGATTGATCAATACCACATAAATGTGTACATAAATGTTATCGATCGTGTATCCACCAGAGTTCTGGGTGAGCACACAATCATCATAGTAAAACTTGTTGTTCACATTTTCACGTATGTTGTATATTCGATTGTACGTTTCAAGAGAAACAAGTCCCAAACCATGGGGTTTTTCACTCAATTCGATAGGCGGGTAAAAGTCTAGGCTGACTTCAGGTCCACGTCCATGCAGTGTAAACGTTTTACTTTCTGCCGACATACAGTTGGCGTTTTTGCTTACGCTGCGTCTTATATAAAAAAATTAAACACAAACGTCCACACTGTTGGCTGTTAAACGTTTGCTCACGATTCACATTATAATATATCTTGATCCTGTTTCCAAAATAGGTCACTAGTTCCATGGGCGGGGGCAAATTCCCAAAACTGTCAATGTACCATACGGTGGATCCCTCTTTCACATGAGCTACATAATACGTTCCTTGTCCTCGGTGATCATCCAAATTGACAACAGCACATTCCTGTTTCCAGGGTCGTGGGGGTAATTGGTTTCGCATAAACACACCTCGAAAATGAGAAAGCTTTAGTTATTTAGCATAGCTTTCCACTTGTTGATGCGTCAGGGCATGTCTTGCTATGGCTGAGTTTTTTTTTAATATTTCGAAACGGTGAAATCCCAAATCCTTGTTGATAAAAAGCTGGCTTTAAATTGGCATTTATAGCCCCCATAGCAATCGCATCCATCGCTTCATTATGTCGCTGACTTTCTTTTAGTTGTTGCTTGTCCTGCTGCGCGGCTTTAATGGTTTTCGTGACTGCACTGGCACCGCCCAAAAGTGAACCCAGAGCAGCCAGACCAGCAAATAAAGCAGGTAAAAATCCAGCTCGTTTGGGGACGGGAATCACTCGCCCTTGGTTTGAACCCTGTCGCTGACGTTTTGGAATAACACGTCTCTGTGCTGCTCGAAGGGCTTTCCTTATGGTGAACACATTTTTTCTTTTTTTTTCTTTCGCAAGGGTTTGTCCATGAATGTCGTAAGTCCAGGCTTTGCCAAAGACAAAGTCCATTTTTCAGTCTTTCTTACCACATACCTTTGTTTCACCATGATGATAATGACCAACAACCTTTCACAAGAAAGTTTAAATCACAACTAACGTCAGATTGTTTTTTCATGGCTGTATATTCCAATTCCACATAAAGTGGGAAATCGTTTATGGTTTTTCCCGCTTGCTTTTCATCCCATGTCAACATGAGATGAAAGGATAATTCGTCTCCTGCATTGACCATTTCATGGTTACGGACCAACATCCTATGATCGTTTATCTGTATTTTTAAATGGTTCTCATCAGGAATGGCGTATTTGATGAGAATGGTTCCATCATAGTGTAGTCGATAGTGGATTAAACTCGAAGCAAGCACATAGGTCAAGTGCTGATCATGGACTAGCGGTAAATGGTTTCTGTAATTCACAGGTTTTTCATTTGTCAGATACAATAAAAAAAGAGATGGGATAAATTTATAAAGCCTTTTCATTTCATAGGTCACGTAACGCTTGGTACAGACATCGTCTTCGTCTTGCGGGTCTTCCACGTGAATAATCCGATGGTGATTAGCGCTATAGCCATTCACCGTAAGCTGAGGCACTTTGTCATAAACCTCATACACTTTGTTATCCACATACTTTTTTGTAGTAACGTCTGTAGACACTTGAGGATGTTTTACATGGGTCAACCGCTTTCCCTTAAAGTCATAATCTCCCTGTTTAGTGCGTGGCACTACTGACCTATCCACATAGTGTTTATTAGCAGGATCTGTTTCTTGTTTAGGATCATGTATGGGGACAGACCTAGCTTTGGCCATCAACGCACGTCCAAAGACATCCAACGCCAAGCTGTAGTATGAGTCTACTGTTTCTATGACAAGGCTCGGTGTCCAGTACATAGACAGCCTGCTAGCCTGTCTAAGCCTTAGTTGATATGAAGATTATTAAGCAGCAAGAGTCATTCCCCGTGGGGGACATGGTTTCCCATCTCTGTCCCACATCACGTGAACAACGCCATGGTTCACTGTTTCCATCTTCCATTCGCTGCATCATTGTGGGGCCTTCCGGCTGTGGAAAGACAAATCTTTTGCTAACGCTCATTACGGCGCCTAATGGTTTGCGTTTTCAAAATATTTATATTTTTGCAAAATCTCCCTACCAACCCCTCAACGTGTTTCTGGATCAAGTCATGTCTGGATTACAAAAAGAGAATATGGGTTATTTTACATTTTCCATGCAAGAAAATGTGATTTCACCGGATGAGGTAAAGCCAGATTCACTCATGATTTTCGATGATGTATCCACTGAACGTCAAGGCATCATTCAAAGCTATTTCAGCATGGGTCGACACAAACATATCCATTGCTTCTATCTTGGACAAACGTATTCAAAAATGTCCAAACAGTTGATTCGTGACAATGCCAATGTCATTGTTTTATTTCGCCAGGACGAGAGGAACAGTCGTCACATTTATAATGAACATGTGAATCCGGATATGACCTTTCAAATGTTTACATAATTGTGTGCCAAGTACTGGAACACTCAACGTCATGCCTGTTTAGTGATTGACAAACAAAGTGAACTCAACCAAGGACGGTATCGCTTAAGGTTTGATCATTTTATTGCTATTTAAGGCCCTGTCTCATTCCCCGGCAAGTCATTTGTCAAGACACCATGGCGTTAGCAGAGAGTCAATTGAAAACGCATATTATTAGAGCAAAAAATACTATTCTCCAGAAGTTTCGTCAATTGAAACGATCACGTGCAGATCATGGTTTGTTTATTCTACATCATTTAGCACCTCCGCTAAAAGCCATGTTCAAACCCTCTTTCAAGCCATCTGAAACGCTACCCACCGTTTCACAATCCACGCAGATGCTGCACGAGGACCCTGAGGAAGAGGAAGAGGAACATGAACAGGAAGATTTGACTAGTGTTAGCGAAGTTGAGGATGACGAGTAACAAGTGTTTACGCCTCAGAAAAAGACCGCACCCCTTGCAGAGTTTTTGAGAAAAAAAATCCTTGGCCATGGTCGAAACACCTTGCCCTTCCAGATCGTCTCCGTTTTCACAAGACTTGGCCACTCCGCAAAATAAAGCTCAACTGAAAAATATTTTAATAAGATATTATGGATCAACGCTAGAACCCTATTTCACTGATCTATTTATTGGAAACACAGATACCACGTATGGTGTTCGCTATGAGGATGATAGTTTTAAATTGGGGATTCATCCATTAAATTTGCTCATACTGAAGCTGTCATTAAGAACATCAACTATAAATTGACGCCAGGACTGTTAAAGCTGCTCTTTTCTCGAACACCCTCATTCCATGATTATACGTCAGAGGAACTTGGCAAATATAAATCCATTTTTTGGAAACCCATGCCCACAAAAGACAGTATGATCCAGCTCAACAAGTGAATGCCAATATATCTCAAAAATATAAAACCATCACTGCAAAAATGTTTCTCACCAGTCAATGTACTCGTCGTAAAGTGTCCGCTTCGGGAGTGACATTTAAACCATTAAAACCCCTTGTGGATGTTACCTACTGGCACAATCCCAATAAGCTTGTCCAGCGGCTACAGTTGTTGCATGCTTTACGTCAAGCCGGCCATACCAGCCACGATTGGGAAATTCAAGAAATTGAACCAGAACTTCGAAATGCCAAAATTATTGTTTAAGTCCTCACCCATTAATATGGGTATTGCTCACGAGTTTCATCGCCCAGCTAGGCGTCACTATCCGCGACTCAAGGTGATTTCATGAGGTGTGGATGAACTTTGGCAGGCTGTCTTGGTTGAAATGATACCCTATGCTGGCGCTAACGATGGTGTACGCAATATGTTGACCGTCATTGATGTCTATTACAAAATGGCCTTTGTTGAGCCTGTGCGTCGCAAGTCTGGTCCACTGGTCACATGTTATTCAACACTCCAAACATCAACCTCAGTTGCTACAAACCGACCAGGGGAAAGAATTTTTCAACAAGGATTTCTCCAGTTTTCTCAAATCTAAGGATATTCACCATTACACCACATACAGCAATTTCAAAGCCAGCGTGGTCGAACGGTTTAACCGAACATTGAAAACCCATATGTGGAAAGAGTTTACCGCTCAGAGCACTTATGGCTGGTTGGGCATGTTACCTGAGCTACTGTCACGTTACAATGACAGCAAGCATAGAACCATTGGGTCCAAGCCACGTCTCGTAACGAAAAATATTCAGCGACTGGATAAACTGTTTAACCCCGTAAAAACGGCAGATCCTAAACGTCACCGACTGAAAATTGGGGATTTTGTTCGTGTGAGCAAATTTAAGTCTGCCTTCAATAAGGGCTACACGCCTCCGTGGGGAACTGAACTATTTCGAATTCGTCAAGTCAACTTGGACAGACCAGTCACCTATTTACTCCAAGACCTCAACCATCAACCCATAAAAGGTAGATTTTATCTCCAAGAACTTCAAGAAACAGCATTTCCGAAACATTACCTCGTGGAAAACGTGTTGAAACAAAAAGGAAATAAACTATATGTCAAATGGTTAGGTTTTAACTCAACGTTTAATTCTTGGATCAATAAATTACATGTTGTATGAACCTGTGCACTTTTTTTTATTGAATCGTGTTGTACGAGAGCTCTGTGTACGGCGCTTCGCGCTTCATGCATGTCCATACATGTTTCTCTTTCTCTCTCCACACCCGCGTCTCACTCCTTCACTCCATAATGACATACAACTCGTTCAGCTATTGGCAGTCATGGGTTCTCGCACTCCTCCCCTCACCTCTCCTCCGGCTCTCTGCTCCCCGCCCCCTCACCACTCTAGAGTGGTCACGTGATTTCCTGTTCTCTCTTTGTGTTCACCCTTCCCTCTTTCCCCTCTCCTCTCTGTGGGGCCCCTACCTGCTGCTGCTGCTGCTGCACGCCTGGCCAGCCATTATCACCTTTTTACAGAGTTGCCACATGGTACCAACCTGTTATCATTTTACACCAATGTTGTCAGCTCTCATCCACATTCCATTCTCTTAGCCAACTAGCCAGGCTCCAAGCTGGCCTCTCGAGCAGATATTCTGTTTTCCCATTCTGGCTGCCAGTCAGACATAGAGAAAAACAAGTTCTGTTGTTAACAACTTCCCCTCATACCATTATGAATTTTGTCTGGTTACAGGTCAGTGTTTACCAACATGTTTAAAGATCGTCATGAGGGATTTTCGAAATATTCGCCTTCATTTGTTCGACATAAGAAAAAGAAAATATCGAAAAACGACCCCTCGTTTTGCCATAATTCGCCCCCGTCAAAATAGTCATTTCCCATATCCACCATGGCCAATCATAGCCTTGTTATAACATACGTCAAGCGCTACCGGCTCTCTGTCTACAAACATGCTTTTATAAAAAAAAAAACATAATTAAAATGCATAGTTTTTTTGTTCTAGAGACTTGACATTTATTTTCGTGGTAGAGGGGGTAGGGACCTTTAATATATGTCAAACAAAATTTTTGTCGACGTGTTAGTTTCCAAAATAGTAAAAATTCAAAATTTAACGGTACCAAAATATCTCAAAATATAAAAAAGTTTTATTATAAAAAATAAAGGTCATAGAGACCATTGTTTTGAACTATGGCACAACATTCTATCATGTTTGGTTTTCAAACTATCGCCTACATTGAAAAATATAACGAGTGGTCCATAGGAAAGAGAACGTCATCTCGAGTCCAACGACATCTCATTTGTTAAAATCCGACCATCCGTTCGCCAATGATCACCAATGTTCGCGAGAAAGTAGGCTATCGTTTTGTTTTTCCTCCTACACCCTTGAAACTTGCTGCCCACCTAGAGGGCATACCCACCTTTCATTAACGTCAAACAAACGTTTTTCCACAATTCACCGTTTCCAAAATAGCGCCAATCCAAAAAACTAAAAATTTCATTTTTTTAATACAAACACATATGCGTATCCTAGAGAACGTTCTCCCAACGCCAACAATACCTTGTTTGTTAAAATCCGACCACGCGTTCGAGGGATATCGGCCAAAGTTTACATGAAAGTAGGGGGCGACTCAGAACCCCCATTCTAGCACTACTGCACAGTTTTAGTCCTAGAGACTTGAAATTTATTTTGGGGGTAGAGGGGGTCAGGGCCATTCATTTACGTCAAACAAAATGTTTTGTAAACTCTTTAGTTTCCAAAATATAAAAATTTTAAAATTTAAGTGTTTTCAAAAATCTCAAAAAATAAAAAAGTTTTATTATAAACAATAAAGGTCATTCGTTTCAAGTATGGCACAACTTTCTATCATGTTTGGTTTTCAAACTATCGCCTACTTTCAAAAACAAAAAAATTCAAAAATGTTTTAAAAAAATTGGTGAGTGGTCCATAGGAAAGAGGACGTCAGCTCGAGTCCAACGACACCTCATTTGTCAACATCCGACCATGGGTTCATCAGATATTAATGATTTAACATGTACAGTCGGGTACAAATAAAATGGTTGAAGCAGAACCCGCCTTGCCCCCTACTGATAGTGAATTCTTTTTAACAAAGAAGCCACTATTTTCAATAAAAATATTTTTTTTGTCATTTTGATAATGTTTTGTCGACACCAACTGTGTTTCTTTTGATGATTACCCACATTTAAGACCTCATCATTACTACTTTTTAGATTGCCTGGACATTTTGTTGTACTTTGCTTTGAGCATTGGCAAAATATTATTTCATTAACATTTTGCCGCTTATATTTATAATAGTAACCATTATACAGTGCACGGGGATTACCTTTATTGGTTATAATATTTTCCATAGTAGCAACTGACTTGTGAGTTTGATTTGCATACGGCAAAGGTCAGCACAGTTCTGTGAAGGAATGATGTACCGTTGGCGTTTTATGTAGGATTATGTTGGTGGCTTATTTTGGTAGCTTTTGTTGGTGGCTTCTTTTGGTGGCTTATGTTGGTGGCTTATATTGGTGGCTTATTTTGCTGTCTTATTTCGGTGGCTTATTCTGGTGGATTATTTTGGTGCTCGTTTTCCTGTAGTGCAACTAATTGGCCGAGAACCATAGTGGTGTTTGGAAGCCTGGACCTCTGGATCTCTGTTTTGAACATGTCAAAATATTATTGCATTCACATTTCGCTGCTTATAGTTATAAGAGTTGGCATTATAGAGTGCACATTTGATGACTTATGTTGGTGGCTTATTTTGTTGGCTTATTTTGGTGACCTATTTTGGTGACATATTTTGTTGGCTTATTTTGGTGGCCTATTTTGGTGAATTATTTTGGTGGCTTATTTTGATGTCTTATGTTGGTGGCTTACTTTGGTGGCTTATTGTTGGTGGTTTATTTTGGTGCTAGTTTTCCTCTAGTGTAACTCATTGGCCGAGAACCATAGTCGTGATTGGTAGCCTGGACCTCATAACCTCTGTTTTGGTCATTATCAAAATAATATTCCATTTACATTTTGCCGCTTATAGTTATAAGAGTTGCCATTATAGAGTGCACATTGATCATCTTTGTAGGTTACAGTAGGTTTGATAGTAGCAACTGACTTGTGAAATTGATTTGCATACTGCAAAGGTCAGAAATGTTGGAGAAGAAATGATGTAGTGTTGGAGTTTTATTTCGCCTTATTTTATAGCTTATCTTGGTGGTTCATTATGGTGGCTTATTTTGGTGGTTTATTTTGGTGGCTTTTTGGTGGCTTATGTTGGTGGCCAATTTTGGTGGCTTATGTTGGTGGCTAATTTTGATGGCTTATTTTGGTGACTTATTTTGAGGGGCTTATTGTAAGCGAGATTTACAGATTTTCAGAGTGCATTAAGGTTAGAGACCAGTACTAGGAATGAGATAGAGCTACCTAACCTAACCTAAGCTAACCTAACCTAAGCTAACCTAACCTAACCTCATCTAGCTTAGCCTAACCTAACCTCACCTAGCGCCACCTAACCTAACCTCACCTAGCATCACCTAACCTAACCTCATCTAGCTTCTCTTAACCTAACCTCACCTAGCTTCACATAACCTAACCTAACATAAATTTACCTAACCTAACCTCACCTAACCTAACCTAACCTAACTTCACCTAACTTTAACTAACCTTGCCAGCATAATGCCTACTGCCATGTTTGCAAGCAACAACAACACACTAAGATTGCAAACATGGCAGTATGTATTATGCTAGTTACGTTAGGTAAAGTTAGGTGAATTTAGGTTAGGTTAGGTGTGGTTAGGTTAGGTAAAGTTAAGTTAGGTTAGGTGAAGCTAGGTGAGGTTAGGTTAGGTGATGATTGGTGAGGCTAGGTTTGGTGACGCTAGGTGAGGTTAGGTTAGGTGACGCTAGATGAGTTTAGGTTAATTTAGGTTAGGTTAGGTAAAGTTAAGTTAGGTTAGAATAGGTGAAGCTAGGTGAGGTGACACAAGGAGAGGTTAGGTTAGGTGAGGTGACGCTAGGTGTAGTTCGGTTAGGGGACGCTAGAGGAGGTTAGGTTAGGCGCTCTATCTCATTCCTAGTCCTATTTATTAACCATAAAGTTCTCGAAAATTCTTTAAATCTTGCTTACAATAAGCCACTCGAAATAAGCCACAAAACAAAGCCATCAAAATAAGCCACCAACATAAGTCACCAACATAAGCCTTCAACATAAGCCACCAACATAAGCCTACATAAAACGCCAACACTATATCATTCCTTCACAGAACTGTTCTGACCTTTGCAGTATGAAAATCAAACTCAAAAGTCAGTTGCTACTATGGAATATATTATAACCAATAAAGGTAAACCACGTGCACTGTATAATGGTTACTATTATAACTATAAGCGGCAAAATGTTAATGGAATAATTATTTGCCAATGCTCAAAGAAAATAACAAAATGTCCAGGCAATCTAAAAAGGAGGAATGGTGAGGTCTTAGGTGTGGGTTATCATCAATGTGGTGTATCAAATGAAACACAGCGGGTGTCGACAATACTTTAAGAAAATGATTTAAAAAAGCAAGTGCAACAAAAAATATTATTACTCAAAATATTGGCTTTTTTGTTGAAAAGCATTCACCATCTCCTCTAAAAACCATGTTTAATCCATCTTCCAAGCCATCCGAAAAGCTGCCAACACTAGCAAAAATGGAACGTACTATAACCAACAAAGATAGGACACGTGTACACTATAATGGGTACTCTTGTAACTATAAGCGGCAAAATGTGAATGGAATAATATTTTGGCAATGCTCAAAACAGAGAACAACAAAATGTCTAGGCAATCTTAAAAGTAAAAATGGCGAGGTCTTAAGTGTGGGTAATCATCAATGTGGTATACCAAATGAAACACTGTTAGTGTTAACAAAACTTTATCAAAATAATATAGTAAATCTAGACCAACAAAAAATATTGTGACTCAAAATAGTGGCTTCTTTGTTAAAAAGCATTTACAATCTCCTCTAAAATCTATGTTTAAACAATATTCCAAGCCATCTGAAAAGCCACCAACACTATCAGAAGCAACGCAGACTCTACAAGAGGTCCCTGTGGAAAAGAATGAAAAATGACTAGATAGTAAGAGAGAAGAGGGAGAGTTGTATTTTGTATGTAAATATCTTAAAAGTACTTAAATTAAATAAATACAAATATTGTATGGGTATTTCCCGTTTTTTTCTTAATTGTTTCCAAGGTATCGACTTTTCAATTTTAGGGTAATTTTTACCCCCTACTATTCTTCACCAAAGACAAAAGATATTAGGTTAATTTATCATTTTTAGATGTTTAACAACGTCTTTCCCTGTAAAATCACCATTCACTGTTCTGGGGGTGAAATGACCTTTCGATGTAAAAGGGTATTTCATTACCTATTTATTGAGCTATCACACACGATTTTAGGGTTCTTAGTTTCCAGGGTATTGATTTTTCAATTTTGGGGTAGCTTTGACCCTCTTACTATGGAGACAATATATTGTGCTCATGTGGACATTGGCCGAAGTCGAACCAAGAACCATCTAGTAAAAACTTGAAGGAAATCAGAGTTAGCAGGAAGGATTTCGTAAGAAAACGGAACTTAAGAAGCAATTCAAGAGTATGCAGGTGCTATATTGAAAATAGACCGGAAACATAAGTTCACATTACTGTGACAGTTTTCAATTAATATGAGGGCAAGAAGCCATAAAGGAAGCAATAACGGTGCACACAGTTTAAGAAAGAGGGAGCAGTGATAGCCAATCGACATTCCTCAATACAGCAGCTATGGGAGAATGGATTACTAGTGAAGTGTGACACTAATGGAGGAACTACTTCTTAAGGATTATGGTTATTATGGCTATTAGAGCTGGCCCCAAGAAACGCAAGCTCGACAGAAATTTTAATACAGAGAGAAGGGAATCCCCTTACAAAAGCAAAGAGTTAATGAAATATAACTTGACGAAAGTAAAAAAAACTTTCAAACGCCAAGCTCAGAGGCGAGTAATAGGGACAAGATTTTTCCAAAGGTTGACAGCACGTAATGCTTACTCGAATTTAAAACGCTGACTAAGCATAGCGTCATAGGGGAAAACACATGGATCTGAGGACGAACACAGTAAAATTATAGGCCCCTGAAGAGGGATGATTAGGTTTTCAATTAATTTAAAATTAATAAGCGACCAAAATTAAATCCCCCAGGAACTGTTCTTACATTTAGCATGCTTCAAACTTGCAAATAATGTTTTAAACAAATTGGAGCACGGACTCAGGAAATGAGCTCCGGAAGCACTTGAGGGACTATGTTTTATCTGAAATTAAATAAATAGGGCTCCCATCGAAGCCAGAGTCCAGTCTCATTCGGACCTCAATGGAGGTTATACTGTAAGACAGTTCATCCGGACCCCGTGGAGGCGCGTTACGCTACGTGATAGTTTCACTAGTTTCTCCTGAGGGAGGCTACGCTATATCACAGTTCTTATCTTGGACCTCAGGGGAGGAGGTCACGTTGCGTGATATTAACAGTCGATCATACGCCTTGGCAGAGGAAGTCACGTCGCTACGCTACAAGTTGCACCATAAGCACTGTAGGCCTGTTACGCTACAGGTTGTACCACAAGTTCTGTAGACCAGTTGCGCTACATGTTACAAGTTGGCGAGAAGTCAACAGTTTGCGACTTAGGGAAGTCTAAAGACTTTACAACGAACCGTTTGAAATATGAAGGATAAAGAAATAAGTTACATAACTGCGATCAGTAAGGAACTTGAAGTTCCAAAGGAACATTGGTTCAAACCAGCAACCGGAGTCTTAGGGACCCGAAGAACGAATATCAGTTCGTCTAGTAAAGACAGTTTAAAAGCGTCAAATCCAAAGAGGAATCGCAGAACAAGTTGCGATAGCGAAGTATAAATCAAAGTAGGGGGAACCTAGGAGATTGCAGGTTCGAAACTCGAAGGAGTAAGCGTCAGGATAACTAGCAAGACAAGTTTAAGGTTCTCGAACTGGGGAGCAACCTAGAAACTAGATAATTTGCGTTAAGCAGAAGCAAAAGGAACGGAGTGAAAGCAAATACTGGAAATATTTATAGCCAAAATTGAGCAGAGCGAGTGAGCAGATATACGAAGAGTAGAGACTTTCACGGAGAACAGAAAACCAGGAGTTTTCGAGGAACGAGGAAGGAGTAAATTCACACGTTCGATGCAGAAACGTAGGATAGAATCAGGGATCGCCAGCACGGTTAAAACTTGTCGAAAAGCTGAGATATGATCGTGTGTCAAGAAAAGAAAAGTGTAAATAATTAATATAAAGTGTACCATTTTTAATAAGTGTTAAAAAGTGTAATAATGTGTTTTATATGTGTCAGTGTAATATATGTATATTTAATATGAAGATGTTAGAGAAAAGTGTTGCAATGGAGTTTTAAAAGTGTAATTAGGATGGGTGTACCTGTCACAAGATTCGGTCGTCCACCTAAAAGAGGAGAACATCCACCTGATGGAGGGGGATGGGGTAAGTGATGATATCTAATTACTATATGCTATGTTACGCACTAACTATAAAATTAATGATTAAGCTAAAGAAATGATTGTGAAATACAAATAGTAATCAAGTATATGCACGATCTCATGAATGAATAATGACTAAAATGTGTTGGCATACCATAAGTATGATTTTGTCAAGTGTAAGAATATAATTGTCAAGTGCAATGTAAATTAATGTATAACTGTTAAAGTCAGTGAAAACCCGTAGTAATGAAAGGATCATAATAAGTGAATCTTAGAGAAGGAAATCGCTAATATATTATTTGACCAACGGCAGGTCAGATGTCATATAATAATGAATGAGTTTTTATACTCCAGAATGATAATTGAATAATAAGTTGTTGCAACTGAAACATAAAATAAAAATGGGATTTTTAATTATCAAAGTAATTGAAGTAATAGTAGTTACCCTAATAATCAAAGTGTTGAATTAATAGTGTTCGTTGGGCCCTGTAAAAGTTAAAGTAATGTTGAATAGTAATTGTCGCGAAGTAATTGTGAAGTACAGGCCGTGTTGCCATGTTAAAGGGAAGTAAAGTACCGATCGGGAAATATAGTTGAAGTAATATTAATTGAAAGCAAGTTATGATAGTTATTGAAGGCAAGTTATAATAGTATTTGAAGGCAAGTTATGATAGTAATTGAAGGTAAGTTATGATAGTATTGAAGTTAATAGTAAATGAGTATACAAGTACAATTATTGTGCCGAATAAAGGGTGAAAAGTTAAACTGAAGCTAAGAGTAATTAAAAGTATGTATGGTTAATTCATAAGCATTTTTCGAGAGATAATTCAACGGAGTTGGTCATCGTCGTATTGTGAAATGTGTTGTATTATTGCAGAAGACCGGGATAGGTAAGGGACCTCCCTGAGTCGTTCATGCCATTGTTGTTAAATATGCATGGTATGGCTGGATGTATGTATTGTTGTATGCCGAAGGCCGAGGCTAGGGGAAAGGACCTCCCTCGATTCTGTCGAGCCAATTAACGGGTGAACGAGCACAGCATCTCGGGTCGTGCCAATCTCTTCGTGTTATTCCCTGCAGTGCAATTTATAATAGCCTAAGCGGCGAAGTACGCTATATATGAATGTATGTGTGAGCAGGTGCTCTTAAATACCGACCAATCAATAAATCTCCGAATAAATGTATAGATGGATTAACGCGAAAAGTAAAGTTATAATGAAACGAGAAGTGAAGTAATTAAAGTGGTAGGAGTATTGTAAAGAACATGGATAATCATTGTCATGCGAAACACGATATGTGGTTGAATGAATGAAACGCCTTCAGAGTAGTAAAAGCAGTGTTGTGGTAATAAATTATGTTTAACGAGCCGGCAGAGGAAGGGAGCAAAACGTTGCCGAAGGCCGCGGCTAAGAGGGGAGAACTAGGGTTCTTTTATGAGGGTAGAGGCAGACATAATAAGTAGGAGTCTGACCAGTAATTATTGAAGTACATATGAATTTGTTAATGACTAGAGCTACAAGGCTCAAAGTCAAATTTTTGAATTGCTGATGATTTAACTTCGGTCTCAGCTAAATTAAAGTGGATTATTCCAAATTTGATAAAGATAGTCAAAGATTTTATGAAAAGAAATAAGCGATTTCCTTGCTCTTGAATAAATGTTTTACAGACGGGTATACTAATTTGTTGAATTAAGTTCAGATGGAAATAAGCCCTTTGATTAATGATGGGAAATAGTGCGTAACATATCATGGCATATCATACCTTATTATAATGGCATGAGAAGATGGAATGGAGTGCGAAGGACGGGATTCGATCCTGACATGTGTAGACTAGTGTAATATAAAGTGTATTTAATATATTGTGCGGTATCCTTGGCTTGTTGGTACTGAAAGTTGTTTAACATAAAGGTGCTTAAGGCGATAATGATAATTAAATGAGTAAAGTCGATACCCAAAAGGGGAATAAAGAAGGTAGATATTCCTAAGCCTTAGAGAAATGTTTTAACACGTGCGATAGGCACGCTCTAAACCTTAAAGTATAAATATTCCAAGTTAATGATAACTTATAGGAAATTGAGCAAGATGAAATGTAGAACGATTTTATGTGTCGTTTAAGAGTTTTATTTGTATTGGATTTTATTCCAAATTGTAATTGTAAATGTGAGATTTGTTTATTTTGGTTTTTCTTAAGATTAATTAATATGTTTTTGAGTTAATATGTTAGTTATTTGTGTTGTCTTGTTAACCCAATAATGTATCATATCCGAATGTGAGGTTATATAGTGAGTTGAACGGTACATCCCCGAAGTCGGAGAAGCTAAGCCAGGTTATGACTGATCATTCTCCGATATAATCGGGTACAATATCAACACAGGTTATTAGTCTCTTGGTGTAGTGGCTAGCAGGCTTGAATGTCACCACAAAGACCTCGGGTTCAATTCCACACTCAAAACCTCAAAAATCATAGTTTTCCACAAAACATCATTCCGTTTCCAGTATTTTAGAAAATTCTAACCCTCTACCTACCTCAGAGAAATAATAGGTCAAAAATATGTTCAGGAAATATCACCTAAAATGTGAAAAAAACAGGTTTTCCACCCAAAATCCGTATCCCTCATTTTCACCACAGGCATCCTGGTAACGAGGACCACGCACCAAAAAAGCAATACCCAGGCATCGTCCTAGCATTATTGGTTCGCGAAATATCACCACAAATGTAAATAAAACACGTTTTTCCCCCAAAATTGGTTTCCAATAGTCAACCTACTAAAAAAATAACCTCGTAATGACACAGATCGCAAAAAATACCCTCAAAATGAATCTTCGCTTGACCCTCTGACCCTATTCATTACCATGATATCCCCACCTAACCATACTGCCAGAAAGCCCTCAGGGACTCACCATTAGCTACTTCCCGTAGCTTAGGCACAGTTTCACTATTTTGCATCAATATATATAAATTATTGGTTCACGGGTTTGCCCGTGGACATTTGCCAGTCTCGTCATCCAGAAGTAACACACCCCTGACTATGTTGTAAGTCTATTCTCACTGCAGGTGACGTTTGGTGAATTGATTGCAAGTCCTACTTTCCACGCAATATATTGGGGTTACGATATCGGTCAAGCGGCTTCCATACGAAGGACAACATATGTTTATATTCTAAACCATTTATTGTAGAAGCAGCCTTCAATGTAATCCCTTGTAGCATATTACACCAGTTGCCACCTTGAGGAGAAGCGGCTAGCATTCCTGGCTGTCGCCCCGGAGGTCTGGGTTCGATTCCCATCTCAGCATTTTTGGAAGTGGCTTTCCGTAGGTTCCCACTTCTACTCCTGGCAAATGCTGGGGTGGTTCCTAACCTAAGGCCATGGCCGCCTCTTTTCCAGCCCTCATCTAAATTACAAATACACACACTGATACAGCCATCACTATAACACCGGTTATCACGCATTCCACAAACACACACGTACCCTAATACACAAGAAATAGAAACGCGATTTTAAAATTTCGCACAGCCACCATTTTGTGTTGATAAAAACTATTGAATTACCTTAGATGTCAGTGGATGAAAATTTGTATAAGAATTTACCGTACGACGTTTCACTGCGCTTGGATGGTTGAACCGCAAGAATCATCCATTTAAATACTTAAATTTTGTGCCGACGCCATGTTAAATTTGTGCTCACCAGGTTATTGAAAGTCCCATCGGTGAACCTATCTTTATAGCCTTTATCAACATACAAAATGTCAGTTTGATTGCTGTCATAGATTAGTTGATATTGAGATCAGTCTAAATATTTCGGATGGTCGCCATGTTGGATTTTTATATCTGTAGTCCATAGAGTAATGTACCATTAGATGACGATTATTGCGTAGGTTCATTATTCAAACGTTGACCCCGATCGCATGATTAGGGCACAAGTAATAAAAACTTAATTTTAAAATCTTTCAGAGCCGCCATCTTCAGGTTATGTAAAGAATTAATTACATTAGAAGTCAGTGCGTTACAATGTGTATAAACATTTGCTGTACCAAGTTTCATTGCGTTCGGCTGGTTAAATCGCGAGGAAAGTCTATTTAAATGTGTTGACTTGGCATGGCCGCCATGTTCGTTTTGTACTTAACAGGTTTTTGAAAGTTTCATAGGTGAACTTCTAGTAGTGCCCTTTTTCACGGTGATATCAGTAGTGGTTTTGGAGGTATAGAATGCCGGTGAAATATTTCGCACAGCCGCCATGTTGGATTGGTGAGACGTAATAAAATTTGAAGGGCACGGTCGGGGTCAGCCAAAATATTTATATGACCGTGCCGAGTTTCATTGAAATTGCTGCAGCCATTTAGATTTATTAGGGTGAGGGCCAGAGACACGATCCCTTAAGCCTATTTTTTTCATAAATGAAAATAGGCTCAAATATCGTTACATTTTGAACCTGATACTGTATGAACTTCACTTTCTACAGCTCACCGTAATTGTTCATTCATTTTAGGGCTTGGAACATATAAGGCATGATCAGCATGTTTCCGTTTGAGGGCGTTCCTGCAGCAAGAAGACCACACCGGTTGACTGTTAGGCTGCAGCACCTGATGCGTTTCAATGTTGAAGGCAACACGTTCCTGGAGTGTATTGTTGCTGGTGTCACCACTGGGAACTGTCATCCATCGTCCCCTCGTCCTAAGAAGTTCAAGAGCCAACCATTCAGTTGAAAGATGATGCACATCCTGTTCTTTGATTACCGGGGCCATTGCTTAGAGGAATCTGGTGTATCCATCACTGGGGAACGGTACTGCGCGACACTGGAGAAATTTCGACTTATAATTAAAGCGAAACGCCCGAGAAAACTGCGACAATGGGTGCTGCTGCTTCATGATAACGCACGTCCCCATACTGCAATGGTCGTAACGCAGAAAGTACGCCAACTCAAGTGGGAGACAGTCGTGCAACCGCCCTATACACTTGATCGCTCCCCATGCGATTATCACGCCTTCGGTCCATAAAACAGCCTTGGAGGGTTGACGATTCCTGTCGGATGAGTATGTGCAGCAGGTGGTTACGGGGATTTTCAACCTGGTGCGTTGGTGGGATGAGGGCTTGGACTGTACGGCCGTCAACTGGGAACTTATGTGGCCTGTGGGAACAGTTGGCTGTGATGCTTGTGAGTATTTGACGCGACGCGACGCGACGGTAAGTCTAAAACCAGAGCAGTACAAAGGGACCTTGAAACACACATCATAATTTCCTAATACCACCCCATTATTGTTTTGTCCTCCTTATGCTACGACTTGAAACGTTAGCCTACAGGCTCATTCATGATGCAAATCTGCAGATCTGTGGCTCACAGAAGTGGAGCTTGAGACTCTGGAGTAACACACCAAATGTACCCAGAATATTCAGTAATTTCCAAACGTTATTTAACAAAATCAAATATAATCATCTTTACAACGAAAAACTTAATCATAGATCTCTCTGGATGGTTCGCGGACAATCTGGGGACAGCTGCAATTTGGATACCAGATCTTGGAAAATGTCCAGTTTTAGATCAAGGATGTGGAGATGGATTCGTTTCGATCCAGGTTAGTAAAGTCATTTTTGTGAGCTGCTACTTTACTCCGAATGAGACCGTTCCTGACTTTCAGTTGAAATTAGATGGTCTTGAGGATGGTCTGCAAGGGATAGACAATAGCATAGTTGTTGCTGGCGACTTCAATGCCCAAGCGGTGGAATGGGGCATGACGCAACCACGTACATAGATGGCGCGCGTTTCAAATACAGATGGTGGCTGTATCTTAACCTAGCCTATCCTGGTCAAGCTATACTAGTCTAGTCTACTTAACCAAACCTAATCGAGCACATGCCAATGACCTAAGTGCAAAACTCGGTGGGTGGATGCTCTCTAGCGCCGAGGCTAATGCCTATACCCAAGTACACGGGATACACGCAACTATCCCATGCTGTTCTTATAGAGGGTAAGGTAAGTCTGCCATGTGTGATTTAAAACATGCCAACTCTCGCAGTGAATAACGTCACGATTTGCAGGAGTCGCAACCGGATGCAAGGTCAGCGTTAGGGCAAGGAATTGTGCGAAACATGATTCTTGCAGACGTATGATGTCAGCGGATCATGAACTTACCACCTGATGCAAGATGCAGCGTTAGGGTAAGGAGGTGTGCGAAACATGATTCTTGCAGACGTATGATGTCAGCGAATCATGAACTTGCCACCGGATGCAAGATGCAGTGTTAGGGTAAGGAGGTGTGCGAAATATGATTCTTGCAGACGTGAAACATTAACTTTCTTGTCAACTATGAGAACGCTAAATTGACCGATATTTAATCCAATGCACGCGTGTGTGTGTTATAAAAGAGCTAGGGAGGAGGAAGTCCTTTCTCACGTTACAGTTGAAGCATGTGAACAACAGTTAACAACGTGTTATCTCTACAACTTACTTGTGTGTTGAAAGTGGGCATGAAAATACATTACTATTCCGGTAAAAACATATTTATTTGGTTATAAGCGCTCTATTAAGTTCGAACGTTCGCCACTAGGTGTTAGTGACAATGGTATCTGGTAACCCAAGTTGGAACTACTCGACAATCGTGTGAAGCTAAATTTTTAGGTTTGATTTGATTAACGCTCTATTAAGTTCGAACGTTCACCGCTAGGTGTCAGCGACATTGACATATATGGTAACCAAAGTTGGAACTACTCGACAATCGGATGAAACTAAATTTGTAGGTTAGAATTGATTAACGCTAAATTAAGTTCGAACGTTCACCGCTAGGTGTCAGTGACAGTGGCATATCTGGTAACCAAAGTTGGAAATTTTCGACAATCGTGTGAAGCTAAATTTGTAAGTTAAATTTGAGTAACACTCTGCTAAGTTCCTTTGCTCACCGCTAGGTGTCAGCGACAGTGCCATATCTGGTAACCAAAGTTGGAACTAGTCGACAATCGTGTGAAGCTAAATTTGTAGGTTAGCGTTGCTTAACGCTCTATCAAGTTCGAACGTTCACCGCTAGGTGTCAGTGACAAATGGTATCTGGTAACCAGGTTGGAACTACTCGACAATCGTGTGAAGCTAATGTGTAGGTTAGATTTGATTAACGCTCTATTAAGTTCGAACGTTCACCGCAAGGTGTCACTGACAGTGGTATATCTGGTAACCGAAGTTGGAACTACTGGACAATCTTGTGAAGCTAAATTTGTAGGTTATATTTGATTAACGCTCTATGAAGTTCGAACGTTCACCACTAGGTGTCAGTGACAAATGGTATCTGGTAACCAAAGTTGGAACTACTCGAAAATCGTGTGAAAATAAATTTGTATGTTAGATTTGAATAGCGCTCTATTAAGTTCGAACGTTCACCGCTAGGTGTCAGTGAGAAAAGGTATCTTGTAACCAAAGTTGGAACTACAGGACAATCGTGTCAAGCTAAATTTGTAGGTTAGATATGATTAACGCTCTATTAAGTTCGAACGTTCACTGCTAGGTGTCAGCGACAGTGGGATATATGGTAACCAAAGTTGGAACTACTGAACAATCGTATGAAGCTAAATTTGTAGGTTATATTTGATTAAAACTCTATTTAGTTCGAACGTTCTCCGCTAGGTGTCAGTGACAAAAAATATCTGGTGACCAAAGTTGGTACTACAGGACAAGCGTGTCAAACTACATTAGTAGGTTTGATTTGATTAACGCTCTATGAAGTTCCAACGTTCACCGCTAGGTGTCAGCGACAGTGGCATAACTGGTAACCAAAGTTGGAAATAATCGACAATCGTGTGAAGCTAAATTTGTAGGTTCGATTTGAATAACGCTCTATTAGTTTCGAACGTTCACCGCTAGGTGTCAGAGACAGTGGCATATCTGGTAACCAAAGTTGGAACTACTCGACAATCGTGTGAAGCTAAATTTGTAGGTTGGATATGATTAACGCTCTTCAAGTTTGAACGTTCACCGCTAGGTGTCGGTGACAAATGGTATCTGGTAACCAAAGTTGGAACTACTCGACAATCGTGTGAAGCTAAGATTTTAGTTTAGATTTGATTAACGCTGTATCAAGTTCGAACGTTCACCGCTATCTGTCAGTGACAGTGACATATATGGTAACCAAAGTTGAAAGTACTTGAAATTAGACTTGCTAGGAGTTCACTGCAGATCGATTCAAATACCCTGCTATAACCATTGGCTGTAATTAATATATATAATAATTACAATACTTATATTTACTTTGTGTTAGCTTTTATTAAATTTATGATTTCTTTTCTTTATAGGTAATTTGGAAAGTGAATGATAATCATCATGTTCAAGTCTGGTGAATGTAATAAACCGTTTTCGGCACCTGACAACTTCAACGACACGCAAATGCTAAACATACCCTTAAAAGGTTTGTGTGCAGTCATTGTGCTATGACATTTAAAATACAGGATAGTCTTGGACGGCGTGTTCATTTAAAGCATGTCAGTTCTTCACCTTTTTCGTGTTCAGTTTGCGAACTAGGTTTCTCTAGAGTAAAGCGATATCAATCCCTCATGGTTGAAGTGCATCATGAACAACAGGAATTATGATCTGTAAAACCATCAACTAGCACGGAACCTTTGACGAATGTGATGAAGTAGGGGGTGATCATCTTCAAATAATTGCTCAAGAGCGTATTCGTTCTCAATATTGTGAAAATAGTTATACAGCAAAAAGAATGAAGATTGGCGAACCTTCGATAACACATGGTGATATATGTAATATTGATGTACCTTCTTCAATCATTCATGGACATTTACGCAGTATTAATCATAAAAATAACGCTTGTCATGAAAAGAATTCTGCAAATATTCAGCAATTTGGTAGTGCGTTTAAAAGTCCAATTGCTAGTTACGGACTTCATAGTGAAGAAAAAAAAAACAAAGTATTGAAACAATTTTACCGAATGTTCAACCTAGTGTGTTTGGATAGGTAGATAATGTTTCAGTAGAGCATTAAACATTTAAAATTAATTCCAAACTCTTGGGGCTCTATGTAAAAACTGGGAGTGAAGGTGAAATTACTGATATTAAATCCTGTAATACAAAAAACATAATTGTTAGTGAATCAACTAAATCAGTGATATGTATCAAGATATTTCAAGTGTCATCCTTGTGAAGAGTGAAGAATTTCAGGATAGAGAGTATTTTATTTAGAAACCGACATGAATAAATATAACCCCCTTCGAGAATCATCATGCATTGGTTTACCTGTATGGATCAAACGGTAGAAAGCCGGTGTGAACGTTTTGAATAGTGATCAAGCATGTTTTGCGTGTGCTTTAACCTTAGCTCTCTATCCAGCAGTGGAGAATATGGATAGAACATCATCTTATTCTCACTATTCTTCAGTGTTGGATTTAAAAGAAATTGAATTTCCAATGGAGATAAAAGGCATTAAACGTTTTGAAGAGCTGAACAGTGTAAGTATTAATGTGTATGGAATTGAAAACAAGAGTATAGTAGGTCCTCTATATTATACTCAAGAAAGAAAGGATGCTCATGTAAATTTATTATACGTGTACATAACTAAAGGTGAAAATGCTCACTATTGTTGGATAAAACATTTAAGTAGACTCGTCGGTAGTCAACTATCAAAACATTAATATAAAAAATGGTTGTGTGATGGCTGTTTGTTATATTTTAGAAAAGATGATCAACTAACTCAGCATCAAAAATGGGGTTGTAATCATGTTTGTATGGTATTACCTACTCCTGGAAATAACATTCTGAAATTTAAGGACTTCGAGTGCCATTTGTTATATATGCCGACTTTGAAGCTTTGTTCATCGAATCCAACCAAACATTTTACCAACACCACTCACATTCATGAACCATTTAGCTTTGTATATTATATTAAACGTAGTTATGGTGACTCGTTAAACAAGTTCGAGCTCTATAGAGGACCTGTTGCACCTAAAGTTTTTATGGAAACACTTGAAAAAGGTGCAATCCGTGTATCTTTTATTTTAAATTATATCATTCCAATTGAACCACTAACATCATCACAGCAAATGCGTTTTGAAACTGAAACTAATTGTTGTATATGTGGTGAATGTGTATATATGGACAGGGTTCGCGATCATGACCATTTAACAGGAAAATATCGTGGTGCTGCTCACAAAGAATGTAATTTAAATTATAGAGTAAATAAATTCATTCCACTCATTCCACATGAAATGAAAATCCACAGCCTGCTTCCAGTCTCCGACCGGGTCAGGAATGGAATGAATGTAGCCCCCATCTAGCGGCGAGGATATGAACTGTGCCGGCTGCCGAGGCCTGACGCACTCCTCTGGGGCAACCACTCATTCTACATAATGGTAGCAAATACGATAACCACCCTATCGTTCAAGAATTTGGAGCTTCAGATGTGAAAAATGATGTGATTCCAAATAATAAGGAACAATGCATATCGTTCAGTAAATATATCAAAACTAACAATGAAAAAAAACGATTAAACTGCGATTTTTAGATTCATTCCATTTAATGCCGAGTAGTCTTGATTAGCTTGCTAGTAATTTAAAATCAGATCAGTTTCGTGAAATTCAACGAGTATTTCGTAAAGATAATGATTTTAATTTTATTCGTCAAAAGGGTATATTCCCTTGTGAATATAGTAAATATCTGGAACGTCTTGAGGAGTGTTCTTTGCCACCAAAAGATGCATTTTACAGTTCCTTAAGGGGGCTGATACACCTGGAAATATGAGTTTTATCATTTTTTGTTTTTGATCTCGAATGAAAGAATAACCATTTCTTTATCTAAATCTGAAGTTTTATAGCGAAACTTCCAATTTTGACCGAGATATTACAATTTAATCCATGCATGTACTGAACTGTCAGCTGAGCGTTATGTGTAAACGGAAATGTATATACAATGTTTAGAGCCATTTTCACAAAAGTTTAATTTTTCACACAAAAAACACAATAACTCAAGAACTAATGGTCCAAAATGCATGAAATTTGGAATTCCCCTTGTTGGAACTATGTTATAGAAGATGAACCTCAATTATTGAATTCCTTTGAGAAATATGCTCAGTGCATCTAAAACACCATGTGAAATTCTTAATTTTTTTCAATATTCAAATGAAATACCTATAAAAGGGTAACTTATTCTTCCACTAAGTTCATAAAGGTCTATCCTGGGTAATTTAGTGTTGTCTTTAAGGAAGAAAATTGTGTATGCCAATCACATTGATAGTTTTCAAGAAATAGTTTTAATATGCAAATTTTAATACACTTGTAGATACTGAATTTTAAAACTTTATACATCAAATGAAAGCCCAGCATTTGTACTATAAGTGTAGAAAGTTTCATTCAAATCCCTGTGATGGTTCCATAGATATAGAGTAATTTAGAAAATGCATGCATTCCAGGTGTATCAGCCCCCTTAAACACAAGTAATATCAGTGTTCAGGAATATTTGCATGCAGAACGTGTATAGGCACAGTTTGACATTCAAAATTCAGGTGAATTTTTAGACATATAGCAGATGTTTTTGAAAATTTCCGGAATGTTTGTATGAAAACTTACGACCTTGATTCTTGCCAGTAATTTACTTTTCCTGGATTAAGTTTCAGTTCAATGTTGAAAAGAACGAGAGTATTGATGACATGATTAATTGTATAAAAACATCAATTCGAGGTGGATTAAGCCAATGTATTGGGCGGTATTCTAGAGCGAATAATAAATACATGCCTGGCTACAACCCTTGCGAACAGTCAAAGATTATTGTCTACCTTGATGCAAATAACCAATATGGTTGGGCTACGAGTCAATATCTACCACTGAAGGATTTTCGCTGGCTGACACAAACTGAAATTGATCTCTCACATGTTAACACTCTAAATGATAACGATGATACAGGATATATTTTAGAGGTAAATCTCGATTACCCTAAAGAGTTACATGATGAACATAATGATATACCATTTTGTCCTGAGAATATGAAATCTCCATACATCACATCACGAACGAAAATGTTAATTGCTAATGTGAATGATAAATGTAAATATGTAATACGTTATCAAAACTTGAAACAGTGTCTACAGCATGGATTGAAATTAACAAAACTTCATCGCGTACTACAATTTCGTCAGTCAGCATGACTCAAGTTTAATTTAAGAACACTGTCAACAAATGCTTTTGAAAAAGATTTTATAAACTCATGAATAATAGTGTTCCTGGAATGACCATGGAGACTGTTGATAAGCGAGTTGATATAAAGCTGATAACAAAATGGGAGGATGATGGTGAAAGGTGGGTGCGAGCAACTTAATAAGCAAGCCTAACTTCCATAGCTGTACAATTATTCATGAGGATTTAGTTGTAGTACAAATGAATCGTCTTAAAGTAACCTACAACAAACCCATATATGTGGGTTACGCAATTCTTGAATTGTCAAAACACTTATGTATGAATTTCACTATGATTATATTAAGGAAAACTATCATGATAAAGCTAAATTACACTACACAGGCACAGATTCTTTTATTTATGAGTTCAAAACTGGTGATTTTTATGATGATATCAAAACTGAGCTAAATAGGTTTGATACAAGTGACTATCCCAAGGATAATATTTACCATTTAACTCTAGTTAACAAAAATGTTCTTGAAAAATTTAAGGATGAAGGTGCTGGTGTTGTTATAGACACCTTTGTAGGCACAAAATCTTAATCATATAGTTATATGACGATTTATGATGTAGTAATAAAAAAATAAAGGAGTAAAAAGAATGTTGTTAGTAAAGAGTTAGATATAAGTGATTATAAAAACTGTATTGTCAGTAGCCCACCAATATTATATAAAAATTGTGTGTTTTTAGAAGGAAAAATCATCAGCTACATACTAATTGGCTGAACAAAGTTGCATTAATTAATGAAGACATTTGATACTCTTGCTTGAGGAATCAGTTGCATTGACAACTATTACTTTACTTAAGTCGGATGTTCACCATATTATATTATTTGTAGAGTGTTTTATATTGTGATGTATTCGTAAAACTGCAAGAATAATGTATAATGTTAGACTACTGTAGTTTAGTAAAAAAATTAAGATAAGTAATACATTTTACTGTAAAATTTTGCTTTTTAAATTATGGATAAAACATTATTTAAAAAATGTGCAGGATGTGAGAACTGAACAAGGGAATGTAAATAAAATGTGCTATTATAAAAAATGTATATATGGGATGACTGTAAATAAAAAATACATTATCTTGCAATACTTTCTATTTTATATATAGTATAACATTACAAAATTCAAAACATTCATTATTCCTTTTTTAATGTTCATGTCCACTCCTTATTAACTATCCTTTCATAGCACTAATCACAAACAGGGCTGCCAACCTCTCTCCCACTGAGGCATCACAGGATGTTAAACATTGTTTATCTTTTTGAACAACACTTTATTTGCCACATGTCTTAATGCAGGACGACTGTGGCGATAAGAAAGGGCATGTCTTTGTATGCTTGAACCAAAGGATTAATAGGTACATCGCCACGCGGCAAACGTTTATTCAGCTTTGTTCCAGGACCACAATAGCTATACCCAGGTAAGTGGATTTCAAAAGGAAAACGATAAATGACACTGTCAATGACGCCACGACCAGTACAAATTTGACAAATCCTTTTCAATCGGCGGGGAAAATGTTTGATCTTCCTCCTCGTGCTCCTCCTCTGTTCAGGATGTTGTTGTTGCTTTTTTCTCGCCATCACACCCGTGGACTGAGGAAACAATGTCTTTACATTGACTTTTATGACCGTGATAGGGTTTGACCAGCTGGCAAGTAGCTTACTGTCGCATAGATGGTATTTTTGCCATGACCCCTTTCTTATGGTGATCGTAAGAAGTACATGGTTGCAATTCACTTAACGCAGAGTCTTGACTCCACGATTTTGGTACATGTTGCCAGATTTCTTTCACTGCATTAGCCGCCACATAATAAATGAATGATTTTGGAAGCGCTAATAATTCCTCTTTGGTAAAACTGTCCATTTCCTTTTTGCACACACAGAATTTGCCAATGGCCTTAATGGTAGCACTCCCTTCCACCTTATAAGGTAGATGTTAAGACGTCGCTTGTAGGAATCTCACTGCTATCATCCACCGGTAAGCCTTGAGTTTTAGTTTTATTTAACACAAATGCCACACATGAGCCAGGGCTTCATTGCTAATATCACCACAAGGACAGCGCTCCATCAGTGTTTGCAGTGAGGGGCACCCTAAATCCATCAAAGCGAAACATTGACAGTAAGGAGCCAAAAACTCCTGTATCCATTGTCTCTTCCCACCACCTTTCACAAATACCACATTGGGTGAGGACAAATGCACTTTCATCACCATGTCTAAATATTTATAAGAAATGGTTCCTTTATTCCACTGTAGTTGCAAATGATTTTCAATCCATTGGGTTTGTTTACGGTCTTTTTCACACAACAAATCAAAAGAATAGGGTGGTTTAAACACGAGATGGGCGGGTTGTGAAATCCAAAAGGTGGAACAGTCAATAATGGCTACCTCTTTAAGTATAACATTGTTATCAGCAATTTTAACACTTGACAATCGACAATCAGCGTTCGCAACATGTTGACGCTTGCTTGGACCCAGTCCAACTGATGAGTGACAATCGACTACTAAGGTGCATCAATTGCATTTACTTAAATCACATTCTCGTATAAAAAAATGTTAAATTGTGCTCGCTTAGGTTAGGTTATGCAGAGTCAGGTGAGGTTAGATAAAGTTAGGTTAGGTTAGGTCAATAGAATACTGACTAGCCACTATTCAGGTTTAGAAATAATAATAATAACCTATTTTTATTACATCATTTTATTGACATAAACATCAATACAAGTTTTACATTCTGTCGTCATTCTGGGATCGGGACGATACCAACTCATACAACAATGAAGTGATTTTGTGTTTATAGCGATCATGACACCGTTGATGTCCCAATGTCTCTAAACTGGGCGTTTTCGACTCTGTACAGCTCAATGAAGCACCGTTGATGTCTTAAGGTCCACACGTATCATAATCTTTTCATCACTCAGAGGCACTAGTGAAGGGTAGCTTGAATGGTAGGGTATATTACCCACATCCATTCTACAGAGATAGGGGAAGGCTGGTGTCAAGCGGTGATGTTCTTGCATAGGTTCATCACTTTCTTCCCATTGGTCTATGGCGATTGAACAAAACGCACTTCACTTCATCTCTTGTTTTTAAATAATAGAAACCAGTGGCTGCCAAGGCTTGAGGGTTAATAAAAGGCACAGGCCGTGTTGCAAAGGTGTTGAAACGTTGTTCCTCAGATTTCAAATCCACCTGTTATGGCTTTAAATCAATCCATGACTGAGCTGCTTGACGTTGGGTTACTTGTTATTTATACACCAGTCACTTGGTTAGACAGTGGATAATAGTTGACTTGTTTGTAATGAATAATGAGACAATAAACTGTGGAGGCTGGCGTGAGTTTCAAAATCTAGTCGCATGTCAATATTGGATTGCTTGATAGACTCTTCCAAGTAAGAAGAATCAAAGAAAATCAATGGCGCCTTTGCCATCTAAATTTAGAAAACAAGTCGTAGAGGGGACCAAACTTATTTTTTGAAAAATCCAGTCCTTCATAGGGAAAAACAGCACCGTTCAGGAAAAGACGACTGTTTCTCAATTTTAGGTGGTCAAAGTCAGTTGCATCTTTGGTTTGTGGATACTGGCGATTTGTTTGAAAACCCACTATAATGTAGAGAGGTCTCTCTGTATAGCGTGCTGTTTTTACAGACCAACTGTGTGTGTTGGTCGTTGGCAATAGGGGGGTGCTCATCGAGCGCCCAGTTTCTAAATTCCATGAGTAGAGGCATATCTCTTCCCTTCAATCTTCAGCATCTCTAGTTTTTAGCTATCGGAAAGGGTCACGTGTGGTAATTTACATAGAATCCGTTGTAGTTGAATTTTTGAATCTATGGGTGCATCATCGGCTCCCTTGAGTGCATTATTATCACTCCTGTCTCTGACTAGATAAAGCACTTGCCTAGCGTTTACCACAATACGCTGGTGATCTTCGGCAAAGCCTAAAATGAGTTTAAGAGGTGAAAATCCAGTAAAGGTGATATAGGTTTGAACCATCCAGTCATTGGTTGAGTCAGGGCACTAACCCGCCATGCAAAGTGTTTTACCTTCTTCATTACTATAGGAGGGGTATAGTTTCATGACACTTGAAATACCAACATTAGGAGTGCTATCCACCACATTATAACATTAATCACCTAGCACACCTCACAAAACAAAACGGAAAAAGCATGGTTGATTAAATTGGATGTCATGGGTGTAGAGCCATCGGCTTTTGTGAGCCGACTTTCAATTTGAATGACACTTTCATGACACCATATCTTGGTTGTTGAAAACAAATTGAATTTCAGCACTGTTATTTAGTCCAGGTGTTTGAGCATGAAACGAAAGCGGATCAATTCTTACCACCCCTTCTTGCTCCTCGATGCGGTTCACCACTTCTAGGATAGAATTCATCATGCTGGTTTACATGGTAATGCAGATTATGTAAAATCAATTTGTCCTTACGTGTTAATGAGTATTCACATGGAAAACAACTAACACCAACTTCATAGTGGCTTTAGAACCAACTTGTAAGTGACTGTTGCGCGGGAATCTAGTTGAATCAGTTGTTGGTCTGTATTGACCCGTCTTAATGTTATATTACTAATATGAACAACACCCACAGTATGAAAAAGCGCTACTGGATGGTTTTCACGAATAATATAGTCATTAGGCGATGTCACAATAAAATCGTAGAGCGAAAGCGATGGCTCTTGATTCGTGTACACGTTGCTAATAATATTACACGTCACCGACACGAGATGGCCCTCAATCAATTTCACTTCATGGTCCAAATCATGTTTCTTGTTAGGTTCCAACACTCGTGGTTCAAACCCCAGTAAAGAGCCAATGGAATCCGGTTGTGATTGAAAATCAGTTTTAAACGAGGATAAAATATTGCAGCGATGAGTAATGGTATGGCCGACAAATTCAAACTTGCGTGTTTCATCAAGAAATGACTTTAAACCATATTGCTCTACCAGCACAACGTAAATGTGATCATAAATATCGTCTATGGTATATTCACCAGGGTTGAGGGTTAGCATACAATCATCATAGTAAAACTTGTCATTGAAATTTTTACATACGTTGTTTATTCTATTGTGCGTTTCAAGAGAAACAAGTCCCAAACCATAAGGCCTTTCACTCAATTCAATAGGAGGGTAAAAGTCTAGGCTGACTTCAGGTCCACGTCCATGTAGTGTAAACATCGTACCTTCTGCTGACACACTGTTTAAGTTTTTGCTTATGCTGTGTCTTATATAAAAAATTAAGCACAAACGTCCACACTCCTGTGTGTTGAATTTTGCTGACGTTTCAAATTATATTATATCCTTGTCCCGTTTCCAAAATACGTGACTAGTTCCATGGGGGGAGGGAGATTCCCAAAACTGTCAAAGTACCACACAATGGAAGCCTCTCTCACATAGGCTACATAAAGGGTTCCTGGTCCTCGGTGATCATCTAGATTAATGTCGGCACATTCCTTTTTCCATGGTCGGGACAATAATTGGTTACGCATAAAGCCACCTCGAAAATGGTAAAGCTACTGTTGATTGGCATAGCTTTTGACTTCTTCATGGGTACGCCATGTCTCGGTATAGGTGTGGTTAAACATTTTTTTAAAAAATTTGGCGATAGGGAAATACCAAGTCCTGGTTTATAAAAGGCTGACTTAAAATTATTTGCGTTTTAAGGCCCCATAGCAATGGCTTCCATCGTTTAATTGTGTCGTTGACTCTCTGTCAATTGTTGCTCGCCCTGTTGTACAGATTTTATTGTTTTAGCTACCGCACTCCCCCGCCCAAATATGAACCCAGGGCTGCAAGACCGGAAAATAAAGCCGGAAAAAATTCAGCTTGATATGGAACAGGAACCACTCAGCCTTGTTTTGAAATCTGTCGTTTACTTTAAAGATTGACAAGTCTCTGTGCAGCTCGGAGGGCTTTTTTAATCGTCAACACGTTATGTTTTATTTATTTTTATTCGCAAGGGCTTGTCAACAAGTTCCTTAACGCCATTCTTTTGCGATGACAGGGTCTTCCTTTTAGTCTTTTTCACCACGTATCTTTGTTTCACCATGCTGATGATCATCCTTTCACAAGAACATTTGAGTAACAACTAACGTGTGATCATTATTCCATGGCTGTATATTCAAGTTCTACATAAAGCGGGAAATCGTTGACAGTTTTTCCTGTATGCTTTTCATCCAACTTGAGATTGTGATGAAATGATAATTCGTCACCCACTTTCATTGTTTGATGGTTGTGTACCAACAGGCTATGACTGTTTATCTCTACGTGTAAATGTTTATCATCAGGTATAGATTGCAAAATATGAATGGTTCCATCATAGTGTAATGGATAACGTGTTAAACCTGAAGAAAACACATACGTGAGGTTGTCATTCACTAGTGATATGTGGTTCATATCATTCGCAGGGCTTTGATTTGTAAGGTAAACTAAAAATATGGATGGTACAAATTTATAAAGACTTTTCATTTGGTAGGTGAGGTAGCGTTTGGTACAAATATCATCATCTTCTTGGGGGTCCTCCACATGAATAATGCGGTTCGTAAAGCGATCAACAGTAAGCATGGGCACTTTGTCATATAATTCCTGCACCTTCTTATCCACATACCTTTTTGTCGTGGCATCCGTGGACACTTGAGAATGTTTCACATGGGTTAACCGCTTCCCATTAAAGGCATAATCTCCCCGTTTAGTGCATGCCACCACAGATCTATCCACATAGTGTTTATGGGCAGGGTCTGTCTCTTGTTTAGGATCATGTAAGGGGACAGTCTTGGCCTTAACCCTTAATGCACGTCCAAAGACATCCATCATTAACCTGTAGTACTGATATACTGTTCCTATCGAAAGGCTTGGTACCATGGATATGCACAGCCAGCTAGCCTCTTTGACTCTTAGTTGATATGAAGATTATTAAGCAGCAAGAGTCATTCCCCTAGGGGGACATGCTTTCCCATCTCTATCCTACATCACGTGATCAACGCCACGGTTCACTGTTTCCGTCTTCGCTGCTTCATCGTGGGGCTTTCAGGATGTGAAAAGACCAATCTTTTGCTCACGCTCATCACAGCGGCAAATGGTCTGCGTTTTCAAAATTTTTATATTTTTGCAAATTCCTCTACCAACCACTCTACGTGTTTCTGGATCAAGTCATGTCTGAATTACAAACCGAAAATATGGGTTATTTTACGTTTTCCATGCAAGAAAATGTTATTGCCCCAGATCCGGTGAGGCCTGATTCACTGATGATTTTCGATGATGTATCCACTGAATGACAAGCCATTATCCAAAGCTATTTCAGCATGGGTGGTCACAAACATATTGATTGCTTCTATCTTGGAAAAACGTATTCTAAAATGTCCAAACAACTTATATATGACAATGCCAATGTCATTGTTTTATTTCGCCGGGATGTGCGCAACAGTCGCCACATTTATAATGAACATGTCAATCCAGATATGACTTTTAAATTTTTTACTGAATTTTGTGACAAGTGCTGGAATACACAACGCCATGCCTGTTTGGTTATTGACAAACAAAGTGAACTTGACCAAGGACGTTATCGCTTAGGATTTGATCATTTTATTACTATTTAATGGGCTGTCTCATTCCCTCTTAAGTCATTTGTTGAGACACCATGGCGTTAGCAGAGAGTCAATTGAAGAAGCATATTATTACAGCAAAAAATAATATTCGTCAAAAGTTTCGTCAATTGAAACGATCACGTGCGGATAATGCTTTGCTTATTCAACAACATTTAGCACCTCCTCTAAAAGCCATGTTTAAACCCTCTTTCAATCCATATGAAACCCTATCCACTGTTTCACAAGCCACGCAGATACTACAAGAGTTGCCTGTGGAAGATGAATAAAATTGAATAGTTTTAGAGATGTTGCGGATGAGGATGTTCAAGCATTTACTCCTGAAAAAAATCATCACCCCATGTCGAGTTCAATAAAAAACATACGTCTGATTATCGTGATAAATATAAATCCATTTTATTGGAAACCCATGCTCACAAAAGACAGTAAGACCCCTCTCAACAAGTGAATGCCAATATATCTAAAAATATACATCCATCTTTGCAAAAATGTTTAGTAAGCGTATACATGTCTCTGCCTCTGGAGTGACATTAAAACCATTAAAACCCCTTGTGGATGTTACCTACTGGAATAATCCCAGTTAGCTCGTCCAGTGGCTGCAGCTCTTGCGTGCTTCACGTCAAGCTGGTCACACCGGTCACGATTGGGAAATTCAAGAAATTGAACAAGAACTTCGAAATGCCGAAATTATTGTTTAAGCCCTCACCCATCAAAGTGGAAATATGTCGCGAGTTGCATCGCCCAGCCAGGCGTAACTATCAGTGACTCAAGATTACTTCACAGGGTGTGGATGAACTTTGGCAGTCCGATTTGTTGGAGATGATTCCCTATGCTACCGTTAACGATGGTGTACGTTATGTGCTGACTGTCATTCATGTGTATTCCAAAATGGCCTTTGTTCAACCTGTGAGTCGCAAGTCCCAAGGCCTTTAAACGTATCATTCAACAATCCAAACGTCAACCCCAGTTGTTGCAAACCGATCAGGGCATAGAAATTTTCAACAAGGATTTCTCTAATTTTCTCAATTCTTTAAATATTCACCATTACACCACGTACAGGAATCGAAAAGCCAGTGTGGTTGAAAGATTTAATCTCACGCTAAAAACTAGTATGTGGAGAGAGTTTACAGCTCAATGCAGGCTAAACTTATCACCAAAGCTAGTGTCACGTAACAATGATACCAAACACTGAACGATTGGAACCAAGCCGCGACTGGTGACCAAAAATATTCCGCGGCTGGATAAACTGTTTAACCCCATAAAACGGCTGACCCAAAACGTCACCACCTTAATATCGGTGACCATGTGCGGGTGAGAAAATTCCGGCTGTCTTCGACAAGGGCTACACGCCAAATTGGGGGAATTAACTATTTCGTATTCGTCAAGTCAACCTGAACAGTACAGTCATCTATTTACTCGAGGACCTCAACCATCAACCCATAAAAGGCAGGTTTTATCTCCAAGAACTCCTAAAACAGCATTTACAAAACATTACCTTGTGGAAAATCGTTAAAACCAAAAGGAAACAAAATGTATGATAAATGGTTGAAATTTAGCACAGCCTTCAATTCTTGGATCAATAGATCAGATTTAGTGTGAACCTGTGTGTCTGTTATTTATTAACCGATGCGTAATAAACCTATACTCCCTCTGTAGAGCAGTCAGGTCTAGAAAGAAGTTCCTATCGTCAAAAGACTTGTAAGTACGAGTAAGAGTAACTGTTATCAGCAACAGGTCTTTCTCTCTCTGTTCCCCTTCTAACCCATTCCCCACCCCCTCTCACCCTCCTTACACTGCCGGTGACAACATTCCTACACGTGCATTGTACTCTTTGTCCTTCGTTGCATGTGCCCCGTGTGCTAGGGTGTGTGCATTAGCCCCAGCGCTAGAACGCATCCATCAAACGAGTTTTGCACTTAGGCCCTTGGCATGTCCTCGATTAGGTTTGATTAAGTAAACTAGACTAGGATAGGCTAGGTTAAGCTACAGCCACCATCTTTATTTGAAAAGTGCGCCATCCATGTACTGTACCCGAAAATCCGAAAGTAGCCTGTTGGAATATCCATGGCCCCAGCTGGATCGCCTATTTTTAACAGCACCAGCAAATCACTACATTATAAATCGCTCCCAACATGGCCTTTAGGGATTTACATACAGCAGTTACAAGAATATTGTGGATCAACAACCAACTACACGGGGCACACTTACCTTTACTTACCTTCTCGGGGACTGGGAATTCAGCTTCGCCTACAATACATCCACAATACTCTAGTACTCATATTTAAAATGAATCACACGCCAACAACAACAAATAACGAACTGATTTTTTATTAACAATGGTGTAAACTAACCTAGTATAAACAAAATTACAATAAACTAATTTAACAATCAAATTAAAATAAAAAACACGCAATCATTCACACTTCCTTTCTACTCCACATCTTACTACAATGCTGTGTAAAAAAATATATGCGCATAAAATTCTTGGCTTGTTTTAGGCCTGCACTGCGTAAAAAGAACGTTTAATGAAGGCTCTTATATTCATGGCATTCCTGACACCTGATTTCATTCACTAGCCCACGTTTGAAGAACGCACGTGCACTGGCCTTGTTTCATCAATGAAACACTAGCACCACGCTGCACTCGGAACTAAAAGCAATTTATTAAAGACGGTGAGTCTTCACCTGTTAACATTATGACACACCGCTCTCCAACTCTAACGGTGAATCATTCTAGCCAGCCCACATTGAGACTGCTTTTGAATGCGTTTATAATACACGTACAATTAACATACAGATCTTATAACAATGCACATAACTTCTATGTTTCTTAAACATTCATTCTGAAATTTTTTATACACTCTTTCATTCGCACCCCGCAATTGTTCATGACCAATTCGGTTCAACAATTACTCTTAACAGTGAACAATCATTCATACCACAACATTTGCTCACAAAACACACGCTATTCCAAAACAATTGATTAATAAATCCTACTAAATTATTTAACTAATTAAATCATTTCCAAAATATTACATGTAATATCTTCATAATAATACCCATTATTTAGTGTCGCTAACAGGTTACTTTCGAGGTTCTGGCTTCTCGGTTACAATACATCTCTCAATTAATTATATACACTAGTTTTCCCCATAACCATTCTCTAACATTCCGTAGTTTTGATATACTGCTTACACATCGTCTTATATAGGTTTCATTACATTGTCGGTCTAATACAGTCGACTAACTAAGGTTAGCTGTACGTAATTACATAACTTAGGTTTTAATAAAATATAATAATTGTATTATAGGCATGAGTAGACAATCGTTCTCTAGTTGTATTTCCGCTAAAATCCTCCTGTCATCACAGCTAAATCGTTACCTCACATGAACTGGATTACTTGTATACAATGACGCTTATCATGATCCATGCCTTCTTATCAAAGAACAATAATACTTTGACTTCCTTTAAAATGCGGAACTCCCTTCGCACGAGCACTCTTCATAGCTCTACAAAGCCTCATATAACAGTATATATGGCATAAACAATTATCATCCACTATATTAAACAATAACCAAAACGGATTAACTGTTATTAACATATATTCTGTAGGAACTTCTCTCAAATAATGGCATGACCCTCATATCATTCCACATGACTACTGAACTACACATGCTTAAGTTCTTCAAACGAAACTTCCTATCGTAATGAACGATATTAGACTGTCGTGATTGACCTCCTAAAGTTTACTCCGCAACTAGGTAATTAACTGTTAACTCGTCTGTCGCAAATACATGTAATAAAAATAATACTCCTGTCTCATCTCACTTATCAAGCTTTAAATTGTTTATCGTTGTAATATCAGGTCCACAAAATGACGTGATGTTACACAAATAGTGTAAAATAACACACATGTTATTTATAGTGTCAAATAGAATCCAATCTTGACCGGGATAATCTAGCTTTGAATTCCTAGCCAAAGATTTGAATAATCTTCTATCAAAAGGTATTTCCATATTAAATGAACAAAGCTCTCACCTTTACAAATAATAAAAAGGTTTATCAATGTTGTAATGTTTTTCCACTCTACAAAAATAATGTTTATAGGGATTAAGACTTCGGTCTTATCAAACGACTAGTATTTCTTAGATCGTCGACAGTTTATATACAATAATGATATAACAATATCATTCGATGTTTCTTCTTTTCTTGAAGTATGATGTCGTTACATTAAAGTGCTCAAATTAAATTTAATAAGAATTTAATTTGAAGCTATGACACAATGTCAGAATACTTGGTTTAAATCAAATTATTAAAATTCGAGAGTCGAAACGACTAGTTTTCTATGAGGCAATATGATTCCTCAAACAACATTTTTAATGTCAGCCCCACAACTGATCCGTAGAATAAAATTGAAAAATAGATGAAAAGGAATCATCTCCTAAATAATCTTAAAGCATAAAAATCTAGCACACATCTGAAGTGTAAAATACATAAGAACACTGAAATACATGAAATTTGAAAATATGGAATTAGGGAGTAAGATCGTTGGCACAGGATGTCACTAATCAAGCTCAATACTACAAATAAGAGACACTGCTACCTTATTTGGACGAAAACTTGAAGATCTATGTAAGTATTCACAATACTTAAGATGTTTCCTCAGTTCAAGATACTGAGATGGATCTGCATTCGAACCTCGGATCTGCGACCTCAGAAATAGGAAACGTCCCTCTCTGGAATTCACCAACATTCGCCTGGGCTCGAACGACATCCTTCTGGTAAATTCTTCTGTGTCGCTGGGCTACCCCTAGCATCTTGACAAATCTCTTCTGAAGAGTCTTCATTCTCCGTCGTAAATATCATTGGAATATAATTTATAGAAATATTCATATAAATGGTGAATGAAATATTTCCATTGCTAATTGGTGTTACATTAGTGTTCGTAGACTGACGAAAATGTACAAGATGGACCGTACACTACGTCTGTATTCATGAAAACGTTGTCTAACGAAGTTCCATCGTTGTATCTTAACTCCTGTTATCGAATATATCTCTGGCGCATGACTATTTAGTTCATCATATCAACAATGTTAATTATGTTGAATGAAAACGTTTGAAGAATAATGATAGTCATTCTGATACTGTTTATGCGTTGCGCCAATGTTACAAGTTCTCCGCTACTGTTCACTTGAACTGCGTTCGCCAACTTCACGTTGCAATTTAAAATGTTATTCAGCTTTATTTCAACACATTTGAAAATCTGTCTTAACAGGCTTATATTGTCGAAACGGTAAGTTTTAGAACGCTCGACTTTTCACAGAATGTAGTATTCGACCTGTTCTTTACATATATTCGCGTAGTTAAATTCAGAACTCTATTATATAAGAGATATAATTATTTCAATGTTCCTCACAACTTCACATAAAATGGAAGTGCGGCAATCTCCTACGTTCCACCTAGCTATCCTCGCGTCTCCACAAGTCGACAGTCGTCGCACTCGGACAAAGCGTTGGGATCTCGGTTAACCCAGTAAAAACACTCCCTCACTCTTCAAAGACTGCTGGAATAAGAACCTCGATACTTGGATCTCCCCCTCCAAGTCGAAATGTTGGCGGCCATATCAATCTCCCACCATAATTTTAGCGCGTAGATTACTAATGCTTATTACTTCGTAGATTAACCGATCGGCGGTTTTTAAATTATCAGACATAATTTCTCTTAATATTCTCTTCATTACCAAATAAGAAAATCTTCTTCTAAGGGTCTAAATGCATAATTTCATCACATTATATAGTTGAAGTTGGTCCCGTCATCAATAAGACCTCTTCTCATTGGCTCCGGGCTGGGATCCAATAGCATAATTTATAACAATATTTATAATATTAATTTCCAAACTCGCTGTTGCTATGCCTATTATAGCCTTCTAGAAGCGTCTAGTGCAATATATCACGTGATCGGGCTCTCCCACAGGCTCGAGCTTGTAACACTACCCTCCTGTGTCACACTTCCAGAAATTATATTTGCTGGTTAAATTTTATCATGGGGACGGAAAATACTCTCATTTTGTCCCTAAATAATTCAATTTCCGGGGGCAGCACGTGGTTGCGCGCAGCCACCATCTTGTATGGAGGAATGTGGAGGTGGAGTATATAAAACCACCCAAAAACCACTACTGACTCTCAAGGGCGGCGTACAATGGAAATAGCTGCCAGATTGGGATTAATATTTATTATCACTGGGAACGTGCCAAACTTTCGACGACTAGGCTGCCTCACCCATCAAAGTGGAAATAGCTCGCGAGTTGCATCGCCCAGCCAGGCGTAACTATCAGCGACTAAAGGTCATTTCAGAGGGTGTGGATGAACTTTGGCAGTCCGATTTGTTGGAAATTATTCCTTATGCTAGCGTTAACGATGGTGTACGCTATGTGCTGACTGCCATTGCTGTGTATTCCAAAATGACCTTTTTTCAACCTGTGAGTCGCAAGTCCCAAGGCCTTTAAACGAATTATTCAACAATCCCCAGTTGTTGCAAACCGATCAGGGCAAAGAATTTTTTAACAAAGATTTCTCCAGTTTTATCAATTCTTTAAATATTCACCAATACACCACGTACAGCAATCTAAAAGCCAGTGTGATTGAAAGATTTAATCGCACACTGAAACTAATATGTGAAGAGAGTTTACAGCTCAAGGCTCCCATCGCTGGCTAAACTTATTATCAAAGCTAGCGTCACGTTACAATGATATCAAACACAGAACGATTGGAACCAAGCCGCGACTGGTGACCAAAATATTCCGCGGCTGGATAAACTGTTTAACCCGTGGAATACAAGTCTAGGAAGAAAGTACTTCGAAGTACAAGGGAGTAAATTCGACAAATGGTGGGAAATGTCTAAGGATCAGGTTACAAGATTGTCATGAAGATACTTGTGGCGCTCTCGAGCCCGATCATGGACTCACAAACCATGAAAGACATAGTGGATAAACTATTCCCTGATCATTCAGAGAGGATGGATGATGGCAGTAGAATGGAGCTTGATAATTCTGAACCAGATGGTATTCCAACAGAAGTGTTCAAGTTGATAGTTGAATTCTGCCCTCGTCTACTGCTGAGAATGTAATGTCAAATTACTGATCGAAAGCGGTCGTTTTTAGTGTTCGCTGGAAAATAGCCGGGCTGGTTTTTATCACTAAAGGGAAAACTGGGGGTTACATACCGTTATGAATGCTGGACACTGCTGGGAAAGGTTTAGAGAAGCTTCTACAGCCCAGTAAAATTTTGGCAGTCTATTTTCCTGGGGATCTATCTGATAGTCAACATGGATTCTGCAGGGGCCACTCCACGATTGATGCAGTGAGGAAAGTGGTGAACACAGCAGAAAGAGCATAAATGGGCAATCATTACCCTAGAAAGTTGACGCTTCTTGTGACCTTATATGTCAAAAATGCTTTCAACTCAGCAAGATGGAGTGATATGTTGAAATCGCTCCAAGAGACTTTCAAGCTACCAGAGTATCTGATGAACATACTGAGAGACAATTTGAAAGATCGCCAGAGAACAAAACGGCTCACAGCTGGCGCAGCGCAAGGATCCATTCTTGGTCCAAACCTTTGGAACATCACGTACGATGGTCTATTACGACTAGAGATGCCACACTTGTGGGCTATGCTGATGATGTGTCTGCTTTGATAGTAACCCGTAACTTGGAGATGGCTCAATTTAAACCGAACCAAGTGATGCGGCGGGTAAAAGAAGGGATGACGAATCACAGGTTAGTACTGGCAGACCATAAAACGGAAATTATCCTTCTGACAAGAAGAAGGATTGATACCCTCGTGCCAATGCAGGTCGGGCAGATAGTCATCGAAACATCTAAGAGCACAACGTATTTATGTATAAAGCTTGATACTAAGCTCATATTCTGGAACCACATTTAGCGGGTAACAGATAAGGCGGCAAAATCCAAGACTGCATTGAGTAGACTGATGGAAAATATTAGAGGCCCGAAACCCAGTAAACGATGGCTTCTCATGTCAACTATCATCTCAATCCTTCTATACGGTTGTGAGATCTGAGGTGAGTCCTTGAAGTTTGAAAGGTATTGGAGACGGATGGTGGCAGTACAGCGTAGAGCAGCCTTACGAATTGCATGCGCATATCTTACGGTGTCTGAACCTGCGTTTCTCATAGTAGCAGCAGTAGCTCCTATTGACTTACTAGCTTTAGAAAGACAGGAGATCTGTCACACCCAATGAGAGATGGGAAGAAAACGGGCAAAGGAGCTAGCTGTCTGCCACTGAGAAGGGAGAACTGACTCCAGACAGAACTGACTCCAGACAACATCGCCCATGTAATGCTCAAAAATCAAGAATCCTGGGATCAGGTAGCAGGGTATGTGGAAAGTACTTCGCGCCAAAAGAAAGGCGACTTAGATGCTATTGAGCGATAATACTGTAAAGAAGAACTGAAGGACGAAAAAGCGTAAGAGGCTTCACGCACGACGCTGCCATGATGTAATGCGAGAGCGGTTCCAGGGTGGAGACACACGTCGTGGGAGAAGGGTATGTGGATTTTAGTGGGTAAGAATACCACACCTTTGTGGTGTGTGGACTCCCACAAGCGTCTCAGGCAAGATTTTCCCCAACTCCTAAAAAAAAAGTTATGATGTGAACTTCTTTAACAGTTACCTAGTCCAGTGTAATTAGACAAAATTGTCCTCTGACTCAGACACAATTAATAACGAGCTGAAAATTGGTGGAAACGTTAAAAACAATGTCCTAAACGAAATCCCAAAAGTCCAAAAATATCCGAGCTGGGGAAAAGCCGCCATCTTGAAAAAAGCGCCGCCATCTTGGATTTTTCAGTTCTTGGCCATATCATTCTAACTAGTGGTCCTAGCGAGGTCAGACTGGTATCAAATTGACCATATTTTACTGCCGAAGTCTCTGAAACATTAATAAGATATGTTAGACGCAACGTTTTATAATTCAAAAATAATAGTAAAACAACGTTTCAAGTCTTGTTTTTGTTTGTATTTGTGGTTTTTAGTGTAGAAGTGGAATAAAGTGCTCATATACCACGGTGCGAAAGGAGGTTGGTACCGCTGGTCTCCGTATAAGTTTATGAGAAGGCGGCGGGCATTGTTGCCGTGTTCTGTTCGGCGAGTTTGAATGCGGCTGCGTTGTTTGTCCGGCCGTGGCGTTGAAACCGAAAATTGCGACGTGTTTTATGAATGGTGTGTGTGTTCTAAATGATAATTTGTGCGGTCAGTAGTGATAATCCGTTACTCGGTTGAAGGCAAAAACACGGATTGGGAAAGTGTTGGAAGTTTTATGGAAAAACTATGAAAGCAGAGGTGTGTTGTGTGTGTTAAGTGTGGTGTTCGCATGGTTTTTTACTTCACCTATCCTATTACTGTGGGTGTTCCTGTTCAAATATTGCAAGTTAATGGTTGACGTGACGGTAATTTCTTAGATATGGACAGTGTATGTATTTTGTTTAGAGGGGAAAAGAGTGGTGAGCAGGTTAGGGTACAAAGAGGGATTGACACCATTCGTCGGTATAGTTAAGCTCGCAATGACGGCATTACTGCTCTATTCGGCGACTCGAACAGTGTTACAGTGCACGTCAACTGTAAGAAAGAATATACTCGCCGTGTTCCTACGCTGTCGAATGATACGCAAGAGGAACCTTTTGAAAGAAAGACTCGTTCTTCGTTTGACGGTTTTGATTTTAAACGCCAGTGCATGTTTTGCGAATGTGAGATCAGCTGTGATGACAAAAATAAACACCCATATCGACAAGAACCTTACAGCGTAGTTACGGTGGTCCACGTTATAAATACTGTGTGCTCCATGGCTCCTGGACCCTCTGACGCTTGGGCAGAAAAATTATTGCTGAGATTGAACACGGAGGTCGACCTAGTGGCAGCGGCAGCTCGTTATCATCGTAAGTGCTACGCGTACTTTGACCGCCCTGGTCACATTTCGCAAACATTAGGACTTTCCTGCGGAAATGCCGGCCACCCCGAGGATCCCAGGAAGCTTAGAGCTTTTGAGAAACTGTGTGAATATATAGAGGGTAACGACGAGTGGCAATACACCTTTGCCGAGTTGATCGAATTTATGAATACTTCTTCCCCAGAAGAGAGAAAAATCTGAAAAGGAAACTGCAATATCTTTACGGAGACCAAATTTACATAGTGGAACTAGTTGGAAAGTCTGTTCCTAGGAACAGCAAACAAGATTTTGACATCTAATTGGTACAGTTCCAGAAAGTGCAATCCCGAGGAGGAAAGGACGAGAATCATCGAGACTGCAGCCAACATCATTCGACAGGACATTCGATTCCGTGTTTACGACTGTTCTGTGTATCCTTCTGAAGAAGATATTGCTTCTGGACTAGAAGATTTGTTACCGGAGACTTTACAAACAATGATGCCGACTGTTGTGTAACGTACCAGCCCCACTTGGGCGACCAATTTAAATGACCCCGGCTATTACACAGGGGTGCGTGGGGGTTAAACACTTGTACAATTATAACAACAGCAATAGACATTCACACCTAACTATACCTAAGTGACCTAATAAATAAGACCCTTCAGCTTCTGGTAAAATTGATAATATATTGTCATACCAGACATAAGACACACATTTCGCAGGATCCTCCTCGTACAGAATAATAACACTCCCTATCGTATTTCCACAGATACACATATGACAGGATATAGATGACCCTCAGGAATAAAGTTGATCGGTACTTACAGATGTTGACTCCAGCAGTGGTGACCTAGCTCTACTAATTCTGGGGTTATTTGCTCCCAAAAGAATTAAGCCTATACTCGCAGCACAATTGATTTGATTCACACGCCATTCCTACATTTATGATTACTTATTACGTTTGTTACTTTAGTAACCAGCATCCAACGAATTACTTTGCGTCGTGGATCTAGTATCAGACCAATGTTTGGAATCCGTTCGTGAATTTACTAATGCGGAGCATATTTGACTCGCATCCTTGGACGAATAAATTGCCGCTATAGTTGCAATATAGATGTACAGATATTAGACTACAATACTTCATGCTGTTCGAAATAAGCAACCTTGGCGATATACTTAAGACTAGGCTCATCATTCAATTAAGAACTTATAGCCAGCAACTCCGTTATTGTATCCAAAACCACAATTAGTATAAAACTGTAATGTCTTATCCTCCACACACAAGACCAAAAAGACAAGTCCACTCCCGCCCGGAGTTCTAAATAGAGACCCGCTCCACACGCGGTCCAAAATAAGAATCTACACCGCCCGGCGGTCCGAATAAGAGTCTACACCGCCCCGCGTTCTGAATAAGAGTGTCCACCGCCCCGCGGTCTGAATAAGAGTGTCTCCCAATGCCTTCCACATAATCCCAAGTACCGTCATCACCCCCCTCCCTCTACAATCACAGGTTACCTGGGTTGATCCACGGATTCGCCCAATCCCAACGCTTGATTCTCAACATGACCATATATGAAACACAGCCCATCGTCACCGCTCGTACATGGATGCCAAGTCTCACCTCTGACTCACGCTCACTGGCGCTCGGGTTTTACCCCGTGTCTGAACACCAACTCATATTTCATCGCCTGTGTGCACTTTACTGTTACAAAACTTTCAGATTACTCCAATGTTAAATATTTCAACTTCCCTTGATTTGGATGCTGCTCAAATTATAATACTTATACGCTAAACAAATTACTTATAAATTAAGCACGTCATAATATACACTCTAATAAATAATTATAAAACATAAAAAGACCTAAAATAAAAATATACACGATTAATAAAATCCGTAACTTCCTGGTACACGGGTTCAGCCTCTTTGTAACTTGGAAGGTTACAAATTCCCCTCCATGGAGTTCCCACGAATAAGTGAATCGGGACTCCATCACCAAAACACAAAAATTGCACAATGACCCTAACAATATACAATAAACAACATAAACAAATGACCGATCAAATAAAAAATAACCCACAATAGAATCATTTTCTTGAAGTCTGAATCTACACAATCTTTCCTCCAAAAGTCTTTGTATTGTCTTAAACTAACTCACACCGATCTCTCAAGTGTCCTAAAAACTAACTCACACGGAATTTCCTCACGTGTCCTTTACTTTTTAATATCAAACACGACCGATATGGCACAGAACCATGTTGCACACGCTGAAATACATGCTAAAATGCATTTACTTAATTTGCTCTGCTTTGTTTCACTTGGCTAATGGTGGCCTCTTCGTCATTACTTCCAGTGTACCTGTGTAATACACCACAATGTCGGCTAAATCTGCCTCAGAAGATCTGCCCTACCATTATATGCTAATATACTTCTTAAGGTTATAGACATTGTATGACCCTACAATAGTACCTTGGTAGTCTGTTAAGCTATACGCACACTCGCCAATACGCTTATTAACTACGAAGGGTCCCTTATATATTTCAAAAAACTTGGACATTTCTTTGTCAACAGCGGAAGACGGACATGGCACTCTAAGCAAGACCTGGTCACCAACATTTAAAATAATCAAACTTCACTCTCAACTCCCCCAAGATCTGAGCCATGCTCTCGTATTTTTCTTGCTCTGCCAACATATTCCGGAGCTTACCAACCTCCTCCACACAATCTGCCGTCTTTGTGATACATAAAACAAAACCCTGTTGAATGTTCACCACCCGGTGATTATCATCACCTATGTTCCTGCTTAGGAAGTCAGCCACGATATTCTCCTTACCCTTGATGTGTATAACCTCTAGATCGTACTCACTGATCGCCACGATCCATCTCGACATCCTGTTTGAGGTCAAATTACACGATCCCATAAATACCAAAGCATTATGGTCCGTGAGCACCTTCAACTTGCTCCTCAAGACATAGCTTTGAAACTTACCAAGCGAGTACACAATAGCTAACAACTCTATCTCCGTGATAGTATAACGCTTCTCAGCCGTACTCAAACCCCTACTAGCTAATGAGACTATTCCTAGATTTCCTTTTTCATCATACTGGCACAGCACCCCTGAATTCCCTAACATACTGGCATCAGTCATAAGGACGTAAGGACAATCTAATCTAGGGTATTTCAGTATAACTGAATCCACGAAACCTCTCTTCAACTCAGCGAAAGCTGCCTCGTGCTCATGGTTCCACATCCATCTTGCACTCTGCTTCAACAGCTCCCTAAAAGGTTCAACCAGATTGGAATACCTAACGACAAATCTCCTAAAATAGTTGAAAACCCCCAATATGATTCTAAGTTGCTTGGCGTTTCGTGGTGTAGCGGTGTTGTTTATTTTCTCTAAACGCGATTGTTCCGGAAAAATCCCTTGAGTAGTGATTGTGTGCCCCAGAAAAGTAATCTGTTGTGTTGCAAACGAAGACTTACTAAGTTTCACTGTAAAACCCCCTCCCTTAACTTTCTCAAAACTATGTCCACGTGTCTTATGTGATCTTCTTTAGTGTGAGATGCAATAATAAGATCGTCAATGTACATTGTAAAAAAATCATGTGTGTCCCTCCCTAATACTAAATTTAAACTCCTGATCAACGCTGAACTACTAGTTTTGCATCCAAATGGCACCACACAATGCTGAAAAAGACCAGTCTTATAGCTGAAGGCCGTTAACTTCCTATCTTCCATTCTTAAAGGGACCTGCCAAAAGCTAGCGCTCAGAACCATGGTTGAAAACCACTTCCTACCAGTAAATTTCTGAACTAGGTCTTCAATGCCCTCAGGCTTCTGCGTGTCTCCTGCCAATCTCAAAATTAATTGGCGAGCGTCAATACATAATCTAACAGAACCATCACTCTTACCAACAGCAACAAGGGGGTTAGAATACATACTAGTGGAAGGCTCTATAATACCCTGGTGTAACATACGGTTAATCTCGTCCTCCACTGCGGCGGCATACCTGAAAGGAATTACATATCTGGGTCCTGAAAAAGGTGAAGTATCCACTAGTTCGAATTGATGGGTGTACACGTGCGTTAATCCAGGCTTATCACTAAATACCTCTTTGTTGCTCCGCAACACTTCCAATAAATCTTCTTTGCTCTCATCACACAACTTACTTTTGTCCACCGCTTCCCAAAGTTGATCCCCTCTTGTTCCTCTACCGAAATATGGCACCCAGCCTCCAGCTTCACCTGCTCCTCAGATACTCCTACTGACATCCCCTCCAACCCCTTAGTGATACCCGCACCATCCATCTCCTCAACTAACTCACACCTCATCTTAATTCCCTGACCACTAATGCCTTTCTCCAGACATAAAACTCCGCTATCGAAATCCATAACAACCTTATGCTTATTTAACCAGTCATTACCAAGCACCACTTCATAAATTAAATTTGGTATGACCAAACAACACTGATGACTGACTTTACCTTCTAACTTCATAGGCAACAATACCTGCTTACTGACCTTCTGGATTTTACTTCCTACAGCAGTGATAATATGTAAGGTCTTAATAGGTATCACTTCCAACACATGACCATCTCTAATAATTTCTTCATAAGCCACCTTGCTTATGCATGACCTCTCACTTCCAGAGTCTACCAGAGCCCTCATTTCTCTCCCTAAAATATCTACTTCAATGACCGATGAAAATCCCTCGCTCTTACCTTCTACCTTTATCTCCTCTTGGTCAGATAATAAATCCTCCTTCGTCATAGGCGTGAAACTCATCTTCTCCTCCTGAATCACACACTGCCTAACATATCTACCTTCGGGCTGTCTACCTGACCTACTTACACAACCCGCTACTAATTTAAATTACTCGTGCCTGCTACCTGAGATGGTTCCTGTCCCCTCCTAGATTCATTCATTCCCTGAACTGTCCCCTCCTGTTGGCCCCTCTGAACATTTTCCCGCCTTTGGAAATTATCTCCCCTCTGATAATTATCCCCTTGCCTATTATTTTCTGCCCTCCAGTTATTGTTCTCCTCCCTCCTTCTATTTAAATTGTCACCTCTGCCAGCCTGATTGAACCAATTCCTATTCTGATTAGGTTGATGCTCATTCTGCCTATTCTCAGTCTCCACTTCCGTCCTGTTCATTTGCTGAAGGCCTAAATTGTCGAAACTAGTTAATAGCTCTTCAAACTCCTCGATACTTTTCATATTCCGCATGTATTCTAATGGGAAAATGTTTCAGCATCAACCTAACAATATCTATGTCTGAGGTGACCCCATCTAAGTTTTTCCATACCAATACATGAGCTAGAAAATACTCTGTGAGGGATACCCCGTCGCGCTCCCAAAATTTTCCAAACAGGAGGTTGTCCCTTTCCCTGACTTGAATTGCTTCTCCCCAAAATTTGGCCTTCAATTTCCCTTTAAAATCTTCTATAATCCTCATATTTGGCCTATAGATCTCGAAACAAGATCTTACATCCCCCTTGAACGAGTGTGACAGGATTTCCATTACCGTTTTCCAATCTATTAGTTCATCATCTAAATCTTTTTTAAACTTCTTTTCTACGGACTTTAAATATTCCATTGGATTAAATTGCCGCGAATTAAATTGTGGCCGACCGAGATCCCTATTGGAACAACCATGTGACATTGCTCCTCTGTGACTCATCGGTCGGTCTCTCACCTCTCTTCTCACTTTTATTAACTCTTCCTTAAGTTTTTCATTATTTTCCGCCAATGTCACCTGTTCTCCCTTAAGTCTCTCGATCTCCCCCAATTTATTTTCTACGGCTCCTACTCTATGTAAATATTCCTTAGACTCATCCCTTACGGTATTGCAAACCTCTGCACACGCTCCGCTCACTCGCTTTTCTATAAGTTCCCCGTTATCAACAATTCCTTTCCTTACTTCCCCCAGTTCCAGCTTCTGCTTTACTGATGGCCTTCCATTCCTGCTAGCCTACTTTCCACGCGATCGTGTTTTCTGTCTATTTCCTTCCTAAGAACATCTTCTCTCTCCTCTATTTTGTTACTATGATCCTTCTCTAAGTTCTCTAATCTACTGCTCATGACTGATTTATGCTCCTGTACTTCCTTACTTAATTCTTCTATCTTAGTATTAGTTGCCTCTGCCTGTTTCTTCACTGCCTCATCTACATACACTTTCACCGATTCCACCTGTTTACCTACAGACTCATTCACATCACCTATTTCCTTACTTAAAGATTCCCCGTACTTCTTAACCTCTCCTATTTCCTTACTCATAGACTCTTTTACTGACTCTATTTTCCGGTCCATAGACTCTTTTATCGACTCTTCCTGCTGTTTCATAGACTCACTCATAGATTTACTTACACTTTCCATTTTCTGATTTACTGACTCTTTTACACCTCCTATTTCCTTCTTAATAGTCTCATTCATAGCCGCAAGCATTTGGAGCATCCTATCGTTCACATCCCCTCCATTATCATTACTTTTAGTACCCTCCTGTATAGCGATCTGACTTTGCTCGGAATTAATAGATTCCCCGGATGGTGATTCTATTAAGCCTTCATGCTCCCCGCTCTTGTCCACGTCCATACCCAAGTTCTTTCCTGCCATCTTAACGTCAACTTTACTAATAGCTCTATTTCTTAATTTCAAACTCTCCTCTGATGACATCTAATCAGTATGAAAATTTATCTAAGTTTATCGGCGTATGCGTATACATGAATGTTATTGATGTCGCTATATCATTCTTCGACCCCCACGTTGGGCGCCAATTGTAACGTACCGGCCCCACTTGGGCGACCAATTTTAATGACCCCGGCTACTACACAGGGGTGCGTGGGGGTTAAACACCTGTACGATTATAACAACAGCAATAAACATTCACACCTAACTATACCTAAGTGACCTAATAAATAAAACCCTTCAGCTTCTGGTAAAATTGATAATATATTGTCATACCAGACATAAGACACACATTTCGCAGGATCCTCCTCGTACAGAATAATAACACTCCCTATCGTATTTCCACAGATACACATATGACAGGATATAGATGACCCTCAGGAATAAAGTTGATCGGTACTTACAGATGTTGGCTCCAGCAGTGGTGACCTAGCTCTACTAATTCTGGGGTTATTTGCTCCCAAAAGAATTAGGCCTATACTCGCAGCACAATTGAGTTGATTCACACACCATTCCTACTTTTATGATTACTTATTACGTTTGTTACTTTTGTAACCAGCATCCAACGATTTACTTTGCGTCGTGGATCTAGTATCAGACCAATGTTTGGAATCCGTTCGTGAATTTACTAATGCGGAGCATATTTGACTCGCATCCTTGGACGAATAAATTGCCGCTATAGTCGCAATATAGATATACAGATATTAGACTACAATACTTCATGCTATTCGAAATAAGCAACCTTGGCGATATACTTAAGACTAGGCTCATCAATCAATTAAGAACTTATAGCCAGCAACTCCGTTATTGTATCCAAAACCACAATTAGTGTAAATCTGTAATGTCTTATCCTCCACATACAAGACCAAAAAGACAAGTCCACTCCCGCCCGGAGTTCTAAATAGAGACCCGCTCCACACGCGGTCCAAAATAAGAGTCTACACCGCCCGGCGGTCTGAATAAGAGTCTACACCACCCCGCGTTCTGAATAAGAGTGTCCACCGCCCCGCGGTCTGAATAAGAGTGTCTCCCAAAGCCTTCCACAAAATCCCAAGTACCGTCATCACACCCCCCCCCCTCCCTCTACAATCACAGGTTACCTGGGTTGATCCACGGATTCGCTCAATCCCAACGCTTGATTCTCAACATGACCATATATGAAACACAGCCCATCGTCACCGCTCGTACATGGATGCCAAGTCTCACCTCTGACTCACGCTCACTGGCGCTCGGGTTTTACCCCGTGTCTGAACACCAACTCATATTTCATCGCCTGTGTGCACTTAACTGTTACAAAACTTTCAGATTACTCCAATGTTAAATATTTCAACTTCCCTTGATTTGGATCCTGCTCAAATTATAATACTTATACGCTAAACAAATTACTTATAAATTAAGCACGTCATAATATACACTCTAATAAACAATTATAAAACATAAAAAGACTTAAAATAAAAATATACACGATTAATAAAATCCGTAACTCCCAGGAACACGGGTTCAGTCTCTTTGTAACTTGGAAGGTTATACTTGTAAAGACCAGAAAACCATTCGATGACGACCCAATTACGGAAAGAAAGGCAATCAACATCGCTCATGCAATTACTGCAACCGCCCGACCAAGATCGTTCGTCTCTCCATTGCAGCTTGGTCTCTGAGTCCATCTTCACAGGAGTTTTGGCTCGAAGCTTCTTATTGACGTATTATCGGGATATGGATTATGTGCTACGTACAAAGAAACGATCAACTTCGAGAATTCGCTGGTTAAAAATGCACCTCCTGTCGTAAACGGCGACGTTTATGTGCAGTTCGTTTTCGACAATGTGGACCACAATGTGCATACGCTTGACGGACACGGGACTTTTCACGCCATGGGTGGAATTCAGTATGTCACACCAGGGAAGAGCGTGAACGCAAGCGTTCCTGTACCTCGGTCAGCAGAAGATATCGACTTACCATCTCGAGGGCTCCTGCCGGTGGCCCCGTACCAGCGACCCCTAAAATCAGGAACATCTTTCGTCGTAATGGAAGACGTGTGCTTAGCCATTCCCAAACCAGAAAGCGCCAGAGATGCCCGTCTCATCGACACACTATGGCTCATCATCTACAACATCAATGAAAAGTCAGGGCCAGGTTGGAATGGATTTATGGATGCCGCAACTACCGGACTAAGCATCGATAATGTTGCAGAGACGTCATCTGTTATCCCATTACCCTTAGTAAACTTATCGCCTTCAAATACGTCGACGATTCACACTTGCCTCCTTTATGCAGCAGAGCAGAGCGAAGCGAGAAACCAGTCCTGTGTGGTAACGTTTGACCAACCGCTCTATGCAAAAGCTTACATCTCTCATAGTGTCTCTGTATTTAATACTGGCAATAATTTATGCATTTTAGATGTGATACGCACAATATCAAGAATATGATTTATAATTTTAGGTTTAAATACATTATTTTCATTGGCAGTATTTAGCTATTGTGACAGAAACGGTCAAAATCGAACTTTAAACACTCTATTTATGTTAATAGTACTTAAATGAATAAAACAGCTGTAATGACGCGTCTAACATATTTTATTAATATTCCTGAGACTTAGGCAGTAAAATCCGGTCAATTTGACACTAGTCTTACCTCCTAGGACCACTTGTTTGAAGGATATGGCCAAAAACGGAAAAATCCTAGGTGGCGGCGGTTTTTCCAAGATGGCGGCTTTTCCCCAGCTCGGATTTTTTGGGAATTTTGGGATTTCGTTCAGGACATTGTTCTTAACGTATCCACCAATTTTCAGCTTGTTATTAATATTGTCCAAGTTAAAACAAATTTCTCTGGCTTAAGTGATCATGAGACATACTGTAAGTCACCCTGAAGAAGTTTAATACTTTTTTAAAATCAGAATTAGCATTTGAATGTTGCTTAAAAGCTAAGAGCAAGAACACAATACATATATTTTTCGGATTTCCTGTCTTTCTTGTCTGCGCATACTCGTATATTTCACAATCTCATTGCAGAACTATCCTTCACAAGTCCCTTCAATGTTTGAATGGGCACAAATATATCCCACATCATTTAAGATACAAAATTTTAAAATGGCGCTACGTTTTTACTTTTGGCTGTATACTGATATTCAGCAATGCTTATTTAACAATGTAACTGTGTATGAGAAACCAACAGAAATACGAGTATTAATGCATAGGCCTATAGAATGACAACTGGGGTAGGCTTGCACTCCACTTGTTTAAGTACTAAACAGTAATATGCTGACATTTTTCAAACACTTATAGGAAGGGTGATAAATGACATATCGTTTTTCCCTGGTGGTGTTTCAACATTTAGATTCAAGACAAGAATAATGCTAGCCACTACGCTAGGAGGTGCTTTTATTTAGAATAGAAAGGCAGGTCTAGGTGTAATGGTATCTGCCACCATTGCCTTTTACTGTCCTTACTGTCCCTAGAAAATATTCTAGGGTTTTTGGAATGTGTCAACGCACTTGCATACCCTCCTGTTTGCGATGATTCCCATTTGCGACGAGCTATACATTCTCATAGTCTGGAGTTTCTCGTTAGTGACGGAATGTTGACTGATTGTGACAGCTCCCAGTTTTGTGGGACACGCTTCGTTTGACAACTCGTCATCCTGTCTGTGTGTCACTTAGGTTCAGTCCGGTTAATTATGGAGTTTATTTCAGCTAACAGAGGTAAACCTTGCCTTATAAATGGGGGCGACTAAGGCAAAACAAAGAGTGATGTGACAGAGTACGGTAAACCGTGCGGGTCAATGGCGTCCGCGGGTCTTTTGACACCCCTGGTCTGGCAAACCTTGCGCGAATCCTTACGACAGGCCCATCTGAAATAATAATTAACGTGCTAACGGCAAAGGGACTCGCAGTTCTGATTAGCGCTAACAATTCACCTTTTCTCATTTCATTTTGCTTGTTAAGTTTTACTTCTATTGTTAGTCAGTGTCTATGTGCGGTATGTGATATGTTTTCTAATCTGCTTTGTATGCATCATGTTGGTTGGTTCCTTAGTTTAGGGGCTGCGACAAAGCGATGATGTAGCCCTGTGTACTTTGGGTGTGTGTAGAATTTGTCTGATGACCGGTGTTAATTGTGATCGCTGTATTAGTGTGTGTTATCTGTAATTAAGGTAGAAGGACTGCAGACGATTATTTTTTCAAGTAGTTCCTGCTTTTGCTACCAAATGCTACCGTCCACGACACCTAGCTGCGGACGTAGCTACTAAATGCTATCGCAGTCAGCACCTGGCAGCGAACGATGGAACTATTATAGCGGTATCAAACTAACCTACAAACTTTAGCTTCCACAAGTGTAGTTAATGTAAGGTTCTTTATTATGCCATAAATTTATGCCATGTAACCGCCGTCTTTACTGAGGGATTCTTAACGCTCTTAAAAGATCCGACGACTTTGGCCGAGCTTGAACCCACGATCTTGAGCATAGAAGCTCAGCATGCTACCGACTACGCCACCGAAGCTGCTCGACGATAATTCCAATAAGTGGATTGGTTAATGAGAAACGAAGGCTTTAAGCTATCAAGTCGTGGATTGCACGGGGTTTGATGACGATCGCTTGTCAAGCCCGCCTTGTTTGTGTGCTCCATTAATTCATGCAATAGTATTTTCAGATTAGGGTTGACCAACTGAAAAGCATTCTGTAATGGATTAACATGTTTGCTCTCACCACTGAGCAGTGTCTAACAAGTTCATGACCAAGTGAGAAAACCAAAATGTAATGTTTTTCAATCGGTCAACAAGACGTACCCAAAGGGAGTAGCAAGTAGGCTAGGCGATGTTAGTCAACTGCCCTTCACTTAAATTCTGGTTTTATGTTTATTTGGGGGATAGTACTTTTACAACCCCTATGTACGTCAAATTGGCAGGTGAAAAGCTGAAGGAAGTAGGAGACTTCTACTAGTTAGGAAGCAAAATCACCAGTCATGGACGAAGCAAAGAGGTTATCAAAAGTAGGTTGGCTCAGGTAAGGAAAGCATTTCTACAGAAAAGGAATCAATTGACATCAAATATACATTTAGGTATTAGGAAGTCATTTCTGAAAGCCTTTGTCTGGAGCGTGGCGCTCTATGGAAGTGAAACTTGAAGTGCTGGAGCTGCTGAATACTGGAGAATAGAAGCGTTAGACAGGAGATGATGATCAGATGGGTAGATGGAGTTACAAATGAAGAGGTATTAAGACTATGGAAGAGGAGAGATGTTTGTAGTCGACTCCTAATTAAGAGAAGAGGTAGGTTGGTAGGACACATATTAAGACACCCAGGAATAGCAAACTTAGTTAAGGCAGGAAGGGTCGAGGACAAGAACTGTAGGGGTAGACCAATGTTTTGGTAGCTATGTGGAACTATGGATAGATGAAACGATTACCTCAGGACAGGAAGGCATGGAGATCTGCATCAAACCGACCGAGACTGAAGACTCAACTTCTTACTTGATTCGCTGACCTGTTTCCTAAAATTTCGTAGGAGTGGGGTTAATGCCACTGCTGCTGATGTTCTAATGCTGGGTCCCACTTTGTTTGTTGCAGATAAGTTCCTGAGGCGGCGTTCTAGTCAGTGATCTCCATTATACTCATTATTTATTTATACAATAAATTTTTTTTTTTAAAGTGTAATTTGTTTCAATTGTCCTGACTGCTTCACAGTGTCCTGGTAATCTCCATCCAAGATGTAATAATTCTGTAATATACTGTGGCGGCTAGCGCCACGCTCAACACTCATGGTCTTCCTCTCCTGTCTTCTGCACAAGATTTATCAATCAGCTGAAACCTTCTTCTTCCTCTTGTGATTTTACCATTTACATTTTACTATTTCCTTTTATGTAATACCCAATCAAATTCGGTTTTCTTTTTCGTATTTTTTTGAACATCGTTCTTTCTTCTCCTATGTGATAAGCCGTGGCCGCCACCATCCCAAAGATTACCAAACAAATTCTAGACACACCGAAGTACACGGGGCTAGTCATTCATCAACAACAATTAGTGACAAAAGAACTAAGTGACCACTTACACAACTCACTTCAGACAGTCATCACTGCTGTTAATAAATTTAAATCCCAAGCTTTCAATGATAGAATTTGTCGAATGCTCTGTGATGAGAATAATGAACATACGGAACATGGCTGTCGATAGGCAACTGTGTTAGAAGGTTTTATGACCTACTTGAAACTGTTGTGGAGTTTATGGATAGAAAGAATTCCTTGCTCAGTTAAGAACTAAACGCGATCAGACATGATGTTGCGTAGACCTACCTGTCAGACCTGTTTGCAAAATTTAATGAAATTAATGTCCAAGGTAACAGAATCAATCTTATCAAAGCCAAATCTGTGATCTCAACATTTGTTTCAAAGTTGGTTTTGTTCTAGAGAAACCTAGACTGATCACCAAGCCTGTTGGGGTTATATGAAAGGAGTAGAATTCATACTGATGATCTGCAACTTTACTGTGATCATTTGAGTGTGATGCAGATTGATCAAGGATGGAAATTACAGACTGGGTGATAAATTTATTTTCAGATGTTGGGAAAGTGGGGGTTATGGAGGAATAACTAATGGAGCTACAATTTGTTTTTGAGTTGAAAGCTAAATTTAAGAAGTCTTATTAGAAGTTTCGGTTACAGAAAGAGATGCGTGGTCGGTATCCTGCAGTATGGAGCTTCTTATTTCACTCCCAACATCATATTTGGTAGAACAGGGGTTTAGTGTGGTGGAGTGACTTCTGTCAAAGCTAAGAAATATACTTATAACTCAACGTGGAGATCTGTGGCTCTTATTAACTGAAATTAAACCAGATATTGAAACTGACATCTCTTCGTCAAATCCATCCATCCGATAAAGGTTTCCTGAATGCTAACCAAGAAAATTGATTCTGTCTTATAAAATTTCAATGTTTAGTTATAAAGTTACATCCATTATTATATTTAAAATAAATATCAATTTATGTTTTAAAATAACGTGAATCACTTTTCCATATTTAGATTTTCAAGATTAATGTAGGATAATTAAGGGGATGAACGGCCTATACTATGAAGAAGCACTCGTTTCCGCGTTATAGCTATTCCGTGAACTATTAATATCCATTTGTTAAGGTATATTAATAATAACAATAATAACAATAATAATAATAATAATGTTATTGGTCTTACGTCCCTTTTAACTACTGTAGCTGGGGTGCCGGAATTAAGCCCCGAAAGGGAACCTTAACGTGTCAGTAAATCTACATACATGGCTCCCTCGCACTTGCCAGCTGACTGCGCCAGGATACGAACCTGCAACCCTGGGCCCAGCAAGCGAGAACGTTACCGCTGAGCCACGCAGCCAGTGTTAAGGAAATGCACATGAATTTGAAGCTTTTCACTCGCTGAATACGATTTTCGTTTTAGTGACCGTACTGCATTAAATTGAAACTCAGAACATGTGACACACGACTAAAACACTCTATACAGTAAAATGTTTGTGTACAAGACTTGAGAAACTGAAATAGGAATGCATTCATACACGACCATGCCCTTCCATTTCTCCTGAGAGAGAACCAGAGACATAAAAAATACACAGTACTTTTTGAAATAATGCCAATAGTGTATTGTCGGCCAGTGTATTTACTTACAGTAGAAATGAAAATGTACCGTGTACTTTCCCCCTCGTTATGTCCGAATCCGCGGTAAATCGGACCGAGCTATAACGGGGTTTCACTGTAGTTGCAAATAAAGGTGTCGCCATGAACTAATGTAATTTGGTTCCTAATGATTTAATCTTCACATGCCATCATCATCATCATGATAATCGTGATCATCATGATCAGTTCCCGTTTTCCAGCTTGGGCCGGGTCGGAGCAAATATGACACCCTCCACTGTACTCATCCTTACTCAACCACTGAACTCCACTCCTCCACTGTACTCATCCTTCCTCAACCACTGAACTCCAATGTACTAATCCCCCCTCAACCACGGAACTCCACTGTACTCATCCCCCCTCAACCACTGAACTCCACTGTACTCATCCTCCCTCAACCACTGAACTCCACAGTACTCATCCTTCCTCAACCACAGAACGTCACTGTACTCATCCTTCCTCAACCAATGAACTCCACTCCTCCACTGTGCTCATCCTTCCTCAACCACTGAACTCCACTGCACTCATCCTTCCTCAACCACTGAACTCCACTGTACTCATCCTTCCTCAACCTCTGAACTCCACTGTACTCATCCTTCCTCCACCACTGAACTCCATTCCTCCACTGTACTCATCCCTCCTCAACCACTGAACTCCATTGTACTCATCCCTCGTCAACCACTGAACTCCACTGTACTCATCCTTCCTCAACCACTGAACTCCACTCTACTCATCCTTCCTCAACCACTAAACTCCACTGTACTCATCCTTCCTCAACCACTGAACTCCACTGTACTCATCCTTCCTCCAACACTGAACTCCACTGTACTCTTCCTTCCACTGAACTCCACTCCTCCACTGTTCTCATCCCTCCTCAACCACTGAACTCCACTGTACTCATCCTTCCTCAACCACTGAACTCCACTGTACTCATCCTTCCTCCACCACTCCTCCACTGTTCTCATCCCTCCTCAACCACTGAAGTCCACTGTACTCATCCCTCCTCAACCACTGAACTCCACTCTACTCATCCCTCCTCAACCACTGAACTCCACTGTACTCATCCTTCCTCAACCACTGAACTCCACTGTACTCATCCTTCCTCCACCACTGAACTCCACTCCTCCACTCTTCTCATCCCTCCTCAACCACTGAAGTCCGCTGTACTCATCCTTCCTCAACCACTGAACTCCACTGTACTCATCCCTCCTCAACCACTGAACTCCACTCCTCCACTGTACTCATCCCTCCTCAACCACTGAACTCCACAGTACTCATCCCTCCTCAACCATTGAACTCCACAGTACTCATCCCTCTTCAACCACTGAACTCCACAGTACTCATCCCTCCTCAACCACTGAACTTCACAGTACTCATCCCTCCTCAACCACTGAACTCAACTGTACTCATCCCTCCTCAACCACTGAACTCCACTCCTCCACTGTACTCATCCCTCCTCAACCACTGAACTCCACAGTTCTCATCCCTCCTCAACCAATGAACTCCACTGCACTCATCCTTCCTCAACCACTGAACTCCACTGTACTCATCCCCCCTCAACCACTGAACTCCACTCCTCCACTGTACTCATCCCTCCTCAACCACTGAACTCCACAGTACTCATCCCTCCTCAACCACTGAACTCCACTGTACTCATCCCTCCTCAACCACTGAACTCCACTGTACTCATCCCTCCTCAACCACTGAACTCCACAGTACTCATCCCTCTTCAACCACTGAACTATCACAGTACTCATCCCTCCTCAACCACTGAACTCCACTGTACTCATCCCTCCTCAACCACTGAACTTCACTCCTCCACTGTACTCATCCCTCTTCAACCACTGAACTCCACAGTACTCATCCCTCCTCAACCACTGAACTCCACAGTACTCATCCCTCCTCAACCACTGAACTCCACTGTACTCATCCCCCCTCAACCACTGAACTTCACTCCTCCACTGTACTCATCCCTCTTCAACCACTGAACTCCACAGTACTCATCCCTCCTCAACCACTGAACTCCACAGTACTCATCCCTCCTCAACCACTGAACTCCACTGTACTCATCCCCCCTCAACCACTGAACTTCACTCCACCACAGTACTCATCCCTCCTCAACCACTGAACTCCACTGTACTCATCCCTCCTCAACTACTGAACTCCACTGTACTCATCCCCCCTCAACCACTGAACTTCACTCCTCCACAGTACTCATCCCTCCTCTACCACTGAACTCCACAGTACTCATCCTTCCTCAACCACTGAATTCCACTGTACTCATCCCCCCTCAACCACTGAACTTCACTCCTCCACAGTACTCATCCCTCCTCAACCACTGAACTCCACTCTACTCATCCTTCCTCAACCACTGAACTCCACTGTACTCATCCTTCCTCAAGCACTGAACTCCATTCCTCCACTGCACTCATCCCTCTTCAACCACTGAACTCCACAGTACTCATCCCTCCTCAACCACTGAACTCCACTGTACTCATCCCCCCTCCACCACTGAACACCACTCCTCCACTGTACTCATCCCTCTTCAACCACTGAACTCCACTGTACTCATTCCCCCCAACCACTGAACTCCACTCCTCCACAGTACTCATCCCTCCTCAACCACTGTACTCCACTGTACTCATCCTTCCTCAAGCACTGAACTCCATTCCTCCTCTGTACTCATCCCTCTTCAACCACTGAACTCCACTCCTCCACTGTACTCATCCTTCCTCAACCACTGAACTCCACAGTACTCATCCCTTCTCAACCACTGAACTCCACGGTACTCATCCCTCCTCAACCACTGAACTCCACTGTACTCATCCCCCCTCAACCACTGAACTTCACTCCTCCACTGTACTCATCCCTCTTCAACCACTGAACTCTACAGTACTCATCCCTCCTCAACCACTGAACTCCATTGTACTCATCCTTCCTCAACCACTGAACTCCACTGTACTCATCCCTCTTCAACCACTGAACTCCACAGTACTCATCCCTCTTCAACCACTGAACTCCACTGTACTCATCCCTCCTCAACCACTGAACTCCACTGTACTCATCCCTCTTCAACCACTGAACTCCACTGTACTCATTCCCTCCCAACCACTGAACTCCACTCCTCCACTGTACTCATCCTTCCTCAACCACTGAACTCCACTGTACTCATCCTTCCTCAACCACTGAACTCCACTGTACTCATTCTACCTCAACCACTGAACTCCACTGTACTCATCCCTCCTCAACCACTGAACTCCACTCCACACTCACACTGTCCTTCAGCGTACTCTAGGTCTTCCTCGTCCTCTCTTTCCATCTCTCTATCACTTGTTTCGGCATTCTTTCATCATTCGTCCTTTTCACATGTCCAAACCATCTCAATCTGTTCTGCTCCAGCTTATCATTCAGCTTCTGTGCATTCCCTTCCTCTCACTCTATCTATCTCTCCCAGTCTTCTGTATCATACTCCTGAGGAATTTAATTTCGGCTGCCTGTAATCTACTTTCATCTCTCCTCGTCATCGGCCATGGCATAACAAACCTAAATATGTAATAAAAAAGAAAAGAAATAATAAAGTGTGACATGTCAATGTCTAGCTATTATTTTGTTGCAATAGAAGAAAATTCTCAGAAATCATTCACAGATGTAGAAGAAGTTTTTATATTATTGTTATTTTATATTATTATTATTTTTATAATTTGACATTTATTGATTCCAACATTGCCATTATAATTTCACACAACACAACATTTGAGACAAGTTTTAATAAATAGTTGAAACATTAAAAACTGTACTCACTTGGCTCCTTATTATCCTCTCGTGTGCTTGGATGAAGCAAATTTATCTATCAGCTTGCTTGATGAGGTCCTAAATTTAATTTCCAATTTGGTATTCAGAGGTCAGGAAGAAAATGGATTTGTTGACCCTCTGAGCGCCAACGTCCTTTTGAAAGCCCGTTTGGTTTTTATCTCAGAAACGCCAACGTCCTTTCAAAAGGACGGTAAGTATTTATATTTAATTATTAAAAATAACAGCCATTGCCTTTCAGAATTTAGTTTAAGAATTAATATTAATGAAATAAACAGGGTATTTTATGTTTAGGACATGGTTTCAGTCTAACATTCCAATCAGCAAGCCTGCCTAGCTACACTAGCAGTCTCCATCTATTGGGCGTGGCAAAACATGCGTGACTTTGAGGCCTTTGTAATATATTTGTACGGAATTTAGGTACTTTTATTATTATTAATATTATTTTAATTTTTATATTTATTATTATTATTATTATTTGTAGTATTACCATAATATTATAAATTATATTTACTAGAGATTTATTTTATCTTAAAAATCAATGAAATGCTCAAATTAGTTTCTTAATAAGTTGAACTATTGGATAAATACATGGGTTGGTTTTTGTTTGTTTTGGCACCAATGCTTCAGTGCCAAGTTGCAACAATGTTGGGCGCTGCCACTTTTACCGACGGTTGCTGCCCTGCATCCCCTACCTCAGATCACATGACCTCGCCCGTCCTCACCACCGCTCATGCGCAGTCGCGCCTGTTAGATGAGTAGTGTGAGATCAGTGCTCGCGAAAGACAGTCGCAATGTTTTCCAAGCAGGAGCAGAGAACGTGGATAAAAATTCAGTGTGCTAGGGGTCGCAGTGCTAAACAGTGTCACCGAGGATTGCAGGAAGCGTGCGGTGCAGCTGCGTTACCGTTCAGAACGGTAGCAAGATGGGTTGCAGCCTTTCGAGATGGACGCGAACGTGTGGAGCACATGCCTCGATCTGGTCACCCACCAGTAAGTGATGACAATGTACAGATGGTGTCCGCGTTAGTAGAGGTGGATCGGAACGTAACGATACCGGACTGGCGCATTCAACTGTCCTCCACATCCTGAAGGACTTACTGAAAATGAGGATGATTGCGTCCAAATGGGTTCCGCATGACTTAACCGACAAGCAAAAATGGCTGCGATATGACGCTTGTCGTATGCACTAGCAGCGTTATGAGCGCGACGGAGAGGCCTTCTTACGGCGTATCATAACCATTGACGAGACGTGGGCCAGATCTTATGAGCCACAGTTAAAAGGCCAATCGAACATCACCACGGAAACAAACAGTTCGACCAACCCCCACCAATGAGAAGGTAATGTTGATTCATGCCTATGATTGGGATGGTGTGATCATTCACCATTCTGTTCCCCGAGGGCAAACCGTTAATGCGGCGCACTATTGTTCGTTTCTGCAAGACCATCTCCGAGGAGCTCTGAGAAGGAAACGGCGCCACCATATGGTTACACCGCCCATCGTTCTGCATGACAATGCTAGGGCACACACAGCAGGCGTTGTGCCGGCATTGTTGGATCACTGGGACTGGGAGGTCCTCTATCACCCCACCCCCCTCCCCATATTCTCCCGACATCAGTCCCTGCGACTATGATCTCATCCCGAAGATGAAGATGACAATGCGTGGGGAGCGCTTCCGTACCATTGAAGACTTTAAGCAGGCTGCCAAGCGTTCTCTGCGTACCATCAATAGATTGGGCAGTGCCAACGGGATCCAACGACATCCGTATCGCTGGGAACACGTTGTACGCAACGGTGGGGACTGCATCGAGGGCCTGTGAAACTTGGAACCATCTAAGTGAGTTATTACTCCAGTTATAACTAAGGTGCCAAAACTAAAAAACCAACCCATGTATGTTCGCGATGCATAAAATATTTATTGTGATCTTGTTATGCTCTGTATGGAGAGCTCCATGGAGATAATGCGGAGAGTTTCCACCTGGATGAACGAACATGGTCTCCAACTAGCAGTTCATAAAACTGAACTAGTCCTTGCTACTAAGAAGAGAGTTTCACGAGTTGTACCATTGCTAGTAGATAATCAAGTGATAGAAACACCTCCAGCTGTTTGTTTCTTGGGTGTTATGATTGACAGAAAGTTAACATTCTGGAATCATATCAGCAAGATTGCTGATAGGGCTCCGAGGATTGTTAACAACTTGGCGGCCCTTCACACTTGAAGAGGAAATTGCTGATCAGTTATTCTGTATGGTGCAGAGATTTGGTCAGTAGCTCTTGGCTCTGAGATGTATAGGAAGCGGATAACCTCTGTTCACAAAAGAGCTGCCCTCAGAATAACTTCTGCCTATCGTACACTAGTAGGGGAGCAGTGATGGTTCTAGATGATAGCCTACTTTCCTCCGAAGTTTGCCGTTATCTCTCGAACGCCTGTTCGGGACTTGATGTATGACGTGTCGTAGAACTCAGGGTGACGCCCTTGTTCCTATGGAGAACGTTTTTCACTCCAAAAATAAGAACTCCCCTACTAGGGGTGAAATAGTAATATAAACTAATTTTCGTCCTAGAGACTTGAGATTTATTTTCAGGGTAGAGGAGGTAGGGAAATTTAATTGATGTCAAATAACGTTTTTTTGTAAAATTCTTAATTTTGGAAATATAAGAATTTCAAAATTGAGATTTTTTTATTTTTTATTCAAGATACTTGAAACTTGGTTTGTGGGTATAGGGGTAAGGACTTTTCATTGATGTCAAACAAAAGTTTTTGTAAAATTCGTAATTTTTGAACTTGAGACCATTTTGGAAATTTGTTTTGTTTTGTCCTAGAGACTTGAAATTAGGTACGGAGGTAGAGGGGGTAGGGACCTTTCATTTATGTCAAACAGACGTTTTTGTAAAATTCCTAATTTTGGGAATATAAAAAATTCAAAATTGTGATTTGAAACTTGGTTTTTGGAATGAGGGGACAAAGACCATGGATTGATGTTAAACCAACTTTTTTGGAAATATAACCCCTTTTCTAACCATGTTTTGGAAAAATAAAAAAGATAAAATAAAAAGACCATGCGAACTGGGTGGCCCCCTCGAAACAATCCATGGCTATTTCGATGGAACGGCGGGTCGTAATACGACGGTTCGTTTTCCGATGTTCGATGGAACGGCGGAACGTGATACGATGATTCGTTTTTCGATTTTTGATATCGTAAATCGATTGTGACAGACCTGGTCAGGAAATAGAATGAATGAAGTTCCCATTTAGCGACAAGGATATGAAACTGTGCTGGCGGCTGAAGCATGTCGCACTCCCCTGGGGTAATGATTAAATAAATGACCCATTAAATAAAATGATTGAGGAGAGTGTTGCTAGAATATCATTTTTGACAGTGAAAACTGGAGTAGCTAGAGAAAGAAAAACCTGTCTGTCTCTGCTTTGTCCAGCACAAATCTCGCATGGAGCGACTGGGATTTTAACTATGGACACAGCAGTGAGAGGCATGCTTTCGCCTAAGCCATATAGGCTTAAAAACACGAGTCTCTGAGCTACTGGAATGAATTCCAAGAGATTACAATTCCCGATTGGGGTTGGATTTAAGATGAAACTTGGAACACTACTGCTTGCTAGCCAACAGTAGCATGCATGGAGTGTAACCTTGTGATAACGAAAACTGCAACTCTTGCATGATGCCTGTCTTAAATTACACATTTTCTAAACACGCTGCATGTCAGATAGCATGCAAATAGACAGTATGTATCGCTGTATGAATTATTGGATATTGAAAGGAAATCGGCTGTGGATCTATTGAAACGAACTGTCCTGGCATTTGCATGGTGGTGAAAATGGAAAACCACGAAAACCATTTTCAGGATAACCCAGGTGGGATTCAAACCATGAACTAAGCAAGGAATCCTGCCTCTACCGCCATTAAAGTAGGGAGAGATGACTTGATAGTTTTACTGTTTTAAGAGAAGAGAATCCACTCCCGAGTCGCCTCCGTAGCGTAGCGGTTAGCATGATTAGCTGCCGCCCCCGGAGTTCCTAGGTTCGTTTCCAGGCTCTGCAACGGAATTTGAAAAGTGGTACGAGGACTGGAACGGGGTCTACTCAGCCTCAGCCCAGGCCCAAATGAGAAGAGGGGGTTCGATTCCCACTTTAGCCATTCTCTAAGTGGATTTCTGCGGTTTCCCACTTCGTCTTCGGGAAATATGCTAGGATGGTACATATCGTAAGTCCACGGCAGCCTCCTTCCCACTTCCTTGTCAAACCCTCCCACTCTTTCTATCCCTTTATCAGGCCCCTGTACGCTTTGCAGGCGAGGCTGCCTGGGCGTCGTGGTGGTCACACACCCCAGTTGTATCCCTGACTCATAGTCTCAAGCTCTAGGACACTGACTTCAGGGGCTGTAGAGGTGGGATTCCTCGCTTAGTTCATGTGAAAATCCTATCCTAGATTGCAAAGCGAGCAAAGCTATGAATCCACCCCAACGGAATTTCTTAGAGGGTAGTCAACTTTTGAACTCACTAGTCGAAAACTTTTGAGGGTGTAACCATATTCAGAGTGCATTAGAAGTAGTGGGACTACATACACCCTACCTCTTTGAGGGGCTTGAGCAAAAGGCAGGAGATAACATGAAAAGAAAAAAGGAGGGCATCAGCAAAGATCAGACAAGGGGCGATTAAGGCTGGAAAGTGAAAGACTCCCTAGGCCTTTAATATCCTGATACTATTGGAGGTGTGAAGAGAACAAAAGTTGACCGAGTGAGGTCAACAGGAAAAAAGACTGAGAGGAGTCCAGTACAAGTAAGTGAAAGCAATGCTGGACTCAGCTGGGGTCCCCCATGGTTGTCAACCTCACATCATAATAGATATAAGCCCCTGATTTTGTAAAAGATGAACTACGGTCGACCAAAGTATTATGTGTACTCGAGTTTGAAGGTTGTTTGTGACGTAACCAATAGACATACATAAAATCCAATAACATCATCATTTTCGTCGTTCTATTTTACGTGAGCTCATGTAGGTTTGGAATTTTTAATTTATATTTTAATATTTTTTATCGCAGTTGGAACACAAAAAGTGCCCGTTTTTAAGCGTGTTTCAACCATGCGTCACATTTAAGAATTATTATCTCACAAACCCGTCATCAGATCGAATCCAAATTTTAACACGATATAGATTGGAATGTTGTATAACTGGTTTATTAATTTCAAAATTTTGCGTGTCCAAGAAACAAAGTTGTTATTATTTGTGTAAGGTAACGTTTTCTCGGCTTGGGGTGGTTGGAATATGTAGTTCTTGGTCGCGTTGTAATTCTTATACATCAAAAAAGTGATGCTGTATGACTTTAAAATACGTAAGTTAATTCACTTATTTTATATCGGTTTATATTTGAACGGGGAAATACGACCTCGCCTCGCTCGGCAGTGATGGGCTCCATCTCAGCAACGCTGTACAGCTTACCCCGGAGCGGCTGGCTGGTGAATCATGCCTTATTTCCACGAACAAATACAAACCGATATAAAAATAAGTGAATTAATTTACGTATTTCGCAGTCATACAGCATAACTTCTTGATGTATATGGATTACAACGCGACCAAGAGCTATATTTTCCAACCACCCCGAGCCGAGAAAAAGTTACCTTACAAAAATGATAACAACTTTGTTTTGGGACACACAAAATTTTGAAATTAATAAACCAGTTGTACAACATTCTAATGTATATTGTGTTAAAATTTGCATTCGATCTGATGACGGGGTTTTGAGATAATAATTCTTAAATGTGACGCATGGTTGAAACACGCATAAAAACGGGTTCATTTTGTGTTCCAGCTGCGCCAAAAAATATTAAAATATAAATAAAAATTCCAAACCTACATAACCTAACGTAAAATAGAACGACGAAAATGATGATGTTATTGGATTTTATGTAGGTATATTGGTTACTTCACAAACAACCTTCAAACTCGAGTGCACATAATACTTTGGTCGACAGTAGATGATACTGTTTTTTGATTCATCACTTAGCTATAGTTAGCTAGTAGCCGAGATCTTGAAGCAGGATACAAACTTGTCATAAGAGGGAGGGAAGCTGGTATTGCTGATAAGCGAAATCTGAGAACTTATTTTGTATGTCATCTCCGTTTGCCATGTCATGTGATGTAAATGTTGCGATACGGTAATTTGAATCTTGCGATATTGAGCTGTCTTAGATTTTGCCAACTTGTGTGTGTGAACGAAAATGTTCATAGAATCTCAATCCGCTGTGAGTTTATTAGGATCGTATTTCGCTTACTTATGTGTGAATGCATTTTGTTTGCAAGCTAGCAATATTGAACAATATAAAGCAAGGTCATACCTATCATTGGTCTCATGACAGGTGATTAGTGCTGCAGTCTTATCATTTATTGTGATAAAGAGTGCAGCTTCCATGGGGGAGGAGCTCTGAACTGAGTAAGGGCTTTTCTGTACTCTGTGGAAGACGGATCTGGGCGGGGAAGTCCTCAACCCCGACACGGCGCGTCCCAATGGCTGATAGGGGCTCTTGTTCAGAGTGGTGCTTGCACCCGCGGATCAACTGAGGACATGATATAGTGGCAGCAGCTATATCATTATTGTTGATACAAGATCGATCTGTCGACCTTGCATCAGCAAACAGCTGCATCATATCATGGCATCCTTGGATGTTGGGATGTGATGTGGTTACTGCGCATTGAGGAAGGCAACGGGAAACACCTCAATTATTTTTCCCCAGGATAATCTTCATGGCTGAAAACCCAATTACATTGGCCCTTAGTCCCAGGCAGACCTTAAGTGGTCAGAGGGTGCGAAGAATCTCCCGGTCAGCCCTGAAGATAGGAACGTGGAATGTACGGAGTATGTTTGAAGCAGGAAAGATTCACAATACAATTCATGAGATGAAGAGGATGAATGTGTCCATAATGGGTATAAGTGAGATGAGATGGCCGGGGATAGGAGATTGTAATGTGGAGGATTGCATGGTATACTACAGTGGAATAATGATGCCAGGCATTTGCATGGAGTGGGTTTTATAGTGGACAAGAGTTTGCAGTCTGCTGTTATCAGTTGTATACCATTCTCCAGTAGAATAATGATGTTAAAGTTACGTGGTAAACCTTTCCACATTAATCTCATTCAAGTGTATGCCCCTACTAGTGACAAAAGCGATGAAGATGTTGAGGAATTCAATGCCCAAATTCAGACCGTCCTCAAAGCCACCTAAGAACATGATGTAACCCTTGTTATGGTAGATTTTAATGCAAAGGTTGGGAAAGGTTCTGAAGAACACATTGTGGGCCAGTGGGGTCTCGGACAAAGAAACAACAGAGGGGATCGTTTAGTGCAGTTTTGTAGAGAGGAGAACTTTGTCATTGCTAATACTTGGTTTAAGCTTCCTGCCAGGAGACTTGATACGTGGAAAGCACCTGCTGATAGTCCAGACAACATAATAAGAAATCAAATTGATTTCATTCTAATTAAAAACAGATTTAGAAACAGCGTGATTTTTGCAAAAACCTATCCAGGAGCAGATGTTCCTTCTGACCACAATCCTCTCATTAGCAAAATTTGTGTCCGGCTTAACAAGATTCCGATAAAAACAACACAAAATAAATATGATACTGATGCCCTTCGGGAAATAAATACAAGGTCACAGGTGGCTGCTGCTCTTGCCACTGATCTTAAGACGTTGAATTCAAATGACATGCAGCCCTTGGAACTTTGGGACACTTTTAAAACCTCATTGAAGAGGGTTGGAGATCATTTTCTTAAGAACAAGAGACAACATAAAAAAGGAAGGCATGGATGACGGATGAAATATTTAATCTAATGGATAAACGAAGAGAAGTCAAAGGAAGAGATAATGAAGAATATTGGTTTATTCATAGATTGATAAAGAATAAAATCAGACAAGCCAAGGAAGTTTGGATGTCAGATAGGTGCAAAAAATTGAAGAACTTAATAGTAAATATGATACTTTCCAGGTCCATAAGAAAATCAAAGAAGTTTCAGGTAGACACAGGAAAAGAAACACAGTCAACTTAGTTGATAGTCAAGGTAACACGGTATTTGTAGTTGAAGAAAAATTACAGGTTTGGGAGAACTATGTACAAGAGCTTTTTAATGATGATCATCGTCCTTCCCGACACGAAATTCCTTCAGTTGTTGGACCCATGATCACCATGGATGAAGTGAAATATGCGATTAGGATAGCGAAAAATGGTAAGGCTCCTTTTCAAGATGACATTCCAGTGGAATTATTGAAGATCTTGGATGATGATAGCATTGTGACGCTCACTAAATTATATATAAAGATATACGACACGGGCATATTACCAGAAGACTGGCTCTTGTCTACATTTATTGCTCTACCGAAGAAACCGATGGCTAAGTCATGTAGTGACTTCAGAACAATCAGTCTTATGAGTCATGTGCTCAAGATATTTCTCAAAGTTATCCATAATCGCATATACAGGAAATGCGAGATGAATATCAGTGACACGCAGTGTGGGTTCCGCAACGGTCTAGGAACTCGTGAGGCATTATTTGCGCTTCAAGTTCTTTTCCAGAGATGCCGTGAGGTGAATCAGGATGTATATGCATGTTTTCTGGACTATGCAAAAGCCTTTGACCGTTGTCAGCATGATAAGTTGTATAATGCACACAAGAACTCAGGAATAGATGAGAAAGACATTCGGATCATCATTAATTTATACTGGGGTCAAAAGGCTAGTATCAGAATTGATGGACATATATCGAGATCAGTGGAAATAATGCGTGGTGTGAGACAAGGATGCATTCTTTCACCACTTCTTTATAATATCTATGCAGAACAGATTTTCTCCGAGGCACTTGATGGCATTCAACAAGGTATTAAGGTCAATGGTAATTATATTAATAATATACGGTACGCAGATGATACTGTATTGATTGCAAATAGTTTCGAAGGACTAAAAGAGATTGTTACTATGGTGTATCAAAAGAGTAAACAATATGGCCTTGACCTCAACATTAAGAAAACAAAATATATGATAATATCGCGAAAACCAGCATTGTCACAAGTCCTTTTAGTCGATGGACATCAGATTGAGCGAGTCAAGAGTTTGGTTTATTTAGGACAGAATATTAATGAGAATTGGGATCCTTCGGTTGAATTAAGATGCCGTATAGAGAAGGCTAGATCCATCTTTATGACAATGAAACAACTACTATGCTGTCGAGATCTCGGTATGACGCTTAAGAAAGGAATTGTGAAGTGTTATGTTGTCTCCACCCTTCTTTATGGTGTTGAAGATTGGACCTTGTCCGTAGCTACAGAAAAGAAGATTCGAGCTTTTGAAATGTGGATATACCGGCGGATTCTTAAAATTTCGTGGACAGAACATGTGAGTAATGCCGAGGTTCTTCAGCGTGTGAGCAGCCAACCTGAGCTGTTAAACACAATTAAGAAGAGGAAATTGGAATACATGGGACACATGATGAGGAATCCAAAATACCGTCTGCTCCAAGTTATACTTCAGGGTAAAATTGAAGGACGGCGTGGACCAGGAAGGAGACGAATAACTTGGATGGATAATTTAAAAACGTGGTTTGGGCTGTCTTCCACGGAACTCTTCAGGATTGCACAGGATAACAGGGTGTTAGCCATGTTGGTAGCCAACGTCCGTATCGGATAAGGTAGAAGAAGAGAAAGAGTAACATATATTATAAGCGAATTAAGAACAGCAGAAGCGTTACTTGGAAAAAATAAAAATATTTGAGAGGTATGTATATAATAGGTTAAACTTTTTAAACTGTTTGAATATAAATCAATGTGTAAGTAATGGATTGAAATGGATGAATGGATTGATTGGATTATTCATTTACAGATAATTGGTTTACCTGTTATACCTAATCTAGTCGGCAAGAGCAGTTTTAATAAATTATTATTAAAGGTGAGTACCTCTTTTAATAACTAAACGTGTCGGTGAGATTTGATTAGCGATTTATCCAATGTCCATGTTCAATACTAAATGTTACTGACAATACGAGTTTGCTAATCCGTGTTAAAACGACTTGACCATTTGTGATTTGATTAATGCTCAATCCAGTGTCCATGTGCACTACTAGATGTCACTGACGATACGAGTTTGCGAATCCGTGTTGAAACTACTTGACCGTTTGTGATGTTAAAATTATAGGTGAGATTTGATTAACGCTTTATCCAATGTCCCTATTCACTACTAGATGTCACTCAAAATACAATTTGCGAATCCGCGTTGAAACAACTTGACCGTTTGTGATGTTAAAATTATAGGTAAGATTTGAGTAACGCTTTATCCAATGTCCATGTTCACGACTAGATGTCACTGCTAATACTATTTTGCGAATACGTGTTGAAACAACTTGACCGTTTGTGATGTTAAAATTATAGGCGAGATTCGATTAACACTTTATCCAATGTCCATGTACACAACTAGATGTCACTAACAAAACGAATTTGCTAATCTGTGTTAAAACGACTTGACCATTTGTGATTTGATTAACACTCTATCCAATGTCCATGTTCACAACTAGATGTCACTGACAATACTATTTTGCGAATCCGTGTTGAATCAACTTGACTGTAATGTTAAAATTACAGGTGACATTTGTTTAGCGCTTTATCCAATGTACATGGTTACTACTAGATGTCACTGACAGTACGAGTATGCGAATCCGTGTTGAAACAACGTGACCATTTGTGATGTTAAAATTATAGGTGAGATTTGATTAACACTTTATCCAATGTCACTGTTCACTACTAGATGTCACTGACAATACGAGTTTGCGAATCCGTGTTAAAACGACTTGACCATTTGTGATTTGATTAACGCTCTATCAAGTGCCAATGCTCACTACTAGATGTCACTGACAATACTATTTTACGAATCCGTGTTGGAACAACTTGACTGTTTGTGATGTTAAAATTATAGATGAGATTTGATTAACCCTGTATCCAATGGCCATGTTCACTAGTAGATGTCACTGACAATACGAGTTTGCGAATCCGTGTTAAAACAACTTGACCATTTGTGATTTGATTAACGCTCTATCATGTGCCAATGTTCTCTACTAGATGTCACTGACAATACGAGTTTGCTAATCCGTGTTTAAACGACTTGACCATTTGCGATTTGATTAACGCTCTATCAAGTGCCAATGCTCACTACTAGATGTCACTGACAATACTATTTTACGAATCCGTGTTGAAACAACTTGACTGTTTGTGATGTTAAAATTATAGATGAGATTTGATTAACACTGTATGCAATGACCATGTTCACTAGTTGATGTCACTGACAATACGAGTTTGCGAATCCGTGTTAAAACGACTTAAATATTTGTGATTTGATTAACGCTCTATCAAGTGCCAATGCTCACTACTAGATGTCATTGACAATACTATTTTACGAATCCGTGTTGAAACAACTTGACTGTTTGTGATTTTAAATTATAGATGAGATTTGGTTAACACTGTATCCAATGACCATGTTCACTAGTAGATGTCACTGACAATACGAGTTTGCGAATCCGTGTTAAAACAACTTGACCATTTGTGATTTGATTAACGCTCTATCAAGTGCCAATGTTCTCTACTAGATGTCACTGGCAATACGAGTTTGCTAATCCGTGTTAAAACGACTTGACCATTTGCGATTTGATAAACGCTCTATCCAATGTCCATGTTCACTACTAGATTTCACTGACAATATAAGTTAAGAATCCGTGTTGAAACAACTGGAACGTTTATGATGTTAAAATTATAGGTGAGATTTGATTAAGGCTTTTTCCAATGTCCATGTTCAAAACTAGATGTCACTGACAATACAAGTTTGCTAATCCGTGTTAAAACGACTTGACCGTTTGTGATTTGATTTACGCTCTATCCAATGTCCATGTTCGCTACTAGATGTCACTGACAATACTATTTTGCGAATCCGTGTTGAAACAACTTGACCGTTTGTGATGTTAAAATTAAAGATGAGATTTGCTTAACGCTTTATCCAATGTCCATGTTCACAACTAGATGTCACATACAATACGAGTTTCCTGATTCATGTTAAAAACTACTTGACCATGCAGTAATGATAATCGTGTAGATGAGATTTGATGAATGCTCTATTTATAATATGATAAACATTTTAACTGTTTTTTGTTGTTGTTAATGTTGATGGAGGTGTATGTCATGAATTGAAATGTGTTGATTAATCAATTGATTTACAGATCATTGCTGTGAGACATAAAAAGAATTCAAATAATCATTACCAACACTTAACTGCAACAAGTGGATTGCTGAAAAGCAGTAGCGTGACTTGAATCATTATTTGAGATGTAGGTGTTTCATAGCATAAACTTTTGGAAAATGAATAAATGTGTAAATCATGAATTGAAATGCATTAATTAATTGAACTTTTTATTTTTTATTTTACAGAGACACAGAGAGACAGAGTCAAGACAGAAAGAGAGATGGAGAGAACGAATGAGAGAAATACCAACAAGTAAAAGCAGTGTAGTTTGAGGATATTTTCTACATTGCTGTATTCAAAAACACAGGTAATACTATTTTTAACAGGAAAATGGCATGTTCTCTGACTAAAAACAATTTAACATGGAACCCTCTTGCTTCATGCTTTAAATCTCGTGTTTGTTCAGGCAGAATAACTAATAATAATGAAAGTATTATCCCCAAGGACTTTTATTGTCTTGTTTTAATGTAGTTAGGGGGAATGTATAGGGCTTTGGAATTATACAAGGCTTTGAAAGTAAATATGAAGTTAGTGTGCGATTTTGTCCACAAAAATGGCATGGAAATCAGGGATAAATTTCATTTATGTACAAAAATGCGAGAGATTTTCGCAACCCATAATTTAGAAAACTTGTACGAAACCCATGTCGTGGAAGCCTTGCTAACAAAATTTGATAAATTCCAAGAAGGACCCAGTGGCCTTGCTCTGGAAAAAATACGTTATTTACAAATGAATATCTGTAAATTCAACCCTTGAATGCTGGTTCACGTCATATTGCAACACCATCAGCGATTGAGTCCCGCAAAGCTGTGGTGAATTTTAAGAATATAGATGACTATCTTTTTTATTTAGAGTATTTGTGCATTTTTGGAACCAGTGCAACGCAATGTATGCCTGCCTGGAAAGTATAAACAGACATTTGATTCCTTGATTCAAAATTTAAATTTAACTGATGTGTCGTTCCCTATGAATCTAACTCAGATCCACAGGTTTGAACAGAATAATCCTGATTATTCATTCATGGACTATGGTGTTCAAGGAGAAGAAGAAATTATAGGCCCTTTATATGCTACAAAAGAATTCAAACGTTATAACATTCAAATTGTATATCTGTCTCAGGGAGAGGTGAATCACTATTGCCTTATTAAAAGCCTCAGTAGATTGCTAAGCAGTCAAGTGTACAAGGATATGCGTGCAAAATATATTTTCGATCGCTGCCTGCAATATTTTACAACCCCTACGCTTTTGGAACAACATAGAGTAGATTGTCTATCTCAGGAAGCAGTGAAACTCGTTTTGCCACAAGGAAAGGACGCTGTGTTGAAGTTTAAGAATATTCACAAACGTGACACAGTGCCTTTTGTAGTCTGTGCTGATTTTGAAGCTCTGACTACACCCATGGCCGGATGTAAACCAGATCCCGCCAGGAGCACAACCACACGCATTCAAAAACATGAATCCTTTGCCATAAGATTTAACGTGGTGTGTGCCTATGACCACTCAAAATCCTATTACAACTCCCGTCGAGGACCAGATTGTGCAAAATGGTTTTTGGATCAAATGGTCAAGTTGGCTGACCGTGTGCAGGGGTTATTGGACCTCCCAGTACCCATGAGCCAAACTCCAGAACAGCAGCAGCAGTATGAGCATGCCACCACTTGGCATATTTGTGAACAGACGCTGGTCAGTGCTGAAGACACTGTCAGAGGTCACTCACACTTTACAGGGGAATTTCGTGGAACTACCCACAGAAAGTGTTATGTGAATTTTCCAGCTCCAAGATTTATCAGTGTGTTTTTCCACAAACTGGCTAGTTATGAAATCAATTTTTTGATTCGTGAATTGGGTCATGTGAGCAAAGGGAGTTTTTTCATTATCCCTCAAAACCATGAGCGTTTCACCGCCTTGACATGGTGTCTGGGCGAATTGTCCATTCAATTTAAGGATTCTTTAAAGTTTACGGTATCCTCGCTAGATATTCTTGTCAATGGCTTGGATTGGATGAGGAAGAATTAAAATACACGAAAATCCATTTTGATAATACTGAGCATTTAAAATTGTGCATTCGGAAAGGTATTTTCCCCTATGATTTCTGTGCAAGTTGGGACGTGTTAGAGCAGAAAAAACTCCCACCTTAAGAATAATTTTACTCTAAGCTAACATGCAGTACCGTTTCCGATGAAGACTATGCGTATGCATTGCAAGTTTGGCGAGTGTTTGATACCAAACCGCTAGGTGAATTTGCTATGCATTACCTAAAACTTGATCTATTGCTGCTCACAGATGTGTTTGAAAAATTCCGTGAGTTGTTTCAACACATCTATGGTCTCGACCCTGCTCACTATTATACGAGTCCTGGACTGTCGTTTCATGCATCTTTGAAATACACACAAGTGGAATTAGATTTACTCCCGGATGCAAACATGGTCTTATTCTTTGAAAAGGGTATTCGCGGTGGCTTTGTGTCGCTTAACCAGAGGCATGCCGAAGCGAATAATGCCTACATGCCGTCTTATTCACAAGACATACCAGATTCGTACTTAATATACCATGATGTGAATAATTTGTATGGCTATGCCATGAGCCAGCCTTTGCCCTATGGGAATTTTACTTGGTTGACTGACAAACAAGCGTCAGAATTTGATGTGGACACAGCCAGCCAAGAAACAGGCCGTGGATAGGTGTTAAAAGTGGATATTGAATATCCGCCATCCCTATACAAGGAACATGCTGATTTTCCATTCTGCCTAGAGCGAATGGTCCCCCCTAAAAGTAAAGTGAACTGTCCAAAACTCATGGGCACGCTTTACAACAAAAATCGGTATGTACTACATATCCAAATGTTGGTGCAAGGTCTACCCCAAGGCTTAGTGTTGAAGGAAATCCACAGGGGTATTCCCATTGCCTAAAAAGCATGGCTTGAGCCATACATGCGACTCAACACAGAGCACCGACAAATGGCAACACAGCAGTTTGAAATCATTTTTTAAAATTGATGAACAACTGTTTCTATGGCAAGTCCATGGAAAATATCCACAAATACCGCGAAATTAAATTGGGGAATATCTGGGAAGGACGTTATGGTGCCCACCGGTACATTGCCCAGCCAAATTTCAAATCAATCAATATTATCGAGGAGAATTTGGTTACTATTGGTATGAATAAGACCAGCGTGATCTTGGATAAACCTATTTACTTGGGCCAAGTTATTTTAGACTTTTCCAAATGAGTCATGTATCGATTCCACTATGAGTTTGCCAAACAATATTAAGAGGATTATCTCTTTTGTATATGGATAGGGACTCATTCAATTATCAGATCCGCCACTGCAACCCCTACGTCGTGATGAAGGAACATAGTGACTGGTTCGACACCTCGTCCTACAGCGTTCACAATAAGTTTGAGCTTCCTATTAAGAACAAGAAGGACATGGTATTATTAAAAGATGGATGTGGTGATTTTATTATGACAGAATTTGTCGGGCTAGCATGTAAAATGTATGCTTATCGCACATTAAATGACAAGGAAGCAAACAGAGCCAAGGGTATAGGTGGTAAAATCTCTTCATATCGATGACTACCTGGAGGTTTTAAAAACAGCTAAAGCTGTGATGCATACTCAATGCAGGGTACAATCTAGCAACCACGAATTGTATCTTGTTAAACAAAGGAAACAAACACTGGCCTTGTTAGATAACAAACGCGAGTGGGGTGATGACCTGCTTTGCAGCGTGCCATGAGGCTTTGACAACAAGGTGAGTGTGTGTTTTTTTGTTTTATGATGTTGCAATATAGCATTTTTTTCTTTTTTTTATAGAAAATATAGTTAATAGTTGTTTATGATAGACGTTGTAAATATTAGCAAGTGTAAATAGTATAAACAACCTACACTTTTTTTGAACACAAAGCCTTGAATAAGATCCTAATTATTATGCTAGTCATTGTAATTGTGTAAATAGTATTTCTTTTTATAGTTAATGTGAACGATAAAGATTCCTACGGTTAGCATGCATGAGAATAAATGTCCTTTAGGGAAAATATATATTAGTGGTTGCTTTACTTGAAATGATATGTGTGTATGGAATTAGAAAAGTGTAAGTTTAAACAAAAGTGTATCTATGTGTGTGTGTCTGTAAAATACTACTACTAGTACTTGCCATTAGTTATTTAGCATTAGGGCAAATACGGTGAGGGGTAGGTAAGTGAGAGGGTTAACATTTTTTTAAAGTAGTATATTTGTTGTTTTGTTTATATTTTTTTTTCATGTAGTCATAACTATGTCTTTTATGTTAAAAGATAGTCTTATTTTTAAACCAATGGGGGTGGGGTTTGCTAAATGACTTAAAAAACATGGGTGAATGTTGTTGTTGTTCTTGTTGTAACAATGTTGATAGAATGTCTTAGATACGCTCTTTTGCTTATAGAATACCATGGAAGGTTTGAATGCTATCGGTCAAGCCTGTGGTCTTGAACTCAAGAAGATGAGCAACTTGCCTATTCATACACCTTTCGCATTCATAGAATAACAAAATTAAACACTAAATTTGGGAACCGCGCTCTTTGCATTTGTGAAGAGTTTGAAACATTTTTTACTTCACGTATTAATAACGTGCCTGATGATGTATTTCAAGATATCAATACAAGTAGTCAGCCTGTTTATTTGATTTATGAAGGTAAAACAATCATCGATGTATGGTGCGTTTTGAAAAAAGAAATAGAAAACTAACACATAATCGTACTCTACCCATAGCTTCATGAATTGTTTTAATTTTTAAAAAATCTTGTCACTGTATAGCTAGACATTGGTTTACTGTTGTTGATGTTGCTTAACTATTATCATGTCAAATTTTCAGGTGTAAATGGCTTTTTAGTTCACCCTCATGGTGAATTTTTTTCAGCCTTAGGCTGCATCAATATCATCATGGTTAAGTTCAATGTGTATGGTAATTTGCTTTTTTAGTTCACCCTCATGGTGAATTTTTTTCAGCCTTAGGCTGTGTCAATATCATCATGACTAAGTTTCATGTGTATGTTAATTTGCTTTTTAATTCACCCACATGGTGAATTTTTTTTTCAACCTTAGGCTGCATCAATATCATCATGACTAAGTTTCATGTGTAAGTTAATTTGCTTTATACTTTTTTTAATTATACAAATGTTAAAAATAATATAATTTGGTTATTGAATCATGGTTTTATAATAAACAAAAAACAACATAAATGCCTGTTTTCAATTTTTTGAAATCATAGCAGTGATGATATACATTTTGATTGTTTTTTAATCCTAAAGTTTATAGGTAGATAAAAGTCATTTACCATTCATTCCACGAATAATTAACATCACATCTTAATAATGCATCACTGTTATGATAAGCTATATCATTATTTCCCACCTGCATGTCTCTCCCACCTCTCAAACAATGATCAATTTGAGTGCTGGGACCACAAAAGGAGTATTAAGGTAAGTATATTTTTTGAAGGGTTTATATTCAATGACTTTATGAATAATTCCACTGCTAGTATACCTTAGACATTTGTTAGCACCATGTAAAATGAAATACTACTTTAGTCATGTTCTAAGGTCAACGGTATTCATTCTAACCATGGTTCTCACTCAATCCAATACATTAAATAACAAAAAACTGTAATTAAAATAAGCCACCAACCTATGACATTAACCTAAGCCATTAAAATAAGCCATTACAAATAGGGTATTAACATAAAAAAGCAAGTCAAATAAACCACCAACCTATGTCACCAACATAAGCGATCAACATAGCCCATCAACATAAGCCACCAAAATATCCCACCAACATAACCCAGCAACATAAGCCACCAATATAAGCCACTAAAATAAGCCACCAACATAACCCATCAACACAAGCCACCAACATAACCGACCAACATAACCCATCAATATAACCCACCAACATAAGCCACCAACATAAGCTGTTAACATAAGCCACCAAGATAAGCCACCAACATAATCCATCAACCTAAGCCACCAACCTAAGACATTAACCTAAACCATTAACATAAACCATCAACATATGCCACTAACATAAACCATCAACATAAACAATCAACATAAGCCACCACCATAAGCCATCAACATAAGCCACCAACATAAGCCACCAACATAAAACATCAACAAAACATCATTCTTTTACCACAAGTGTTTGGACCTTTGTCGTAGGCGGATCGACTATACAAGTCAGTGGCTACTATGGAATATACTATAACCAATAAAGGTAACCACGTGCCCTGTATCATGGCTACTATTATAACTATAAACGAGAAAATGTGAATGGCATCCTATTTTGGCAGTGCTCAAAACAAAGAACAACAAAATGTCTAGGTCATCTAAAAAGTCAACATGGTGAGGTCTTAAGTGTGGGTACTCATCAATGTGGTATACCAAATGAAACACCGTTAGTGTTAACAAAACAAGAAAAAGCAAGCCCAAGAAAAACTTAGTGTTACTCAACATATTGACTTCTTTGTGAAAAAACATTTACCCTCTCCTCAAAAAGTTGTGTTTAAACCCTCTTCCAAGCCATCTGTAAAGCGAACAACAACACTATCCGAAGCCACGCAAACTCTCCAACAAGTGTCTATGGAAAAATATCAAAACGGTGTACATAATCATTGTGATTATAGTTATGATAATAATGATAATGATGATAATGATAATTATGACAATGATGATATAAAAGAAGAGGATCAAGGGGTCTTTATCCCCTCATTCCAAAAACCAAGATTCAAGTCTGCTCCCCATGGAAAATTCATTTACAGCAAATCATGGGTTTAAAAACAAAAAACTAAATCTATAACCACCTAGGGAAGAAAAAAATGTATATAGGTAACTATTTGCAAAAAAGTTCATTAATGAAATAAATAAACAAGAAGTTCAGTGACGAACTAAAGAGCCTACTTTTCTTAAAATTTAAGATTCATGCCAATGATTAATCTATATGGATCTATCTAGAATAATGACGAAATTAAGTTAGTAATATCGAAATTTCTAATTAGTTCGAAATACTGCATACCTGGCATAATGTAGCCTATTAGAGAACTAAGTTGGCAGCCCTGGTGACTGAATATATTCTTAGATCCATCTCTTAAGGTACAGAATACAAAATTTGGTTGAAGTCCAATGGATAACATGGACGTTACATGCAGTTAAACAATGGATCTAACAGCACGCGTAAATTCATGTTGGCAACAATGACATACATGTATTGGTCAGAAATAATCTGAAATAATATGATCTATTGTTGTGTCAATTTTGAATGAAATCCATTAGTTAGTATAGAAGTTACGTGTATTTAAATTTGGACCTCTCAGCAGGCTTAGAATCAAGGAGGATATATGGGTAGAGCTGCAACTTAATGCAAAATTTTGACCCCAACCTATTGCTCGACGCAAATAGTTCCAACTGACAATATGAGATGTCGTGACGATGCATTCTCGAGCGCGATCCGTCCCCGACCTGGCCTACTCGCTCCTCTCCCCTCCCAGCCCGTGCCTACCCCTCCCTTTCCGCTACTCTATCCCTCCACCACTACTTTATATTCCTTTCTTTCTTTCATATTTTAGTAATTGGTCTAACAATAGGCGATTTCTTCCCCCTGTGATATCAGGTAGAGAAGAAAACATAGGCTCTTTCAGAATAGTTGTGGATGTTTCCACAAAGCACATAGCATGACATAGGCCTACCCCACAGATATGTACAAATAGAAAGAGTAGGCTACTATACTACAATATTAAAAATGAATTGTAAGACAAAATTACAGCTGCACTTATCACACACCAGTATTATTTAATTGTCCGTGCTGTACTTCCTATCAATCCAATTAAGAAATATCACGTTTGAAATACGGGAAGCGTTGGAACAACCAGCCAACAGCTCTTACTTTGAATTATATCGATAGTATCTGATATCGTTTTCGAGCGCAGTGTATCGACTAAAATCGATGTGTGATTCAATATAATTCAATTTCTTCGTATAATATTGTTCGAAACCGATTGTATTCCTTTCTAATCACTGCAATATGTATTTACTATTGATATATATTCAAATATTAATTAAATATACAACATTAACGAGAATACTCACCAATTTTCCGATTTTGCTGCCATCTATAGAAGTACAACTCAACTACATCGTCGTACGCGATGAAAGCTAGCGTTTTTAACGTCGTCAGCAGGTACTACTACAAGGCAAGCTAGCGTTGGTACCAAAACACCCTATAAAGTTTCACCCGGTCGCTTAGAATCTTGTTGGTAGCACTGACGTTTATAAGTTACTCCAAATTAATATAGAATGTCAGGTACTATATGTTTCATAGTTTAAAGCTGTCGGCTTGCATACTTTCTGATATAAGGGTATTTGGTAAAATGAAAATGAGAGCATTTATTAACAGTTGGCAGCCCTGGTACCTCTTAAGAATACGCTCATTCATATCTGTTTATATACACATAGCACATACGAAATTTGGTTGAAATCCAATTGATAGTGTAGAAGTTATATGCATAAAAAATTTAGACCTATCAGCAGGCTTATAATCATTTTGGCAACACTGCCATGTATGGCCTCCTGGAAATTAAACTGCAATATTATTATCTATACGTGTGCCAATTTTGAAATAGCTCCTATTCATACCTTCCAAATTTCAATTGCGATTTTTCAGCAGTTGGTAGCACTGACATCATTTTCAAATATGGCCGTGAGATATTCAGGTGTAGATCTTTACTTCTACCAAATTTTGTTTCGATTACTGCAGCCGTTTAGGAGTTGATGGGGGGACACACACACAGCCAGACAGACAGACAGACAGACAGAAGGACAGACAGACAGACACACATTTTCCCGATCTCATGTCTACTTTTTCCTCATTTTTGCAAAATGTGAAAAGTAGGCTAAAAATATAGTGTGTATGAGTACGCTCTGTTTTTCCTATTTTTTCTTAATTGTAATCCACATATCCCCTACGATTCATGTTCATGTTCCACGTTTTCAATTTCCCACCCACACCCTGTCAAAGCCATGTCCTGTGGCTCAGCGGCCATCCTTGCAATCGTTTTTTTCAATCATCACAGTCATGTCTTCACCAAGCATGAGTTGAACCATCGCATACAACTCTGCGATGCATGATTAATGGAATATTGATGAATGTATTTGCCAGCATGGCAAGCCACATCGAAAAACGAATCATCGTATCACGTTCCGCCGTTCCATCGAACATCGGAAAACGAACCGTCGTATTACGACCCGCCGTCCCATCGAAATAGCCATCATGGATTTTTTCGAGGGGGCATGGCCACCCAGGTCGCATGGATTTTTAATTATTATTTTTATTTTTCCAAAACATGGTTAGAAAAGGGGTTATATTACAAAAAAAGTTGGTTTGACATCAATCCATGGTATTTATCCCCTCATTCCAAAAACCAAAATTCAAGTCTCTAGAATTAAAAATAAAAAAATCCCAATTTTGAAATTTGTTATATTTCCAAAATTAGGAATTTTACAAAAACAGTCTGCTTGATGTAAATGAAAGGTCCCTACCCCCTCTACCTCCATACCAAATTTCAAGTCTCTAGGACAAAACAAAACAAATTTTCAAAATGGTCTATAGTTCAAAAATTATGAATTTTACAAAAACGTTGGTTTGACATCAATAAAATTTCCTTATCCCTATACCCACAAACCAAGTTTCAAGTCCCTTGAATAAAAAATAAAAAAATCCCATTTTTGAAATTTTTGTATTTCCAAAATTAGGAATTTTACAATAAGGTTATTTGACATAAATGAAAGGTCCCTATCCCCTCTACCTCCAAAATAAATTTCAAGTCTCTAGGACAAAAGTACTTGATATTACTATTTCTCCCCTAGTAGGGGTAGTTTTTATTTGGGGGGGGGGGGGGGGGAACGTTCTCCATAGGAACAAGGGCGTCACCCCGAGTCCTACGACACGTCATACATCAAACCCCGAACAGGCGTTCGAGAGATATCGGCAAACTTCGTAGGAAAGTAGGCTACCATCTAGAACCATCACTGCTTCCCTACTTAGAGTGTCTGGACCGGCAGTGCTAGTAATAATTGGGGTGATACCCATTTACATCCTGGCCAAGGAAAAGCGTCGTATATACTTGCGCAAAGAAGAGCATTCTATGATACGCGTGAAGAGGGAGGAAAGAGACAGATCTCTTCTGGAATGGCAGGAAGAATGGGAACGTGAACATCATGGCAGGTGGACCGCTAGGCTCATCAAGCAACTGAAGCCATGGTTGTCGAGGGGACATGGTGAGGCTAATTATTACATTGCCATGTTTCCCTCTGGCCATGGTTATTATGGAGCATACCGCCAGCGAAAGGGAATATCACGGAGTTCACGGTGTCGTTATTGTGATGATCAATGGGACGACGTTCACACACGTTCTTTGCAAGCTTGTGGTGGAGAAATTTTCGAATGCTACTGGAGACAAAATTTGGAGTCATTACACCAGACAATGTGGTGGATAAAATGCTCAGCAGCAGGGAGAGATGGCCACACATTGCAGCTTACATCTCTGAGCTGCTAAAGAAAAAAAGAGGAACCGAGAAGATTGGTTGCTGAAGGCAGTGATTATGATGATGAGTTATATCATTATCACCACGTTAAATGAAATTGACTGAGAAATCTGGTCGTAACAGTGGCTCCACCCAGAAGTAAGGCTGAGCTGGCAGTTCCGGGTTGGCCTTAAGCCAAGTATAGGGTTTGTGGGGTTTTAGTAGGTAAGAATTCTGCACAGTTGAAAGTCCGGAAGCTTGCAAACTGTCATTTGAAGATTTCCCCACGGTTTCCCTAAAAAACTACAAAAAAAACTTATAATATTGTGATATAAGTGTTATGTAAAAGAAGTTTGTACCGTTAGTATATCGTAAGTATTGACATATAAGCCATACAAATGTAATTAGACTTTTATTGAATGTTTTGGCCATTTGGGTAGGCATATGTAACATTAATTATATTTACAATAGATTTATTTTATCTTAAAAATCAATGAAATGCTCAATTTAGTTTCATAATAAGTTGAACTATTGGATAAATATGTTCGCGAAGCATAACATATTTTTGTTCGGCCTACTTTTTATTGCTAAACTTTTGTTTGAAATTTCATTAATATTTTTAGGTTCTGGCTGCCAAATGTTTACTAATGGTCATAAATGAACCAAGTAAGGCTTTATTCGTATAGTCAATCATATTAGTAAACAGGTAACGAAAAAATCAAATTTCTACCTACAATAACAACTGAACTTTGGGTGATCAAGCAAAAGCATGCAAAAAGCGGAAACTGGCCTTGGCGCTTGGCGGTAATAGCACGTGGCGCTCAAAGGATTAATAAAAATTCTACTTCATTCATTTTCCTATGTGGCACACATCAGCATATTAAATAACTTCTCACCGTACCACAAAGTTTAAAGCATTATTAATAGAAATTAACTTCAATCACAGAACTCACTAACACACTTGTACTGTACTTGGATCACCAAACAACTGAAAATTTATGAGTATACTTGTGTGAACAATGGCTAAAGGCGTGGGGTGGACCCATCTCCCTTAATCCAGTTTGACCTTCAAACAGAGACAATTAATATTGTCCTTTCAGGTGGCAACACAAAATTCATTCCAATTACTGGAATACATATTATGTAATCACATGTAATTTATTTCAGGATATTTTTCACATATTCCGGTAATTGGATTTATTTTTAATAAGCAGGAAGTTAAATGGAGATATCTTTTATTTAGCTTCAACGCAACGTAATGGGCCAATTCTCCATATCCTTTGTATGGAAGTTTGTGTATAGCGATCCTTGCTTTGAAAATACACCGTACGAGACTGCCATGAACTTAATTTAGGGATGAATTGTGTATACTGAATTCTTTTTAGAGATTCGAGAAGGAAAAACCCTGCAATTATAAGTAACTTACAATATAGCCTGACGGCTTTGGGTGGGCGGAGGCCTTTCGGCTCTCAATGATGCACCGCTCCTGATTCCAATCTAAATTGAGAAAACTTAAATTTCAGAAAATTAAATTTGCTTTTCAGAAGTGACATTCTGTTTTCTTAAACTATTAATGGGAAAAACAACACTCGGGTAGCTACACATACTAAGGTGCATGACCAGGTTTTATCGATACCTAACAGACGAGTGGTTTTGCGAAATCCTTGATATGGTTTCCCATTTTCATCTCTGGGTAAAATATTCAAGAAAGAATAGAAAACTTTCTTTGTCTAGTTAATTCTACAGTATTTATGAAATTATCAACGATTACACAAGGTGCATGTTTCGAGGCATTATTGCCCTTTTTTAGCCCAATTATATGCTTAGCAAACATTATTTTTTAAACATCGACATAATATAAATATATGGACAAGAAAATAACAATGATAAGGTAAAACACTTAAAAGATAAATATACATGCACATTTGTTTGACAATTGAAGAGCACACAATGTGCTTGCTCTTATCAATAAAGTAAAATATAGATTTTTGTCATTATATAAAACACTGTATGATTGCTGTAATTTATTCCTCTGGGGTGAGGAACCAACAAGAACAACAAGTCCCACAGTTGGGTGCTAAATGATTTGTTTTCATGGGTGTCCCACGTTGCGGCAACAAATGAAATGCTTTTCTCACAGGAGATGTTGCGATAATTGCTTCAAATTGATTAACAATGAGTAAATGTTGGGCGCCATGGTCGTATTCCTGCTTAAATGACCAAGTATTAATAACTTACTATATTCCAGATGAAGATCACGTGACAACTCTGCTCGCAGGTCGTGGTAAGCCTCCGTTTTTAACCAAGATGGTATTTGTATTGGGATAAAAGCATGGCTTACAACTATTTCTAACTACTGAAAAAGAAAAGGCCTGCATTCAATAATAGAGTGAATTTAATTATATATTAAAAACAAGAAAATGACGAATATTGGATGATAATAATACACACATCAAAAAAAGTTTTGCATCACCTCGGTTCCAAGAGTTCCGGAACCGTTAAATACAAAGGGAATAGAGATCAACACAAACAACATTTCAGCTCGTTTTATTGCTCATGAGACCCACACATTGCATGTTGTACCATCATACAGCTAGACTTTCAGCATTTGTGGTCCAGATTGCAGTACACACCACTACCTCTAATACCCAGTAGCACGTCCTCTTGCATTGATGCATGCCTGTATTCGCCGTGGCATACTATCCACAAGTTCATCAAGACACTGTTGGTCCAAATTGTCCCACTCCTCAACGACAATTCGGCGTAAATCTCTCAGAGTGGTTGGTGGGTCAAGACGTCCATGAACAGCCCTTTTCAACATATCCCAGGCATGTTCGATAGGGTTCATGTCTGGCGAACATGCTGGCCACTGTAGTCGAGCGATGTCGTTATCTTGAAGGAACGCATTCACAAGATGTGCACGATGAGGTCTAGAATTGTCGTCCATGAAGACAAATGCCTCTCCAATATTCCGCCGATATGGTTGAACTATGGGTCGGAGGATGTCATTCAGGTATCGTAAAGCCGTTTCGGAGCCTTCCATGACCACCAGTGGCGTACGTCGGCCCCACATAATGCCACCCCAAAATATCAGGGAACCACCACCTTGCTGCACTCGCTGGACAGTGTGTCTAAGACGTTCAGCCTGACCAGGGTGCCTCCAAACACGTCTCCGACGATTGTCTGGTTGAAGGCATATGCGACACTCCTCGGTGAAGAGAACGTGATGCCAATTCCGTGGGGTCCATTCAGCATGTTGTTGGGCCCATCTGTACCGCGCTGCATGGTGTCGGGGTTGCAAAGCTGGACCTCGCCATGGACGTCAGGAGTGAAGTTGCGCATCATGCAGCCTATTGCGCACAGTTTGAGTTGAAACACGACGTCCTGTGGCTGAACGAAACGCATTATTCAACATGGTGGCATTGCTGTCAGGGTTCCTCCGAGCAGCAATCCGTAAGTAGCGGTCATCCACTACAGTAGTAGCCCTTGGGCGGCCTGAGCGAGGCCTGTCATCGACAGTTCCTGTATCTCTGTACCTCCTCCATGTCCGAACAACATCGCTTTGGTTCACTCTGAGACGCCTGGAAACTTCCCTTGTTGAGAGCCCTTCTTGACACAAAGTAACAATGCGGACGCGATCGAACTGCGGTATTGACCTTCTAGGCATGGTAGAACTACAGACAACATGAGCAGCGTACCTTCGTCCTGGTGGAATGACTGGAACTGATCGGCTGTCGTACCCCCTCCGTCTAATAGGCCCTGCTCATGCATGGTTGTTTACATCTATGAGCAGTTTTAGGAACATATATGAACAGTCAAAGGGACTGTATCTTGGATACAATATACACAGTCAACGCCTATATGCCGGAGATCTGGGAACCGAGGTGATGCAAAACTTTTTTTGATGTGTGTATGTACTTAAGGATGCACCAATGTACCATGTCCGCTAAGATAATGCCAAATGTACGCTACATGCACTATGCATATATGTACTCATGTATGCACCAATGTACCATGTCCACTACGATAATGTCAAGTGGACGCTGCATGCACTATGTATATATGTACTTATGTATGAACCAATGTACCATGTCCACTAAGATAATGTCAAATGGACGCTATATGCACTATGTACATATGTACTTATGGATGTACCAATGTACCATGTCAACTAAGATAATGTCAAATGGACGCTGCAAGCACTATGTATATATGTACTTATGGATGTACCAATGTACCATGTCCACTAGAATAATGTCAATTGGACGCTGCATTTACTATGTACATATGTACTTATGGATGCACCAATGTACCATGTCCACTAAGATAATGTCAAATGGACGCCATATGCACTATGTACATATGTACTTATGGATGAACCAATGTACATGTCCGCTAAGATAATGTCAAATGGACGCTATATGCACTATGCATATATGTACTTATGGATGTACCAATGTACCATGTCCACTAAGATAATGTCAAATGGACGCTGCATGCACTTTGTATATATGTACTTATGGATGCAAAAATGTACCATGTCCACTAAGATAATGTCAAAGTGACGCGGCATGAACTATGTATATATTACCTATGGATCAACCAATGTACCATGTCCGCTATGATATTGTCAAATGGACGCTAAATGCACTATGTATATATGTACCTATGGATGAACCAATGTACCATGCCCACTAAGATAATGTCAAATGGACGCTATATGCACTATGTATACATGTACTTATGGATGAACCAATGTACCATGTCCATTAAGATAATGTCAAATGGACGCTGCATGCACTATGTACATATGTACTTATGGATGTACCAATGTACCATGTCCGCTAAGATAATGCCAAATGGACGCTTTATGCAATATATATATATATGTACTTATGGATGAACCAATGTGCCATGTCCACTAAGACAATGTCAAATGGACGCTATATGCATTATGTATATATGTACTTATGGATGTACCAATGTACCATGTCCACTAAGATAATGTCAAATGGACTCTATATGCACTATGTATATATGTGCTTATGGATGTACCTATGTACCATGTCCGCTAAGATAAAGTCAAATGGACGCTGCATGCACTATGTACATATGTACTTATGGATGAACCAATGTACCATGTCCACTAAGATAATGTCAAATGGACTCTATATGCACTATGTATATATGTACTTATGGATGTACCAATGTACCATGCCCACTACGATAATGTCAAATGGACGCTATATGCACTATGTACATATGTACTTATGGATGGACCAATGTACCATGCCCACTAAGATAATGTCAAATGGACGCTATATGCACTATGTACATATGTACTTATGGATGTACCAATGTACCATGTCCACTAAGATAATGTCAAATTGACGCAGCATGCACTATGTTCATTTGTACTTATGGATGAACCAATGTACATGTCCGCTAAGATAATGTCAAATGGACGCTATATGCACTATGTACATATGAACTTATGGATGAACCAATGTACCATGTCCGCTAAGATAATGTCAAATGGATGCTGCATGCACTATGTACATATGTACTTGTGTATGAACCAATGTACTATGTCCACTAAGATAATGTCAAATGGGCGCTATATGCACTATGTACATATGTACTTATGGATGGACCAATGTACCATGTCCGCTAAGATAATGTCAAATGGACGCTGCATGCACTATGTACATATGTACTTATGGATGTACCAATGTACCACGTCCACTATGATAATGTCAAATGGACTCTATATGCACTATGTATATATGTACTTATGGATGTACCATTGTACCATGTCCACTAAGATAATGTCAAATGGACGATATATGCACTATGTACATATGTACTTATGGATGTACAAATGTACCATGTCCACTAAGATAATGTCAAATGGACGCTATATGCACTATGTACATATGTACTTATGGATGTAACAATGTACCATGTCCGCTATGATAATGTCAAATGGACGCAATATGCACTATGTACATATGTACTTATGGATGTACCAATGTACCATGTACACTAAGATAATGTCAAAAGGACGCTATATGCACTATGTACATATGTACTTATGGATGTACCAATGTACCATGTCCGCTATGATAATGTCAAATGGTCGCTGCATGCTCTATGTATATATGTACTTATGGATGCAACAATGTACCATGTCCACTACGATAATGTCAAGTGGACGCTGCATGCACTATGTATATATGTACTTATGTATGAACCAATGTACCATGTCCACTAAGATAATGTCAAATGGACGCTATATGCACTAGGTACATATGTACTTATGGATGTACCAATGTACCATGTCCACTAAGATAATTTCAAATGGACGCTGCAAGCACTATGTATATATGTACTTATGGATGTACCAATGTACCATGTCCACTAGAATAATGTCAATTGGACGCTGCATTTACTATGTACATATGTACTTATGGATGTACCAATGTACCATGTCCACTAAGATAATGTCAAATGGACGCCATATGCACTATGTACATATGTACTTATGGATGAACCAATGTACATGTCCGCTAAGATAATGTCAAATGGACGCTATATGCACTATGCATATATGTACTTATGGATGTACCAATGTACCATGTCCACTAAGATAATGTCAAATGGACGCTGCATGCACTTTGTATATATGTACTTATGGATGCAAAAATGTACCATGTCCACTAAGATAATGTCAAAGGGACGCGGCATGAACTATGTATATATGTACCTATGGATCAACCAATGTACCATGCCCGCTATGATATTGTCAAATGGACGCTAAATGCACTATGTATATATGTACCTATGGATGAACCAATGTACCATGCCCACTAAGATAATGTCAAATGGACGCTATATGCACTATGTACATATGTACTTATAGATGTACCAATGTACCATGTCCACTAAGATAATGTCAAATGGACGCTATATGCACTATGTACATATGTACTTATGGATGTACCAATGTACCATGTCCACTAAGATAATGTCAAATGGAAGCTATATGCACTATGTACATATATACTTAAAAATGTACCAATGTACCATGTCCACTAAGATAATGTCAAATGGACGCTAAATGCACTATGTACATATGTACTTATGGATGTACCAATGTACCATGTCCACTAAGATAATGTCAAATGGAAGCTATATGCACTATGTACATATATACTTAAAAATGTACCAATGTACCATGTCCACTAAGATAATGTCAAATGGACGCTATATGCACAATGTACATATGTATTTATTTATGTACCAATGTACCATGTCCGCTATGATAATGTCAAATGGACGCTATATGACTTATGTACATATTTACTTATGGATGAACCAATGTACATGTCCGCTAAGATAATGTCAAATGGACGCTATATGCACTATGCATATATATACTTATGGATGTACCAATGTACCATGTCCACTAAGATAATGTCAAATGGACGCTATATGCACTATGTATATATGTACTTATGGATGTACCAATGTACCATGTCCGCTATGATAATGTCAAAGGGACGCTGCTTGCACTATGTATATATGTACTTATGGATGAACCAATGTACCATGTCCGCTAAGATATTGTCAAATGGACACTGCATGCACTATGTATATATGAAATAATGGATGTACCAATGTACCATGTCCACTAAGACAATGTCAAATGGACGCTGCATGCACTACGTATATATGTACTTAAGGATGCACCAATGTACCATGTGCGCTAAGATAATGCCAAATGTACGCTACATGCACTATGCATATATGTACTTATGGATGCACCAATGTACCATGTCCGCTAAGATAATGTCAAATGGACGCTGCATGCTCTATGTACATATGTAATTATGGATGTACCAATGTACCATGTCCACTAAGATAATGTTAAATTGACGCAGCATGCACTATGTACATATGTACTTATGGATGAACCAATGTGCATGTCCGCTAAGACAATGTCAAATGGACGCTATATGCACTATTTACATATGTACTTATGGATGAACCAATGTACCAGTCCGCTAAGATAATGTCAAATGGCCGCTGAATGCACTATGTACATATGTACTTGTGTATGCACCAATGTACCATGTCCACTAAGATAATGTCAAATGGACGCTATATGCAATATGTACATATGTACTTATGGATGGACCAATATACCATGTCCGCTAAGATAATGTCAAATGGACGCTGCATGCACTATGTATATATGTACTTATGGATGTACCAATGTACCATGTCCACTAAGATAATTTCAAATGGACGCTGCATGCCCTATGTACATATGTAATTATGGATGTACCAATGTACCATGTCCACTAAGATAATGTCAAATGGACGCTATATGCACTATGCACATATGTACTTATGGATGGACCAATGTACCATGTCCGCTACGATAATGTCAAATGGACGCTGCATGCACTATGTACATATGTACTTATGGATGTACCCATGTACCATGTCCACTAAGATAATGTCAAATGGAAGCTATATGCACTAGGTACAAATATAGTTATGGATGTACCAATGTACCATGTCCACTAAGATAATGTCAAATGGACGCTATATGCACTATGTACATATGTAATTATGGATGTACTAATGTACCATGTCCGCTATGATAATGTCAAATGGACGCTATATGGACTATGTACATATGTACTTATGGATGCACCAATGTACCATGTCCGCTATGATAATGCCAAATGGACGCTGCATGCACTATGTTTATATGTACTTATGGATGCACCAATGTACCATGTCCACTAATATAATGTCAAATGGACGCTGCATGTACTATGTATATATTTACTTATGTATGAACCAATGTACCATGTCCACTAAGATAATGTCAAATGGACGCTATATGCACTATGTACATATGTACTTATGGATGTACCAATGTACCATGTCCGCTAGGATAATGTCAAATGGACGCTGCAAGCAATATGTATATATGTACTTATGGATGTACCAATGTACCATGTCCACTATAATAATGTCAAATGGACGCTGCATTTACTATGTACATATGTACTTATGGATGTACCAATGTACCATGTCCACTAAGATAATGTCAAATGGACGCCATATGCACTATGTACATATGTACTTATGGATGAACCAATGTACAAGACCGCTAAGATAATGTCAAATGGACGCTATATGCACTATGCACATATGTACTTATGGATGTACCAATGTACCATGTGCACTAAGATAATGTCAAATGGACGCTGCATGCACTTTGTATATATGTACTTATGGATGCACAAATGTACCATGTCCACTAAGATAATGTCAAAGTGACGTGGCATGAACTTAGTATATATGTACTTATGGATCAACCAATGTACCATGTCCGGTAAGATATTGTGAAACGGACGCTATATGCTGTATGTATATATGTACCTGTGGATGAACCAATGTACCATGCCCACTAAGATAATGTCAAAAGGACGCTATATGCACTATGTATATATGTACTTATGGATGTACCAATGTACCATGTCCGCTACGATAATGTCAAATGGACGCTGCTTGCACTATGTATATATGTACATATGGATGAACCAATGTACCATGTCCGGTAAGATATTGTCAAATGGACGCTGCATGCACTATGTATATATATGTAGTAATGGATGTACCAATGTACCATGTCCACTAAGACAATGTCAAATGGACGCTGCATGCACTATGTATATATGTACTTAAGGATGCACCAATGTACCATGTCCGCTAAGATAATGCTAAATGTCCGCTACATGCACTATGCATATATGTACTTATGGATGCACCAATGTTCCATGTCCGCAAAGATAATGTCAAATGGACGCTGCATGCACTATGTACATATGTATTTATGGATGTACCAATGTACCATGTCCACTAAGATAAGGTTAAATTAACGCAGCATGCACTATGTACATATGTACTTATGGATGAACCAATGTACATGTCCGCAAAGATAATGTCAAATGGACGCTATATGCACTATGTACATATGTACTTATGGATGAAGCAATGTACCATGTCCGCTAAGATAATGTCAAATGGACGCTGCATGCACTATGTACATATGTACTTGTGTATGAACCAATGAACCATGTCCACTAAGATAATGTCAAATGGACGCTGCATGCACTATGTATATATGTACTTATGTATGAACCAATGTACCATGTCCAATAAGATAATGTCAAATGGACGCTATATGCACTATGTACATATGTACTTATGGATGTACCAATGTACCATGTCCGCTAAGATAATGTCAAATGGACGCTGCAAGCACTATGTATATATGTACCTATGGATGTACCAATGTACCATGTCCACAAGAATAATGTCAAATGGACGCTGCATTTACTATGTACATATGTACTTATGGATGTACCAATGTACCATGTCCACTAAGATAATGTCAAATGGACGCCATATGCACTATGTACATATGTACTTATGGATGAACCAATGTATATGTCCGCTATGATAATGTCAAATGGACGCTATATACACTATGCACATATGTACTTATGGATGTACCAATGTACCTTGTCCACTAAGATAATGTCAAATGGACGCTGCATGCACTTTGTATATATGTACTTATGGATGCACAAATGTACCATGTCCACTAAGATGATGTCAAAGTGACGCGGCATGTACTATTTTTATATGTACCTATGGATCAACCAATGTACCATGACCGCTATGATATTGTCAAATGGACGCTATATGCACTATGTATATATGTACCTATGGATGAACCAATGTACCATGCCCACTAAGATAATGTCAAATGGACGCTGCATGTACTATGTACATATGTACTTATGTATGAACCAATGTACCATGTCCAATAAGATAATGTCAAATGGACGCTATATGCACTATGTATATATGTACTTATGGGTGTACCAATGTACCATGTCCGCTATGATAATGTCAAATGGACGCTGCTTGCACTATGTGTATATGTACTTATGGATGAACCAATGTACCATGTCCGCTAAGATATTGTCAAATGGACGCTGCGTGCACTATGTATATATGTAATAATGGATGTACCAATGTACCATGTCCACTAAGACAATGTCAAATGGACGCTGCATGCACTATGTATATATGTACTTAAGGATGCACCAATGTACCATGTCCGCTAAGATAATGCCAAATGTACGCTACATGCACTATGCATATATGTACTTATGGATGTACCAATGTACCATGTCCACTAGAATAATGTCAAATGGACGCTGCATTTAATATGTACATATGTACTTATGGATGTACCAATGTACCATGTCCACTAAGATAATGTCAAAGTGACGCGGCATGAACTATGTATATATGTACCTATGGATCAACCAATGTACCATGTCCACTAAGATAATGTCAAATGGACGCTATATGCACTATGTACATATGTACTTATGGATGTACCAATGTACCATGTCCGCTAAGATAATGTCAAATGGACGCTTTATGCAATATATATATGTACTTATGGATGTACCAATGTACCATGTCCACTAAGACAATGTCAAATGGACGCTATATGCACTATGCATATATGTACTTATGGATGAACCAATGTACCATGCCCACTAAGATAATGTCAAATGGAAGCTGCATGCACTATGTACATATGTACTTATGGATGTACCAATGTACCATGTCCACTAAGATAATGTCAAATGGACGCTATATGCACTATGTACATATGTACTTATGGATGTACCAATGTACCATGTCCGCTAAGATAATGTCAAATGGACGCTAAATGCACTATGTACATATGTACTTATGGATGTACCAATGTACCACGTCCACTATGATAATGTCAAATGGACTCTATATGCACTATGTATATATGTACTTATGGATGTACCATTGTACCATGTCCACTAAGATAATGTCAAATGGACGCTATATGCACTATGTACATATGTACTTATGGATGTACAAATGTACCATGTCCACTAAGATAATGTCAAATGGACGCTATATGCACTATGTACATATGTACTTATGGATGTAACAATGTACCATGTCCGCTATGATAATGTCAAATGGACGCAATATGCACTATGTACATATGTACTTATGGATGTACCAATGTACCATGTCCACTAAGATAATGTCAAAAGGACGCTATATGCACTATGTACATATGTACATATGGATGTACCATTGTACCATGTCCACTTAGATAATGTCAAATGGAAGCTATATGCACTATGTACATATATACTTATAAATGTACCAATGTACCGTGTCCACTAAGATAATGTCAAATGGACGCTGCATGCACTTTGTATATATGTACTTATGGATGTACCAATGTACCATGTCCACTAAGATAATGTCAAATGGACGCTGCATGCACTTTGTATATATGTACTTATGGATGCAAAAATGTACCATGTCCACTAAGATAATGTCAAAGTGACGCGGCATGAACTATGTATATATTACCTATGGATCAACCAATGTACCATGTCCGCTATGATATTGTCAAATGGACGCTAAATGCACTATGTATATATGTACCTATGGATGAACCAATGTACCATGCCCACTAAGATAATGTCAAATGGACGCTATATGCACTATGTATACATGTACTTATGGATGAACCAATGTACCATGTCCATTAAGATAATGTCAAATGGACGCTGCATGCACTATGTACATATGTACTTATGGATGTACCAATGTACCATGTCCGCTAAGATAATGCCAAATGGACGCTTTATGCAATATATATATATATATGTACTTATGGATGAACCAATGTGCCATGTCCACTAAGACAATGTCAAATGGACGCTATATGCATTATGTATATATGTACTTATGGATGTACCAATGTACCATGTCCACTAAGATAATGTCAAATGGACTCTATATGCACTATGTATATATGTACTTATGGATGTACCTATGTACCATGTCCGCTAAGATAAAGTCAAATGGACGCTGCATGCACTATGTACATATGTACTTATGGATGAACCAATGTACCATGTCCACTAAGATAATGTCAAATGGACTCTATATGCACTATGTATATATGTACTTATGGATGTACCAATGTACCATGCCCACTACGATAATGTCAAATGGACGCTATATGCACTATGTACATATGTACTTATGGATGGACCAATGTACCATGCCCACTAAGATAATGTCAAATGGACGCTATATGCACTATGTACATATGTACTTATGGATGTACCAATGTACCATGTCCACTAAGATAATGTCAAATTGACGCAGCATGCACTATGTTCATTTGTACTTATGGATGAACCAATGTACATGTCCGCTAAGATAATGTCAAATGGACGCTATATGCACTATGTACATATGAACTTATGGATGAACCAATGTACCATGTCCGCTAAGATAATGTCAAATGGATGCTGCATGCACTATGTACATATGTACTTGTGTATGAACCAATGTACTATGTCCACTAAGATAATGTCAAATGGGCGCTATATGCACTATGTACATATGTACTTATGGATGGACCAATGTACCATGTCCGCTAAGATAATGTCAAATGGACGCTGCATGCACTATGTACATATGTACTTATGGATGTACCAATGTACCACGTCCACTATGATAATGTCAAATGGACTCTATATGCACTATGTATATATGTACTTATGGATGTACCATTGTACCATGTCCACTAAGATAATGTCAAATGGACGATATATGCACTATGTACATATGTACTTATGGATGTACAAATGTACCATGTCCACTAAGATAATGTCAAATGGACGCTATATGCACTATGTACATATGTACTTATGGATGTAACAATGTACCATGTCCGCTATGATAATGTCAAATGGACGCAATATGCACTATGTACATATGTACTTATGGATGTACCAATGTACCATGTCCACTAAGATAATGTCAAAAGGACGCTATATGCACTATGTACATATGTACTTATGGATGTACCAATGTACCATGTCCGCTATGATAATGTCAAATGGTCGCTGCATGCTCTATGTATATATGTACTTATGGATGCAACAATGTACCATGTCCACTACGATAATGTCAAGTGGACGCTGCATGCACTATGTATATATGTACTTATGTATGAACCAATGTACCATGTCCACTAAGATAATGTCAAATGGACGCTATATGCACTAGGTACATATGTACTTCTGGATGTACCAATGTACCATGTCCACTAAGATAATTTCAAATGGACGCTGCAAGCACTATGTATATATGTACTTATGGATGTACCAATGTACCATGTCCACTAGAATAATGTCAATTGGACGCTGCATTTACTATGTACATATGTACTTATGGATGTACCAATGTACCATGTCCACTAAGATAATGTCAAATGGACGCCATATGCACTATGTACATATGTACTTATGGATGAACCAATGTACATGTCCGCTAAGATAATGTCAAATGGACGCTATATGCACTATGCATATATGTACTTATGGATGTACCAATGTACCATGTCCACTAAGATAATGTCAAATGGACGCTGCATGCACTTTGTATATATGTACTTATGGATGCAAAAATGTACCATGTCCACTAAGATAATGTCAAAGGGACGCGGCATGAACTATGTATATATGTACCTATGGATCAACCAATGTACCATGCCCGCTATGATATTGTCAAATGGACGCTAAATGCACTATGTATATATGTACCTATGGATGAACCAATGTACCATGCCCACTAAGATAATGTCAAATGGACGCTATATGCACTATGTACATATGTACTTATAGATGTACCAATGTACCATGTCCACTAAGATAATGTCAAATGGACGCTATATGCACTATGTACATATGTACTTATGGATGTACCAATGTACCATGTCCACTAAGATAATGTCAAATGGAAGCTATATGCACTATGTACATATATACTTAAAAATGTACCAATGTACCATGTCCACTAAGATAATGTCAAATGGACGCTAAATGCACTATGTACATATGTACTTATGGATGTACCAATGTACCATGTCCACTAAGATAATGTCAAATGGAAGCTATATGCACTATGTACATATATACTTAAAAATGTACCAATGTACCATGTCCACTAAGATAATGTCAAATGGACGCTATATGCACAATGTACATATGTATTTATTTATGTACCAATGTACCATGTCCGCTATGATAATGTCAAATGGACGCTATATGACTTATGTACATATTTACTTATGGATGAACCAATGTACATGTCCGCTAAGATAATGTCAAATGGACGCTATATGCACTATGCATATATATACTTATGGATGTACCAATGTACCATGTCCACTAAGATAATGTCAAATGGACGCTATATGCACTATGTATATATGTACTTATGGATGTACCAATGTACCATGTCCGCTATGATAATGTCAAAGGGACGCTGCTTGCACTATGTATATATGTACTTATGGATGAACCAATGTACCATGTCCGCTAAGATATTGTCAAATGGACACTGCATGCACTATGTATATATGAAATAATGGATGTACCAATGTACCATGTCCACTAAGACAATGTCAAATGGACGCTGCATGCACTACGTATATATGTACTTAAGGATGCACCAATGTACCATGTGCGCTAAGATAATGCCAAATGTACGCTACATGCACTATGCATATATGTACTTATGGATGCACCAATGTACCATGTCCGCTAAGATAATGTCAAATGGACGCTGCATGCTCTATGTACATATGTAATTATGGATGTACCAATGTACCATGTCCACTAAGATAATGTTAAATTGACGCAGCATGCACTATGTACATATGTACTTATGGATGAACCAATGTGCATGTCCGCTAAGACAATGTCAAATGGACGCTATATGCACTATTTACATATGTACTTATGGATGAACCAATGTACCAGTCCGCTAAGATAATGTCAAATGGCCGCTGAATGCACTATGTACATATGTACTTGTGTATGCACCAATGTACCATGTCCACTAAGATAATGTCAAATGGACGCTATATGCAATATGTACATATGTACTTATGGATGGACCAATATACCATGTCCGCTAAGATAATGTCAAATGGACGCTGCATGCACTATGTATATATGTACTTATGGATGTACCAATGTACCATGTCCACTAAGATAATTTCAAATGGACGCTGCATGCCCTATGTACATATGTAATTATGGATGTACCAATGTACCATGTCCACTAAGATAATGTCAAATGGACGCTATATGCACTATGCACATATGTACTTATGGATGGACCAATGTACCATGTCCGCTACGATAATGTCAAATGGACGCTGCATGCACTATGTACATATGTACTTATGGATGTACCCATGTACCATGTCCACTAAGATAATGTCAAATGGAAGCTATATGCACTAGGTACAAATATAGTTATGGATGTACCAATGTACCATGTCCACTAAGATAATGTCAAATGGACGCTATATGCACTATGTACATATGTAATTATGGATGTACTAATGTACCATGTCCGCTATGATAATGTCAAATGGACGCTATATGGACTATGTACATATGTACTTATGGATGCACCAATGTACCATGTCCGCTATGATAATGCCAAATGGACGCTGCATGCACTATGTTTATATGTACTTATGGATGCACCAATGTACCATGTCCACTAATATAATGTCAAATGGACGCTGCATGTACTATGTATATATTTACTTATGTATGAACCAATGTACCATGTCCACTAAGATAATGTCAAATGGACGCTATATGCACTATGTACATATGTACTTATGGATGTACCAATGTACCATGTCCGCTAGGATAATGTCAAATGGACGCTGCAAGCAATATGTATATATGTACTTATGGATGTACCAATGTACCATGTCCACTATAATAATGTCAAATGGACGCTGCATTTACTATGTACATATGTACTTATGGATGTACCAATGTACCATGTCCACTAAGATAATGTCAAATGGACGCCATATGCACTATGTACATATGTACTTATGGATGAACCAATGTACAAGACCGCTAAGATAATGTCAAATGGACGCTATATGCACTATGCACATATGTACTTATGGATGTACCAATGTACCATGTGCACTAAGATAATGTCAAATGGACGCTGCATGCACTTTGTATATATGTACTTATGGATGCACAAATGTACCATGTCCACTAAGATAATGTCAAAGTGACGTGGCATGAACTTAGTATATATGTACTTATGGATCAACCAATGTACCATGTCCGGTAAGATATTGTGAAACGGACGCTATATGCTGTATGTATATATGTACCTGTGGATGAACCAATGTACCATGCCCACTAAGATAATGTCAAAAGGACGCTATATGCACTATGTATATATGTACTTATGGATGTACCAATGTACCATGTCCGCTACGATAATGTCAAATGGACGCTGCTTGCACTATGTATATATGTACATATGGATGAACCAATGTACCATGTCCGGTAAGATATTGTCAAATGGACGCTGCATGCACTATGTATATATATGTAGTAATGGATGTACCAATGTACCATGTCCACTAAGACAATGTCAAATGGACGCTGCATGCACTATGTATATATGTACTTAAGGATGCACCAATGTACCATGTCCGCTAAGATAATGCTAAATTCCCGCTACATGCACTATGCATATATGTACTTATGGATGCACCAATGTTCCATGTCCGCAAAGATAATGTCAAATGGACGCTGCATGCACTATGTACATATGTATTTATGGATGTACCAATGTACCATGTCCACTAAGATAAGGTTAAATTAACGCAGCATGCACTATGTACATATGTACTTATGGATGAACCAATGTACATGTCCGCAAAGATAATGTCAAATGGACGCTATATGCACTATGTACATATGTACTTATGGATGAAGCAATGTACCATGTCCGCTAAGATAATGTCAAATGGACGCTGCATGCACTATGTACATATGTACTTGTGTATGAACCAATGAACCATGTCCACTAAGATAATGTCAAATGGACGCTGCATGCACTATGTATATATGTACTTATGTATGAACCAATGTACCATGTCCAATAAGATAATGTCAAATGGACGCTATATGCACTATGTACATATGTACTTATGGATGTACCAATGTACCATGTCCGCTAAGATAATGTCAAATGGACGCTGCAAGCACTATGTATATATGTACCTATGGATGTACCAATGTACCATGTCCACAAGAATAATGTCAAATGGACGCTGCATTTACTATGTACATATGTACTTATGGATGTACCAATGTACCATGTCCACTAAGATAATGTCAAATGGACGCCATATGCACTATGTACATATGTACTTATGGATGAACCAATGTATATGTCCGCTATGATAATGTCAAATGGACGCTATATACACTATGCACATATGTACTTATGGATGTACCAATGTACCTTGTCCACTAAGATAATGTCAAATGGACGCTGCATGCACTTTGTATATATGTACTTATGGATGCACAAATGTACCATGTCCACTAAGATGATGTCAAAGTGACGCGGCATGTACTATTTTTATATGTACCTATGGATCAACCAATGTACCATGACCGCTATGATATTGTCAAATGGACGCTATATGCACTATGTATATATGTACCTATGGATGAACCAATGTACCATGCCCACTAAGATAATGTCAAATGGACGCTGCATGTACTATGTACATATGTACTTATGTATGAACCAATGTACCATGTCCAATAAGATAATGTCAAATGGACGCTATATGCACTATGTATATATGTACTTATGGGTGTACCAATGTACCATGTCCGCTATGATAATGTCAAATGGACGCTGCTTGCACTATGTGTATATGTACTTATGGATGAACCAATGTACCATGTCCGCTAAGATATTGTCAAATGGACGCTGCGTGCACTATGTATATATGTAATAATGGATGTACCAATGTACCATGTCCACTAAGACAATGTCAAATGGACGCTGCATGCACTATGTATATATGTACTTAAGGATGCACCAATGTACCATGTCCGCTAAGATAATGCCAAATGTACGCTACATGCACTATGCATATATGTACTTATGGATGTACCAATGTACCATGTCCACTAGAATAATGTCAAATGGACGCTGCATTTAATATGTACATATGTACTTATGGATGTACCAATGTACCATGTCCACTAAGATAATGTCAAAGTGACGGGGCATGAACTATGTATATATGTACCTATGGATCAACCAATGTACCATGTCCACTAAGATAATGTCAAATGGACGCTATATGCACTATGTACATATGTACTTATGGATGTACCAATGTACCATGTCCGCTAAGATAATGTCAAATGGACGCTTTATGCAATATATATATGTACTTATGGATGTACCAATGTACCATGTCCACTAAGACAATGTCAAATGGACGCTATATGCACTATGCATATATGTACTTATGGATGAACCAATGTACCATGCCCACTAAGATAATGTCAAATGGAAGCTGCATGCACTATGTACATATGTACTTATGGATGTACCAATGTACCATGTCCACTAAGATAATGTCAAATGGACGCTATATGCACTATGTACATATGTACTTATGGATGTACCAATGTACCATGTCCGCTAAGATAATGTCAAATGGACGCTAAATGCACTATGTACATATGTACTTATGGATGTACCAATGTACCACGTCCACTATGATAATGTCAAATGGACTCTATATGCACTATGTATATATGTACTTATGGATGTACCATTGTACCATGTCCACTAAGATAATGTCAAATGGACGCTATATGCACTATGTACATATGTACTTATGGATGTACAAATGTACCATGTCCACTAAGATAATGTCAAATGGACGCTATATGCACTATGTACATATGTACTTATGGATGTAACAATGTACCATGTCCGCTATGATAATGTCAAATGGACGCAATATGCACTATGTACATATGTACTTATGGATGTACCAATGTACCATGTCCACTAAGATAATGTCAAAAGGACGCTATATGCACTATGTACATATGTACATATGGATGTACCATTGTACCATGTCCACTTAGATAATGTCAAATGGAAGCTATATGCACTATGTACATATATACTTATAAATGTACCAATGTACCGTGTCCACTAAGATAATGTCAAATGGACGCTATATGCACTATGTTCATATGTACTTATGGATGTACCAATGTACCATGTCCGCTATGATAATGTCAAATGGACGCTATCTGGACTATGTACATATGTACTTATGGATGCACAAATGAACCATGTCCATTAAGATAATGTCAAATGTACGCTATATGAACTATGTACATATGTGTTATTGATGTACCAATGTACCATGTCCGCTATGATAATGTCAAATGGTCGCTGCATGCTCTATGTATATATGTACTTATGGATGCACCAATGTACCATGTCCACTACGATAATGTCAAGTGGACGCTGCATGCACTATGTATATATGTACTTATGTATGAACCAATGTACCATGTCCACTAAGATAATGTCAAATGGACGCTATATGCACTAGGTACATATGTACTTATGGATGTACCAATGTACCATGTCCACTAAGATAATTTCAAATGGACGCTGCAAGCACTATGTATATATGTATTTATGGATGTACCAATGTACCATGTCCACTAGAATAATGTCAATTGGACGCTGCATTTACTATGTACATATGTACTTATGGATGTACCAATGTACCATGTCCACTAAGATAATGTCAAATGGACGCCATATGCACTATGTACATATGTACTTATGGATGAACCAATGTACATGTCCGCTAAGATAATGTCAAATGGACGCTATATGCACTATGGATATATGTACTTATGGATGTACCAATGTACCATGTCCACGAAGATAATGTCAAATGGACGCTGCATGCACTTTGTATATATGTACTTATGGATGCAAAAATGTACCATGTCCACTAAGATAATGTCAAAGGGACGCGGCATGAACTATGTATATATGTACCTATGGATCAACCAATGTACCATGTCCGCTATGATATTGTCAAATGGACGCTAAATGCACTATGTATATATGTACCTATGGATGAACCAATGTACCATGCCCACTAAGATAATGTCAAATGGACGCTATATGCACTATGTACATATGTACTTATAGATGTACCAATGTACCATGTCCACTAAGATAATGTCAAATGGACGCTATATGCACTATGTACATATATACTTATGGATGTACCAATGTACCATGTCCGCTAAGATAATGTCAAATGGACGCTTTATGCAATATATATATATGTACTTATGGATGTACCAATGTACCATGTCCACTAAGACAATGTCAAATGGACGCTATATGCACTATGAATATATGTACTTATGGATGTACCAATGTACCATGTCCACTAAGATAATGTCAAATGGACGCTAAATGCACTATGTACATATGTACTTATGGATGTACCAATGTACCATGTCCACTAAGATAATGTCAAAAGGACGCTATATGCACTATGTATATATGTACTTATGTATGAACCAATGTACCATGTCCAATAAGATAATGTCAAATGGACGCTATATGCACTATGTACATATGTCCTTATGGATGTACCAATGTACCATGTCCACTAAGATAATGTCAAATGGAAGCTATATGCACTATGTACATATATACTTAAAAATGTACCAATGTACCATGTCCACTAAGATAATGTCAAATGGACGCTATATGCACAATGTACATATGTATTTATTTATGTACCAATGTACCATGTCCGCTATGATAATGTCAAATGGACGCTATATGGACTATGTACATATGTACTTATGGATGAACCAATGTACATGTCCGCTAAGATAATGTCAAATGGACGCTATATGCACTATGCATATATATACTTATGGATGTACCAATGTACCATGTCCACTAAGATAATGTCAAATGGACGCTATATGCACTATGAATATATGTACTTATGGATGTACCAATGTACTATGTCCACTAAGATAATGTCAAATGGACGCTATATGCACTATGTATATATGTACTTATGGATGTACCAATGTACCATGTCCGCTATGATAATGTCATAGGGACGCTGCTTGCACTATGTATATATGTACTTATGGATGAACCAATGTACCATGTCCGCGAAGATATTGTCAAATGGACACTGCATGCACTATGTATATATGAAATAATGGATGTACCAATGTACCATGTCCACTAAGACAATGTCAAATGGACGCTGCATGCACTACGTATATATGTACTTAAGGATGCACCAATGTACCATGTGCGCTAAGATAATGCCAAATGTACGCTACATGCACTATGCATATATGTACTTATGGATGCACCAATGTACCATGTCCGCTAAGATAATGTCAAATGGACGCTGCATGCACTATATTCATATGTAATTATGGATGTACCAATGTACCATGTCCACTAAGATAATGTTAAATTGACGCAGCATGCACTATGTACATATGTACTTATGGATGAACCAATGTGCATGTCCGCTAAGACAATGTCAAATGGACGCTATATGCACTATTTACATATGTACTTATGGATGAACCAATGTACCAGTCCGCTAAGATAATGTCAAATGGCCGCTGAATGCACTATGTACATATGTACTTGTGTATGCACCAATGTACCATGTCCACTAAGATAATGTCAAATGGACGCTATATGCAATATGTACATATGTACTTATGGATGGACCAATGTACCATGTCCGCTAAGATAATGTCAAATGGACGCTGCATGCACTATGTATATATGTACTTATGGATGTACCAATGTACCATGTCCACTAAGATAATGTCAAATTGACGCTGCATGCCCTATGTACATATGTAATTATGGATGTACCAATGTACCATGTCCACTAAGATAATGTCAAATGGACGCTATAAGCACTATGCACATATGTACTTATGGATGGACCAATGTACCATGTCCGCTACGATAATGTCAAATGGACGCTGCATGCACTATGTACATATGTACTTATGGATGTACCCATGTACCATGTCCACTAAGATAATGTCAAATGGAAGCTATATGCACTAGGTACATATATAGTTATGGATGTACCAATGTACCATGTCCACTAAGATAATGTCAAATGGACGCTATATGCACTATGTACATATGTAATTATGGATGTACCAATGTACCATGTCCGCTATGATAATGTCAAATGGACGCTATATGGACTATGTACATATGTACTTATGGATGCACCAATGTACCATGTCCATTAAGATAATGTCAAATGTACGCTATATGCACTATGTACATATGTATTATGGATGTACCAATGTACCATGTCCGCTATGATAATGTCAAATGGACGCTGCATACACTATGTATATATGTACTTATGGATGCACCAATGTACCATGTCCACTAATATAATGTCAAATGGACGCTGCATGTACTATGTATATATTTACTTATGTATGAACTAATGTACCATGTCCACTAAGATAATGTCAAATGGACGCTATATGCACTATGTACATATGTACTTATGGATGTACCAATGTACCATGTCCGCTAGGATAATGTCAAATGGACGCTGCAAGCACTATGTATATATGTACTTATGGATGTACCAATGTACCATGTCCACTATAATAATGTCAAATGGACGCTGCATTTACTATGTACATATGTACTTATGGATGTACCAATGTACCATGTCCACTAAGATAATGTCAAATGGACGCCATATGCACTATGTACATATGTTCTTATGGATGAACCAATGTACAAGTCCGCTAAGATAATGTCAAATGGACGCTATATGCACTATGCACATATGTACTTATGGATGTACCAATGTACCATGTGCACTAAGATAATGTCAAATGGACGCTGCATGCACTTTGTATATATGTACTTATGGATGCACAAATGTACCATGTCCACTAAGATAATGTCAAAGTGACGTGGCATGAACTTAGTATATATGTACTTATGGATCAACCAATGTACCATGTCCGGTAAGATATTGTGAAACGGACGCTATATGCTGTATGTATATATGTACCTGTGGATGAACCAATGTACCATGCCCACTAAGATAATGTCAAAAGGACGCTATATGCACTATGTATATATGTACTTATGGATGTACCAATGTACCATGTCCGCTACGATAATGTCAAATGGACGCTGCTTGCACTATGAATATATGTACATATGGATGAACCAATGTACCATGTCCGGTAAGATATTGTCAAATGGACGCTGCATGCACTATGTATATATATGTAGTAATGGATGTACCAATGTACCATGTCCACTAAGACAATGTCAAATGGACGCTGCATGCACTATGTATATATGTACTTAAGGATGCACCAATGTACCATGTCCGCTAAGATAATGCCAAATGTCCGCTACATGCACTATGCATATATGTACTTATGGATGCACCAATGTTCCATGTCCGCAAAGATAATGTCAAATGGACGCTGCATGCACTATGTACATATGTACTTATGGATGTACCAATGTACCATGTCCACTAAGATAAGGTTAAATTAACGCAGCATGCACTATGTACATATGTACTTATGGATGAACCAATGTAGATGTCCGCAAAGATAATGTCAAATGGACGCTATATGCACTATGTACATATGTACTTATGGATGAAGCAATGTACCATGTCCGCTAAGATAATGTCAAATGGACGCTGCATGCACTATGTACATATGTACTTGTGTATGAACCAATGAACCATGTCCACTAAGATAATGTCAAATGGACGCTGCATGCACTATGTATATATGTACTTATGTATGAACCAATGTACCATGTCCAATAAGATAATGTCAAATGGACGCTATATGCACTATGTACATATGTACTTATGGATGTACCAATGTACCATGTCCGCTAAGATAATGTCAAATGGACACTGCAAGCACTATGTATATATGTACCTATGGATGTACCAATGTACCATGTCCACAAGAATAATGTCAAATGGACGCTGCATTTACTATGTACATATGTACTTATGGATGTACCAATGTACCATGTCCACTAAGATAATGTCAAATGGACGCCATATGCACTATGTACATATGTACTTATGGATGAACCAATGTACATGTCCGCTATGATAATGTCAAATGGACGCTATATACACTATGCACATATGTACTTATGGATGTACCAATGTACCTTGTCCACTAAGATAAGGTTAAATTAACGCAGCATGCACTATGTACATACGTACTTATGGATCAACCAATGTACCATGTCCGCTATGATATTGTCAAATGGACGCTATATGCACTATGTATATATGTACCTATGGATGAACCAATGTACCATGCCCACTATGATAATGTCAAATGGACGCTGCATGTACTATGTACATATGTACTTATGTATGAACCAATGTACCATGTCCAATAAGATAATGTCAAATGGACGCTATATGCACTATGTACATATGTACTTATGGATGTACCAATGTACCATGTCCACTAAGATAAGGTTAAATTAACGCAGCATGCATTATGTACATACGTACTTATGGATCAACCAATGTACCATGTCCGCTATGATATTGTCAAATGGACGCTATATGCACTATGTATATATGTACCTATGGATGAACCAATGTACCATGCCCACTAAGATAATGTCAAATGGACGCTGCATGTACTATGTACATATGTACTTATGTATGAACCAATGTACCATGTCCAATAAGATAATGTCAAATGGACGCTATATGCACTATGTACATATGTACTTATGGACGTACCAATGTACCATGTCCACTAAGATAATGTCAAATGGACGCTATATGCACTATGTATATATGTACTTATGGATGTACCAATGTACCATGTCCGCTATGATAATGTCAAATGGACGCTGCTTGCACTATGTATATATGTACTTATGGATGAACCAATGTACCATGTCCGCTAAGATATTGTCAAATGGACGCTGCGTGCACTATGTATATATGTAATAATGGATGTACCAATGTACCATGTCCACTAGAATAATGTCAAATGGAGGCTGCATTTAATATGTACATATGTACTTATGGATGTACCAATGTACCATGTCCACTAAGATAATGTCAAAGTGACGCGGCATGAACTATGTATATATGTACCTATGGATCAACCAATGTACCATGTCCGCTATGATATTGTCAAATGGACGCTAAATGCACTATGTATATATATACCTATGGATGAACCAATGTACCATGCCCACTAAGATAATGTCAAATGGACGCTATATGCACTATGTACATATGTACTTATAGATGTCCCAATGTACCATGTCCACAAAGATAATGTCAAATGGACGCTATATGCACTATGTACATATGTACATATGGATGTACCAATGTACCATGTACGCTAAGATAATGTCAAATGGACGCTTTATGCAATATATATATATACCTATGGATGAACCAATGTACCATGCCCACTAAGATAATGTCAAATGGACGCTATATGCACTATGTACATATGTACTTATAGATGCACCAATGTACCATGTCCGCTAAGATAAAGTCAAATGGACGCTGCATGCACTATGTACATATGTACTTATGGATGTACCAATGTACCATGTCCACTATAATAATGTCAAATGGACGCTATATGCACTATGTATATATGTACTTATGGATGTACCAATGTACCATGTCCGCTAGGATAATGTCAAATGGACGCTGCAAGCACTATGTATATATGTACTTATGGATGTACCAATGTACCATGTCCACTAGAATAATGTCAAATGGACGCTGCATTTACTATGTACATATGTACTTATGGATGTACCAATGTACCATGTCCACTAAGATAATGTCAAATGGACGCCATATGCACTATGTACATATGTACTTATGGATGCACCAATGTACCATGTCCATTAAGATGATGTCAAATGTACGCTATATGCACTATGTACATATGTACTTATGGATGTACCATTGTACCATGTCCACTAAGATAATGTCAAATGGACGCTATATGCACTAAGTACATATGTACTTATGGATGTACCAATGTACCATGTCCACTAAGATAAAGTCAAATGGACGCGATATGCGCTATGTACATATGTACTTATGGATGTACCAATGTACCATGTCCGCTATGATAATGTCAAATGGACGCTATATGCACTATGTACATATGTACTTATGGATGTACCAATGTACCATGTCCACTAAGATAATGTCAAATGGAAGCTATATGCACTATGTACATATATACTTATAAATGTACCAATGTACCATGTCCACTAAGATAATGTCAAATGGACGCTATATGCACAATGTACATATGTACTTATGGATGTACCAATGTACCATGTCCGCTATGATAATGTCAAATGGAGGCTATATGGACTATGTACATATGTACTTATGGATGAACCAATGTACATGTCCGCTAAGATAATGTCAAATGGACGCTAAATGCACTATGCATATATGTACATATGGATGTACCAATGTACCATGTCCACTAAGATAATGTCAAATGGACGCTATATGCACTATGTATATATGTACTTATGGATGTACCAATGTACCATGTCCGCTATGATAATGTCAAATGGACGCTGCTTGCACTATGTATATATGTACTTATGGATGAACCAATGTACCATGTCCGCTAAGATATTGTCAAATGGACGCTGCATGCACTATGTGTATATGAAATAATGGATGTACCAATGTACCATGTCCACTAAGACAATGTCAAATGGACGCTGCATGCACTACGTATATATGTACTTAAGGATGTACCAATGTACCATGTGCGCTAAGATAATGCCAAATGTACGCTACATGCACTATGCATATATGTACTTATGGATGCACCAATGTACCATGTCCGCTAATATAATGTCAAATGGACGCTGCATGCACTACGTACATATGTAATTATGGATGTACCAATGTACCATGTCCACTAAGATAATGTTAAATTGACGCAGCATGCACTATGTACATATGTACTTATGGATGAACCAATGTACATGTCCGCTAAGACAATGTCAAATGGACGCTATATGCACTATGTACATATGTACTTATGGATAAACCAATGTACCAGTCCGCTAAGATAATGTCAAATGGCCGCTGAATGCACTATGTACATATGTACTTGTGTATGAACCAATGTACAATGTCCACTAAGATAATGTCAAATGGACGCTATATGCAATATGTACATATGTACTTATGGATGGACCAATGTACCATGTCCGCTAAGATAATGTCAAATGGACGCTCCATGCACTATGTATATATGTACTTATGGATGTACCAATGTACCATGTCACCTAAGATAATGTCAAATGGACGCTGCATGCCCTAAGTACATATGTAATTATGGATGTACCAATGTACCATGTCCACTAAGATAATGTCAAATGGACGCTATATGTACTATGTACATATGTACTTATGGAGGAACCAATGTACCATGAGCGCTACGATAATGTCAAATGGACGCTGCATGCACTATGTACATATGTACTTATGGATGTACCAATGTACCATGTCCACTAAGATAATGTCAAACGGAAGCTATATGCACTAGGTACATATATAGTTATGGATGTACCAAAGTACCATGCCCACTAAGATAATGTCAAATGGACGCTATATGCACTATGTACATATGTACTTATAGATGCACCAATGTACCATGTCCGCTAAGATAAAGTCAAATGGACGCTGCATGCACTATGTACATATGTACTTATGGATGTACCAATGTACCATGTCCACTATAATAATGTCAAATGGACGCTATATGGACTATGTACATATGTACTTATGGATGCACCAATGTACCATGTCCATTAAGATAATGTCAAATGTACGCTATATGCACTATGTACATATGTATTATGGATGTACCAATGTACCATGTCCGCTATGATAATGTCAAATGGACGCTGCATGCACTATATACATATGTACTTATGGATGCACCAATGTACCATGTCCACTAAGATAATGTCAAATGGACGCTGCATGCACTATGTATATATGTACATATGTATGAACAAATGAACCATGTCCACTAAGATAATGTCAAATGGACGCTATATGCACTATGTTCATATGTACTTATGGATGTACCAATGTACCATGTCCGCAAGGATAATGTCAAATGGACGCTGCAAGCACTATGTATATATGTACTTATGGATGTACCAATGTACCATGTCCACGAGAATAATGTCAAATGGACGCTGCATTTACTATGTACATATGTACTTATGGATGTACCAATGTACCATGTCCACTAAGATAATGTCAAATGGACGCCATATGCACTATGTACATATGTACTTATGGATGCACCAATGTACCATGTCCATTAAGATGATGTCAAATGTACGCTATATGCACTATGTACATATGTATTATGGATGTACCAATGTACCATGTCCGCTATGATAATGTCAAATGGACGCTGCATGCACTATATATATATGTACTTATGGATGCACCAATGTACCATGTCCACTAATATAATGTCTAAAGGACGCTATATGCACTATGTATATATGTACTTATGGATGTACCAATGTACCATGTCCACTATGATAATGTCAAATGGACGCTGCTTGCACTATGTATTTATGTGCATATGGATGAACCAATGTACCATGTCCGGTAAGATATTGTCAAATGGACGCTGCATGCACTATGTATATATATGTAATAATGGATGTACCAATGTACCATGTCCACTAAGACAATGTCAAATGGACGCTGCATGCACTATGTATATATGTACTTAAGAATGCTCCAATGTACCATGTCCGCTAAGATAATGCCAAATGTACGCTACATGCACTATGCATATATGTACTTATGGATGCACCAATGTACCATGTCCGCTAAGATAATGTCAAATGGACGCTGCATGCACTATGTACATATGTATTTATGGATGTACCAATGTACCATGTCCACTAAGATAATGTTAAATTGACGCAGCATGCACTATGTACATATGTACTTATGGATGAACCAATGTACATGTCCGCTAAGATAATGTCAAATGGACGCTATATGCACTATGTACATATGTACTTATGGATGAACCAATGTACCATGTCCGCTAAGATAATGTCAAATGGATGCTGCATGCACTATGTACATATGTACTTGTGTATGAACCAATGTACCATGTCCACTAAGATAATGTCAAATGGACGCTGCATGCACTATGTATATATGTACTTATGTATGAACCAATGTACCGTGTCCAATAAGATAATGTCAAAGGGACGCTATATGCACTATGTACATATGTACTTATGGATGTACCAATGTACCATGTCCGCTAAGATAATGTCAAATGGACGCTGCAAGCACTATGTATGTATGTACCTATGGATGTACCAATGTACCATGTCCACTAGAATAATGTCAAATGGACGCTGCATTTACTATGTACATATGTACTTATGGATGTACCAATGTACCATGTCCACTAAGATAATGTCAAAGGGACGCCATATGCACTATGTACATATGTACTTATGGATGAACCAATGTACATGTCCGCTAAGATAATGTCAAATGGACGCTATATACACTATGCACATATGTACTTCTGGATGTACCAATGTACCTTGTCCACTAAGATAATGTCAAATGGACGCTGAATGCTCTTTGTATATATGTACTTATGGATGCACAAATGTACCATGTCCACTAAGATAATGTCAAAGTGACGCGGCATGAACTATGTATATATGTACCTATGGATCAACCAATGTACCATGTCCGCTATGATATTGTCAAATGGACGCTATATGCACTATGTATATATGTACCTATGGATGAACCAATGTACCATGCCCACTAAGATAATGTCAAATGGACGCTGCATGCACTATGTATATATGTACTTATGTATGAACCAATGTACCATGTCCAATAAGATAATGTCAAATGAACGCTATATGCACTATGTACATATGTACTTATGGATGTACCAATGAACCATGTCCACTAAGATAATGTCAAATGGACGCTATATGCACTATGTATATATCTACTTATGGATGTACCAATGTAACATTTCCGCTATGATAATGTCAAATGGACGCTGCTTGCACTATGTATATATGTACTTATGGATGAACCAATGTACCATGTCCGCTAAGATATTGTCAAATGGACGCTGCGTGCACTATGTATATATGTAATAATGGATGTACCAATGTACCATGTCCACTAAGACAATGTCAAATGGACGCTGCATGCACCATGTATATATGTACTTATGGATGAACCAATGTACTATGTCCACTAAGATAATGTCAAAAGGACGCTATATGCATTATGTACATATGATTTATGGATGAACCAATGTACCATGTCCGCTAAGATAATGACAAATGGACGCTGCACGCACTATATACATATGTACTTGTGTATGAACCAATGTACTATGTCCACTAAGATAATGTCAAAAGGACGCTATATGCCCTATGTACATATGTACTTATGGATGTACCAATGTACCATGTCCGCTAAGATAATGTCAAATGGACGCTGCATGCAATATGTATATATTTACTTATGGATGTACCAATGTACCATGTCCACTATGATAATGTCAAATGGACGCTATATGCACTATGTATATATGTACTTATGGATGTACCATTGTACCATGTCCACTAAGATAATGTCAAATGGACGCTATATGCACTATGTACATATCTACTTATGGATGTACCAATGTACCATGTCCACTAATATAATATCAAGTGGACGCTATATGCACTATGTACATATGTACTTATGGATGTACCAATGTACCATGTCCGCTATGATAATGTCAAATGGACGCAATATGCACTATGAACATATGTACTTATGGATGTACCAATGTACCATGTCCACCAAGATAATGTCAAAAGGACGCTATATGCACTATGTACATATGTACATATGGATGCACCAATGTACCATGTCCGCTATGATAATGTCCAATGGACGCTGCATGTACTATGTACATATGTACTTATGGATGTACCAATGTACCATGTCCACTAAGATAATGTGAAATGGAAGCTATATGCACTGTGTACATATATACTTATAAATGTACCAATGTACCATGTCCACTAAGATAATATCAAATGGACGCTATATGCCCTATGTACATATGTACTTATGGATGTACCAATGAACCATGTCCGTTATGATAATGTCAAATGGACGCTATCTGGACTATGTACATATGTACTTATGGATGCACCAATGTACCATGTCCATTAAGATAATGTCAAATGTACGCTATATGCACTATGTACATATTTATTATGGATGTACCAATGTACCATGTCCGCTATGATAATGTCAAATGGACGCTGCATACACTATGTATATATGAACCTATGGATGAACCAATGTACCATGTCCACTAATATAATGTCAAATGGACGCTATATGCACTATGTATATATGTACTTATGGATGTACCAATGTACCATGTCCACTAAGATAATGTCAAATGGACGCTATATGCTCTATGTACATATGTACTTATGGATGTACCAATGTACCATGTCCGCTATGATAATGTCAAATGGACGCTTTATGCAATATGTACATATGTACTTATGGATGTACCAATGTACCATGTCCGCTAAGATAATGTCAAATGGATGCTGCATGCACTATGTACATATGTACTTGTGTATGAACCAATGTACTATGTCCACTAAGATAATGTCAAATGGACGCTATATGCACTATGTACATATGTACTTATGGATGGACCAATGTACCATGTCCGCTAAGATAATGTCAAATGGACGCTGCATGCACTATGTACATATGTACTTATGGATGTACCAATGTACCACGTCCACTATGATAATGTCAAATGGACTCTATATGCACTATGTATATATGTACTTATGGATGTACCATTGTACACTGTCCACTAAGATAATGTCAAATGGACGCTATATGCACTATGTACATATGTACTTATGGATGTACAAATGTACCATGTCCACTAAGATAATGTCAAATGGACGCTATATGCACTATGTACATATGTACTTATGGATGTAACAATGTACCATGTCCGCTATGATAATGTCAAATGGACGCAATATGCACTATGTACATATGTACTTATGGATGTACCAATGTACCATGTCCACTAAGATAATGTCAAAAGGACGCTATATGCACTATGTACATATGTACATATGGATGTACCATTGTACCATGTCCACTTAGATAATGTCAAATGGAAGCTATATGCTCTATGTACATATATACTTATAAATGTACCAATGTACCATGTCCACTAAGATAATGTCAAATGGACGCTATATGCACTATGTTCATATGTACTTATGGATGTACCAATGTACCATGTCCGCTATGATAATGTCAAATGGACGCTATCTGGACTATGTACATATGTACTTATGGATGCACAAATGAACCTTGTCCATTAAGATAATGTCAAATGTACGCTATATGAACTATGTACATATGTGTTATTGATGTACCAATGTACCATGTCCGCTATGATAATGCCAAATGGTCGCTGCATGCTCTATGTATATATGTACTTATGGATGCACCAATGTACCATGTCCACTACGATAATGTCAACTGGACGCTGCATGCACTATGTATATATGTACTTATGTATGAACCAATGTACCATGTCCACTAAGATAATGTCAAATGGACGCTATATGCACTAGGTACATATGTACTTATGGATGTACCAATGTACCATGTCCACTAAGATAATTTCAAATGGACGCTGCAAGCACTATGTATATATGTACTTATGGATGTACCAATGTACCATGTCCACTAGAATAATGTCAATTGGACGCTGCATTTACTATGTACATATGTACTTATGGATGTACCAATGTACCATGTCCACTAAGATAATGTCAAATGGACGCCATATGCACTATGTACATATGTACTTATGGATGAACCAATGTACATGTCCGCTAAGATAATGTCAAATGGACGCTATATGCACTATGGATATATGTACTTATGGATGTACCAATGTACCATGTCCACGAAGATAATGTCAAATGGACGCTGCATGCACTTTGTATATATGTACTTATGGATGCAAAAATGTACCATGTCCACTAAGATAATGTCAAAGGGACGCGGCATGAACTATGTATATATGTACCTATGGATCAACCAATGTACCATGTCCGCTATGATATTGTCAAATGGACGCTATATGCACTATGTACATATGTACTTATAGATGTACCAATGTACCATGTCCACTAAGATAATGTCAAATGGACGCTATATGCACTATGTACATATATACTTATGGATGTACCAATGTACCATGTCCGCTAAGATAATGTCAAATGGACGCTTTATGCAATATATATATATGTACTTATGGATGTACCAATGTACCATGTCCACTAAGACAATGTCAAATGGACGCTATATGCACTATGAATATATGTACTTATGGATGTACCAATGTACCATGTCCACTAAGATAATGTCAAATGGACGCTAAATGCACTATGTACATATGTACTTATTGATGTACCAATGTACCATGTCCACTAAGATAATGTCAAAAGGACGCTATATGCACTATGTATATATGTACTTATGTATGAACCATTGTACCATGTCCAATAAGATAATGTCAAATGGACGCTATATGCACTATGTACATATGTACTTATGGATGTACCAATGTACCATGTCCACTAAGATAATGTCAAATGGACGCTAAATGCACTATGTACATATGTACTTATGGATGTACCAATGTACCATGTCCGCTATGATAATGTCAAATGGACGCAATATGCACTATGTACATATGTACTTATGGATGTACCAATGTACCATGTCCACTAAGATAATGTCAAAAGGACGCTATATGCACTATGTATATATGTACATATGGATGCAACAATGTACCATATCCGCTATGATAATGTCAAATGGACGCTGCATGCACTATGTACATATGTACTTATGGATGTACCAATGTACCATGTCCACTAAGATAATGTCAAATGGAAGCTATATGCACTATGTACATATATACTTAAAAATGTACCAATGTACCATGTCCACTAAGATAATGTCAAATGGACGCTATATGCACAATGTACATATGTATTTATTTATGTACCAATGTACCATGTCCGCTATGATAATGTCAAATGGACGCTATATGGACTATGTACATATGTACTTATGGATGAACCAATGTACATGTCCGCTATGATAATGTCAAATGGACGCTATATGCACTATGCATATATATACTTATGGATGTACCAATGTACCATGTCCACTAAGATAATGTCAAATGGACGCTATATGCACTATGTATATATGTACTTATGGATGTACCAATGTACCATGTCCGCTATGATAATGTCATAGGGACGCTGCTTGCACTATGTATATATGTACTTATGGATGAACCAATGTACCATGTCCGCGAAGATATTGTCAAATGGACACTGCATGCACTATGTATATATGAAATAATGGATGTACCAATGTACCATGTCCACTAAGACAATGTCAAATGGACGCTGCATGCACTACGTATATATGTACTTAAGGATGCACCAATGTACCATGTGCGCTAAGATAATGCCAAATGTACGCTACATGCACTATGCATATATGTACTTATGGATGCACCAATGTACCATGTCCGCTAAGATAATGTCAAATGGACGCTGCATGCACTATATTCATATGTAATTATGGATGTACCAATGTACCATGTCCACTAAGATAATGTTAAATTGACGCAGCATGCACTATGTACATATGTACTTATGGATGAACCAATGTGCATGTCCGCTAAGACAATGTCAAATGGACGCTATATGCACTATTTACATATGTACTTATGGATGAACCAATGTACCAGTCCGCTAAGATAATGTCAAATGGCCGCTGAATGCACTATGTACATATGTACTTGTGTATGCACCAATGTACCATGTCCACTAAGATAATGTCAAATGGACGCTATATGCAATATGTACATATGTACTTATGGATGGACCAATGTACCATGTCCGCTAAGATAATGTCAAATGGACGCTGCATGCACTATGTATATATGTACTTATGGATGTACCAATGTACCATGTCCACTAAGATAATGTCAAATTGACGCTGCATGCCCTATGTACATATGTAATTATGGATGTACCAATGTACCATGTCCACTAAGATAATGTCAAATGGACGCTATAAGCACTATGCACATATGTACTTATGGATGGACCAATGTACCATGTCCGCTACGATAATGTCAAATGGACGCTGCATGCACTATGTACATATGTACTTATGGATGTACCCATGTACCATGTCCACTAAGATAATGTCAAATGGAAGCTATATGCACTAGGTACATATATAGTTATGGATGTACCAATGTACCATGTCCACTAAGATAATGTCAAATGGACGCTATATGCACTATGTACATATGTAATTATGGATGTACCAATGTACCATGTCCGCTATGATAATGTCAAATGGACGCTATATGGACTATGTACATATGTACTTATGGATGCACCAATATACCATGTCCATTAAGATAATGTCAAATGTACGCTATATGCACTATGTACATATGTATTATGGATGTACCAATGTACCATGTCCGCTATGATAATGTCAAATGGACGCTGCATACATTATGTATATATGTACTTATGGATGCACCAATGTACCATGTCCACTAATATAATGTCAAATGGACGCTGCATGTACTATGTATATATTTACTTATGTATGAACTAATGTACCATGTCCACTAAGATAATGTCAAATGGACGCTATATGCACTATGTACATATGTACTTATGGATGTACCAATGTACCATGTCCGCTAGGATAATGTCAAATGGACGCTGCAAGCACTATGTATATATGTACTTATGGATGTACCAATGTACCATGTCCACTATAATAATGTCAAATGGACGCTGCATTTACTATGTACATATGTACTTATGGATGTACCAATGTACCATGTCCACTAAGATAATGTCAAATGGACGCCATATGCACTATGTACATATGTTCTTATGGATGAACCAATGTACAAGTCCGCTAAGATAATGTCAAATGGACGCTATATGCACTATGCACATATGTACTTATGGATGTACCAATGTACCATGTGCACTAAGATAATGTCAAATGGACGCTGCATGCACTTTGTATATATGTACTTATGGATGCACAAATGTACCATGTCCACTAAGATAATGTCAAAGTGACGTGGCATGAACTTAGTATATATGTACTTATGGATCAACCAATGTACCATGTCCGGTAAGATATTGTGAAACGGACGCTATATGCTGTATGTATATATGTACCTGTGGATGAACCAATGTACCATGCCCACTAAGATAATGTCAAAAGGACGCTATATGCACTATGTATATATGTACTTATGGATGTACCAATGTACCATGTCCGCTACGATAATGTCAAATGGACGCTGCTTGCACTATGTATATATGTACATATGGATGAACCAATGTACCATGTCCGGTAAGATATTGTCAAATGGACGCTGCATGCACTATGTATATATATGTAGTAATGGATGTACCAATGTACCATGTCCACTAAGACAATGTCAAATGGACGCTGCATGCACTATGTATATATGTACTTAAGGATGCACCAATGTACCATGTCCGCTAAGATAATGCCAAATGTCCGCTACATGCACTATGCATATATGTACTTATGGATGCACCAATGTTCCATGTCCGCAAAGATAATGTCAAATGGACGCTGCATGCACTATGTACATATGTACTTATGGATGTACCAATGTACCATGTCCACTAAGATAAGGTTAAATTAACGCAGCATGCACTATGTACATATGTACTTATGGATGAACCAATGTAGATGTCCGCAAAGATAATGTCAAATGGACGCTATATGCACTATGTACATATGTACTTATGGATGAAGCAATGTACCATGTCCGCTAAGATAATGTCAAATGGACGCTGCATGCACTATGTACATATGTACTTGTGTATGAACCAATGAACCATGTCCACTAAGATAATGTCAAATGGACGCTGCATGCACTATGTATATATGTACTTATGTATGAACCAATGTACCATGTCCAATAAGATAATGTCAAATGGACGCTATATGCACTATGTACATATGTACTTATGGATGTACCAATGTACCATGTCCGCTAAGATAATGTCAAATGGACGCTGCAAGCACTATGTATATATGTACCTATGGATGTACCAATGTACCATGTCCACAAGAATAATGTCAAATGGACGCTGCATTTACTATGTACATATGTACTTATGGATGTACCAATGTACCATGTCCACTAAGATAATGTCAAATGGACGCCATATGCACTATGTACATATGTACTTATGGATGAACCAATGTACATGTCCGCTATGATAATGTCAAATGGACGCTATATACACTATGCACATATGTACTTATGGATGTACCAATGTACCTTGTCCACTAAGATAATGTCAAATGGACGCTGCATGCACTTTGTATATATATACTTATGGATGCACAAATGTACCATGTCCACTAAGATGATGTCAAAGTGACGCGGCATGAACTATTTATATATGTACCTATGGATGAACCAATGTACCATGTCCACTAAGATAAGGTTAAATTAACGCAGCATGCACTATGTACAAACGTACTTATGGATCAACCAATGTACCATGTCCGCTATGATATTGTCAAATGGACGCTATATGCACTATGTATATATGTACCTATGGATGAACCAATGTACCATGCCCACTATGATAATGTCAAATGGACGCTGCATGTACTATGTACATATGTACTTATGTATGAACCAATGTACCATGTCCAATAAGATAATGTCAAATGGACGCTATATGCACTATGTACATATGTACTTATGGATGTACCAATGTACCATGTCCACTAAGATAAGGTTAAATTAACGCAGCATGCATTATGTACATACGTACTTATGGATCAACCAATGTACCATGTCCGCTATGATATTGTCAAATGGACGCTATATGCACTATGTATATATGTACCTATGGATGAACCAATGTACCATGCCCACTAAGATAATGTCAAATGGACGCTGCATGTACTATGTACATATGTACTTATGTATGAACCAATGTACCATGTCCAATAAGATAATGTCAAATGGACGCTATATGCACTATGTACATATGTACTTATGGACGTACCAATGTACCATGTCCACTAAGATAATGTCAAATGGACGCTATATGCACTATGTATATATGTACTTATGGATGTACCAATGTACCATGTCCGCTATGATAATGTCAAATGGACGCTGCTTGCACTATGTATATATGTACTTATGGATGAACCAATGTACCATGTCCGCTAAGATATTGTCAAATGGACGCTGCGTGCACTATGTATATATGTAATAATGGATGTACCAATGTACCATGTCCACTAAGACAATGTCAAATGGACGCTGCATGCACTATGTATATATGTACTTAAGGATGCACCAATGTACCATGTCCGCTAAGATAATGCCAAATGTACGCTACATGCACTATGCATATATGTACTTATGGATGTACCAATGTACCATGTCCACTAGAATAATGTCAAATGGAGGCTGCATTTAATATGTACATATGTACTTATGGATGTACCAATGTACCATGTCCACTAAGATAATGTCAAAGTGACGCGGCATGAACTATGTATATATGTACCTATGGATCAACCAATGTACCATGTCCGCTATGATATTGTCAAATGGACGCTAAATGCACTATGTATATATATACCTATGGATGAACCAATGTACCATGCCCACTAAGATAATGTCAAATGGACGCTATATGCACTATGTACATATGTACTTATAGATGTACCAATGTACCATGTCCACAAAGATAATGTCAAATGGACGCTATATGCACTATGTACATATGTACATATGGATGTACCAATGTACCATGTACGCTAAGATAATGTCAAATGGACGCTTTATGCAATATATATATATACCTATGGATGAACCAATGTACCATGCCCACTAAGATAATGTCAAATGGACGCTATATGCACTATGTATATATGTACTTATGGATGTACCAATGTACCATGTCCGCTAGGATAATGTCAAATGGACGCTGCAAGCACTATGTATATATGTACTTATGGATGTACCAATGTACCATGTCCACTAGAATAATGTCAAATGGACGCTGCATTTACTATGTACATATGTACTTATGGATGTACCAATGTACCATGTCCACTAAGATAATGTCAAATGGACGCCATATGCACTATGTACATATGTACTTATGGATGCACCAATGTACCATGTCCATTAAGATGATGTCAAATGTACGCTATATGCACTATGTACATATGTACTTATGGATGTACCATTGTACCATGTCCACTAAGATAATGTCAAATGGACGCTATATGCACTAAGTACATATGTACTTATGGATGTACCAATGTACCATGTCCACTAAGATAAAGTCAAATGGACGCGATATGCGCTATGTACATATGTACTTATGGATGTACCAATGTACCATGTCCGCTATGATAATGTCAAATGGACGCTATATGCACTATGTACATATGTACTTATGGATGTACCAATGTACCATGTCCACTAAGATAATGTCAAATGGAAGCTATATGCACTATGTACATATATACTTATAAATGTACCAATGTACCATGTCCACTAAGATAATGTCAAATGGACGCTATATGCACAATGTACATATGTACTTATGGATGTACCAATGTACCATGTCCGCTATGATAATGTCAAATGGAGGCTATATGGACTATGTACATATGTACTTATGGATGAACCAATGTACATGTCCGCTAAGATAATGTCAAATGGACGCTAAATGCACTATGCATATATGTACATATGGATGTACCAATGTACCATGTCCACTAAGATAATGTCAAATGGACGCTATATGCACTATGTATATATGTACTTATGGATGTACCAATGTACCATGTCCGCTATGATAATGTCAAATGGACGCTGCTTGCACTATGTATATATGTACTTATGGATGAACCAATGTACCATGTCCGCTAAGATATTGTCAAATGGACGCTGCATGCACTATGTGTATATGAAATAATGGATGTACCAATGTACCATGTCCACTAAGACAATGTCAAATGGACGCTGCATGCACTACGTATATATGTACTTAAGGATGTACCAATGTACCATGTGCGCTAAGATAATGCCAAATGTACGCTACATGCACTATGCATATATGTACTTATGGATGCACCAATGTACCATGTCCGCTAATATAATGTCAAATGGACGCTGCATGCACTACGTACATATGTAATTATGGATGTACCAATGTACCATGTCCACTAAGATAATGTTAAATTGACGCAGCATGCACTATGTACATATGTACTTATGGATGAACCAATGTACATGTCCGCTAAGACAATGTCAAATGGACGCTATATGCACTATGTACATATGTACTTATGGATAAACCAATGTACCAGTCCGCTAAGATAATGTCAAATGGCCGCTGAATGCACTATGTACATATGTACTTGTGTATGAACCAATGTACAATGTCCACTAAGATAATGTCAAATGGACGCTATATGCAATATGTACATATGTACTTATGGATGGACCAATGTACCATGTCCGCTAAGATAATGTCAAATGGACGCTCCATGCACTATGTATATATGTACTTATGGATGTACCAATGTACCATGTCACCTAAGATAATGTCAAATGGACGCTGCATGCCCTAAGTACATATGTAATTATGGATGTACCAATGTACCATGTCCACTAAGATAATGTCAAATGGACGCTATATGTACTATGTACATATGTACTTATGGAGGAACCAATGTACCATGAGCGCTACGATAATGTCAAATGGACGCTGCATGCACTATGTACATATGTACTTATGGATGTACCAATGTACCATGTCCACTAAGATAATGTCAAACGGAAGCTATATGCACTAGGTACATATATAGTTATGGATGTACCAATGTACCATGCCCACTAAGATAATGTCAAATGGACGCTATATGCACTATGTACATATGTACTTATAGATGCACCAATGTACCATGTCCGCTAAGATAAAGTCAAATGGACGCTGCATGCACTATGTACATATGTACTTATGGATGTACCAATGTACCATGTCCACTATAATAATGTCAAATGGACGCTATATGGACTATGTACATATGTACTTATGGATGCACCAATGTACCATGTCCACTAAGATAATGTCAAATGGACGCTGCATGCACTATGTATATATGTACATATGTATGAACAAATGAACCATGTCCACTAAGATAATGTCAAATGGACGCTATATGCACTATGTTCATATGTACTTATGGATGTACCAATGTACCATGTCCGCAAGGATAATGTCAAATGGACGCTGCAAGCACTATGTATATATGTACTTATGGATGTACCAATGTACCATGTCCACGAGAATAATGTCAAATGGACGCTGCATTTACTATGTACATATGTACTTATGGATGTACCAATGTACCATGTCCACTAAGATAATGTCAAATGGACGCCATATGCACTATGTACATATGTACTTATGGATGCACCAATGTACCATGTCCATTAAGATGATGTCAAATGTACGCTATATGCACTATGTACATATGTATTATGGATGTACCAATGTACCATGTCCGCTATGATAATGTCAAATGGACGCTGCATGCACTATATATATATGTACTTATGGATGCACCAATGTACCATGTCCACTAATATAATGTCTAAAGGACGCTATATGCACTATGTATATATGTACTTATGGATGTACCAATGTACCATGTCCACTATGATAATGTCAAATGGACGCTGCTTGCACTATGTATTTATGTGCATATGGATGAACCAATGTACCATGTCCGGTAAGATATTGTCAAATGGACGCTGCATGCACTATGTATATATATGTAATAATGGATGTACCAATGTACCATGTCCACTAAGACAATGTCAAATGGACGCTGCATGCACTATGTATATATGTACTTAAGAATGCTCCAATGTACCATGTCCGCTAAGATAATGCCAAATGTACGCTACATGCACTATGCATATATGTACTTATGGATGCACCAATGTACCATGTCCGCTAAGATAATGTCAAATGGACGCTGCATGCACTATGTACATATGTATTTATGGATGTACCAATGTACCATGTCCACTAAGATAATGTTAAATTGACGCAGCATGCACTATGTACATATGTACTTATGGATGAACCAATGTACATGTCCGCTAAGATAATGTCAAATGGCCGCTATATGCACTATGTACATATGTACTTATGGATGAACCAATGTACCATGTCCGCTAAGATAATGTCAAATGGATGCTGCATGCACTATGTACATATGTACTTGTGTATGAACCAATGTACCATGTCCACTAAGATAATGTCAAATGGACGCTGCATGCACTATGTATATATGTACTTATGGATGTACCAATGTACCATGTCCGCTAAGATAATGTCAAATGGACGCTGCAAGCACTATGTATGTATGTACCTATGGATGTACCAATGTACCATGTCCACTAGAATAATGTCAAATGGACGCTGCATTTACTATGTACATATGTACTTATGGATGTACCAATGTACCATGTCCACTAAGATAATGTCAAAGGGACGCCATATGCACTATGTACATATGTACTTATGGATGAACCAATGTACATGTCCGCTAAGATAATGTCAAATGGACGCTATATACACTATGCACATATGTACTTCTGGATGTACCAATGTACCTTGTCCACTAAGATAATGTCAAATGGACGCTGAATGCTCTTTGTATATATGTACTTATGGATGCACAAATGTACCATGTCCACTAAGATAATGTCAAAGTGACGCGGCATGAACTATGTATATATGTACCTATGGATCAACCAATGTACCATGTCCGCTATGATATTGTCAAATGGACGCTATATGCACTATGTATATATGTACCTATGGATGAACCAATGTACCATGCCCACTAAGATAATGTCAAATGGACGCTGCATGCACTATGTATATATGTACTTATGTATGAACCAATGTACCATGTCCAATAAGATAATGTCAAATGAACGCTATATGCACTATGTACATATGTACTTATGGATGTACCAATGAACCATGTCCACTAAGATAATGTCAAATGGACGCTATATGCACTATGTATATATCTACTTATGGATGTACCAATGTAACATTTCCGCTATGATAATGTCAAATGGACGCTGCTTGCACTATGTATATATGTACTTATGGATGAACCAATGTACCATGTCCGCTAAGATATTGTCAAATGGACGCTGCGTGCACTATGTATATATGTAATAATGGATGTACCAATGTACCATGTCCACTAAGACAATGTCAAATGGACGCTGCATGCACTATGTATATATGTACTCATGGATGCACCAATGTACCATGTCCGCTAAGATAATTCAAATGGACGCTGCATGCACCATGTATATATGTACTTATGGATGAACCAATGTACTATGTCCACTAAGATAATGTCAAAAGGACGCTATATGCATTATGTACATATGATTTATGGATGATCCAATGTACCATGTCCGCTAAGATAATGACAAATGGACGCTGCACGCACTATGTACATATGTACTTGTGTATGAACCAATGTACTATGTCCACTAAGATAATGTCAAAAGGACGCTATATGCCCTATGTACATATGTACTTATGGATGTACCAATGTACCATGTCCGCTAAGATAATGTCAAATGGACGCTGCATGCAATATGTATATATGTACTTATGGATGTACCAATGTACCATGTCCACTATGATAATGTCAAATGGACGCTATATGCACTATGTATATATGTACTTATGGATGTACCATTGTACCATGTCCACTAAGATAATGTCAAATGGACGCTATATGCACTATGTACATATCTACTTATGGATGTACCAATGTACCATGTCCACTAATATAATATCAAGTGGACGCTATATGCACTATGTACATATGTACTTATGGATGTACCAATGTACCATGTCCGCTATGATAATGTCAAATGGACGCAATATGCACTATGAACATATGTACTTATGGATGTACCAATGTACCATGTCCACCAAGATAATGTCAAAAGGACGCTATATGCACTATGTACATATGTACATATGGATGCACCAATGTACCATGTCCGCTATGATAATGTCCAATGGACGCTGCATGTACTATGTACATATGTACTTATGGATGTACCAATGTACCATGTCCACTAAGATAATGTGAAATGGAAGCTATATGCACTGTGTACATATATACTTATAAATGTACCAATGTACCATGTCCACTAAGATAATATCAAATGGACGCTATATGCCCTATGTACATATGTACTTATGGATGTACCAATGTACCATGTCCGTTATGATAATGTCAAATGGACGCTATCTGGACTATGTACATATGTACTTATGGATGCACCAATGTACCATGTCCATTAAGATAATGTCAAATGTACGCTATATGCACTATGTACATATTTATTATGGATGTACCAATGTACCATGTCCGCTATGATAATGTCAAATGGACGCTGCATACACTATGTATATATGAACCTATGGATGAACCAATGTACCATGTCCACTAATATAATGTCAAATGGACGCTATATGCACTATGTATATATGTACTTATGGATGTACCAATGTACCATGTCCACTAAGATAATGTCAAATGGACGCTATATGCACTATGTACATATGTACTTATGGATGTACCAATGTACCATGTCCGCTATGATAATGTCAAATGGACGCTTTATGCAATATGTACATATGTACTTATGGATGTACCAATGTACCATGTCCGCTAAGATAATGTCAAATGGATGCTGCATGCACTATGTACATATGTACTTGTGTATGAACCAATGTACTATGTCCACTAAGATAATGTCAAATGGACGCTATATGCACTATGTACATATGTACTTATGGATGGACCAATGTACCATGTCCGCTAAGATAATGTCAAATGGACGCTGCATGCACTATGTACATATGTACTTATGGATGTACCAATGTACCACGTCCACTATGATAATGTCAAATGGACTCTATATGCACTATGTATATATGTACTTATGGATGTACCATTGTACACTGTCCACTAAGATAATGTCAAATGGACGCTATATGCACTATGTACATATGTACTTATGGATGTACAAATGTACCATGTCCACTAAGATAATGTCAAATGGACGCTATATGCACTATGTACATATGTACTTATGGATGTAACAATGTACCATGTCCGCTATGATAATGTCAAATGGACGCAATATGCACTATGTACATATGTACTTATGGATGTACCAATGTACCATGTCCACTAAGATAATGTCAAAAGGACGCTATATGCACTATGTACATATGTACATATGGATGTACCATTGTACCATGTCCACTTAGATAATGTCAAATGGAAGCTATATGCTCTATGTACATATATACTTATAAATGTACCAATGTACCATGTCCACTAAGATAATGTCAAATGGACGCTATATGCACTATGTTCATATGTACTTATGGATGTACCAATGTACCATGTCCGCTATGATAATGTCAAATGGACGCTATCTGGACTATGTACATATGTACTTATGGATGCACAAATGAACCTTGTCCATTAAGATAATGTCAAATGTACGCTATATGAACTATGTACATATGTGTTATTGATGTACCAATGTACCATGTCCGCTATGATAATGCCAAATGGTCGCTGCATGCTCTATGTATATATGTACTTATGGATGCACCAATGTACCATGTCCACTACGATAATGTCAACTGGACGCTGCATGCACTATGTATATATGTACTTATGTATGAACCAATGTACCATGTCCACTAAGATAATGTCAAATGGACGCTATATGCACTAGGTACATATGTACTTATGGATGTACCAATGTACCATGTCCACTAAGATAATTTCAAATGGACGCTGCAAGCACTATGTATATATGTACTTATGGATGTACCAATGTACCATGTCCACTAGAATAATGTCAATTGGACGCTGCATTTACTATGTACATATGTACTTATGGATGTACCAATGTACCATGTCCACTAAGATAATGTCAAATGGACGCCATATGCACTATGTACATATGTACTTATGGATGAACCAATGTACATGTCCGCTAAGATAATGTCAAATGGACGCTATATGCACTATGGATATATGTACTTATGGATGTACCAATGTACCATGTCCACGAAGATAATGTCAAATGGACGCTGCATGCACTTTGTATATATGTACTTATGGATGCAAAAATGTACCATGTCCACTAAGATAATGTCAAAGGGACGCGGCATGAACTATGTATATATGTACCTATGGATCAACCAATGTACCATGTCCGCTATGATATTGTCAAATGGACGCTAAATGCACTATGTATATATGTACCTATGGATGAACCAATGTACCATGCCCACTAAGATAATGTCAAATGGACGCTATATGCACTATGTACATATGTACTTATAGATGTACCAATGTACCATGTCCACTAAGATAATGTCAAATGGACGCTATATGCACTATGTACATATATACTTATGGATGTACCAATGTACCATGTCCGCTAAGATAATGTCAAATGGACGCTTTATGCAATATATATATATGTACTTATGGATGTACCAATGTACCATGTCCACTAAGACAATGTCAAATGGACGCTATATGCACTATGAATATATGTACTTATGGATGTACCAATGTACCATGTCCACTAAGATAATGTCAAATGGACGCTAAATGCACTATGTACATATGTACTTATGGATGTACCAATGTACCATGTCCACTAAGATAATGTCAAAAGGACGCTATATGCACTATGTATATATGTACTTATGTATGAACCAATGTACCATGTCCAATAAGATAATGTCAAATGGACGCTATATGCACTATGTACATATGTACTTATGGATGTACCAATGTACCATGTCCACTAAGATAATGTCAAATGGACGCTAAATGCACTATGTACATATGTACTTATGGATGTACCAATGTACCATGTCCGCTATGATAATGTCAAATGGACGCAATATGCACTATGTACATATGTACTTATGGATGTACCAATGTACCATGTCCACTAAGATAATGTCAAAAGGACGCTATATGCACTATGTATATATGTACATATGGATGCAACAATGTACCATATCCGCTATGATAATGTCAAATGGACGCTGCATGCACTATGTACATATGTACTTATGGATGTACCAATGTACCATGTCCACTAAGATAATGTCAAATGGAAGCTATATGCACTATGTACATATATACTTAAAAATGTACCAATGTACCATGTCCACTAAGATAATGTCAAATGGACGCTATATGCACAATGTACATATGTATTTATTTATGTACCAATGTACCATGTCCGCTATGATAATGTCAAATGGACGCTATATGGACTATGTACATATGTACTTATGGATGAACCAATGTACATGTCCGCTAAGATAATGTCAAATGGACGCTATATGCACTATGCATATATATACTTATGGATGTACCAATGTACCATGTCCACTAAGATAATGTCAAATGGACGCTATATGCACTATGTATATATGTACTTATGGATGTACCAATGTACCATGTCCGCTATGATAATGTCATAGGGACGCTGCTTGCACTATGTATATATGTACTTATGGATGAACCAATGTACCATGTCCGCGAAGATATTGTCAAATGGACACTGCATGCACTATGTATATATGAAATAATGGATGTACCAATGTACCATGTCCACTAAGACAATGTCAAATGGACGCTGCATGCACTACGTATATATGTACTTAAGGATGCACCAATGTACCATGTGCGCTAAGATAATGCCAAATGTACGCTACATGCACTATGCATATATGTACTTATGGATGCACCAATGTACCATGTCCGCTAAGATAATGTCAAATGGACGCTGCATGCACTATATTCATATGTAATTATGGATGTACCAATGTACCATGTCCACTAAGATAATGTTAAATTGACGCAGCATGCACTATGTACATATGTACTTATGGATGAACCAATGTGCATGTCCGCTAAGACAATGTCAAATGGACGCTATATGCACTATTTACATATGTACTTATGGATGAACCAATGTACCAGTCCGCTAAGATAATGTCAAATGGCCGCTGAATGCACTATGTACATATGTACTTGTGTATGCACCAATGTACCATGTCCACTAAGATAATGTCAAATGGACGCTATATGCAATATGTACATATGTACTTATGGATGGACCAATGTACCATGTCCGCTAAGATAATGTCAAATGGACGCTGCATGCACTATGTATATATGTACTTATGGATGTACCAATGTACCATGTCCACTAAGATAATGTCAAATTGACGCTGCATGCCCTATGTACATATGTAATTATGGATGTACCAATGTACCATGTCCACTAAGATAATGTCAAATGGACGCTATAAGCACTATGCACATATGTACTTATGGATGGACCAATGTACCATGTCCGCTACGATAATGTCAAATGGACGCTGCATGCACTATGTACATATGTACTTATGGATGTACCCATGTACCATGTCCACTAAGATAATGTCAAATGGAAGCTATATGCACTAGGTACATATATAGTTATGGATGTACCAATGTACCATGTCCACTAAGATAATGTCAAATGGACGCTATATGCACTATGTACATATGTAATTATGGATGTACCAATGTACCATGTCCGCTATGATAATGTCAAATGGACGCTATATGGACTATGTACATATGTACTTATGGATGCACCAATATACCATGTCCATTAAGATAATGTCAAATGTACGCTATATGCACTATGTACATATGTATTATGGATGTACCAATGTACCATGTCCGCTATGATAATGTCAAATGGACGCTGCATACATTATGTATATATGTACTTATGGATGCACCAATGTACCATGTCCACTAATATAATGTCAAATGGACGCTGCATGTACTATGTATATATTTACTTATGTATGAACTAATGTACCATGTCCACTAAGATAATGTCAAATGGACGCTATATGCGCTATGTACATATGTACTTATGGATGTACCAATGTACCATGTCCGCTAGGATAATGTCAAATGGACGCTGCAAGCACTATGTATATATGTACTTATGGATGTACCAATGTACCATGTCCACTATAATAATGTCAAATGGACGCTGCATTTACTATGTACATATGTACTTATGGATGTACCAATGTACCATGTCCACTAAGATAATGTCAAATGGACGCCATATGCACTATGTACATATGTTCTTATGGATGAACCAATGTACAAGTCCGCTAAGATAATGTCAAATGGACGCTATATGCACTATGCACATATGTACTTATGGATGTACCAATGTACCATGTGCACTAAGATAATGTCAAATGGACGCTGCATGCACTTTGTATATATGTACTTATGGATGCACAAATGTACCATGTCCACTAAGATAATGTCAAAGTGACGTGGCATGAACTTAGTATATATGTACTTATGGATCAACCAATGTACCATGTCCGCTAAGATATTGTGAAACGGACGCTATATGCTGTATGTATATATGTACCTGTGGATGAACCAATGTACCATGCCCACTAAGATAATGTCAAAAGGACGCTATATGCACTATGTATATATGTACTTATGGATGTACCAATGTACCATGTCCGCTACGATAATGTCAAATGGACGCTGCTTGCACTATGTATATATGTACATATGGATGTACCAATGTACAATGTCCATTAAGATAATGTCAAATGGACGCTATATGCACAATGTACATATGTACTTATGGATGTACCAATGTACCATGTCCGCTATGATAATGTCAAATGGAGGCTATATGGACTATGTACATATGTACTTATGGATGAACCAATGTACATGTCCGCTAAGATAATGTCAAATGGACGCTAAATGCACTATGCATATATGTACATATGGATGTACCAATGTACCATGTCCACTAAGATAATGTCAAATGGACGCTATATGCACTATGTATATATGTACTTATGGATGTACCAATGTACCATGTCCGCTATGATAATGTCAAATGGACGCTGCTTGCACTATGTATATTTGTACTTATGGATGAACCAATGTACCATGTCCGCTAAGATATTGTCAAATGGACGCTGCATGCACTATGTGTATATGAAATAATGGATGTACCAATGTACCATGTCCACTAAGACAATGTCAAATGGAAGCTGCATGCACTACGTATATATGTACATAAGGATGCACCAATGTACCATGTGCGCTAAGATAATGCCAAATGTACGCTACATGCACTATGCATATATGTACTTATGGATGCACCAATGTACCATGTCCGCTAATATAATGTCAAATGGACGCTGCATGCACTACGTACATATGTAATTATGGATGTACCAATGTACCATGTCCACTAAGATAATGTTAAATTGACGCAGCATGCACTATGTACATATGTACTTATGGATGAACCAATGTACATGTCCGCTAAGACAATGTCAAATGGACGCTATATGCACTATGTACATATGTACTTATGGATAAACCAATGTACCAGTCCGCTAAGATAATGTCAAATGGCCGCTGAATGCACTATGTACATATGTACTTGTGTATGAACCAATGTACAATGTCCACTAAGATAATGTCAAATGGACGCTATATGCAATATGTACATATGTACTTATGGATGGACCAATGTACCATGTCCGCTAAGATAATGTCAAATGGACGCTCCATGCACTATGTATATATGTACTTATGGATGTACCAATGTACCATGTCCACTAAGATAATGTCAAATGGACGCTGCATGCCCTAAGTACATATGTAATTATGGATGTACCAATGTACCATGTCCACTAAGATAATGTCAAATGGACGCTATATGTACTATGTACATATGTACTTATGGAGGAACCAATGTACCATGAGCGCTACGATAATGTCAAATGGACGCTGCATGCACTATGTACATATGTACTTATGGATGTACCAATGTACCATGTCCACTAAGATAATGTCAAATGGAAGCTATATGCACTAGGTACATATATAGTTATGGATGTACCAATGTACCATGTCCACTAAGGTAATGTCAAATGGACGCTATATGCACTATGTACATACGTAATTATGGATGTACCAATGTACAATGTCCGCTATGATAATGTCAAATGGACGCTATATGGACTATGTACATATGTACTTATGGATGCACCAATGTACCATGTCCATTAAGATAATGTCAAATGTACGCTATATGCACTATGTACATATGTATTATGGATGTACCAATGTACCATGTCCGCTATGATAATGTCAAATGGACGCTGCATGCACTATATACATATGTACTTATGGATGCACCAATGTACCATGTCCACTAAGATAATGTCAAATGGACGCTGCATGCACTATGTATATATGTACATATGTATGAACAAATGAACCATGTCCACTAAGATAATGTCAAATGGACGCTATATGCACTATGTTCATATGTACTTATGGATGTACCAATGTACCATGTCCGCTAGGATAATGTCAAATGGACGCTGCAAGCACTATGTATATATGTACTTATGGATGTACCAATGTACCATGTCCACTAGAATAATGTCAAATGGACGCTGCATTTACTATGTACATATGTACTTATGGATGTACCAATGTACCATGTCCACTAAGATAATGTCAAATGGACGCCATATGCACTATGTACATATGTACTTATGGATGCACCAATGTACCATGTCCATTAAGATGATGTCAAATGTACGCTATATGCACTATGTACATATTTATTATGGATGTACCAATGTACCATGTCCGCTATGATAATGTCAAATGGACGCTGCATGCACTATATATATATGTACTTATGGATGCACCAATGTACCATGTCCACTAATATAATGTCTAAAGGACGCTATATGCACTATGTATATATGTACTTATGGATGTACCAATGTACCATGTCCACTATGATAATGTCAAATGGACGCTGCTTGCACTATGTATATATGTGCATATGGATGAACCAATGTACCATGTCCGGTAAGATATTGTCAAATGGTCGCTGCATGCACTATGTATATATATGTAATAATGGATGTACCAATGTACCATGTCCACTAAGACAATGTCAAATGGACGCTGCATGCACTATGTATATATGTACTTAAGAATGCTCCAATGTACCATGTCCGCTAAGATAATGCCAAATGTACGCTACATGCACTATGCATATATGTACTTATGGATGCACCAATGTACCATGTCCGCTAAGATAATGTCAAATGGATGCTGCATGCACTATGTACATATGTATTTATGGATGTACCAATGTACCATGTCCACTAAGATAATGTTAAATTGACGCAGCATGCACTATGTACATATGTACTTTTGGATGAACCAATGTACATGTCCGCTAAGATAATGTCAAATGGACGCTATATGCACTATGTACATATGTACTTATGGATGAACCAATGTACCATGTCCGCTAAGATAATGTCAAATGGATGCTGCATGCACTATGTACATATGTACTTGTGTATGAACCAATGTACCATGTCCACTAAGATAATGTCAAATGGACGCTGCATGCACTATGTATATATGTACTTATGTATGAACCAATGTACCGTGTCCAATAAGATAATGTCAAATGGACGCTATATGCACTATGTACATATGTACTTATGGATGTACCAATGTACCATGTCCAATAAGATAATGTCAAATGAACGCTATATGCACTATGTACATATGTACTTATGGATGAACCAATGTACATGTCCGCTAAGATAATGTCAAATGGACGCTATATACACTATGCACATATGTACTTCTGGATGTACCAATGTACCTTGTCCACTAAGATAATGTCAAATGGACGCTGAATGCTCTTTGTATATATGTACTTATGGATGCACAAATGTACCATGTCCACTAAGATAATGTCAAATGGACGCTATATGCACTATGTACATATTTATTATGGATGTACCAATGTACCATGTCCGCTATGATAATGTCAAATGGACGCTGCATGCACTATATATATATGTACTTATGGATGCACCAATGTACCATGTCCACTAATATAATGTCTAAAGGACGCTATATGCACTATGTATATATGTACTTATGGATGTACCAATGTACCATGTCCGCTAAGATAATGTCAAATGGACGCTGCAAGCACTATGTATGTATGTACCTATGGATGTACCAATGTACCATGTCCACTAGAATAATGTCAAATGGACGCTGCATTTACTATGTACATATGTACTTATGGATGTACCAATGTACCATGTCCACTAAGATAATGTCAAAGGGACGCCATATGCACTATGTACATATGTACTTATGGATGAACCAATGTACATGTCCGCTAAGATAATGTCAAATGGACGCTATATACACTATGCACATATGTACTTCTGGATGTACCAATGTACCTTGTCCACTAAGATAATGTCAAATGGACGCTGAATGCTCTTTGTATATATGTACTTATGGATGCACAAATGTACCATGTCCACTAAGATAATGTCAAAGTGACGCGGCATGAACTATGTATATATGTACCTATGGATCAACCAATGTACCATGTCCGCTATGATATTGTCAAATGGACGCTATATGCACTATGTATATATGTACCTATGGATGAACCAATGTACCATGCCCACTAAGATAATGTCAAATGGACGCTGCATGCACTATGTATATATGTACTTATGTATGAACCAATGTACCATGTCCAATAAGATAATGTCAAATGAACGCTATATGCACTATGTACATATGTACTTATGGATGTACCAATGAACCATGTCCACTAAGATAATGTCAAATGGACGCTATATGCACTATGTATATATCTACTTATGGATGTACCAATGTAACATGTCCGCTATGATAATGTCAAATGGACGCTGCTTGCACTATGTATATATGTACTTATGGATGAACCAATGTACCATGTCCGCTAAGATATTGTCAAATGGACGCTGCGTGCACTATGTATATATGTAATAATGGATGTACCAATGTACCATGTCCACTAAGACAATGTCAAATGGACGCTGCATGCACTATGTATATATGTACTCATGGATGCACCAATGTACATTGTCCGCTAAGATAATTCAAATGGACGCTGCATGCACCATGTACATATGTACTTATGGATGTACCATGTCCACTAAGATAATGTCAAAATGACGCAGCATGCACTATGTTCATATGTACTTATGGATGAACCAATGTACTATGTCCACTAAGATAATGTCAAAAGGACGCTATATGCATTATGTACATATGAAATTATGGATGAACCAATGTACCATGTCCGCTAAGATAATGACAAATGGACGCTGCACGCACTATGTACATATGTACTTGTGTATGAACCATTGTACCATGTCCACTAAGATAATGTCAAATGGACGCTATATGCACTATGTACATATCTACTTATGGATGTACCAATGTACCATGTCCACTAATATAATGTCAAGTGGACGCTATATGCACTATGTACATATGTACTTATGGATGTACCAATGTACCATGTCCGCTATGATAATGTCAAATGGACGCAATATGCACTATGAACATATGTACTTATGGATGTACCAATGTACCATGTCCACCAAGATAATGTCAAAAGGACGCTATATGCACTATGTACATATGTACATATGGATGCACCAATGTACCATGTCCGCTATGATAATGTCAAATGGACGCTGCATGCACTATGTACATATGTACTTATGGATGTACCAATGTACCATGTCCACTAAGATAATGTGAAATGGAAGCTATATGCACTGTGTACATATATACTTATAAATGTACCAATGTACCATGTCCACTAAGATAATATCAAATGGACGCTATATGCCCTATGTACATATGTACTTATGGATGTACCAATGTACCATGTCCGTTATGATAATGTCAAATGGACGCTATCTGGACTATGTACATATGTACTTATGGATGCACCAATGTACCATGTCCATTAAGATAATGTCAAATGTACGCTATATGCACTATGTACATATTTATTATGGATGTACCAATGTACCATGTCCGCTATGATAATGTCAAATGGACGCTGCATGCACTATGTATATATATGTATTTATGGATGCACCAATGTACCATGTCCACTAAGATAATGTCAAGTGGACAATGCATGCACTATGTATATATGTACTTATGTATGAACCAATGTACCATGTCCACTAAGATAATGTCTAATGGACGCTATATGCACTATGTACATATGTACTTATGGATGTACCAATGTACCATGTCCACTAAGATAATGTCAAATGGACGCTGCAAGCACTTTGTATATATGTACTTATGGATGTACCAATGTACCATGTCCACTAGAATAATGTCAAATGGACGCTGCATTTACTATGTACATATGTACTTATGGATGTACCAATGTACCATATCCACTAAGATAATGTCAAATGGACGCCATATGCACTATGTACATATGTACTTATGGATGAACCGATGTACATGTCCGCTAAGATAATGTCAAATGGACGCTATATGCACTATGCATATATGTACTTATGGATGTACCAATGTACCATGTCCACTAAGATAATGTCAAATGGACACTGCAAGCACTTTGTATATATGTACTTATGGATGCAAAAATGTACCATGTCCACTAAGATAAAGTCAAAGTGACGCGGCATGAACTATGTACATATGTACCTATGGATCAACCAATGTACCATGTCCGCTATGATATTGTCAAATGGACGCTATATGCACTATGTATGTATGTACCTATGGATGAACCAATGTAACATGCCCACTAAGATAATGTCAAATGGACGCTATATGCACTATGTACATATGTATTTATAGATGTACCAATGTACCATGTCCACTAAGATAATGTCAAATGGACGCTATATGCACTATGTACATATGTACTTATGGATGTACCAATGTACCATGTCCGCTATGATAATGTCAAATGGACGCAATATGCACTATGAACATATGTGCTTATGGATGTACCAATGTACAATGTCCACCAAGATAATGTCAAAAGGACGCTATATGCACTATGTACATATGTACATATGGATGCACCAATGTACCATGTCCGCTATGATAATGTCAAATGGACGCTGCATGCACTATGTACATATGTACTTATGGATGTACCAATGTACCATGTCCACTAAGATAATGTGAAATGGAAGCTATATGCACTGTGTACATATATACTTATAAATGTACCAATGTACCATGTCCACTAAGATAATATCAAATGGACGCTATATGCCCTATGTACATATGTACTTATGGATGTACCAATGTACCATGTCCGTTCTGATAATGTCAAAGGGACGCTATATAGACTATGTACATATGTACTTATGGATGCACCAATGTACCATGTCCATTAAGATAATGTCAAATGTACGCTATATGCACTATGTACATATTTATTATGGATGTACCAATGTACCATGTCCGCTATGATAATGTCAAATGGACGCTGCATGCACTATGTATATACATGTATTTATGGATGCACCAATGTACCATGTCCACTAAGATAATGTCAAGTGGACGCTGCATGCACTATGTATATATGTACTTATGTATGAACCAATGTACCATGTCCACTAAGATAAAGTCTAATGGACGCTATATGCACTATGTACATATGTACTTATGGATGTACCAATGTACCGTGTCCACTAAGATAATGTCAAATGGACGCTGCAAGCACTTTGTATATATGTACTTATGGATGTACCAATGTACCATGTCCACTAGAATAATGTCAAATGGACGCTGCATTTACTATGTACATATGTACTTATGGATGTACCAATGTACCATGTCCACTAAGATAATGTCAAATGGACGCCATATGCACTATGTACATATGTACTTATGGATGAACCGATGTACATGTCCGCTAAGATAATGTCAAATGGACGCTATATGCACTATGCATATATGTACTTATGGATGTACCAATGTACCATGTCCACTAAGATAATGTCAAATGGACACTGCAAGCACTTTGTATATATGTACTTATGGATGCAAAAATGTACCATGTCCACTAAGATAAAGTCAAAGTGACGCGGCATGAACTATGTACATATGTACCTATGGATCACCCAATGTACCATGTCCGCTATGATATTGTCAAATGGACGCTATATGCACTATGTATATATGTACCTATGGATGAACCAATGTAACATGCCCACTAAGATAATGTCAAATGGACGCTATATGCACTATGTACATATGTATTTATAGATGTACCAATGTACCATGTCCACTAAGATAATGTCAAATGGACGCTATATGCACTATGTACATATGTAGTTATGGATGTACCAATGTACCATGTCCGCTAAGATAATGTCAAATGGACGCTTTATGCAATATATATATATGTACTTATGGATGTACCAATGTACCATGTCCACTAAGACAATGTCAAATGGACGCTATCTGGACTATGTACATATGTACTTATGGATGTACCAATGTACCATGTCCACTATGATAATGTCAAATGGACGCTATATGCACTATGTATATATGTACTAATGGATGTACCATTGTACCATGTCCACTAAGATTATGTCAAATGGACGCTATATGCACTATGTACATATGTACTTATGGATGTACCAATGTACCATGTCCACTAAGATAATGTCAAAAGGACGCTATATGCACTATGTACATATGGATGCAACAATGTACCATGTCCGCTATGATAATGTCAAATGGACGCTGCATGCACTATGTACATATGTACTTATGGATGTACCAATGTACCATGTCCACTAAGATAATGTCAAATGGAAGCTATATGCAATATGTACATATATACCTATAAATGTACCAATGTACCATGTCCACTAAGATAATGTCAAATGGACGCTATATGCCCTATGTACATATGTACTTATGGATGTACCAATGTACCATATCCGCTATGATAATGTCAAATGGACGCTATCTGGACTATGTACATATGTACTTATGGATGCACCAATGTACCATGTCCACTAAGATAATGTCAAATGGACGCTGCAAGCACTATGTATATATGTACTTATGGATGTACCAATGTACCATGTCCACTAAGATAATGTCAAATGGACGCGATATGCGCTATGTACATATGTACTTATGGATGTACCAATGTACCATGTCCGCTATGATAATGTCAAATGGACGCAATATGCACTATGTACAAATATACTTATGGATGTACCAATGTACCATGTCCACTAAGATAATGTCAAAAGGACGCTATATGCACTATGTTCATATGTATTTATGGATGTACCAATGTACCATGTCCGCTATGATAATGTCAAATGGACGCTATCTGGACTATGTACATATGTACTTATGGATGTACCAATGTACCATGTCCACTATGATAATGTCAAATGGACGCTATATGCACTATGTATATATGTACTTATGGATGTACCATTGTACCATGTCCACTAAGATAATGTCAAATGGACGCTATATGCACTATGTATATATGTACTTATGGATGTACCATTGTACCATGTCCACTAAGATAATGTCAAATGGACGCTATATGCAATATGTACATATGTACTTATGGATGTACCAATGTACCATGTCCACTAAGATAATGTCAAATGGACGCTAAATGCACTATGTACATATGTACTTATGGATGTACCAATGTACCATGTCCGCTATGATAATGTCAAATGGACGCAATATGCACTATGTACATATGTACTTATGGATGTACCAATGTACCATGTCCACTAAGATAATGTCAAAAGGACGCTATATGCACTATGTATATATGTACCTATGGATGAACCAAAGTAACATGCCCACTAAGATAATGTCAAATGGACGCTATATGCACTATGTACATATGTATTTATAGATGTACCAATGTACCATGTCCACTAAGATAATGTCAAATGGACGCTATATGCACTATGTACATATGTAGTTATGGATGTACCAATGTACCATGTCCGCTAAGATAATGTCAAATGGACGCTTTATGCAATATATATATATGTACTTATGGATGTGCCAATGTACCATGTCCACTAAGACAATGTCAAATGGACGCTATCTGGACTATGTACATATGTACTTATGGATGTACCAATGTACCATGTCCACTATGATAATGTCAAATGGACGCTATATGCACTATGTATATATGTACTAATGGATGTACCATTGTACCATGTCCACTAAGATTATGTCAAATGGACGCTATATGCACTATGTACATATGTACTTATGGATGTACCAATGTACCATGTCCACTAAGATAATGTCAAAAGGACGCTATATGCACTATGTACATATGGATGCAACAATGTACCATGTCCGCTATGATAATGTCAAATGGACGCTGCATGCACTATGTACATATGTACTTATGGATGTACCAATGAACCATGTCCACTAAGATAATGTCAAATGGAAGCTATATGCAATATGTACATATATACCTATAAATGTACCAATGTACCATGTCCACTAAGATAATGTCAAATGGACGCTATATGCCCTATGTACATATGTACTTATGGATGTACCAATGTACCATATCCGCTATGATAATGTCAAATGGACGCTATCTGGACTATGTACATATGTACTTATGGATGCACCAATGTACCATGTCCACTAAGATAATGTCAAATGGACGCTGCAAGCCCTATGTATATATGTACTTATGGATGTACCAATGTACCATGTCCACTAAGATAATGTCAAATGGACGCGATATGCGCTATGTACATATGTACTTATGGATGTACCAATGTACCATGTCCGCTATGATAATGTCAAATGTACGCAATATGCACTATGTACAAATATACTTATGGATGTACCAATGTACCATGTCCACTAAGATAATGTCAAAAGGACGCTATATGCACTATGTTCATATGTACTTATGGATGTACCAATGTACAATGTCCGCTATGATAATGTCAAATGGACGCTATCTGGACTATGTACATATGTACTTATGGATGTACCAATGTACCATGTCCACTATGATAATGTCAAATGGACGCTATATGCACTATGTATATATGTACTTATGGATGTACCATTGTACCATGTCCACTAAGATAATGTCAAATGGACGCTATATGCACTATGTACATATGTACTTATGGATGTACCAATGTACCATGTCCGCTAGGATAATGTCAAATGGACGCTGCAAGCACTATGTATATATGTACTTATGGATGTACCAATGTACCATGTCCACTATAATAATGTCAAATGGACGCTGCATTTACTATGTACATATGTACTTATGGATGTACCAATGTACCATGTCCACTAAGATAATGTCAAATGGACGCCATATGCACTATGTACATATGTTCTTATGGATGAACCAATGTACAAGTCCGCTAAGATAATGTCAAATGGACGCTATATGCACTATGCACATATGTACTTATGGATGTACCAATGTACCATGTGCACTAAGATAATGTCAAATGGACGCTGCATGCACTTTGTATATATGTACTTATGGATGCACAAATGTACCATGTCCACTAAGATAATGTCAAAGTGACGTGGCATGAACTTAGTATATATGTACTTATGGATCAACCAATGTACCATGTCCGGTAAGATATTGTGAAACGGACGCTATATGCTGTATGTATATATGTACCTGTGGATGAACCAATGTACCATGCCCACTAAGATAATGTCAAAAGGACGCTATATGCAATATGTATATATGTACTTATGGATGTACCAATGTACCATGTCCGCTACGATAATGTCAAATGGACGCTGCTTGCACTATGTATATATGTACATATGGATGTACCAATGTACAATGTCCATTAAGATAATGTCAAATGGACGCTATATGCACAATGTACATATGTACTTATGGATGTACCAATGTACCATGTCCGCTATGATAATGTCAAATGGAGGCTATATGGACTATGTACATATGTACTTATGGATGAACCAATGTACATGTCCGCTAAGATAATGTCAAATGGACGCTAAATGCACTATGCATATATGTACATATGGATGTACCAATGTACCATGTCCACTAAGATAATGTCAAATGGACGCTATATGCACTATGTATATATGTACTTATGGATGTACCAATGTACCATGTCCGCTATGATAATGTCAAATGGACGCTGCTTGCACTATGTATATATGTACTTATGGATGAACCAATGTACCATGTCCGCTAAGATATTGTCAAATGGACGCTGCATGCACTATGTGTATATGAAATAATGGATGTACCAATGTACCATGTCCACTAAGACAATGTCAAATGGACGCTGCATGCACTACGTATATATGTACATAAGGATGCACCAATGTACCATGTGCGCTAAGATAATGCCAAATGTACGCTACATGCACTATGCATATATGTACTTATGGATGCACCAATGTACCATGTCCGCTAATATAATGTCAAATGGACGCTGCATGCACTACGTACATATGTAATTATGGTTGTACCAATGTACCATGTCCACTAAGATAATGTTAAATTGACGCAGCATGCACTATGTACATATGTACTTATGGATGAACCAATGTACATGTCCGCTAAGACAATGTCAAATGGACGCTATATGCACTATGTACATATGTACTTATGGATAAACCAATGTACCAGTCCGCTGAGATAATGTCAAATGGCCGCTGAATGCACTATGTACATATGTACTTGTGTATGAACCAATGTACAATGTCCACTAAGATAATGTCAAATGGACGCTATATGCAATATGTACATATGTACTTATGGATGGACCAATGTACCATGTCCGCTAAGATAATGTCAAATGGACGCTCCATGCACTATGTATATATGTACTTATGGATGTACCAATGTACCATGTCCACTAAGATAATGTCAAATGGACGCTGCATGCCCTGAGTACATATGTAATTATGGATGTACCAATGTACCATGTCCACTAAGATAATGTCAAATGGACGCTATATGTATTATGTACATATGTACTTATGGAGGAACCAATGTACCATGACCGCTACGATAATGTCAAATGGACGCTGCATGCACTATGTACATATGTACTTATGGATGTACCAATGTACCATGTCCACTAAGATAATGTCAAATGGAAGCTATATGCACTAGGTACATATATAGTTATGGATGTACCAATGTACCATGTCCACTAAGATTATGTCAAATGGACGCTATATGCACTATGTACATACGTACTTATGGATGTACCAATGTACAATGTCCGCTATGATAATGTCAAATGGACGCTATATGGACTATGTACATATGTACTTATGGATGCACCAATGTACCATGTCCATTAAGATAATGTCAAATGTACGCTATATGCACTATGTACATATGTATTATGGATGTACCAATGTACCATGTCCGCTATGATAATGTCAAATGGACGCTGCATGCACTATATACATATGTACTTATGGATGCACCAATGTACCATGTCCACTAAGATAATGTCAAATGGACGCTGCATGCACTATGTATATATGTACATATGTATGAACAAATGAACCATGTCCACTAAGATAATGTCAAATGGACGCTATATGCACTATGTTCATATGTACTTATGGATGTACCAATGTACCATGTCCGCTAGGATAATGTCAAATGGACGCTGCAAGCACTATGTATATATGTACTTATGGATGTACCAATGTACCATGTCCACTAGAATAATGTCAAATGGACGCTGCATTTACTATGTACATATGTACTTATGGATGTACCAATGTACCATGTCCACTAAGATAATGTCAAATGGACGCCATATGCACTATGTACATATGTACTTATGGATGCACCAATGTACCATGTCCATTAAGATGATGTCAAATGTACGCTATATGCACTATGTACATATGTATTATGGATGTACCAATGTACCATGTCCGCTATGATAATGTCAAATGGACGCTGCATGCACTATATATATATGTACTTATGGATGCACCAATGTACCATGTCCACTAATATAATGTCTAAAGGACGCTATATGCACTATGTATATATGTACTTATGGATGTACCAATGTACCATGTCCACTATGATAATGTCAAATGGACGCTGCTTGCACTATGTATATATGTGCATATGGATGAACCAATGTACCATGTCCGGTAAGATATTGTCAAATGGACGCTGCATGCACTATGTATATATATGTAATAATGGATGTACCAATGTACCATGTCCACTAAGACAATGTCAAATGGACGCTGCATGCACTATGTATATATGTACTTAAGAATGCTCCAATGTACCATGTCCGCTAAGATAATGCCAAATGTACGCTACATGCACTATGCATATATGTACTTATGGATGCACCAATGTACCATGTCCGCTAAGATAATGTCAAATGGACGCTGCATGCACTATGTACATATGTATTTATGGATGTACCAATGTACCATGTCCACTAAGATAATGTTAAATACGCAGCATGCACTATGTACATATGTACTTTTGGATGAACCAATGTACATGTCCGCTAAGATAATGTCAAATGGACGCTATATGCACTATGTACATATGTACTTATGGATGAACCAATGTACCATGTCCGCTAAGATAATGTCAAATGGATGCTGCATGCACTATGTACATATGTACTTGTGTATGAACCAATGTACCATGTCCACTAAGATAATGTCAAATGGACGCTGCATGCACTATGTATATATGTACTTATGTATGAACCAATGTACCGTGTCCAAAAAGATAATGTCAAATGGACGCTATATGCACTATGTACATATGTACTTATGGATGTACCAATGTACCATTTCCGCTAAGATAATGTCAAATGGACGCTGCAAGCACTATGTATGTATGTACCTATGGATGTACCAATGTACCATGTCCACTAGAATAATGTCAAATGGACGCTGCATTTACTATGTACATATGTACTTATGGATGTACCAATGTACCATGTCCACTAAGATAATGTCAAAGGGACGCCATATGCACTATGTACATATGTACTTATGGATGAACCAATGTACATGTCCGCTAAGATAATGTCAAATGGACGCTATATACACTATGCACATATGTACTTCTGGATGTACCAATGTACCTTGTCCACTAAGATAATGTCAAATGGACGCTGAATGCTCTTTGTATATATGTACTTATGGATGCACAAATGTACCATGTCCACTAAGATAATGTCAAAATGACGCGGCATGAACTATGTATATATGTACCTATGGATCAACCAATGTACCATGTCCGCTATGATATTGTCAAATGGACGCTATATGCACTATGTATATATGTACCTATGGATGAACCAATGTACCATGCCCACTATGATAATGTCAAATGGACGCTGCATGCACTATGTATAAATGTACTTATGTATGAACCAATGTACCATGTCCAATAAGATAATGTCAAATGAACGCTATATGCACTATGTACATATGTACTTATGGATGTACCAATGAACCATGTCCACTAAGATAATGTCAAATGGACGTTATATGCACTATGTATATATCTACTTATGGATGTACCAATGTAACATGTCCGCTATGATAATGTCAAATGGACGCTGCTTGCACTATGTATATATGTACTTATGGTTGAACCAATGTACCATGTCCGCTAAGATATTGTCAAATGGACGCTGCGTGCACTATGTATATATGTAATAATGGATGGACCAATGTACCATGTCCACTAAGACAATGTCAAATGGACGCTGCATGCACTATGTATATATGTACTCATGGATGCACCAATGTACCATGTCCGCTAAGATAATTCAAATGGACGCTGCATGCACCATGTACATATGTACTTATGGATGTACCATGTCCACTAAGATAATGTCAAAATGACGCAGCATGCACTATGTTCATATGTACTTATGGATGAACCAATGTACTATGTCCACTAAGATAATGTCAAAAGGACGCTATATGCATTATGTACATATGAAATTATGGATGAACCAATGTACCATGTCCGCTAAGATAATGGCAAATGGACGCTGCACGCACTATGTACATATGTACTTGTGTATGAACCAATGTACTATGTCCACTAAGATAATGTCAAAAGGACGCTATATGCCCTATGTACATATGTACTTATGGATGTACCAATGTACCATGTCCGCTAAGATAATGTCAAATGGACGCTGCATGCACTATGTACATATGTACTTATGGATGTACCAATGTACCATGTCCACTATGATAATGTCAAATGGACGCTATATGCACTATGTATATATGTACTTATGGATGTACCATTGTACCATGTCCACTAAGATAATGTCAAATGGACGCTATATGCACTATGTACATATCTACTTATGGATGTACCAATGTACCATGTCCACTAATATAATGTCAAGTGGACGCTATATGCACTACGTACATATGTACTTATGGATGTACCAATGTACCATGTCCGCTATGATAATGTCAAATGGACGCAATATGCACTATGAACATATGTACTTATGGATGTACCAATGTACCATGTCCACCAAGATAATGTCAAAAGGACGCTATATGCACTATGTACATATGTACATATGGATGCACCAATGTACCATGTCCGCTATGATAATGTCAAATGGACGCTGCATGCACTATGTACATATGTACTTATGGATGTACCAATGTACCATGTCCACTAAGATAATGTGAAATGGAAGCTATATGCACTGTGTACATATATACTTATAAATGTACCAATGTACCATGTCCACTAAGATAATATCAAATGGACGCTATATGCCCTATGTACATATGTACTTATGGATGTACCAATGTACCATGTCCGTTATGATAATGTCAAATGGACGCTATCTGGACTATGTACATATGTACTTATGGATGCACCAATGTACCATGTCCATTAAGATAATGTCAAATGTACGCTATATGCACTATGTACATATTTATTATGGATGTACCAATGTACCATGTCCGCTATGATAATGTCAAATGGACGCTGCATGCACTATGTATATATATGTATTTATGGATGCACCAATGTACCATGTCCACTAAGATAATATCAAATGGACGCTATATGCACTATGTACATATGTACTTATGGATGTACCAATGTACCATGTCCACTAAGATAATGTCAAATGGACGCTGCAAGCACTTTGTATATATGTACTTATGGATGTACCAATATACCATGTCCACTAGAATAATGTCAAATGGACGCTGCATTTACTATGTACATATGTACTTATGGATGTACCAATGTACCATGTCCACTAAGATAATGTCAAATGGACGCCATATGCACTATGTACATATGTACTTATGGATGAACCGATGTACATGTCCGCTAAGATAATGTCAAATGGACGCTATATGCACTATGCATATATGTACTTATGGATGTACCAATGTACCATGTCCACTAAGATAATGTCAAATGGACACTGCAAGCACTTTGTATATATGTACTTATGGATGCAAAAATGTACCATGTCCACTAAGATAAAGTCAAAGTGACGCGGCATGAACTATGTACATATGTACCTATGGATCAACCAATGTACCATGTCCGCTATGATATTGTCAAATGGACGCTATATGCACTATGTATGTATGTACCTATGGATGAACCAATGTAACATGCCCACTAAGATAATGTCAAATGGACGCTATATGCACTATGTACATATGTATTTATAGATGTACCAATGTACCATGTCCACTAAGATAATGTCAAATGGACGCTATGTGCACTATGTACATATGTACTTATGGATGTACCAATGTACCATGTCCGCTATGATAATGTCAAATGGACGCAATATGCACTATGAACATATGTACGTATGGATGTACCAATGTACAATGTCCACCAAGATAATGTCAAAAGGACGCTATATGCACTATGTACATATGTACATATGGATGCACCAATGTACCATGTCCGCTATGATAATGTCAAATGGACGCTGCATGCACTATGTACATATGTACTTATGGATGTACCAATGTACCATGTCCACTAAGATAATGTGAAATGGAAGCTATATGCACTGTGTACATATATACTTATAAATGTACCAATGTACCATGTCCACTAAGATAATATCAAATGGACGCTATATGCCCTATGTACATATGTACTTATGGATGTACCAATGTACCATGTCCGTTATGATAATGTCAAATGGACGCTATCTGGACTATGTACATATGTACTTATGGATGCACCAATGTACCATGTCCATTAAGATAATGTCAAATGTACGCTATATGCACTATGTACATATTTATTATGGATGTACCAATGTACCATGTCCGCTATGATAATGTCAAATGGACGCTGCATGCACTATGTATATATATGTATTTATGGATGCACCAATGTACCATGTCCACTAAGATAATGTCAAGTGGACGCTGCATGCACTATGTATATATGTACTTATGTATGAACCAATGTACCATGTCCACTAAGATAATGTCTAATGGACGCTATATGCACTATGTACATATGTACTTATGGATGTACCAATGTACCATGTCCACTAAGATAATGTCAAATGGACGCTGCAAGCACTTTGTATATATGTACTTATGGATGTACCAATGTACCATGTCCACTAGAATAATGTCAAATGGACGCTGCATTTACTATGTACATATGTACTTATGGATGTACCAATGTACCATGTCCACTAAGATAATGTCAAATGGACGCCATATGCACTATGTACATATGTACTTATGGATGAACCGATGTACATGTCCGCTAAGATAATGTCAAATGGACGCTATATGCACTATGAACATATGTAGTTATGGATGTACCAATGTACCATGTCCACTAAGACAATGTCAAATGGACGCTATCTGGACTATGTACATATGTACTTATGGATGTACCAATGTACCATGTCCACTATGATAATGTCAAATGGACGCTATATGCACTATGTATATATGTACTAATGGATGTACCATTGTACCATGTCCACTAAGACAATGTCAAATGGACGCTATCTGGACTATGTACATATGTACTTATGGATGTACCAATGTACCATGTCCACTATGATAATGTCAAATGGACGCTATATGCACTATGTATATATGTACTAATGGATGTACCATTGTACCATGTCCACTAAGATTATGTCAAATGGACGCTATATGCACTATGTACATATGTACTTATGGATGTACCAATGTACCATGTCCACTAAGATAATGTCTAATGGACGCTATATGCACTATGTACATATGTACTTATGGATGTACCAATGTACCATGTCCACTAAGATAATGTCAAATGGACACTGCAAGCACTTTGTATATATGTACTTATGGATGCAAAAATGTACCATGTCCACTAAGATAAAGTCAAAGTGACGCGGCATGAACTATGTACATATGTACCTATGGATCAACCAATGTACCATGTCCGCTATGATATTGTCAAATGGACGCTATATGCACTATGTATGTATGTACCTATGGATGAACCAATGTAACATGCCCACTAAGATAATGTCAAATGGACGCTATATGCAATATGTACATATGTATTTATAGATGTACCAATGTACCATGTCCACTAAGATAATGTCAAATGGACGCCATATGCACTATGTACATATGTACTTATGGATGAACCGATGTACCATGTCCGCTAAGATAATGTCAAATGGACGCTTTATGCAATATATATATATGTACTTATGGATGTACCAATGTACCATGTCCACTAAGACAATGTCAAATGGACGCTATCTGGACTATGTACATATGTACTTATGGATGTACCAATGTACCATGTCCACTATGATAATGTCAAATGGACGCTATATGCACTATGTATATATGTACTAATGGATGTACCATTGTACCATGTCCACTAAGATTATGTCAAATGGACGCTATATGCACTATGTACATATGTACTTATGGATGTACCAATGTACCATGTCCACTAAGATAATGTCAAAAGGACGCTATATGCACTATGTACATATGGATGCAACAATGTACCATGTCCGCTATGATAATGTCAAATGGACGCTGCATGCACTATGTACATATGTACTTATGGATGTACCAATGTACCATGTCCACTAAGATAATGTCAAATGGAAGCTATATGCAATATGTACATATATACCTATAAATGTACCAATGTACCATGTCCACTAAGATAATGTCAAATGGACGCTATATGCCCTATGTACATATGTACTTATGGATGTACCAATGTACCATATCCGCTATGATAATGTCAAATGGACGCTATCTGGACTATGTACATATGTACTTATGGATGCACCAATGTACCATGTCCACTAAGATAATGTCAAATGGACGCTGCAAGCACTATGTATATATGTACTTATGGATGTACCAATGTACCATGTCCACTAAGATAATGTCAAATGGACGCGATATGCGCTATGTACATATGTACTTATGGATGTACCAATGTACCATGTCCGCTATGATAATGTCAAATGGACGCAATATGCACTATGTACAAATATACTTATGGATGTACCAATGTACCATGTCCACTAAGATAATGTCAAAAGGACGCTATATGCACTATATTCATATGTACTTATGGATGTACCAATGTACCATGTCCGCTATGATAATGTCAAATGGACGCTATCTGGACTATGTACATATGTACTTATGGATGTACCAATGTACCATGTCCACTATGATAATGTCTAATGGACGCTATATGCACTATGTATATATGTACTTATGGATGTACCATTGTACCATGCCCACTAAGATAATGTCAAATGGACGCTATATGCACTATGTATATATGTACTTATGGATGTACCATTGTACCATGTCCACTAAGATAATGTCAAATGGACGCTATATGCACTATGTACATATGTACTTATGGATGTACCAATGTACCATGTCCACTAAGATAATGTCAAATGGACGCTAAATGCACTATGTACATATGTACTTATGGATGTACCAATGTACCATGTCCGCTATGATAATGTCAAATGGACGCAATATGCACTATGTACATATGTACTTATGGATGTACCAATGTACCATGTCCACTAAGATAATGTCAAAAGGACGCTATATGCACTATGTATATATGTACCTATGGATGAACCAATGTAACATGCCCACTAAGATAATGTCAAATGGACGCTATATGCACTATGTACATATGTATATATAGATGTACCAATGTACCATGTCCACTAAAATAATGTCAAATGGACGCTATATGCACTATGTACATATGTAGTTATGGATGTACCAATGTACCATGTCCGCTAAGATAATGTCAAATGGACGCTTTATGCAATATATATATATGTACTTATGGATGTACCAATGTACCATGTCCACTAAGACAATGTCAAATGGACGCTATCTGGACTATGTACATATGTACTTATGGATGTACCAATGTACCATGTCCACTATGATAATGTCAAATGGACGCTATATGCACTATGTATATATGTACTAATGGATGTACCATTGTACCATGTCCACTAAGATTATGTCAAATGGACGCTATATGCACTATGTACATATGTACTTATGGATGTACCAATGTACCATGTCCACTAAGATAATGTCAAAAGGACGCTATATGCACTATGTACATATGGATGCAACAATGTACCATGTCCGCTATGATAATGTCAAATGGACGCTGCATGCACTATGTACATATGTACTTATGGATGTACCAATGTACCATGTCCACTAAGATAATGTCAAATAGAAGCTATATGCAATATGTACATATATACCTATAAATGTACCAATGTACCATGTCCACTAAGATAATGTCAAATGGACGCTATATGCCCTATGTACATATGTACTTATGGATGTACCAATGTACCATATCCGCTATGATAATGTCAAATGGACGCTATCTGGACTATGTACATATGTTCTTATGGATGCACCAATGTACCATGTCCACTAAGATAATGTCAAATGGACGCTGCAAGCACTATGTATATATGTACTTATGGATGTACCAATGTACCATGTCCACTAAGATAATGTCAAATGGACGCGATATGCGCTATGTACATATGTACTTATGGATGTACCAATGTACCATGTCCGCTATGATAATGTCAAATGGACGCAATATGCACTATGTACAAATATACTTATGGATGTACCAATGTACCATGTCCACTAAGATAATGTCAAAAGGACGCTATATGCACTATGTTCATATGTACTTATGGATGTACCAATGTACCATGTCCGCTATGATAATGTCAAATGGACGCTATCTGGACTATGTACATATGTACTTATGGATGTACCAATGTACCATGTCCACTATGATAATGTCAAATGGACGCTATATGCACTATGTATATATGTACTTATGGATGTACCATTGTACCATGTCCACTAAGATAATGTCAAATGGACGCTATATGCACTATGTACATATGTACTTATGGATGTACCAATGTACCATGTCCACTAAGATAATGTCAAATGGACGCTAAATGCACTATGTACATATGTACTTATGGATGTACCAATGTACCATGTCCGCTATGTTAATGTCAAATGGACGCAATATGCACTATGTACATATGTACTTATGGATGTACCAATGTACCATGTCCACTAAGATAATGTCAAAAGGACGCTATATGCACTATGTATATATTTACATATGGATGCAACAATGTACCATGTCCGCTATGATAATGTCAAATGGACGCTGCATGCACTATGTACATATGTACTTATGGATGTACCAATGTACCATGTCCACTAAGATAATGTCAAATGGACGCTGCAAGCACTATGTATATATGTACTTATGGATGTACCAATGTACCATGTCCACTAAGATAATGTCAAATGGACGCGATATGCGCTATGTACATATGTACTTATGGATGTACCAATGTACCATGTCCGCTATGATAATGTCAAATGGACGCAATATGCACTATGTACAAATATACTTATGGATGTACCAATGTACCATGTCCACTAAGATAATGTCAAAAGGACGCTATATGCACTATATTCATATGTACTTATGGATGTACCAATGTACCATGTCCGCTATGATAATGTCAAATGGACGCTATCTGGACTATGTACATATGTACTTATGGATGTACCAATGTACCATGTCCACTATGATAATGTCTAATGGACGCTATATGCACTATGTATATATGTACTTATGGATGTACCATTGTACCATGCCCACTAAGATAATGTCAAATGGACGCTATATGCACTATGTATATATGTACTTATGGATGTACCATTGTACCATGTCCACTAAGATAATGTCAAATGGACGCTATATGCACTATGTACATATGTACTTATGGATGTACCAATGTACCATGTCCACTAAGATAATGTCAAATGGACGCTAAATGCACTATGTACATATGTACTTATGGATGTACCAATGTACCATGTCCGCTATGATAATGTCAAATGGACGCAATATGCACTATGTACATATGTACTTATGGATGTACCAATGTACCATGTCCACTAAGATAATGTCAAAAGGACGCTATATGCACTATGTATATATGTACCTATGGATGAACCAATGTAACATGCCCACTAAGATAATGTCAAATGGACGCTATATGCACTATGTACATATGTATATATAGATGTACCAATGTACCATGTCCACTAAAATAATGTCAAATGGACGCTATATGCACTATGTACATATGTAGTTATGGATGTACCAATGTACCATGTCCGCTAAGATAATGTCAAATGGACGCTTTATGCAATATATATATATGTACTTATGGATGTACCAATGTACCATGTCCACTAAGACAATGTCAAATGGACGCTATCTGGACTATGTACATATGTACTTATGGATGTACCAATGTACCATGTCCACTATGATAATGTCAAATGGACGCTATATGCACTATGTATATATGTACTAATGGATGTACCATTGTACCATGTCCACTAAGATTATGTCAAATGGACGCTATATGCACTATGTACATATGTACTTATGGATGTACCAATGTACCATGTCCACTAAGATAATGTCAAAAGGACGCTATATGCACTATGTACATATGGATGCAACAATGTACCATGTCCGCTATGATAATGTCAAATGGACGCTGCATGCACTATGTACATATGTACTTATGGATGTACCAATGTACCATGTCCACTAAGATAATGTCAAATAGAAGCTATATGCAATATGTACATATATACCTATAAATGTACCAATGTACCATGTCCACTAAGATAATGTCAAATGGACGCTATATGCCCTATGTACATATGTACTTATGGATGTACCAATGTACCATATCCGCTATGATAATGTCAAATGGACGCTATCTGGACTATGTACATATGTTCTTATGGATGCACCAATGTACCATGTCCACTAAGATAATGTCAAATGGACGCTGCAAGCACTATGTATATATGTACTTATGGATGTACCAATGTACCATGTCCACTAAGATAATGTCAAATGGACGCGATATGCGCTATGTACATATGTACTTATGGATGTACCAATGTACCATGTCCGCTATGATAATGTCAAATGGACGCAATATGCACTATGTACAAATATACTTATGGATGTACCAATGTACCATGTCCACTAAGATAATGTCAAAAGGACGCTATATGCACTATGTTCATATGTACTTATGGATGTACCAATGTACCATGTCCGCTATGATAATGTCAAATGGACGCTATCTGGACTATGTACATATGTACTTATGGATGTACCAATGTACCATGTCCACTATGATAATGTCAAATGGACGCTATATGCACTATGTATATATGTACTTATGGATGTACCATTGTACCATGTCCACTAAGATAATGTCAAATGGACGCTATATGCACTATGTACATATGTACTTATGGATGTACCAATGTACCATGTCCACTAAGATAATGTCAAATGGACGCTAAATGCACTATGTACATATGTACTTATGGATGTACCAATGTACCATGTCCGCTATGTTAATGTCAAATGGACGCAATATGCACTATGTACATATGTACTTATGGATGTACCAATGTACCATGTCCACTAAGATAATGTCAAAAGGACGCTATATGCACTATGTATATATTTACATATGGATGCAACAATGTACCATGTCCGCTATGATAATGTCAAATGGACGCTGCATGCACTATGTACATATGTACTTATGGATGTACCAATGTACCATGTCCACTAAGATAATGTCAAATGGAAGCTATATGCACTATATACATATATACTTAAAAATGTACCAATGTACCATGTCCACTAAGATAATGTCAAATGGACGCTATATGCACAATGTACATATGTATTTATTTTTGTACCAATGTACCATGTCCGCTATGATAATGTCAAATGGACGCTATATGGACTATGTACATATGTACTTATGGATGAACCAATGTACATGTCCGCTAAGATAATGTCAAATGGACGCTATATGCACTATGCATATATATACTTATGGATGTACCAATGTACCATGTCCACTAAGATAATGTCAAATGGACGCTATATGCACTATGTATATATGTACTTATGGATGTACCAATGTACCATGTCCGCTATGATAATGTCATAGGGACGCTGCTTGCACTATGTATATATGTACTTATGGATGAACCAATGTACCATGTCCGCTAAGATATTGTCAAATGGACACTGCATGCACTATGTATATATGAAATAATGGATGTACCAATGTACCATGTCCACTAAGACAATGTCAAATGGACGCTGCATGCACTACGTATATATGTACTTAAGGATGCACCAATGTACCATGTGCGCTAAGATAATGCCAAATGTACGCTACATGCACTATGCATATATGTACTTATGGATGCACCAATGTACCATGTCCGCTAAGATAATGTCAAATGGACGCTGCAAGCACTATATTCATATGTAATTATGGATGTACCAATGTACCATGTCCACTAAGATAATGTTAAATTGACGCAGCATGCACTATGTACATATGTACTTATGGATGAACCAATGTGCATGTCCGCTAAGACAATGTCAAATGGACGCTATATGCACTATTTACATATGTACTTATGGATGAACCAATGTACCAGTCCGCTAAGATAATGTCAAATGGCCGCTGAATGCACTATGTACATATGTACTTGTGTATGCACCAATGTACCATGTCCACTAAGATAATGTCAAATGGACGCTATATGCAATATGTACATATGTACTTATGGATGGACCAATGTACCATGTCCGCTAAGATAATGTCAAATGGACGCTGCATGCACTATGTATATATGTACTTATGGATGTACCAATGTACCATGTCCACTAAGATAATGTCAAATTGACGCTGCATGCCCTATGTACATATGTAATTATGGATGTACCAATGTACCATGTCCACTAAGATAATGTCAAATGGACGCTATAAGCACTATGCACATATGTACTTATGGATGGACCAATGTACCATGTCCGCTACGATAATGTCAAATGGACGCTGCATGCACTATGTACATATGTACTTATGGTTGTACCCATGTACCATGTCCACTAAGATAATGTCAAATGGAAGCTATATGCACTAGGTACATATATAGTTATGGATGTACCAATGTACCATGTCCACTAAGATAATGTCAAATGGACGCTATATGCACTATGTACATATGTAATTATGGATGTACCAATGTACCATGTCCGCTATGATAATGTCAAATGGACGCTATATGGACTATGTACATATGTACTTATGGATGCACCAATGTACCATGTCCATTAAGATAATGTCAAATGTACGCTATATGCACTATGTATATATGTATTATGGATGTACCAATGTACCATGTCCGCTATGATAATGTCAAATGGACGCTGCATACACTATGTATATATGTACTTATGGATGCACCAATGTACCATGTCCACTAATATAATGTCAAATGGACGCTGCATGTACTATGTATATATTTACTTATGTATGAACTAATGTACCATGTCCACTAAGATAATGTCAAATGGACGCTATATGCACTATGTACATATGTACTTATGGATGTACCAATGTACCATGTCCGCTAGGATAATGTCAAATGGACGCTGCAAGCACTATGTATATATGTACTTATGGATGTACCAATGTACCATGTCCACTATAATAATGTCAAATGGACGCTGCATTTACTATGTACATATGTACTTATGGATGTACCAATGTACCATGTCCACTAAGATAATGTCAAATGGACGCCATATGCACTATGTACATATGTTCTTATGGATGAACCAATGTACAAGTCCGCTAAGATAATGTCAAATGGACGCTATATGCACTATGCACATATGTACTTATGGATGTCCCAATGTACCATGTGCACTAAGATAATGTCAAATGGACGCTGCATGCACTTTGTATATATGTACTTATGGATGCACAAATGTACCATGTCCACTAAGATAATGTCAAAATGACGTGGCATGAACTTAGTATATATGTACTTATGGATCAACCAATGTACCATGTCCGGTAAGATATTGTGAAGCGGACGCTATATGCTGTATGTATATATGTACCTGTGGATGAACCAATGTACCATGCCCACTAAGATAATGTCAAAAGGACGCTATATGCACTATGTATATATGTACTTATGGATGTACCAATGTACCATGTCCGCTACGATAATGTCAAATGGACGCTGCTTGCACTATGTATATATGTACATATGGATGAACCAATGTACCATGTCCGGTAAGATATTGTCAAATGGACGCTGCATGCACTATGTATATATATGTAGTAATGGATGTACCAATGTACCATGTCCACTAAGACAATGTCAAATGGACGCTGCATGCACTATGTATATATGTACTTAAGGATGCACCAATGTACCATGTCCGCTAAGATAATGCCAAATGTCCGCTACATGCACTATGCATATATGTACTTATGGATGCACCAATGTTCCATGTCCGCAAAGATAATGTCAAATGGACGCTGCATGCCCTATGTACATATGTACTTATGGATGTACCAATGTACCATGTCCACTAAGATAATGTCAAATGGCCGCTGAATGCACTATGTACATATGTACTTGTGTATGCACCAATGTACCATGTCCACTAAGATAAGGTTAAATTAACGCAGCATGCACTATGTACATATGTACTTATGGATGAACCAATGTACATGTCCGCAAAGATAATGTCAAATGGACGCTGCATGCACTATGTACATATGTACTTATGGATGTACCAATGTACCATGTCCACTAAGATAAGGTTAAATTAACGCAGCATGCACTATGTACATATGTACTTATGGATGAACCAATGTACATGTCCGCAAAGATAATGTCAAATGGACGCTATATGCACTATGTACATATGTACTTATGGATGAAGCAATGTACCATGTCCGCTAAGATAATGTCAAATGGACGCTGCATGCACTATGTACATATGTACTTGTGTATGAACCAATGAACCATGTCCACTAAGATAATGTCAAATGGACGCTGCATGCACTATGTATATATGTACTTATGTATGAACCAATGTACCATGTCCAATAAGATAATGTCAAATGGACGCTATATGCACTATGTACATATGTACTTATGGATGTACCAATGTACCATGTCCGCTAAGATAATGTCAAATGGACGCTGCAAGCACTATGTATATATGTACCTATGGATGTACCAATGTACCATGTCCACAAGAATAATGTCAAATGGACGCTGCATTTACTATGTACATATGTACTTATGGATGTACCAATGTACCATGTCCACTAAGATAATGTCAAATGGACGCCATATGCACTATGTACATATGTACTTATGGATGAACCAATGTACATGTCCGCTATGATAATGTCAAATGGACGCTATATACACTATGCACATATGTACTTATGGATGTACCAATGTACCTTGTCCACTAAGATAATGTCAAATGGACGCTGCATGCACTTTGTATATATATACTTATGGATGCACAAATGTATCATGTCCACTAAGATGATGTCAAAGTGACGCGGCATGAACTATTTATATATGTACCTATGGATGAACCAATGTACCATGTCCACTAAGATAAGGTTAAATTAACGCAGCATGCACTATGTACATACGTACTTATGGATCAACCAATGTACCATGTCCGCTATGATATTGTCAAATGGACGCTATATGCACTATGTATATATGTACCTATGGATGAACCAATGTACCATGCCCACTAAGATAATGTCAAATGGACGCTGCATGTACTATGTACATATGTACTTATGTATGAACCAATGTACCATGTCCAATAAGATAATGTCAAATGGACGCTATATGCACTATGTACATATGTACTTATGGATGTACCAATGTACCATGTCCACTAAGATAAGGTTAAATTAACGCAGCATGCACTATGTACATACGTACTTATGGATCAACCAATGTACCATGTCCGCTATGATATTGTCAAATGGACGCTATATGCACTATGTATATATGTACCTATGGATGAACCAATGTACCATGCCCACTAAGATAATGTCAAATGGACGCTGCATGTACTATGTACATATGTACTTATGTATGAACCAATGTACCATGTCCAATAAGATAATGTCAAATGGACGCTATATGCACTATGTACATATGTACTTATGGACGTACCAATGTACCATGTCCACTAAGATAATGTCAAATGGACGCTATATGCACTATGTACATATGTACTTATGGATGTACCAATGTACCATGTCCGCTATGATAATGTCAAATGGACGCTGCTTGCACTATGTATATATGTACTTATGGATGAACCAATGTACCATGTCCGCTAAGATATTGTCAAATGGACGCTGCGTGCACTATGTATATATGTAATAATGGATGTACCAATGTACCATGTCCACTAAGACAATGTCAAATGGACGCTGCATGCACTATGTATATATGTACTTAAGGATGCACCAATGTACCATGTCCGCTAAGATAATGCCAAATGTACGCTACATGCACTATGCATATATGTACTTATGGATGTACCAATGTACCATGTCCACTAGAATAATGTCAAATGGACGCTGCATTTAATATGTACATATGTACTTATGGATGAACCAATGTACCATGTCCACTAAGATAATGTCAAAGTTACGCGGCATGAACTATGTATATATGTACCTATGGATCAACCAATGTACCATGTCCGCTATGATATTGTCAAATGGACGCTAAATGCACTATGTATATATATACCTATGGATGAACCAATGTACCATGCCCACTAAGATAATGTCAAATGGACGCTATATGCACTATGTACATATGTACTTATAGATGTACCAATGTACCATGTCCACTAAGATAATGTCAAATGGACGCTATATGCATTATGTACATATGTACTTATGGATGTACCAATGTACCATGTCCGCTAAGATAATGTCAAATGGACGCTTTATGCAATATATATATATACCTATGGATGAACCAATGTACCATGCCCACTAAGATAATGTCAAATGGACGCTATATGCACTATGTACATATGTACTTATAGATGCACCAATGTACCATGTCCGCTAAGATAAAGTCAAATGGACGCTGCATGCACTATGTACATATGTACTTATGGATGTACCAATGTACCATGTCCAGTATAATAATGTCAAATGGACGCTATATGCACTATGTATATATGTACATATGGATGTACCATTTTACCATGTCCACTAAGATAATGTCAAATGGACGCTATATGCACTATGTACATATGTACTTATGGATGTACCAATGTACCATGTCCACTAAGATAATGTCAAATGGACGCGATATGCGCTATGTACATATGTACTTATGGATGTACCAATGTACCATGTCCGCTATGATAATGTCAAATGGACGCAATATGCACTATGTACAAATATACTTATGGATGTACCAATGTACCATGTCCACTAAGATAATGTCAAATGGAAGCTATATGCACTATGTACATATATACTTATAAATGTACCAATGTACCATGTCCACTAAGATAATGTCAAATGGACGCTATATGCACAATGTACATATGTACTTATGGATGTACCAATGTACCATGTCCGCTATGATAATGTCAAATGGAGGCTATATGGACTATGTACATATGTACTTATGGATGAACCAATGTACATGTCCGCTAAGATAATGTCAAATGGACGCTAAATGCACTATGCATATATGTACATATGGATGTACCAATGTACCATGTCCACTAAGATAATGTCAAATGGACGCTATATGCACTATGTATATATGTACTTATGGATGTACAAATGTACCATGTCCGCTATGATAATGTCAAATGGACGCTTCTTGCACTATGTATATATGTACTTATGGATGAACCAATGTACCATGTCCGCTAAGATATTGTCAAATGGACGCTGCATGCACTATGTGTATATGAAATAATGGATGTACCAATGTACCATGTCCACTAAGACAATGTCAAATGGACGCTGCATGCACTACGTATATATGTACTTAAGGATGCACCAATGTACCATGTGCGCTAAGATAATGCCAAATGTACGCTACATGCACTATGCATATATGTACTTATGGATGCACCAATGTACCATGTCCGCTAATATAATGTCAAATGGACGCTGCATGCACTACGTACATATGTAATTATGGATGTACCAATGTACCATGTCCACTAAGATAATGTTATATTGACGCAGCATGCACTATGTACATATGTACTTATGGTTGAACCAATGTACATGTCCGCTAAGACAATGTCAAATGGACGCTATATGCACTATGTACATATGTACTTATGGATAAACCAATGTACCAGTCCGCTAAGATAATGTCAAATGGCCGCTGAATGCACTATGTACATATGTACTTGTGTATGAACCAATGTACAATGTCCACTAAGATAATGTCAAATGGACGCTATATGCAATATGTACATATGTACTTATGGATGGACCAATGTACCATGTCCGCTAAGATAATGTCAAATGGACGCTCCATGCACTATGTATATATGTACTTATGGATGTACCAATGTACCATGTCCACTAAGATAATGTCAAATGGACGCTGCATGCCCTAAGTACATATGTAATTATGGATGTACCAATGTACCATGTCCACTAAGATAATGTCAAATGGACGCTATATGTACTATGTACATATGTACTTATGGAGGAACCAATGTACCATGAGCGCTACGATAATGTCAAATGGACGCTGCATGCACTATGTACATATGTACTTATGGATGTACCAATGTACCATGTCCACTAAGATAATGTCAAATGGAAGCTATATGCACTAGGTACATATATAGTTATGGATGTACCAATGTACCATGTCCACTAAGATAATGTCAAATGGACGCTATATGCACTATGTACATATGTACTTATGGATGTACCAATGTACAATGTCCGCTATGATAATGTCAAATGGACGCTATATGGACTATGTACATATGTACTTATGGATGCACCAATGTACCATGTCCATTAAGATAATGTCAAATGTACGCTATATGCACTATGTACATATGTATTATGGATGTACCAATGTACCATGTCCGCTATGATAATGTCAAATGGACGCTGCATGCACTATGTACATATGTACTTATGGATGCGCCAATGTACCATGTCCACTAAGATAATGTCAAATGGACGCTGCATGCACTATGTATATATGTACATATGTATGAACAAATGAACCATGTCCACTAAGATAATGTCAAATGGACGCTATATGCACTATGTTCATATGTACTTATGGATGTACCAATGTACCATGTCCGCTAAGATAATGTCAAATGGACGCTATATGCACTATGTTCATATGTACTTATGGATGCACCAATGTACCATGTCCGCTAGGATAATGTCAAATGGACGCTGCAAGCACTATGTATATATGTACTTATGGATGTACCAATGTACCATGTCCACTAGAATAATGTCGAATGGACGCTGCATTTACTATGTACATATGTACTTATGGATGTACCAATGTACCATGTCCACTAAGATAATGTCAAATGGACACCATATGCACTATGTACATATGTACTTATGGATGCACCAATGTACCATGTCCATTAAGATGATGTCAAATGTACGCTATATGCACTATGTACATATGTATTATGGATGTACCAATGTACCATGTCCGCTATGATAATGTCAAATGGACGCTGCATGCACTATATATATATGTACTTATGGATGCACCAATGTACCATGTCCACTAATATAATGTCTAAAGGACGCTATATGCACTATGTATATATGTACTTATGGATGTACCAATGTACCATGTCCACTATGATAATGTCAAATGGACGCTGCTTGCACTATGTGTATATGTGCATATGGATGAACCAATGTACCATGTCCGGTAAGATATTGTCAAATGGACGCTGCATGCACTATGTATATATATGTAATAATGGATGTACCAATGTACCATGTCCACTAAGACAATGTCAAATGGACGCTGCATGCACTATGTATATATGTACTTAAGAATGCTCCAATGTACCATGTCCGCTAAGATAATGCCAAATGTACGCTACATGCACTATGCATATATGTACTTATGGATGCACCAATGTACCATGTCCGCTAAGATAATGTCAAATGGACGCTGCATGCACTATGTACATATGTATTTATGGATGTACCAATATACCATGTCCACTAAGATAATGTTAAATTGACGCAGCATGCACTATGTACATATGTACTTATGGATGAACCAATGTACATGTCCGCTAAGATAATGTCAAATGGACGCTATATGCACTATGTACATATGTACTTATGGATGAACCAATGTACCATGTCCGCTAAGATAATGTCAAATGGATGCTGCATGCACTATGTACATATGTACTTGTGTATGAACCAATGTACCATGTCCACTAAGATAATGTCAAATGGACGCTGCATGCACTATGTATATATGTACTTATGTATGAACCAATGTACCGTGTCCAATAAGATAATGTCAAATGGACGCTATATGCACTATGTACATATGTACTTATGGATGTACCAATGTACCATGTCCGCTAAGATAATGTCAAATGGACGCTGCAAGCACTATGTATGTATGTACCTATGGATGTACCAATGTACCATGTCCACTAGAATAATGTCAAATGGACGCTGCATTTACTATGTACATATGTACTTATGGATGTACCAATGTACCATGTCCACTAAGATAATGTCAAAGGGACGCCATATGCACTATGTACATATGTACTTATGGATGAACCAATGTACATGTCCGCTAAGATAATGTCAAATGGACGCTATATACACTATGCACATATGTACTTCTGGATGTACCAATGTACCTTGTCCACTAAGATAATGTCAAATGGACGCTGAATGCTCTTTGTATATATGTACTTATGGATGCACAAATGTACCATGTCCACTAAGATAATGTCAAAGTGACGCGGCATGAACTATGTATATATGTACCTATGGATCAACCAATGTACCATGTCCGCTATGATATTGTCAAATGGACGCTATATGCACTATGTATATATGTACCTATGGATGAACCAATGTTCCATGCCCACTAAGATAATGTCAAATGGACGCTGCATGCCCTATGTATATATGTACTTATGTATGAACCAATGTACCATGTCCAATAAGATAATGTCAAATGAACGCTATATGCACTATGTACATATGTACTTATGGATGTACCAATGAACCATGTCCACTAAGATAATGTCAAATGGACGCTATATGCACTATGTATATATCTACTTATGGATGTACCAATGTAACATGTCCGCTATGATAATGTCAAATGGACGCTGCTTGCACTATGTATATATGTACTTATGGATGAACCAATGTACCATGTCCGATAAGATATTGTCAAATGGACGCTGCGTGCACTATGTATATATGTAATAATGGATGTACCAATGTACCATGTCCACTAAGACAATGTCAAATGGACGCTGCATGCACTATGTATATATGTACTTAAGGATGCACCAATGTACCATGTCCGCTAAGATAATGTCAAATGGACGCTACATGCACTATGCATATATGTACTCATGGATGCACCAATGTACCATGTCCGCTAAGATAATTCAAATGGACGCTGCATGCACCATGTACATATGTACTTATGGATGTACCATGTCCACTAAGATAATGTCAAAATGACGCAGCATGCACTATGTTCATATGTACTTATGGATGAACCAATGTACTATGTCCACTAAGATAATGTCAAAAGGACGCTATATGCATTATGTACATATGAAATTATGGATGAACCAATGTACCATGTCCGCTATGATAATGACAAATGGACGCTGCACGCACTATGTACATATGTACTTGTGTATGAACCAATGTACTATGTCCACTAAGATAATGTCAAAAGGACGCTATATGCCCTATGTACATATGTACTTATGGATGTACCAATGTACCATGTCCGCTAAGATAATGTCAAATGGACGCTGCATGCACTATGTACATATGTACTTATGGATGTACCAATGTACCATGTCCACTATGATAATGTCAAATGGACGCTATATGCACTATGTATATATGTACTTATGGATGTACCATTGTACCATGTCCACTAAGATAATGTCAAATGGACGCTATATGCACTATGTACATATCTACTTATGGATGTACCAATGTACCATGTCCACTAATATAATGTCAAGTGGACGCTATATGCACTATGTACATATGTACTTATGGATGTACCAATGTACCATGTCCGCTATGATAATGTCAAATGGACGCAATATGCACTATGTACATATGTACTTATGGATGTACCAATGTACCATGTCCACCAAGATAATGTCAAAAGGACGCTATATGCACTATGTACATATGTACATATGGATGCACCAATGTACCATGTCCGCTATGATAATGTCAAATGGACGCTGCATGCACTATGTACATATGTACTTATGGATGTACCAATGTACCATGTCCACTAAGATAATGTGAAATGGAAGCTATATGCACTGTGTACATATATACTTATAAATGAACCAATGTACCATGTCCACTAAGATAATATCAAATGGACGCTATATGCCCTATGTACATATGTACTTATGGATGTACCAATGTACCATGCCCGTTATGATAATGTCAAATGGACGCTATCTGGACTATGTACATATGTACTTATGGATGCACCAATGTACCATGTCCATTAAGATAATGTCAAATGTACGCTATATGCACTATGTACATATTTATTATGGATGTACCAATGTACCATGTCCGCTATGATAATGTCAAATGGACGCTGCATGCACTATGTATATATATGTATTTATGGATGCACCAATGTACCATGTCAACTAAGATAATGTCAAGTGGACGCTGCATGCACTATGTATATATGTACTTATGTATGAACCAATGTACCATGTCCACTAATATAATGTCTAAAGGACGCTATATGCACTATGTATATATGTACTTATGGATGTACCAATGTACCATGTCCACTATGATAATGTCAAATGGACGCTGCTTGCACTATGTATATATGTGCATATGGATGAACCAATGTACCATGTCCGGTAAGATATTGTCAAATGGACGCTGCATTCACTATGTATATATATGTAATAATGGATGTACCAATGTACCATGTCCACTAAGACAATGTCAAATGGACGCTGCATGCACTATGTATATATGTACTTAAGAATGCTCCAATGTACCATGTCCGCTAAGATAATGCCAAATGTACGCTACATGCACTATGCATATATGTACTTATGGATGCACCAATGTACCATGTCCGCTAAGATAATGTCAAATGGACGCTGCATGCACTATGTACATATGTATTTATGGATGTACCAATGTACCATGTCCACTAAGATAATGTTAAATTGACGCAGCATGCACTATGTACATATGTACTTATGGATGAACCAATGTACATGTCCGCTAAGATAATGTCAAATGGACGCTATATGCACTATGTACATATGTACTTATGGATGAACCAATGTACCATGTCCGCTAAGATAATGTCAAATGGATGCTGCATGCACTATGTACATATGTACTTGTGTATGAACCAATGTACCATGTCCACTAAGATAATGTCAAATGGACGCTGCATGCACTATGTATATATGTACTTATGTATGAACCAATGTACCGTGTCCAATAAGATAATGTCAAATGGACGCTATATGCACTATGTACATATGTACTTATGGATGTACCAATGTACCATGTCCGCTAAGATAATGTCAAATGGACGCTGCAAGCACTATGTATGTATGTACCTATGGATGTACCAAGGTACCATGTCCACTAGAATAATGTCAAATGGACGCTGCATTTACTATGTACATATGTACTTATGGATGTACCAATGTACCATGTCCACTAAGATAATGTCAAAGGGACGCCATATGCACTATGTACATATGTACTTATGGATGAACCAATGTACATGTCCGCTAAGATAATGTCAAATGGACGCTATATACACTATGCACATATGTACTTCTGGATGTACCAATGTACCTTGTCCACTAAGATAATGTCAAATGGACGCTGAATGCTCTTTGTATATATGTACTTATGGATGCACAAATGTACCATGTCCACTAAGATAATGTCAAAGTGACGCGGCATGAACTATGTATATATGTACCTATGGATCAACCAATGTACCATGTCCGCTATGATATTGTCAAATGGACGCTATATGCACTATGTATATATGTACCTATGGATGAACCAATGTACCATGCCCACTAAGATAATGTCAAATGGACGCTGCATGCACTATGTATATATGTACTTATGTATGAACCAATGTACCATGTCCAATAAGATAATGTCAAATGAACGCTATATGCACTATGTACATATGTACTTATGGATGTACCAATGAACCATGTCCACTAAGATAATGTCAAATGGACGCTATATGCACTATGTATATATCTACTTATGGATGTACCAATGTAACATGTCCGCTATGATAATGTCAAATGGACGCTGCTTGCACTATGTATATATGTACTTATGGATGAACCAATGTACCATGTCCGCTAAGATATTGTCAAATGGACGCTGCGTGCACTATGTATATATGTAATAATGGATGTACCAATGTACCATGTCCACTAAGACAATGTCAAATGGACGCTGCATGCACTATGTATATATGTACTTAAGGATGCACCAATGTACCATGTCCGCTAAGATAATGTCAAATGGACGCTACATGCACTATGCATATATGTACTCATGGATGCACCAATGTACCATGTCCGCTAAGATAATTCAAATGGACGCTGCATGCACCATGTACATATGTACTTATGGATGTACCATGTCCACTAAGATAATGTCAAAATGACGCAGCATGCACTATGTTCATATGTACTTATGGATGAACCAATGTACTATGTCCACTAAGATAATGTCAAAAGGACGCTATATGCATTATGTACATATGAAATTATGGATGACCAATGTACCATGTCCGCTAAGATAATGACAAATGGACGCTGCACGCACTATGTACATATGTACTTGTGTATGAACCAATGTACTATTTCCACTAAGATAATGTCAAAAGGACGCTATATGCCCTATGTACATATGTACTTATGGATGTACCAATGTACCATGTCCGCTAAGATAATGTCAAATGGACGCTGCATGCACTATGTACATATGTACTTATGGATGTACCAATGTACCATGTCCACTATGATAATGTCAAATGGACGCTATATGCACTATGTATATATGTACTTATGGATGTACCATTGTACCATGTCCACTAAGATAATGTCAAATGGACGCTATATGCACTATGTACATATCTACTTATGGATGTACCAATGTACCATGTCCACTAATATAATGTCAAGTGGACGCTATATGCACTATGTACATATGTACTTATGGATGTACCAATGTACCATTTCCGCTATGATAATGTCAAATGGACGCAATATGCACTATGAACATATGTACTTATGGATGTACCAATGTACCATGTCCACCAAGATAATGTCAAAAGGACGCTATATGCACTATGTACATATGTACATATGGATGCACCAATGTACCATGTCCGCTATGATAATGTCAAATGGACGCTGCATGCACTATGTACATATGTACTTATGGATGTACCAATGTACCATGTCCACTAAGATAATTTGAAATGGAAGCTATATGCACTGTGTACATATATACTTCTAAATGAACCAATGTACCATGTCCACTAAGATAATATCAAATGGACGCTATATGCCCTATGTACATATGTACTTATGGATGTACCAATGTACCATGTCCGTTATGATAATGTCAAATGGACGCTATCTGGACTATGTACATATGTACTTATGGATGCACCAATGTACCATGTCCATTAAGATAATGTCAAATGTACGCTATATGCACTATGTACATATTTATTATGGATGTACCAATGTACAATGTCCGCTATGATAAAGTCAAATGGACGCTGCATGCACTATGTATATATATGTATTTATGGATGCACCAATGTACCATGTCCACTAAGATAATGTCAAGTGGACGCTGCATGCACTATGTATATATGTACTTATGTATGAACCAATGTACCATGTCCACTAAGATAATGTCTAATGGACGCTATATGCACTATGTACATATGTACTTATGGATGTACCAATGTACCATGTCCACTAAGATAATGTCAAATGGACGCTGCAAGCACTTTGTATATATGTACTTATGGATGTACCAATGTACCATGTCCACTATGATAATGTCAAATGGACGCTATATGCACTATGTATATATGTACTTATGGATGTACCATTGTACCATGTCCACTAAGATAATGTCAAATGGACGCTATATGCACTATGTACATATGTACTTATGGATGAACCGATGTACATGTCCGCTAAGATAATGTCAAATGGACGCTATATGCACTATGCATATATGTACTTATGGATGTACCAATGTACCATGTCCACTAAGATAATGTCAAATGGACACTGCAAGCACTTTGTATATATGTACTTATGGATGCAAAAATGTACCATGTCCACTAAGATAAAGTCAAAGTGACGCGGCATGAACTATGTACATATGTACCTATGGATCAACCAATGTACCATGTCCGCTATGATATTGTCAAATGGACGCTATATGCACTATGTATATATGTACCTATGGATGAACCAATGTAACATGCCCACTAAGATAATGTCAAATGGACGCTATATGCACTATGTACATATGTATTTATAGATGTACCAATGTACCATGTCCACTAAGATAATGTCAAATGGACGCTATATGCACTATGTACATATGTACTTATGGATGTACCAATGTACCATGTCCGCTATGATAATGTCAAATGGACGCAATATGCACTATGAACATATGTACTTATGGATGTACCAATGTACCATGTCCACCAAGATAATGTCAAAAGGACGCTATATGCACTATGTACATATGTACATATGGATGCACCAATGTACCATGTCCGCTATGATAATGTCAAATGGACGCTGCATGCACTATGTACATATGTACTTATGGATGTACCAATGTACCATGTCCACTAAGATAATGTGAAATGGAAGCTATATGCACTGTGTACATATATACTTATAAATGTACCAATGTACCATGTCCACTAAGATAATATCAAATGGACGCTATATGCCCTATGTACATATGTACTTACGGATGTACCAATGTACCATGTCCGTTATGATAATGTCAAATGGACGCTATCTGGACTATGTACATATGTACTTATGGATGCACCAATGTACCATGTCCATTAAGATAATGTCAAATGTACGCTATATGCACTATGTACATATTTATTATGGATGTACCAATGTACCATGTCCGCTATGATAATGTCAAATGGACGCTGCATGCACTATGTATATATATATATTTATGGATGCACCAATGTACCATGTCCACTAAGATAATGTCAAGTGGACGCTGCATGCACTATGTATATATGTACTTATGTATGAACCAATGTACCATGTCCACTAAGATAATGTCTAATGGACGCTATATGCACTATGTACATATGTACTTATGGATGTACCAATGTACCATTTCCACTAAGATAATGTCAAATGGACGCTGCAAGCACTTTGTATATATGTACTTATGGATGTACCAATGTACCATGTCCACTAGAATAATGTCAAATGGACGCTGCATTTACTATGTACATATGTACTTATGGATGTACCAATGTACCATGTCCACTAAGATAATGTCAAATGGACGCCATATGCACTATGTACATATGTACTTATGGATGAACCGATGTACATATCCGCTAAGATAATGTCAAATGGACGCTATATGCACTATGCATATATGTACTTATGGATGTACCAATGTACCATGTCCACTAAGATAATGTCAAATGGACACTGCAAGCACTTTGTATATATGTACTTATGGATGCAAAAATGTACCATGTCCACTAAGATAAAGTCAAAGTGACGCGGCATGAACTATGTACATATGTACCTATGGATCAACCAATGTACCATGTCCGCTATGATATTGTCAAATGGACGCTATATGCACTATGTATATATGTACCTATGGATGAACCAATGTAACATGCCCACTAAGATAATGTCAAATGGACGCTATATGCACTATGTACATATGTATTTATAGATGTACCAATGTACCATGTCCACTAAGATAATGTCAAATGGACGCTATATGCACTATGTACATATGTAGTTATGGATGTACCAATGTACCATGTCCGCTAAGATAATGTCAAATGGACGCTTTATGCAATATATATATATGTACTTATGGATGTACCAATGTACCATGTCCACTAAGATAATGTCAAATGGACGCTATATGCACTATGTACATATGGATGCAACAATGTACCATGTCCGCTATGATAATGTCAAATGGACGCTGCATGCACTATGTACATATGTATTATGGATGTACCAATGTACCATGTCCACTATGATAATGTCAAATGGACGCTATATGCACTATGTATATATGTACTAATGGATGTACCATTGTACCATGTCCACTAAGATTATGTCAAATGGACGCTATATGCACTATGTACATATGTACTTATGGATGTACCAATGTACCATGTCCACTATGATAATGTCAAATGGACGCTATATGCACTATGTATATATGTACTAATGGATGTACCATTGTACCATGTCCACTAAGATTATGTCAAATGGACGCTATATGCACTATGTACATATGTACTTATGGATGTACCAATGTACCATGTCCACTAAGATAATGTCAAAAGGACGCTATATGCACTATGTACATATGGATGCAACAATGTACCATGTCCGCTATGATAATGTCAAATGGACGCTGCATGCACTATGCACATATGTACTTATGGATGTACCAATGTACCATGTCCACTAAGATAATGTCAAATGGAAGCTATATGCAATATGTACATATATACCTATAAATGTACCAATGTACCATGTCCACTAAGATAATGTCAAATGGACGCTATATGCCCTATGTACATATGTACTTATGGATGTACCAATGTACCATATCCGCTATGATAATGTCAAATGGACGCTATCTGGACTATGTACATATGTACTTATGGATGCACCAATGTACCATGTCCATTAAGATAATGTCAAATGTACGCTATATTCACTATGTACATATGTATTATGGATGTACCAATGTACCATGTCCGCTATGATAATGTCAAATGGACGCTGCATGCACTATGTATATATATGTACTTATGGATGCACCAATGTACCATGTCAACTAAGATAATGTCAAGTGGACGCTGCATGCACTATGTATATATGTACTTATATATGAACCAATGTACCATGTCCACTAAAATAATGTCAAATGGACGCTATATGCACTATGTACATATGTACTTATGGATGTACCAATGTACCATGTCCACTAAGATAATGTCAAATGGACGCTGTAAGCACTATGTATATATGTACTTATGGATGTACCAATGTACCATGTCCACTAGAATAATGTCAAATGGACGCTGCATTTACTATGTTCATATGTACTTATGGATGTACCAATGTACCATGTCCACTAAGATAATGTCAAATGGACGCCATATGCACTATGTACATATGTACTTATGGATGAACAGATGTACATGTCCGCTAGGATAATGTCAAATGGACGCTATACGCACTATGCATATATGTACTTATGGATGTACCAATGTACCATGGCCACTAAGATAATGTCAAATGGACGCTGCAAGCACTTTGTATATATGTACTTATGGATGCAAAAATGTACCATGTCCACTAAGATAATGTCAAAGTGACGCGGCATGAACTATGTATATATGTACCTATGGATCAACCAATGTACCATGTCCGCTATGATATTGTCAAATGGACGCTATATGCACTATGTATATATGTACCTATGGATGAACCAATGTAACATGCCCACTAAGATAATGTCAAATGGACGCTATATGCACTATGTACATATGTACTTATAGATGTACCAATGTACCATGTCCACTAAGATAATGTCAAATGGACGCTATATGCACTATGTACATATGTACTTATGGATGTACCAATGTACCATGTCCACTAAGATAATGTCAAAAGGACGCTATATGCACTATGTACATATGGATGCAACAATGTACCATGTCCGCTATGATAATGTCAAATGGACGCTGCATGCACTATGTACATATGTACTTATGGATGTCCCAATGTACCATGTCCGCTAAGATAATGTCAAATGGACGCTTTATGCAATATATATATATGTACTTATGGATGTACTGTGCCCGTTAAACTGGAGTCCGCACGACCACATATGCATTTTACCAATAATCAGTCAGCACGAGAATCAAAATATCCCGGGGCGCCAGATGGATTAAAACAAATCGCAAAAACGACATCAAATTAAAAAATTGCTTTACTGATTTTTGGCTCAATGCAACAATAAGGGTAGAAGGAGATTTAATTGGGAGAAACACATCTGGTAAAATTATCTCAGTTTATTTTAAAGTTAAAATCTGACTGCAAGAATGCTCAAAGCAGCATCATCCACGTGTGGCGATCCACACTCTTATTTACACACAATATACAGAAATTTTCCAAACACATTTGACAATCTTTTTGGAAACACAAATCCGATTAATAGTCCTGTGGACTGTGTTCCAAAATTATTAACATTTAATTCCAGTTCAAAGTTAATTGTCTATACTGGAAATAACGTAGATCACTGTTTGACTATTTACATGATATTAACACTCGTAGAATAAATGTTTACAGAATTTTTAGACTTTCATTTGTTTTCCAGTTTCAAAAATATATCGTCGAAAATATTATCATCATGTAAGCAACACAAATTATTAACACATATTAATAACATCTGAAAAGTATTTGACCATTGAGCATAGCATCGAAGAACTTGTGCGAAGCACAACAACAATTAATTGTTCTTCTGACATTAAACATTCGAGAAGTGACTCGATTATGAACTTCAAGTTCCAAACAAAATATATGATTTCTGAATCATCAACTTGATCAATAAATGGTTGAACCATTCAACTATTCAATTATCCACTTGGAATCATTATTATAAAATTATTTATATTTATGGCCATTTTTAGCAACTTTCACAACTTGCAATTCTTCGACAGAATGCGGAAATTAGAATTGTAGTTTTATAATGAATTCATTTAGTTCATGGCACTAGGATTGAAAATATCCTTCAAATTATTTGTGGTTAAAGAATTATTTTTAATTGGCAGTGGCCCATTCTACTACATGTGTAAGAACACAATATTACAACAACAACGGCAAAGGTCTTCCTCTGAAGAAGAATAAACTACTATCATGACAAATCCGGGTTCTAGCAAAATCAAAGTCTAAATGGAATTCGTAAACAAGGTTGAAATAAGAACTCATGGTTTTCAAGAAATAACCTTCGGGTCATTCATACGACGAAATGTGTAGTTCCAATACTCCTAATATAAACCTGAGCCATCGAACCTGCTATTTGATTGATGCTCGAAAAAACCTTCATTCCTGCGACTTAACATGCGCACCTGGGAATGGCATTTCAACTACTCCACACATAAATTTTCTTCCCAAAATTTATACAATAAATCAAGCCTCTGCTTGTTATCAACACTGGAAGATTAATAAACTTACAAGTTTATTTTATTTTACCATTCAGTTCAACCCGTGAATTTACCATACTTATGAAAAGCTTTATTTCACTTTCAAGTGTATTTACGTCATGATTTTATATAAATACAAAAATATCCTATTTGATACAAATATCATTTGCTTCCCGTTTCATGCCTCTCCGTGTTATATGAAAAATATACTTTGCTCAATGCAAATATCAACTGTTCAACCAGAACTGAAATGTTGGTTGAATGCGGGCTTGCGCTAACCACTTTCCTTCGGAAAATCTCCTGTTCCAGACTAGAAATGATTAAACTACTTCATAGGCTCTTTCTCAATACATATGATTATTATAAAATATAATATCCAAGAATTATTTAGAAAAATTATGAAAATTATTATTCTTATTATTGGTGGATTATTATTATTATTATTATTATTTATATCATTTTAAATGTGTTTAATTATCATCTCATTATGTGAGAATCCACATGTTCGAACCTTCGAATATGGAAAAAATATCCATTCCTCAACAAAAATAAATTTAACTTTTACAGTTACATCGGGGGTTTTCCGTGGTTTCCTTAAAATATGAAAAATTCAAATAAATGCTCGAAATGCTCGGTCATCGATCCTAAACTGTTCTGAGTGCTGAAAATGCTCAGAATAACTCTAATAAGTCTTGCGTAAATCATTGCAAGCTTTAAATACGACGAAAAAAATGTGTTGGTCATCTGCAGAAAAATAGTTTGTTCCAATTAGCTAGGCATAATATAATTCAAATGTGGCTTACATTTCTTGATGGTCTTGAAGCGTAGTAAACCTGGTCTATACCAGATTTATCCATAAACGTGCCCTATCGGACAAGCACGTATAATCCTTGTATCGGCCGCCATTGTAGACCCACAAATCGTCTAGTCAGACATAGTGGTAGTATCTTTCGACGTTTGAATAAACTGTGGTTCCATTTTAATATGGGCTTCTATCAAAGCCATAACAGTTTGTTGAAATAGGGTCAGATCTAAGTGATCTCTTCTTAGATATGTCAGTTGTAACATAACTCACTGTAATCTCATCAGTACAAGAAAAACATTGACAGTCTAAGCAGTTAACGGCTGTTCTGAAGATCGTTCCCTGGGCATGGTTTGTATATCACCATCTGCCATGCGCTAGACAACCTGCAGTTTCCCTTGCGTAGACTAATGAACGCCACCGTTATAGACTAGTCTTCAGTGTACTGACAGATCGAAGTGGTTAACTAGTTACAAAAATGAAAACTGACTTGAAATGGATTTAAACATCCAAGTATTAAGTTACTACTGGACTGTGACAAAATACTATTTTCTAGACAAAGTCTAGCATATGTCCTTGCAGAAATATAAATATTTCCACCAATGTCTGTAGAAAAACAATCACCTCAGTGATTCTCCTCACCAGAAACTTACTAAGTTCCAACTCGTAGCGCAGCACTTTTCGTGACTATCACGACTTGAAAAGAACTTCTGCGTAGATGCGGCAACCATGTGCCTTGGCTCAGCGTAGATGCAACTTGCTTGCCAAGTGCTTGTGTTAGAATGAGCTAACCATGCCTGCTCCAGCTGGCTTTTATTCAAAACGGTCAGGGTCACGCGTCATCGCCTGATATCTAGAAATCCTCATATCTCTTGAATCCCTGGTCCGATTTACTTGATACTAATTGCATTCTCTTTCATTTGGCCGTGCCAGTAATCTGATCCCAGTCTCAAGTCTCTACTCCATAGTTAACTATTTAATCAATAAATAGCCTCCAACTCTGCTATTACTCGCTACGTCACTTGACATCCAACTATCGGTAAAATTCTTCTAAATGCTTCTCGAAGCAATGTAGCGCGATATTCAAATATCTGAACTTTCAAAAGCGGCTACAGCTTTTCCCTTGATATCTAGGTGTCTGAAACTTGGAATACCCATTCCTAGAGTTGGGCACAGTACCAATGTGCTATATGCACTATGAATATATGTACGTAACGGATGCACCAATGTACCATGTCCGCTAAGATAAAGTCAAATGGACGCTGCATGCACTATGTACATATGTACTTATGGATGTACCAATGTACCATGTCCACTATGATAATGTCACATGGACGCTATATGCACTATGTATATATGTACTAATGGATGTACCATTGTACCATGTCCACTAAGATAATGTCAAATGGACGCTATATGCACTATGTATATATGTACTAATGGATGTACCATTGTACCATGTCCACTAAGATAATGTCAAATGGACGCTATATGCACTATGTTCATATGTACTTATGGATCTACCAATGTACCATGTCCACTAAGATAATGTCAAAAGGACGCTATATGCACTATGTACATATGGATGCAACAATGTACTATGTCCGCTATGATAATGTCAAATGGACGCTGCATGCACTATGTACATATGTACTTATGGATGTACCAATGTACCATGTCCACTAAGATAATGTCAAATGGAAGCTATATGCAATATGTACATATATACTTATAAATGTACCAATGTACCATGTCCACTAAGATAATGTCAAATGGACGCTATATGCCCTATGTACATATGTACTTATGGATTTACCAATGTACCATGTCCGCTATGATAATGTCAAATGGACGCTATCTGGACTATGTACATATGTACTTATGGATGCACCAATGTACCATGTCCATTAAGATAATGTCAAATGTACGCTATATGCACTATGTACATATGTATTATGGATGTACCAATGTACCATGTCCGCTATGATAATGTCAAATGGACGCTGCATGCACTATGTATATATATGTACTTATGGATGCACCAATGTACCATGTCCACTAAGATAATGTCAAGTGGACGCTGCATGCACTATGTATATATGTACTTATGTATGAACCAATGTACCATGTCCACTAAGATAATGTCAAATGGAAGCTATATGCACTATGTACATATGTACTTATGGATGTACCAATGTACCATGTCCACTAAGATAATGTCAAATGGACGCTGCAAGCACTATGTATATATGTACTTATGGATGTACCAATGTACCATGTCCACTAGAATAATGTCAAATGGACGCTGCATTTACTATGTACATATGTACTTATGGATGTACCAATGTACCATGTCCACTAAGATAATGTCAAATGGACGCCATATGCACTATGTACATATGTACTTATGGATGAAACGATGTACATGTCCGCTAAGATAATGTCAAATGGACGCTATATGCACTATGCATATATGTACTTATGGATGTACCAATGTACCATGTCCACTAAGATAATGTCAAATGGACGCTGCAAGCACTTTGTATATATGTACTCATGGATGCAAAAATTTACCATGTCCACTAAGATAATGTCAAAGTGACGCGGCATGAACTATGTATATATGTACCTATGGATCAACCAATGTACCATGTCCGCTATGATATTGTCAAATGGACGCTATATGCACTATGTATATATGTACTTATGGATGTCCCAATGTACCATGTCCGCTAAGATAATGTCAAATGGACGCTTTATGCAATATATATATATGTACTTATGGATGTACCAATGTACCATGTCCACTAAGACAATGTCAAATGGACGCTATATGCACTATGAATATATGTACGTAACGGATGCACCAATGTACCATGTCCACTAAGATAATGTCAAATGGACGCTGCATGCACTATGTACATATGTACTTATGGATGTACCAATGTACCATGTCCACTAAGACAATGTCAAATGGACGCTATATGCACTATGTACATATGTACTTATGGATGTACCAATGTACCATGTCCACTAAGATAATGTCAAAAGGACGCTATATGCACTATGTACATATGGATGCAACAATGTACCATGTCCGCTATGATAATGTCAAATGGACGCTATATGCACTATGTACATATGGATGTACCAATGTACCATGTCCGCTATGATAATGTCAAATGGACGCTATATGCACTATGTACATATGGATGTACCAATGTACCATGTCCAATAAGATAATGTCAAATGGACGCTATATGCACTATGTATATATGTACTAATGGATGTACCATTGTACCATGTCCACTAAGATAATGTCAAATGGACGCTATATGCACTATGTACATATGTACTTATGGATGTACCAATGTACCATGTCCACTAAGATAATGTCAAAAGGACGCTATATGCACTATGTACATATGGATGCAACAATGTACCATGTCCGCTATGATAATGTCAAATGGACGCTGCATGCACTATGTACATATGTACTTATGGATGTACCAATGTACCATGTCCACTAAGATAATGTCAAATGGAAGCTATATGCAATATGTACATATATACCTATAAATGTACCATTGTACCATGTCCACAAAGATAATGTCAAATGGACGCTATATGCCCTACGTACATATGTACTTATGGATGTACCAATGTACCATATCCGCTATGATAATGTCAAATGGACGCTATCTGGACTATGTACATATGTACTTATGGATGCACCAATGTACCATGTCCATTAAGATAATGTCAAATGTACGCTATATGCACTATGTACATATGTATTATGGATGTACCAATGTACCATGTCCGCTATGATAATGTCAAATGGACGCTGCAGGCACTATGTATATATATGTACTTATGGATGCACCAATGTACCATGTCCACTAAGATAATGTCAAGTGGACGCTGCTTGCACTATGTATATATGTACTTATGTATGAACCAATGTACCATGTCCACTAAGATAATGTCAAATGGACGCTATATGCACTATGTACATATGTACTTATGGATGTACCAATGTACCATGTCCACTAAGATAATGTCAAATGGACGCTGCAAGCACTATGTATATATGTACTTATGGATGTACCAATGTACCATGTCCACTAGAATAAAGTCAAATGGACGCTGCATTTACTATGTACATATGTACTTATGGAGGTACCAATGTACCATGTCCACTAAGATAATGTCAAATGGACGCCATATGCACTATGTACATATGTACTTATGGATGAACCGATGTACATGTCCGCTAAGATAATGTCAAATGGAAGCTATATGCACTATGCATATATGTACTTATGGATGTACCAATGTACCATGTCCACTAAGATAATGTCAAATGGACGCTGCAAGCACTTTGTATATATGTACTTATGGATGCAAAAATGTACCATGTCCACTAAGATAATGTCCAAGTGACGCGGCATGAACTATGTATATATGTACCTATGGATCAACCAATGTACCATGTCCGCTATGATATTGTCAACTGGACGCTATATGCACTATGTATATATGTACCTATGGATGAACCAATGTAACATGCCCACTAAGATAATGTCAAATGGCCGCTATATACAATATGTACATATGTACTTATAGATGTACCAATGTACCATGTCCACTAAGATAATGTCAAAAGGACGCTATATGCACTATGTACATATGTACTTATGGATGTACCAATGTACCATGTCCACTAAGATAATGTCAAATGGACGCTATATGCACTATGTACATATGTACTTATGGATGTACCAATGTACCATGTCCACTAAGATAATGTCAAATGGACGCTATATGCACTATGTACATATGTACTTATGGATGTACCAATGTACCATGTCCACTATGATATTGTCAAATGGACGCTATATGCACTATGTACATATGTACTTATGGATGTACCAATGTACCATGTCCACTAAGATAATGTCAAATGGACGCTATATGCACTATGTACATATGTACTTATGGATGTACCAATGTACCATGTCCACTATGATATTGTCAAATGGACGCTATATGCACTATGTACATATGTACTTATGGATGTACCAATGTACCATGTCCGCTAAGATAAATTCAACTGGACGCTGCATGCACTATGTATATATGTACTTATGGATGTACCAATGTACCATGTCCACTAAGATAATGTCAAATGGACGCTATATGCGATATGTACATATGTACTTATGGATGTACCAATGTACCATGTCCACTAAGATAATGTCAAATGGACGCTATATGCACTATGTACATATGTACTTATGGATGTACCAATGTACCATGTCCACTATGATATTGTCAAATGGACGCCATATGCACTATGTATATATGTACCTATGGATGAACCAATGTAACATGCCCACTAAGATAATGTCAAATGGCCGCTATATACAATATGTACATATGTACTTATGGATGTACCAATGTACCATGTCCACTAAGATAATGTCAAAAGGACGCTATATGCGATATGTACATATGTACTTATGGATGTCCCAATGTACCATGTCCGCTAAGATAATGTCAAATGGACGCTTTATGCAATATATATATATGTACTTATGGATGTACCAATGTACCATGTCCACTAAGATAATGTCAAAAGGACGCTATATGCTATATGTACATATGTACTTGTAGATGTACCAATGTACCATGTCCGCTATGATAATGTCAAATGGACGCTGCATGCACTATGTATATATGTACTTATGGATGTACCAATGTACCATGTCCGCTAAGATAAAGTCAAATGGACGCTGCATGCACTATGTACATATGTACTTATGGATGTACCAATGTACCATGTCCACTATGATAATGTCAAATGGACGCTATATGCACTATGTATATATGTACTAATGGATGTACCATTGTACCATGTCCACTAAGATAATGTCAAATGGATGCTATATGCACTATGTACATATGTACTTATGGATGTACCAATGTACCATGTCCACTATGATATTGTCAAATGGACGCTATATGCACTATGTATATATGTACTAATGGATGTACCATTGTACCAAGTCCACTAAGATAATGTCAAATGGACGCTATATGCACTATGTACATATGTACTTATGGATGTACCAATGTACCATGTCCACTAAGATAATGTCAAATGGACGCTATATGCGATATGTACATATGTACTTATGGATGTACCAATGTACCATGTCCGCTATGATAATGTCAAATGGACGCAATATGCACTATGTACATATGTACTTATGAACGTACCTATGTACCATGTCCACTAAGATAATGTCAAAAGGACGCTATATGCACTATGTACATATGGATGCAACAATGTACCATGTCCGCTATGATAATGTCAAATGGACGCTATATGGACTATGTACATATGTAATTATGGATGCACCAATGTACCATGTCCATTAAGATAATGTCAAATGTACGCTATATGCACTCTGTATATATGTACTTATTGATGTACCAATGTACCATGTCCGCTATGATAATGTCAAATGGACGCTGCATGCACCATGTATATATGTACTTATGTATGAACCAATGTACCATGTCCAATAAGATAATGTCAAATGGATGCTATATGCACTATGTACATATGTACTTATTGATGTACCAATGTACCATGTCCGCTAAGATAATGTCAAATGGACGCTGCAAGCACTATGTATATATGTACTGATGGATGTACCAATGTACCATGTCCACTAGAATAATGTCAAATGGACGCTGCATTTACTATGAACATATGTACTTATGGATGTACCAATGTACCATGTCCACTAAGATAATGTCAAATGGACGCCATATGCACTATGTACATATGTACTTATGGATGAACCAATGTACATGTCCGCTAAGATAATGTCAAATGGACGCTATATGCACTATGCACATATGTACTTATGGATGTACCATGTCCACTATGATAATGTCAAATGGACGCGGCATGCACTTTGTATATATGTACTTGTGGATGCACAAATGTACCATGTCCACTAAGATAATGTCAAAGTGACGCGGCATGAACTATGTATATATGTACCTATGGATCAACCAATGTACCATGTCCGCTATGATATTGTCAAATGGACGCTATATTGTGCCCTTTTAGCAAGAAATATGCCAATCACAGTATACCAGCGTAGCTCAATTCGGAATTTTCGGGGCAGCGGTAAGTTCCCCCACTCTGTGACTCACATATTTTGGATTAATTAGAGGATACACTTGCAAAAATAACAACAAAATCAACTCCTATTTTAACACATTTAATTAATAAAATTAATGGCGCTACAAACACTTTAACAATTTAATTACTGACCCATAATCATCTACTTGTTCCAAATGAACAAGGAATCACAAATATAATAAAACAAATATTGTATTTAAACATATGGTTTCCACATAAACCAACAATTCCTACTTAGTCTTACTTCCATAAAGCATCAACTGTAAGTTTTATATAACTCCGAGCTCTTTTGGCTCCCTGCTTTACATAATAATGGTGTCACTCTTGTACACCTCAAATACTACTTTCACATTTTCTTAATTCTCAAAAACAAATGTATAATTACATTTAAAATTTTATGTTAATTATCTAACTCAATATTTTTGGGCATGTTCACACATTCAGCGGTTATCATCTCTCTTTATTTTCACAAATATATTAAGGTAATCAGGAAATCAATTGTGTACTCCAGAGCGTGAAGATACTTGACACAGTCAAAAAACTATAGTTACTCCCGAAACTTAGTTGCCTTCAATTAACTCGTGGAATCCTACTTCCGTACATCATTACAATAGGGATTGTTATTTATCTCTTATGTCTTATAAGACCATTATCACATAAGAAACTACGATCTGAACAGGCAAACGAAAATATCAATCTACAAGGACCTCGGTTCGACGCCCGGGTCGTTAACAACTTTAAACACTCACGGTGTCTTTACTACATCTTACGAGACGGTTCGGCCCCCCTTACTCTAAGAGAGCCAGGCCATTAACTCGGGCGCGATTTATGACACGGAGGGTGACAGGCGACTCTCTGTCTAACCCACGTTAGCAGCTCCTTTCCAAGGCTTTCAAAACAAACCTTCACATTATACTCAGTCCTGGGGAGAGACCGGGCTTTTACTGTACTGCATCCATTCAAACAAATATTCTTTGGTTCATAGACCACTTTCGTAACCTTGGCATTTATTAATTATGAGAGGGTCCTCATTGATTGGGGAAGATTAATACACATTCGACGTCGAAGAATTAAGGGGCTTTTATCATAAGAGGATTCTGAGTTCGAATCTCTTCACATGCCTCGGGAACCATTTCCTTATAGAGGACTTATACAAGACGCGATTTAAAGTCGGCCGTGGCCTACATGACATACGCTCAAAAATACCATATATTAGCTCCCTTTTAATACATACACAATGCCTCGTGATACTACGTCACAAATAGAGGACTTATACAATTATCAATTCACTACAATCAACTACCCTCCATAAGTAATTTGCCAAGTATTTTAACTTCTACGCTTTCCTAGCGTGACATTTTAATATTATTTGCGCTCCGTTGCGCTATGCATAATTTTAAGCCGAAATGTCTTCCCAAGAACTGATGAAAATGAAAATCCACAGCCTGCTTCCAGTCTCCGACCGGGTCAGGAATGGAATGAATGAAGCCCCCATCTAGCGGCGAGGATATGGACTGTGCCGGCTGCCGAGGCCTGACGCACTCCCCTGGGGCAATGATTAAATGAATGACAGATGAAATGAAATGATAGTGGAGAGTGTTGCTGGAATGAAATTATGACAGGGAAAACCGGAGTACCCGGAGAAAAACCTGTCTGCCTCCGTTTTGTCCAGCACAGATCTCACATGGAGTGACCGGGATTTGAACCACGGACCCAGCGGTGAGAGGCCGGCGTGCTGCCGCCTAAGCCACGGAGGCTCCCCAAGAACTGATAAATCTCATTAGTAACAATTCATATCATTTTTAATTCTTATATTAATCTTTTCCGTTGCCGATAAATCGCTCCCTTTTAAAACATTCCCTTGAACATCATATCTTACACATACATTAAGGCTTTAACGCTCTTATGTTCACATCAATTTATTTGATCTTTATTTAATATTTCCATACTTAGTTATTAGTATTATCTTTATTCTTTACACAAGCTCAAAAGCTATTTCTTTCATATCTCAACTTTACTTTATTTAAATATCATTCATAATAATTACTGATATTTCGCTTGCTCTTATGATATTCGTTAAATACATTAACATTTTATTCACATATTTCCTCTACGGGATTTATTCTTTACATAATTATTTATAATTTCTCAAATTTCTATTATTGTTCAGACCGCGTTCTTGTTTATTCAGTATTTATTTCTTAAAACACATCCCTTTTACTCAAAAAATCCGGTGGATTTGTACACAACCAATTCCTGAAACCAAAATAGAATGAAATTCAGTACTCACATGTTTTTAAGATCGTCCCATGATCTTTATTCTTGTGCGGTGTTTCATTTTGGCCCACTTTGAACTCTTACTCCATATTAAAGGAATTCATCTTCTGTACAAACACTTCTTGACATACATTTAAGACACTTAACATTGACGACATTTTGATACACTGATGTGTCCCTTTTGAACACATAATAAACACTAAAAATATTAATCTAACACACAATCGTGATAAATTTACACTTCACAATTCTTGATCACTAGGCCGTATTTCTGAGCCTATCACACGTGACCTTCTTAATTTCCCGTTTCCAAGGGTGAAATTTATTCAATGTCGGCTTCCTATCCTGCAGAATACGAAAGTCTCGAAACATCTACTGTTCCCTGGAATCCAAATTCTTCTACTCCTATCCTTGATGACCGGCTATTTATCTAGCTTGAACGGCTTCTTTGTAGATCGGGCTTAACGATCCTAGCGAAAGTCTATTCGGATCGAGGTCTCCTCAATGACCTATGGATTTAGTTTATAGCAGCTAGTACTTCTCGAGTCTAGTACTTTTTGAATAGTTCGCCTGCTTTCTGGAGATAATGCTTATAGTCTCCGTGCTTCTTTATTTGATCGGTTCTAGCACTCCTACGTTTCTGAAATACGTTCCGAACCTTATTCTGTGCTTCCCTTTTTGGGTTCTTTAATTTAGATAACAGTTTATCTTTCTGGTACGGTACTTCCGTACGTTATGATATATTCGTTCGTCTATTTAACGACCTATCGCCTTTAAGTCCGACGTTCGCAGCCTGCTCTGACTATATCTTACGAACTTTCACTATAACTTGTATACAGTCGGGCCTAAATCCTGTAACTAGGATTTTCCTAATCTTTCAATACGGCGATACTTTAAATTTCTTCTTTCCCACTCCTTATGGAGGCAAGCAAGTTGTTAATACTGCGACGCCTATGGCTATTGGATATTACTTCTGCGGTGTAACACAGCGTTTCTCCCCTCAAGGAGTACTAGTAACTGTCTTCGATGTGACGCAGAGTTACGCCCCACACGGCTGTCTGGATACTGATGTGCTGTGATGTAGTCTTACGCCCCTCACGGACTGTCGGAATGACTGCATGCGTAGTAACACCCTCACGGGTTGTCAGAATAACTGCATTTACTGTTGATGCTCCAGCGTCACGTCCCCCTGGACGGACTTGTACTGCGTGATGCGTGATTACGCCCCTCACGGGCTGTCGGAACTGCATGATTGGCTTGGTGAAGCCAGTAGTTTTATACCTTTTCGCTACAAAAAGATAAGACTCTAGTCCTTTCTGTGGCCAATTTCTAAAATAATGGTGGCACAAATATAAAAATTATACCTTCCGAAAGCTCGTCTTCTCAATGTCAAATAATCTCATTGCACCTAAGAATCGATCGTGCAATTCGGAGATATTAACTAATTTCTCGTCCTCAATTGTGTGGGTGTTGCATTTCTTTTGCTTTCTCCCCTCCACACAGGCCTTGGTAATTCCCCGATGACGTCGTCTTGCGTTTGCAGTTTTCTCCTGCGCAATTATTAAATGGTTTCTCTTTACTTAAAAATCTCTCATTCGAAATGATTCACTGTACTGTACTTGTTTACTCATTATTATACTTGTAAACGGGTTAAATTTAATTATTCCTCTTCTGGCGCATAAGCGGTGTTGTCAATTTCCAGCAACGTAAGGTCGATTTCCGAGTCAGGCTTCCTTGTTTAATCCTGGGAAATTTCCACTCGGTTATTAATACTCATGACTCGCTCCCTTCTGAATGTCAAGAGGGATGATCTCATCTCACGAACACCTGGTCCTCGCCTCTTGCACCATATTATGCTAGCATCTTAGCTGGATCTTTCTTTAAGTTACATTAGAAACTATACGTTTCTTTCATTTCTTTCCCAAATACATGGATTCGCCCTCATTGGACCCTATGGCACATGGGTTCAATATGTACTATGTATATATGTACCTATGGATGAACCAATGTACTATGCCCATTAAGATAATGTCAAATGGACGCTATATGCACTATGTACATATGTACTTATGGATGTACCAATGTACCATGTCCACGAAGATAATGTCAAATGGACGCTATATGCACTATGTATATATGTACTTATGGATGTGCCAATGTACCATGTCCGCTATGATAATGTCAAATGGACGCTGCTTGCACTATGTATATATGTACTTATGTATGAACCAATGTACCATGTCCAATAAGATAATGTCAAATGGACGCTATATGCACTATGTACATATGTACTTATGGATGTACCAATATACCATGTCCGCTAAGATAATGTCAAATGGACGCTATATGCACTATGTATATAAGTAGTTATGGATGTACCAATGTACCATGTTCGCTAAGATAATGTCAAATGGACGCTATATGCACTATGTATATATGTACTTATGGATGTACCAATGTACCATGTCCACTAAGATAATGTCAAATGGACGCTGCATGCAATATGTACATATGTACCTATGGATGCACCAATGTACCATGTCCGCTAAGATATTGTCAAATGGCCGCTATATGCACTATGTACATATGTACTTATAGATGTACCAATGTACCATGTCCACTAAGACAATGTCAAATGGACGCTATATGCACTATGTAAATATGTACTTATGGATGTACCAATGTACCATGTCCGCTAAGATAATGTCAAATAGACGCTATATGCACTATGTATATATATACTTATGGATGAACCAATGTACCATGTCCGCTAAGATAATGTCAAATGGACGCTATATGCACTATGTATATATGTACTTATGGATGTACCAATGTACCATGTCCACTAAGATAATGTCAAATGGACGCTACATGCACTACGTACATATTTACCTATGGAGGCACCAATGTACCATGTCCGCTAAGATATTGTCAAATGGACGCTATATGCACTATGTACATATGTATTTATAGATGTACCAATGTACCATGTCCACTAAGATAATGTCAAATGGACGCTATATGCACTATGTACATATATACTTATGGATGTACCAATGTACCATGTCCGCTAAGATAATGTCAAATGGACGCTTTATGCAATATATATATATGTACTTATGGATGTACCAATGTACCATGTCCACTAAGACAATGTCAAATGGACGCTATATGAACTATGCATATATGTACGTAACGGATGCACAAATGTACCATGTCCGCTAAGATATAGTCAAATGGGCGCTGCATGCACTATGTATATATGTACTTATGGATGTACCAATGTACCATGTCCACTAAGATAATGTCAAATGGACGCTATATGCACTATGTACATATGTACTTATGGATTCACCAATTTACCATGTCCGCTATGATAATGTCAAATGGACGCAATATGCACTATGTACATATGTACTTATGGATGTACCAATGTACCATGACCACTAAGATAATGTCAAAAGGACGCTATATGCACTATGTACATATGTACATATGGATTCACCAATTTACCATGTCCGCTATGATAATGTCAAATGGACGCTGCATGCACTATGTACATATGTACATATGGATGTACCAATGTACCATGTCCACTAAGATAATGTCAAATGGAAGCTATATGCACTATGTACATATATACTTATAAATGTACCAATGTACCATGTCCAATGAGATAATGTCAAATGGACGCTATATGGACTATGTACATATGTACTTATGGATGCACCAATGTACCATGTCCATTAAGATAATGTCAAATGTACGCTATATGCACTATGTACATATGTATTATGGATGTACCAATGTACCATGTCCGCTATGATAATGTCAAATGGACGCTGCATGCACTATGTATATATGTACTTATGTATGAACCAATGTACCATGTCCAATAAGATAATGTCAAATGGACGCTATATGCACTATGCACATATGTACTTATGGATGTACCAATGTACCATGTCCGCTAAGATAATGTCAAATGGACGCTGCAAGCACTATGTATATATGTACTTATGGATGTACCAATGTACCATGTCCACTAGAATAATGTCAAATGGACGCTGCATTTACTATGTACATATGTACTTATGGATGTACCAATGTACCATGTCCACTAAGATAATGTCAAATGGACGCCATATGCACTATGTACATATGTACGTATGGATGAACCAATGTACATGTCCGATAAGATAATGTCAAATGGACGCTGCATGCACTATGTATATATGTACTTATGGATGCACAAATGTACCATGTCCACTAAGATAATGTCAAAGTGACGCGGCATGAACTATGTATATATGTACCTATGGATCAACCAATGTACCATGTCCGCTATGATATTTTCAAATGGACGCTATATGCACTATGTATATATATACCTATGGATGAACCAATGTACTATGCCCACTAAGATAATGTCAAATGAACGCTATATGCACTATGTACATATGTACTTATGGATGTACCAATGTACCATGTCCACTAAGATAATGTCAAATGGACGCTATATGCACTATGTATATATGTACTTATGGATGTACCAATGTACCATGTCCGCTATGATAATGTCAAATGGACGCTGCTTGCTCGATGTATATATGTACTTATGGATGAACCAATGTACCATGTCCGCTAAGATATTGTCAAATGGACGCTGCGTGCACTATGTATATATGTAATAATGGATGTACCAATGTACCATGTCCACTAAGATAATGTCAAATGGACACTGCATGCACTATGTATATATGTACTTAAGGATTCACCAATGTACCATGTCCGCTAAGATAATGTCAAATGGACGCTATATGCACGATGTACGTATGTACTTATGGATGAACCAATGTACCATGTCCGCTAAGATAATGTCAAATGGACGCTGCATGCACTATGTACATATGTACTTGTGTATGAACCAATGTACCATGTCCACTAAGATAATATAAAATGGACGCTATATGCACTATGTACATATGTACTTATGGATGGACCAATGTGCCATGTCCGCTAAGATAATGTCAAATGGACGCTGCATGCACTATGTACAAATGTACTTATGGATGTACCAATGTACCATGTCCACTATGATAATGTCAAATGGACGCTCTATGCACTATGTATATATGTACTTATGGATGTACCATTGTACAATGTCCACTAAGATAATGTCAAATGGACACTATATGCACTATGTACATATGTACTTATAGATGTACCAATGTACCATGTCCACTAAGAAAATGTCAAATGGACGCTATATGAACTATGTACATATGTACTTATGGATGTACCAATGCACCATGTCCGCTAAGATAATGTCAAATGGACGCTGCATGCACTATGTACATATGTACTTATGGATGTACCAATGTACCATGTCCACTAGAATAATGTCAAATGGACGCTGCACTTACTATGTACATATGTACTTATGGATGTACCAATGTACCATGTCCACTAAGATAATGTCAAATGGACGCCATATGCACTATGTACATATGTACTTATGGATGAACCGATTTACATGTCCGCTAAGATAATGTCAAATGGACGCTATATGCACTATGCATATATGTACTTATGGATGTACCAATGTACCATGTCCACTAAGATAATGTCAAATGGACGCTGCAAGCACTTTGTATATATGTACTTATGGATGCAAAAATGTACCATGTACACTAAGATAATGTCAAAGTGACGCGGCATGAACTATGTATATATGTACCTATGGATCAACCAATGTACCATGTCCGCTATGATATTGTCAAATGGACGCTATATGCACTATGTATATATGTACCTATGGATGAACCAATGTACCATGCCCACTAAGATAATGTCAAATGGACGCTATATGCACTATGTACATATGTACTTATAGATGTACCAATGTACCATGTCCACTAAGATAATGTCAAATGGACGCTATATGCACTATGTACATATGTACTTATGGATGTACCAATGTACCATGTCCGCTAAGAAAATGTCAAATGGACGCTTTTTGCAATATATATATATGTACTTATGGATGAACCAATGTACCATGTCCACTAAAACAATGTCAAATGGACGCTATATGCACTATGAATATATGTACTTATGGATGTACCAATGTACCATGTCCACTAAGATAATGTCAAATGGACGCTATATGCACTATGTACATATGTACTTATGGATGTACCAATGTACCATGTCCGCTATGATAATGTCAAATGGGCGCAATATGCACTATGTACATATGTACTTATGGATGTACCAATGTACCATGTCCACTAAGATAATGTCAAAAGGACGCTATATGCACTATGTACATATGTACATATGGATGCAACAATGTACCATGTCCGCTATGATAATGTCAAATTGACGCTGCATGCACTATGTACATATGTACTTATGGATGTACCAATGTACCATGTCCACTAAGATAATGTCAAATGGAAGCTATATGCAATATGTACATATATACCTATAAATGTACCAATGTACCATGTCCACTAAGATAATGTCAAATGGACGCTATATGCACAATGTACATATGTACTTATGGATGTACCAATGTACCATGTCCGCTATGATAATGTCAAATGGACGCTATATGGACTATGTACATATGTAATTATGGAAGCACCAATGTACAATGTCCATTAAGATAATGTCAAATGTACGCTATATGCACTATGTACATATGTATTATGGATGTACCAATGTACCATGTCCGCTATGATAATGTCAAATGGACGCTGCATGCACTATGTATATATGTACTTATGTATGAACCAATGTACCATGTCCAATAAGATAATGTCAAATGGATGCTATATGCACTATGTACATATGTACTTATGGATGTACCAATGTACCATGTCCGCTAAGATAATGTCAAATGGACGCTGCAAGCACTATGTATATATGTACTTATGGATGTACCAATGTACCATGTCCACTAGAATAATGTCAAATGGACGCTGCATTTACTATGAACATATGTACTTATGGATGTACCAATGTACCATGTTCACTAAGATAATGTCAAATGGACGCCATATGCACTATGTACATATGTACTTATGGATGAACCAATGTACATGTCCGCTAAGATAATGTCAAATGGACACTATATGCACTATGCACATATGTACTTATGGATGTACCATGTCCACTAAGATAATGTCAAATGGACGCTGCATGCACTTTGTATATATGTACTTGTGGATGCACAAATGTACCATGTCCACTAAGATAATGTCAAAGTGACGCGGCATGAACTATGTATATATGTACATATGGATCAACCAATGTACCATGTCCGCTATGATATTGTCAAAGGGACGCTATATGCACTATGTATATATGTACCTATGGATGAACCAATGTACTATGCCCACTAAGATAATGTCAAATGGACGCTGTATGCACTATGTACATATGTACCTATGGATGAACCAATGTACTATGCCCACTAAGATAATGTCAAATAGACGCTATATGCATTATGTATATATGTACTTATGGATGTGCCAATGTACCATGTCCGCTATGATAATGTCAAATGGGCGCTGCTTGCACTATGTATATATGTACTTATGTATGAACCAATGTACCATGTCCAATAAGATAATGTCAAATGGACGCTATATGCACTATGTACATATGTACTTATGGATGTACCAATATACCATGTCCGCTAAGATAATATCAAATGGACGCTATATGCACTATGTACATAAGTAGTTATGGATGTACCAATGTACCATGTTCGCTAAGATAATGTCAAATGGACGCTATATGCACTATGTATATATGTACTTATGGATGTACCAATGTACAATGCCCACTAAGATAATGTCAAATGGACGCTGCATGCAATATGTACATATGTACCTATGGATGCACCAATGTACCATGTCCGCTAAGATATTGTCAAATGGCCGCTATATGCACTATGTACATATGTACTTATAGATGTACCAATGTAACATGTCCACTACGACAATGTCAAATGGACGCTATATGCACTATGTACATATGTACTTATGGATGTACCAGTGTACCATGTCCGCTAAGATAATGTCAAATGGACGCTTTATGCAATATATATATATGCACTTATGGATGTACCAATGTACCATGTCCACTAATACAATGTGAAATGGACGCTATATGCACTATGTACATATGTACTTATGGATGTACCAATGTACCATGTCCACTAAGATAATGTCAAATGGACGCTATATGCACTATGTACATATGTACTTATGGATGTACCAATGTACCATGTCCGCTATGATAATGTCAAATGGACGCAATATGCACTATGTACATATGTACTTATGGATGTACCAATGTACCATGTCCACTAAGATAATGTCAAAAGGACGCTATATGCACTATGTACATATGTACATATGGATTCACCAATGTACCATGTACGCTATGATAATGTCAAATGGACGCTGCATGCACTATGTACATATGTACATATGGATGTACCAATGTACCATGTCCACTAAGATAATGTCAAATGGAAGCTATATGCACTATGTACATATATACTTATAAATGTACCAATGTACCATGTCCACTAAGATAATGTCAAATGGACGCTATATGCAATATGTACATATGTACTTATGGATGTACCAATGTACCATGTCCGCTATGATAATGTCAAATGGACGCTATATGGACTATGTACATATGTACTTATGGATGCACCAATGTACCATGTCCATTAAGATAATGACAAATGTACGCTATATGCACTATGTACATATGTATTATGGATGTATCAATGTACCATGTCCGCTATGATAATGTCAAATGGACGCTGCATGCACTATGTATATATGTACTTATGTATGAACCGATGTACCATGTCCAATAAGATAATGTCAAATGGACGCTATATGCACTATGTACATATGTACTTGTGAATGTACCAATGTACCATGTCCGCTAAGATAATGTCAAATGGACGCTGCAAGCACTATATATATATGTACTTATGGATGTACCAATGTACCATGTCCACTAGAATAATGTCAAATGGACGCTGCATTTACTATGTACATATGTACTTATGGATGTACCAATGTACCATGTCCACTAAGATAATGGCAAATGGACGCCATATGCACTATGTACATATGTACTTATGGATGAACCAATGTACATGTCCGCTAAGATAATGTCAAATGGACGCTGCATGCACTTTGTATATATGTACTTATGGATGCACAAATGTACCATGTCCACTAAGATAATGTCAAAGTGACGCGGCATGAACTATGTATATATGTACCTATGGATCAACCAATGTACAATGTCCGCTATGATATTTTCAAATGGACGCTATATGCACTATGTATATATATACCTATGGATGTACCAATGTACTATGCCCACTAAGATAATGTCAAATGGACGCTATATGCACTATGTATATATGTACTTATGTATGAACCCATGTACCATGTCCAATAAGATAATGTCAAATGGATGCTATATGCACTATGTACATATGTACTTATGGATGTACCAATGTACCATGTCCGCTAAGATAATGTCAAATGGACGCTGCAAGCACTATGTATATATGTACTTATGGATGTACCAATGTACCATGTCCACTAGAATAATGTCAAATGGACGCTGCATTTACTATGAACATATGTACTTATGGATGTACCAATGTACCATGTTCACTAAGATAATGTCAAATTGACGCCATATGCACTATGTACATATGTACTTATGGATGAACCAATGTACATGTCCGCTAAGATAATGTCAAATGGACACTATATGCACTATGCACATATGTACTTATGGATGTACCATGTCCACTAAGATAATGTCAAATGGACGCTGCATGCACTTTGTATATATGTACTTGTGGATGCACAAATGTACCATGTCCACTAAGATAATGTCAAAGTGACGCGGCATGAACTATGTATATATGTACATATGGATCAACCAATGTACCATGTCCGCTATGATATTGTCAAATGGACGCTATATGCACTACGTATATATGTACCTATGGATGAACCAATGTACTATGCCCACTAAGATAATGTCAAATGGACGCTGTATGCACTATGTACATATGTACTTATGGATGTACCAATGTACCATGTCCACGAAGATAATGTCAAATGGACGCTATATGCACTATGTATATATGTACTTATGGATGTGCCAATGTACCATGTCCGCTATGATAATGTCAAATGGACGCTGCTTGCACTATGTATATATGTACTTATGTATGAACCAATGTACCATGTCCAATAAGATAATGTCAAATGGACGCTATATGCACTATGTACATATGTACTTATGGATGTACCAATATACCATGTCCGCTAAGATAATGTCAAATGGACGCTATATGCACTATGTACATAAGTAGTTATGGATGTACCAATGTACCATGTTCGCTAAGATAATGTCAAATGGACGCTATATGCACTATTTATATATGTACTTATGGATGTACCAATGTACCATGTCCACTAAGATAATGTCAAATGGACGCTGCATGCAATATGTACATATGTACTTATGGATGCACCAATGTACCATGTCCGCTAAGATATTGTCAAATGGCCGCTATATGCACTATGTACATATGTACATATAGATGTACCAATGTAACATGTCCACTAAGACAATGTCAAATGGACGCTATATGCACTATGTACATATGTTCCTATGGATGTACCAATGTACCATGTCCACTAAGATAATGTCAAATGGACGCTATAAGCACTATGTACATATGTACTTATAGATGTACCAATGTACCATGTCCACTAAGATAATGTCAAATGGACGCTATATGCACTATGTACATATGTACTTATGGATGTACCAATGTACCATGTCCACTAAGATAATGTCAAACGGACGCTATATGCACTATGTACATATGTACTTGTGGATGTACCAATGTACCATGTCCGCTAAGATAATGTCAAATGGACGCTGCAAGCACTATGTATATATGTACTTATGGATGTACCAATGTACTATGCCCACTAAGATAATGTCAAATGGACGCTATAAGCACTATGTACATATGTACTTATGGATGTACCAATGTACCATGTCCACTAAGATAATGTCAAATGGACGCTATAAGCACTATGTACATATGTACTTATAGATGTACCAATGTACCATGTCCGCTAAGATAATGTCAAATGGACGCTATATGCCCTATGTATATATGTACTTATGGATGTACCAATGTACTATGCCCACTAAGATAATGTCAAATGGACGCTATAAGCACTATGTACATATGTACTTATGGATGTACCAATGTACCATGTCCGCTAAGATAATGTCAAATGGACGCTATATGCACTATGTACATATGTACCTATGGATGTACCAATGTACCATGTCCACTAAGGTAATGTCTAATGGACGCTGCATGCACTATGTACATATGTACTTATGGATGTACCAATGTAACATGCCCACTAAGATAATGTCAAATGGACGCTGCATGCACTATGTACTTATGTACCTATGGATGTACCAATGTACCATGTCCGCTAAGATAATGTCAAATGGACGCTATATGCAGTATGCACATATGTACATATGGATTCACCAATGTACCATGTCCGCTAAGATAATGTCAAATGGACGCTATATTCACTATGTACATATGTACTTATGGATGTACCAATGTACCATGTCCGCTATGATAATGTCAAATGGACGCAATATGGACTATGTACATATGTACTTATGGATGTACCAATGTACCATGTCCACTAAGATAATGTCAAAAGGACGCTATATGCACTATGTACATATGTACATATGGATTCACCAATGTACCATGTCCGCTATGATAATGTCAAATGGACGCTGCATGCACTATGTAGATATGTACATATGGATGTACCAATGTACCATGTCCACTAAGATAATGTCAAATGGAAGCTATATGCACTATGTACATATATACTTATAAATGTACCAATGTACCATGTCCACTAAGATAATGTCAAATGGACGCTATATGCACTATGTACATATGTACTTATGGATGTACCAATGTACCATGTCCGCTATGATAATGTCAAATGGACGCTATATGGACTATGTACATATGTACTTATGGATGCACCAATGTACCATGTCCATTAAGATAATGACAAATGTACGCTATATGCACTATGTACATATGTATTATGGATGTATCAATGTACCATGTCCGCTATGATAATGTCAAATGGACGCTGCATGCACTATGTATATATGTACTTATGTATGAACCAATGTACCATGTCCAATAAGATAATGTCAAACGGACGCTATATGCACTATGTACATATGTACTTGTGGATGTACCAATGTACCATGTCCGCTAAGATAATGTCAAATGGACGCTGCAAGCACTATGTATATATGTACTTATGGATGTACCAATGTACCATGTCCACTAGAATAATGTCAAATGGACGCTGCATTTACTATGTACATATGTACTTATGGATGTACCAATGTACCATGTCCACTAAGATAATGTCAAATGGTCGCCATATGCACTATGTACATATGTACTTATGGATGAACCAATGTACATGTCCGCTAAGATAATGTCAAATGGACGCTGCATGCACTTTGTATATATGTACTTATGGATGCACAAATGTACCATGTCCACTAAGATAATGTCAAAGTGACGCGGCATGAACTATGTATATATGTACCTATGGATCAACCAATGTACAATGTCCGCTATGATATTTTCAAATGGACGCTATATGCACTATGTATATATATACCTATGGATGAACCAATGTACTATGCCCACTAAGATAATGTCAAATGGACGCTATATGCACTATGTACATATGTACTTATGGATGTACCAATGTACCATGTCCACTAAGATAATGTCAAATGGACGCTATATGCACTATGTATATATGTACTTATGGATGTACCAATGTACCATGTCCGCTATGATAATGTCAAATGGACGCTGCTTGCACTATGTATATATGTACTTATGGATGAACCAATGTACCATGTCCGCTAAGATATTGTCAAATGCATGCTGCGTGCACTATGTATATATGTAATAATGGATGAACCAATGTACCATGTCCACTAAGACAATGTCAAATGGACGCTGCATGCAGTATGTATATATGTACTTAAGGATTCACCAATGTACCATGTCCGCTAAGATAATGCCAAATGTACGCTACATGCACTATGCATATATGTACTCATAGATGCCCCAATATACCATGTCCGCTAAGATAATGTCAAATGGACGCTGCATGCACTATGTACACATGTACTTATGGATGTACCAATGTACCGTGTCCACTAAGATAATTTTAAATTGACGCAGCATGCACTATGTTCATATGTAATTATGGATGAACCAATGTACATGTCCGCTAAGATAATGTCAAATGGACGCTATATGCACTATGTACATATGTACTTATGGATGAACCAATGTACCATGTCCGCTAAGATAATGTCAAATGGACGCTGCATGCACTATGTACATATGTACTTGTGTATGAACCAATGTACCATGTCCACTAAGATAATATAAAATGGACGCTATATGCACTATGTACATATGTACTTATGGATGGACCAATGTGCCATGTCCGCTAAGATAATGTCAAATGGACGCTGCATGCACTATGTACATATGTACTTATTGATGTACAAATGTACCATGTCCACTATGATAATGTCAAATGGACGCTATATGCACTATGTACATATGTACTTATGGATGCACCAATGTACCATGTCCATTAAGATAATGTCAAATGTACGCTATATGCACTATGTACATATGTATTATGGATGTACCAATGTACCATGTCCGCTATGATAATGTCAAATGGACGCTGCATGCACTATATATATATGTACTTATGTATGAACCAATGTACCATGTCCAATAAGATAATGTCAAATGGACGCTATATGCACTATGCACATATGTACTTATGGATGTACCAATGTACCATGTCCGCTAAGATAATGTCAAATGGACGCTGCAAGCACTATGTATATATGTACTTATGGATGTACCAATGTACCATGTCCACTAGAATAATGTCAAATGGACGCTGCATTTACTATGTACATATGTACTTATGGATGTACCAATGTACCATGTCCACTAAGATAATGTCAAATGGACGCCATATGCACTATGAACATATGTACTTATGGATGAACCAATGTACAAGTCCGCTAAGATAATGTCAAATGGACGCTATATTCACTATGCACATATGTACTTATGGATGAACCAATGTACATGTCCGCTAAGATAATGTCAAATGGACGCTGCATGCACTTTGTATATATGTACTTATGGATGCACAAATGTACCATGTCCACTAAGATAATGTCAAAGTGACGCGGCATGAACTATGTATATATGTACCTATGGATCAACCAATGTACCATGTCCGCTATGATATTTTCAAATGGACGCTATATGCACTATGTATATATATACCTATGGATGAACCAATGTACTATGCCCACTAAGATAATGTCAAATGAACGCTATATGCACTATGTACATATGTACTTATGGATGTACCAATGTACTATGTCCACTAAGATAATGTCAAATGGACGCTATATGCACTATGTATATATGTACTTATGGATGTACCAATGTACCATGTTCGCTATGATAATGTCAAATGGACGCTGCTTGCACGATGTATATATGTACTTATGGATGAACCAATGTACCATGTCCGCTAAGATATTGTCAAATGGACGCTGCGTGCACTATGTATATATGTAATAATGGATGTACCAATGTACCATGTCCACTAAGACAATGTCAAATGGACACTGCATGCACTATGTATATATGTACTTAAGGATTCACCAATGTAACATGTCCGCTAAGATAATGTCAAATGGACGCTATATGCACTATGTACATATGTACTTATGGATGAACCAATGTACCATGTCCGCTAAGATAATGTCAAATGGACGCTGCATGCACTATGTACATATGTACTTATGGATGTACCAATGTACCATGTCCACTAAGAAAATGTCAAATGGACGCTATATGCAATATGTACATATGTACTTATGGATGTACCAATGTACCATGTCCACTAAGAAAATGTCAAATGGACGCTATATGCACTATGTACATATGTACTTATGGATGTACCAATGTACCATGTCCGCTATGCTAATGTCAAATGGACGCAATATGCACTATGTACATATGTACTTATGGATGTACCAATGTACCATGTCCACTAAGATAATGTCAAAAGGACAATATATATGCACTATGTACATATGTACATATGGATGCACCAATGTACCATGTCCGCTATGATAATGTCAAATGGACGCTGCATGCACTATGTACATATGTACTTATGGATGCACCAATGTACCATGTCCACTAGAATAATGTCAAATGGACGCTGCACTTACTATGTACATATGTACTTATGGATGTACCAATGTACCATGTCCACTAAGATAATGTCAAATGGACGCCATATGCACTATGTACATATGTACTTATGGATGAACCGATGTACATGTCCGCTAAGATAATGTCAAATGGACGCTATATGCACTATGCATATATGTACTTATGGATGTACCAATGTACCATGTCCGCTAAGATAATGTCAAATGGACGCTGCAAGCACTATGTGTATATGTACTTATGGATGCAAAAATGTACCATGTACACTAAGATAATGTCAAATGGACGCTGCATGCACTATGCATATATGTACTTATGGATGTACCAATGTACCATGTCCGCTAAGATAATGTCAAATGGACGCTGCAAGCACTTTGTATATATGTACTTATGGATGCAAAAATGTACCATGTACACTAAGATAATGTCAAAGTGACGCGGCATGAACTATGTATATACGTACCTATGGATCAACCAATGTACCATGTCCGCTATGATATTGTCAAATGGACGCTATATGCACTATGTATATATGTACTTATGGATGTACCAATGTACCATGTTCACTAAGATAATGTCAAATGGACGCCATATGCACTATGTACATATGTACTTATGTATGAACCAATGTACCATGTCCAATAAGATAAAGTCAAATGGACGTTATATGCACTATGTACATAAGTAGTTATGGATGTACCAATGTACCATGTTCGCTAAGATAATGTCAAATGGACGCTATATGCACTATTTATATATGTACTTATGGATGTACCAATGTACCATGTCCACTAAGATAATGTCAAATGGACGCTGCATGCAATATGTACATATGTACCTATGGATGCACCAATGTACCATGTCCGCTATGATATTGTCAAATGGCCGCTATATGCACTATGTACATATGTACTTATGGATGTACCAATGTAACATGTCCACTAAGACAATGTCAAATGGACGCTATATGCACTATGTACATATGTTCCTATGGATGTACCAATGTACCATGTCCGCTAAGATAATGTCAAATGGACGCTATAAGCACTATGTACATATGTACTTATAGATGTACCAATGTACCATGTCCACTAAGATAATGTCAAATGGACGCTATATGCACTATCTACATATGTACTTATGGATGTACCAGTGTACCATGTCCGCTAAGATATAGTCAAATGGACGCTGCATGCAGTATGTACATATGTACTTATGGATATACCAATGTACCATGTCCACTATGATAATGTCAAATGGACGCTATATGCACTATGTATATATGTACTTATGGATGTACCATTGTACCATGTCCACTAAGATAATGTCAAATGGACGCTATATTCACTATGTACATATGTACTTATGGATGTACCCATGTACCATGTCCACTAACATAATGTCAAATGGACGCTATTTGCACTATGTACATATGTACTTATGGATGTACCAATGTACCATGTCCGCTATGATAATGTCAAATGGACGCAATATGCACTATGTACATATGTACTTATGGATGTACCAATGTACCATGTCCACTAAGATAATGTCAAAAGGACGCTATATGCACTATGTACATATGTACATATGGATTCACCAATGTACCATGTCCGCTATGATAATGTCAAATGGACGCTGCATGCACTATGTACATATGTACATATGGATGTACCAATGTACCATGTCCCCTAAGGTAATGTCAAATGGAAGCTATATGCACTATGTACATATATACTTATAAATGTACCAATGTACCATGTCCACTAAGATAATGTCAAATGGACGCTATATGCACTATGTACATATGTACTTATGGATGTACCAATGTACCATGTCCGCTATGATAATGTCAAATGGACGCTATATGGACTATGTACATATGTACTTATGGATGCACCAATGTACCATGTCCATTAAGATAATGACAAATGTACGCTATATGCACTATGTACATATGTATTATGGATGTATCAATGTACCATGTCCGCTATGATAATGTCAAATGGACGCTGCATGCACTATGTATATATGTACTTATGTATGAACCAATGTACCATGTCCAATAAGATAATGTCAAACGGACGCTATATGCACTATGTACATATGTACTTGTGGATGTACCAATGTACCATGTCCGCTAAGATAATGTCAAATGGACGCTGCAAGCACTATGTATATATGTACTTATGGATGTACCAATGTACCATGTCCACTAGAATAATGTCAAATGGACGCTGCATTTACTATGTACATATGTACTTATGGATGTACCAATGTACCATGTCCACTAAGATAATGTCAAATGGTCGCCATATGCACTATGTACATATGTACTTATGGATGAACCAATGTACATGTCCGCTAAGATAATGTCAAATGGACGCTATATGCACTATGCATATATGTACTTATGGATGTACCAATGTACCATGTCCACTAAGATAATGTCAAATGGACACTGCAAGCACTTTGTATATATGTACTTATGGATGCACAAATGTACCATGTCCACTAAGATAATGTCAAAGTGACGCGGCATGAACTATGTATATATGTACCTATGGATCAACAAATGTACAATGTCCGCTATGATATTGTCAAATGGACGCTATATGCACTATGTATATATATACCTATGGATGAACCAATGTACTATGCCCACTAAGATAATGTCAAATGGACGCTATATGCACTATGTACATATGTACTTATGGAAGTACCAATGTACCATGTCCACTAAGATAATGTCAAATGGACGCTGCATGCACTATGTATATATGTACTTAAGGATTCACCAATGTGCCATGTCCGCTTAGATAATGCCAAATGTACGCTACATGCACTATGTATATATGTACTTATGGATGAACCAATGTACCATGTCCGCTAAGATATTGTCAAATGCACGCTGCGTGCACTATGTATATATGTAATAATGGATGTACCAATGTACCATGTCCACTAAGATAATGTCAAATGGACGCTGCATGCACTATGTATATATGTACTTAAGGATTCACCAATGTGCCATGTCCGCTAAGATAATGCCAAATGTACGCTACATGCACTATGCATATATGTACTCATAGATGCCCCAATGTACCATGTCCGCTAAGATAATGTCAAATGGACGCTGCATGCATTATGTACACATGTACTTATGGATGTACCAATGTACCGTGTCCACTAAGATAATTTTAAATTGACGCAGCATGCACTATGTACATATGTAATTATGGATGAACCAATGTACATGTCCGCTAAGATAATGTCAAATGGACGCTATATGCACTATGTACATATGTACTTATGGATGAACCAATGTACCATGTCCGCTATGATAATGTCAAATGGACGCTATATGCACTATGTACATATGTACATATGGATGCACCAATGTACCATGTCCATTAAGATAATGTCAAATGTACGCTAAATGCACTATGTATATATGTACTTATTGATGTACAAATGTACCATGTCCACTATGATAATGTCAAATGGACGCTATATGCACTATGTATATATGTACTTATGGATGTACCATTGTACCATGTCCACTAAGATAATGTCAAATGTACGCTATATGCACTATGTATATATGTACTTATTGACGTAAAAATGTACCATGTCCACTATGATAATGTCAAATGGACGCTATATGCACTTTGTATATATGTACTTATGGATGCACAAATGTACCATGTCCACTAAGATAATGTCAAAGTGACGCGGCATGAACTATGTATATATGTACCTATGGATCAACCAATGTACCATGTCCGCTATGATATTTTCAAATGGACGCTATATGCACTATGTATATATATACCTATGGATGAACCAATGTACTATGCCCACTAAGATAATGTCAAATGAACGCTATATGCACTATGTACATATGTACTTATGGATGTACCAATGTACCATGTCCACTAAGATAATGTCAAATGGACGCTATATGCACTATGTATATATGTACTTATGGATGTACCAATGTACCATGTCCGCTATGATAATGTCAAATGGACGCTGCTTGCACGATGTATATATGTACTTATGGATGAACCAATGTACCATGTCCGCTAAGATATTGTCAAATGGACGCTGCGTGCACTATGTATATATGTAATAATGGATGTACCAATGTACCATGTCCACTAAGACAATGTCAAATGGACACTGCATGCACTATGTATATATGTACTTAAGGATTCACCAATGTAACATGTCCGCTAAGATAATGTCAAATGGACGCTATATGCACTATGTACATATGTACTTATGGATGAACCAATGTACCATGTCCGCTAAGATAATGTCAAATGGACGCTGCATGCACTATGTTCATATGTACTTATGGATGTACCAATGTACCATGTCCACTAAGAAAATGTCAAATGGACGCTATATGCACTATGTACATACGTACTTATGGATGTACCAATGTACCATGTCCACTAAGAAAATGTCAAATGGACGCTATATGCACTATGTACATATGTACTTATGGATGTACCAATGTACCATGTCCGCTATGCTAATGTCAAATGGACGCAATATGCACTATGTACAGATGTACTTATGGATGTACCAATGTACCATGTCCACTAAGATAATGTCAAAAGGACGCTATATGCACTATGTACATATGTACATATGGATGCACCAATGTACCATGTCCGCTATGATAATGTCAAATGGACGCTGCATGCACTATGTACATATGTACTTATGGATGTACCAATGTACCATGTCCACTAGAATAATGTCAAATGGACGCTGCACTTACTATGTACATATGTACTTATGGATGTACCAATGTACCATGTCCACTAAGATAATGTCAAATGGACGCCATATGCACTATGTACATATGTACTTATGGATGAACCGATGTACATGTCCGCTAAGATAATGTCAAATGGACGCTATATGCACTATGCATATATGTACTTATGGATGTACCAATGTACCATGTCCACTAAGATAATGTCAAATGGACGCTGCAAGCACTTTGTATATATGTACTTATGGATGCAAAAATGTACCATGTACACTAAGATAATGTCAAAGTGACGCGGCATGAACTATGTATATATGTACCTATGGATCAACCAATGTACCATGTCCGCTATGATATTGTCAAATGGACGCTATATGCACTATGTATATATGTACCTATGGATGAACCAATGTACCATGTCCACTACGATAATGTCAAATGGACGCTATATGCACTATGTACATATGTACTTATAGATGTACCAATGTACCATGTCCACTAAGATAATGTCAAATGGACGCTATATGCACTATGTACATATGTACTTATGGATGTACCAATGTACCATGTCCACTAAGATAATGTCAAATGGACGCTATATGCACTATGTACATATGTACTTATAGATGTACCAATGTACCATGTCCACTAAGATAATGTCAAATGGACGCTATATGCACTATGTACATATGTACTTATGGATGTACCAATGTACCATGTCCACTAAAACAATGTCAAATGGACGCTATATGCACTATGAATATATGTACTTATGGATGTACCATTGTACCATGTCCACTAAGATTATGTCAAATGGACGCTATATGCACTATGTACATATGTACTTATGGATGTACCAATGTACCATGTCCACTAAGATAATATCAAATGGACGCTATATGCACTATGTACATATGTACTTATGGATGTACCAATGTACCATGTCCACTATGATAATGTCAAATGGACGCTATATGCACTATGTACATATGTACTTATGGATGTACCAATTTACCATGTCCACTATGATAATGTCAAATGGACGCTATATGCACTATGTATATATGTACTTATGGATGTACCATTGTACCATGTCCACTAAGATTATGTCAAATGGACGCTATATGCTCTATGTACATATGTACTTATGGATGTACCAATGTACCATGTCCACTAAGATAATATCAAATGGACGCTATATGCACTATGTACATATGTACTTATGGATGTACCAATGTACCATGTCCGCTATGATAATGTCAAATGGGCGCAATATGCACTATGTACATATGTACTTATGGATGTACCAATGTACCATGTCCACTAAGATAATGTCAAAAGGACGCTATATGCACTATGTACATATGTACATATGGATGCAACAATGTACCATGTCCGCTATGATAATGTCAAATGGACGCTGCATGCACTATGTACATATGTACTTATGGATGTACCAATGTACCATGTCCACTAAGATAATGTCAAATGGAAGCTATATGCAATATGTACATATATACCTATAATGTACCAATGTACCATGTCCACTAAGATAATGTCAAATGGACGCTATATGCACAATGTACATATGTACTTATGGATGTACCAATGTACCATGTCCGCTATGATAATGTCAAATGGACGCTATATGGACTATGTACATATGTAATTATGGATGCACCAATGTACAATGTCCATTAAGATAATGTCAAATGTACGCTATATGCACTATGTACATATGTATTATGGATGTACCAATGTACCATGTCCGCTATGATAATGTCAAATGGACGCTGCATGCACTATGTATATATGTACTTATGTATGAACCAATGTACCATGTCCAATAAGATAATGTCAAATGGATGCTATATGCACTATGTACATATGTACTTATGGATGTACCAATGTACCATGTCCGCTAAGATAATGTCAAATGGACGCTGCAAGCACTATGTATATATGTACTTATGGATGTACCAATGTACCATGTCCACTAGAATAATGTCAAATGGACGCCATATGCACTATGTACATATGTACTTATGGATGAACCAAAGTACATGTCCGCTAAGATAATGTCAAATGGACACTATATGCACTATGCACATATGTACTTATGGATGTACCATGTCCACTAAGATAATGTCAAATGGACGCTGCATGCACTTTGTATATATGTACTTGTGGATGCACAAATGTACCATGTCCACTAAGATAATGTCAAAGTGACGCGGCATGAACTATGTATATATGTACATATGGATCAACCAATGTACCATGTCCGCTATGATATTGTCAAAGGGACGCTATATGCACTATGTATATATGTACCTATGGATGAACCAATGTACTATGCCCACTAAGATAATGTCAAATGGACGCTGTGTGCACTATGTACATATGTACTTATGGATGTACCAATGTTCCATGTCCACGAAGATAATGTCAAATGGACGCTATATGCACTATGTATATATGTACTTATGGATGTGCCAATGTACCATGTTCGCTAAGATAATGTCAAATGGACGCTATATGCACTATGTATATATGTACTTATGGATGTACCAATGTACAATGTCCACTAAGATAATGTCAAATGGACGCTGCATGCAATATGTACATATGTACCTATGGATGCACCAATGTACCATGTCCGCTAAGATATTGTCAAATGGCCGCTATATGCACTATGTACATATGTACTTATAGATGTACCAATGTAACATGTCCACTAAGACAATGTCAAATGGACGCTATATGCACTATGTACATATGTTCCTATGGATGTACCAATGTACCATGTCCGCTAAGATATTGTCAAATGGACGCTATAAGCACTATATACATATGTACTTATAGATGTACCAATGTACCATGTCCACTAAGACAATGTGAAATGGACGCTTTATGCAATATGTACATATATACCTATAATGTACCAATGTACCATGTCCACTAAGATAATGTCAAATGGACGCTATAAGCACTATATACATATGTACTTATGGATGTACCAATGTACCATGTCCACTAAGATAATGTCAAATGGACGCTATATGCACTATCTACATATGTACTTATGGATGTACCAGTGTACCATGTCCGCTAAGATAATGTCAAATGGACGCTTTATGCAATATATATATATGTACTTATGGATGTACCAATGTACCATGTCCACTAAGACAATGTGAAATGGACGCTATATGCACTATGAATATATGTACGAAACCGATGCACCAATGTACCATGTCCGCTAAGATATAGTCAAATGGACGCTGCATGCAGTATGTACATATGTACTTATGGATGTACCAATGTACCATGTCCGCTATGATAATGTCAAATGGACGCAATATGCACTATGTACATATGTACTTATGGATGTACCAATGTACCATGTCCACTAAGATAATGTCAAAAGGACGCTATATGCACTATGTACATATGTACATATGGATTCACCAATGTACCATGTCCGCTATGATAATGTCAAATGGACGCTGCATGCACTATGTACATATGTACATATGGATGTACCAATGTACCATGTCCCCTAAGATAATGTCAAATGGAAGCTATATGCACTATGTACATATATACTTATAAATGTACCAATGTACCATGTCCACTAAGATAATGTCAAATGGACGCTATATGCACTATGTACATATGTACTTATGGATGTACCAATGTACCATGTCCGCTATGATAATGTCAAATGGACGCTATATGGACTATGTACATATGTACTTATGGATGCACCAATGTACCATGTCCATTAAGATAATGACAAATGTACGCTATATGCACTATGTACATATGTATTATGGATGTATCAATGTACCATGTCCGCTATGATAATGTCAAATGGACGCTGCATGCACTATGTATATATGTACTTATGTATGAACCAATGTACCATGTCCAATAAGATAATGTCAAACGGACGCTATATGCACTATTTACATATGTACTTGTGGATGTACCAATGTACCATGTCCACTAGAATAATGTCAAATGGACGCTGCATTTACTATGTACATATGTACTTATGGATGTACCAATGTACCATGTCCACGAAGATAATGTCAAATGGTCGCCATATGCACTATGTACATATGTACTTATGGATGAACCAATGTACATGTCCGCTAAGATAATGTCAAATGGACGCTGCATGCACTTTGTATATATGTACTTATGGATGCACAAATGTACCATGTCCACTAAGATAATGTCAAAGTGACGCGGCATGAACTATGTATATATGTACCTATGGATCAACAAATGTACAATGTCCGCTATGATATTGTCAAATGGACGCTATATGCACTATGTATATATATACCTATGGATGAACCAATGTACTATGCCCACTAAGACAATGTCAAATGGACGCTGTATGCACTATGTACATATGTACTTAAGGATTCACCAATTTGCCATGTCCGCTAAGATAATGCCAAATGTACGCTACATGCACTATGCATATATGTACTCATAGATGCCCCAATGTACCATGTCCGCTAAGATAATGTCAAATGGACGCTGCATGCACTATGTACACATGTACTTATGGATGTACCAATGTACCGTGTCCACTAAGATAATTTTAAATTGACGCAGCATGCACTATGTACATATGTAATTATGGATGAACCAATGTACATGTCCGCTAAGATAATGTCAAATGGACGCTATATGCACTATGTACATATGTACTTATGGATGAACCAATGTACCATGTCCGCTAAGATAATGTCAAATGGACGCTGCATGCACTATGTACATATGTACTTATTGATGTACAAATGTACCATGTCCACTATGATAATGTCAAATGGACGCTATATGCACTATGTATATATGTACTTATGGATGTACCATTGTACCATGTCCACTAAGATAATGTCAAATGGACGCTATATGCACTATGTACATATGTACTTATGGATGCACCAATGTACCATGTCCATTAAGATAATGTCAAATGTACGCTATATGCACTATGTACATATGTATTATGGATGTACCAATGTACCATGTCCGCTATGATAATGTCAAATGGACGCTGCATGCACTATGTATATATGTACTTATGTATGAACCAATGTACCATGTCCAATAAGATAATGTCAAATGGACGCTATATGCACTATGCACATATGTACTTATGGATGTACCAATGTACCATGTCCGCTAAGATAATGTCAAATGGACGCTGCAAGCACTATGTATATATGTACTTATGGATGTACCAATGTACCATGTCCACTAGAATAATGTCAAATGGACGCTGCATTTACTATGTACATATGTACTTATGGATGTACCAATGTACCATGTCCACTAAGATAATGTCAAATGGACGCCATATGCACTATGAACATATGTACTTATGGATGAACCAATGTACATGTCCGCTAAGATAATGTCAAATGGACGCTGCATGCACTTTGTATATATGTACTTATGGATGCACAAATGTACCATGTCCACTAAGATAATGTCAAAGTGACGCGGCATGAACTATATATATATGTACCTATGGATCAACCAATGTACCATGTCCGCTATGATATTTTCAAATGGACGCTATATGCACTATGTATATATATACCTATGGATGAACCAATGTACTATGCCCACTAAGATAATGTCAAATGAACGCTATATGCACTATGTACATATGTACTTATGGATGTACCAATGTACCATGTCCACTAAGATAATGTCAAATGGACGCTATATGCACTATGTATATATGTACTTATGGATGTACCAATGTACCATGTCCGCTATGATAATGTCAAATGGACGCTGCTTGCACGATGTATATATGTACTTATGGATGAACCAATGTACCATGTCCGCTAAGATATTGTCAAATGGACGCTGCGTGCACTATGTATATATGTAATAATGGATGTACCAATGTACCATGTCCACTAAGACAATGTCAAATGGACACTGCATGCACTATGTATATATGTACTTAAGGATTCACCAATGTAACATGTCCGCTAAGATAATGTCAAATGGACGCTATATGCACTATGTACATATGTACTTATGGATGAACCAATGTACCATGTCCGCTAAGATAATGTCAAATGGACGCTGCATGCACTATGTACATATGTACTTATGGATGTACCAATGTACCATGTCCACTAAGAAAATGTCAAATGGACGCTATATGCACTATGTACATACGTACTTATGGATGTACCAATGTACCATGTCCACTAAGAAAATGTCAAATGGACGCTATATGCACTATGTACATATGTACTTATGGATGTACCAATGTACCATGTCCGCTATGCTAATGTCAAATGGACGCAATATGCATTATGTACATATGTACTTATGGATGTACCAATGTACCATGTCCACTAAGATAATGTCAAAAGGACGCTATATGCACTATGTACATATGTACATATGGATGCACCAATGTACCATGTCCGCTATGATAATGTCAAATGGACGCTGCATGCACTATGTACATATGTACTTATGGATGTACCAATGTACCATGTCCACTAGAATAATGTCAAATGGACGCTGCACTTACTATGTACATATGTACTTATGGATGTACCAATGTACCATGTCCACTAAGATAATGGCAAATGGACGCCATATGCACTATGTACATATGTAATTATGGATGAACCGATGTACATGTCCCCTAAGATAATGTCAAATGGACGCTATATGCACTATGCATATATGTACTTATGGATGTACCAATGTACCATGTCCACTAAGATAATGTCAAATGGACGCTGCAAGCACTTTGTATATATGTACTTATGGATGCAAAAATGTACCATGTACACTAAGATAATGTCAAAGTGACGCGGCATGAACTATGTATATATGTACCTATGGATCAACCAATGTACCATGTCCGCTATGATATTGTCAAATGGACGCTATATGCACTATGTATATATGTACCTATGGATGAACCAATGTACCATGTCCACTAAGATAATGTCAAATGGACGCTATATGCACTATGTACATATGTACTTATAGATGTACCAATGTACCATGTCCACTAATATAATGTCAAATGGACGCTATATGCACTATGTACATATGTACTTATGGATGTACCAATGTACCATGTCCACTAAGATAATGTCAAATGGACGCTATATGCACTATGTACATATGTACTTATAGATGTACCAATGTACCATGTCCACTAAGATAATGTCAAATGGACGCTATATGCACTATGTACATATGTACTTATGGATGTACCAATGTACCATGTCCACTAAAACAATGTCAAATGGACGCTATATGCACTATGAATATATGTACTTATGGATGTACCATTGTACCATGTCCACTAAGATTATGTCAAATGGACGCTATATGCACTATGTACATATGTACTTATGGATGTACCAATGTACCATGTCCACTAAGATAATATCAAATGGACGCTATATGCACTATGTACATATGTACTTATTGATGTACCAATGTACCATGTCCACTATGATAATGTCAAATGGACGCTATATGCACTATGTACATATGTACTTATGGATGTACCAATGTACCATGTCCACTATGATAATGTCAAATGGACGCTATATGCACTATGTATATATGTACTTATGGATGTTCCATTGTACCATGTCCACTAAGATTATGTCAAATGGACGCTATATGCACTATGTACATATGTACTTATGGATGTACCAATGTACCATGTCCACTAAGATAATATCAAATGGACGCTATATGCACTATGTACATATGTACTTATGGATGTACCAATGTACCATGTCCGCTATGATAATGTCAAATGGGCGCAATATGCACTATGTACATATGTACTTATGGATGTACCAATGTACCATGTCCACTAAGATAATGTCAAAAGGACGCTATATGCACTATGTACATATGTACATATGGATGCAACAATGTACCATGTCCGCTATGATAATGTCAAATGGACGCTGCATGCACTATGTACATATGTACTTATGGATGTACCAATGTACCATGTCCACTAAGATAATGTCAAATGGAAGCTATATGCAATATGTACATATATACCTATAATGTACCATGTCCACTAAGATAATGTCAAATGGACGCTATATGCACAATGTACATATGTACTTATGGATGTACCAATGTACCATGTCCGCTATGATAATGTCAAATGGACGCTATATGGACTATGTACATATGTAATTATGGATGCACCAATGTACAATGTCCATTAAGATAATGTCAAATGTACGCTATATGCACTATGTACATATGTATTATGGATGTACCAATGTACCATGTCCGCTATGATAATGTCAAATGGACGCTGCATGCACTATGTATATATGTACTTATGTATGAACCAATGTACCATGTCCAATAAGATAATGTCAAATGGATGCTATATGCACTATGTACATATGTACTTATGGATGTACCAATGTACCATGTCCGCTAAGATAATGTCAAATGGACGCTGCAAGCACTATGTATATATGTACTTATGGATGTACCAATGTACCATGTCCACTAGAATAATGTCAAATGGACGCCATATGCACTATGTACATATGTACTTATGGATGAACCAATGTACATGTCCGCTAAGATAATGTCAAATGGACACTATATGCACTATGCACATATGTACTTATGGATGTACCATGTCCACTAAGATAATGTCAAATGGACGCTGCATGCACTTTGTATATATGTACTTGTGGATGCACAAATGTACCATGTCCACTAAGATAATGTCAAAGTGACGCGGCATGAACTATGTATATATGTACATATGGATCAACCAATGTACCATGTCCGCTATGATATTGTCAAAGGGACGCTATATGCACTATGTATATATGTACCTATGGATGAACCAATGTACTATGCCCACTAAGATAATGTCAAATGGACGCTGTATGCACTATGTACATATGTACTTATGGATGTACCAATGTTCCATGTCCACGAAGATAATGTCAAATGGACGCTATATGCACTATGTATATATGTACTTATGGATGTGCCAAAGTACCATGTCCGCTATGATAATGTCAAAAGGACGCTGCTTGCACTATGTATATATGTACTTATGTATGAACCAATGTACCATGTCCAATAAGATAATGTCAAATGGACGCTATATGCACTATGTACATATGTACTTATGGATGTACCAATATACCATGTCCGCTAAGATAATGTCAAATGGACGCTATATGCACTATGTACATAAGTAGTTATGGATGTACCAATGTACCATGTTCGCTAAGATAATGTCAAATGGACGCTATATGCACTATGTATATATGTACTTATGGATGTACCAATGTACAATGTCCACTACGATAATGTCAAATGGACGCTGCATGCAATATGTACATATGTACCTATGGATGCACCAATGTACCATGTCCGCTAAGATATTGTCAAATGGCCGCTATATGCACTATGTACATATGTACTTATAGATGTACCAATGTAACATGTCCACTAAGACAATGTCAAATGGACGCTATATGCACTATGTACATATGTTCCTATGGATGTACCAATGTACCATGTCCGCTAAGATATTGTCAAATGGACGCTATGAGCACTATATACATATGTACTTATAGATGTACCAATGTACCATGTCCACTAAGACAATGTGAAATGGACGCTTTATGCAATATGTACATATATACCTATAATGTACCAATGTACCATGTCCACTAAGATAATGTCAAATGGACGCTATAAGCACTATATACATATGTACTTATGGATGTACCAATGTACCATGTCCACTAAGATAATGTCAAAAGGACGCTATATGCACTATGTACATATGTACATATGGATGCACCAATGTACCATGTCCGCTATGATAATGTCAAATGGACGCTGCATGCACTATGTACATATGTACTTATGGATGTACCAATGTACCATGTCCACTAGAATAATGTCAAATGGACGCTGCACTTACTATGTACATATGTACTTATGGATGTACCAATGTACCATGTCCACTAAGATAATGTCAAATGGACGCCATATGCACTATGTACATATGTACTTATGGATGAACCGATGTACATGTCCGCTAAGATAATGTCAAATGGACGCTATATGCACTATGCATATATGTACTTATGGATGTACCAATGTACCATGTCCACTAAGATAATGTCAAATGGACGCTGCAAGCACTTTGTATATATGTACTTATGGATGCAAAAATGTACCATGTACACTAAGATAATGTCAAGGTGACGCGGCATGAACTATGTATATATGTACCTATGGATCAACCAATGTACCATGTCCGCTATGATATTGTCAAATGGACGCTATATGCACTATGTATATATGTACCTATGGATGAACCAATGTACCATGTCCACTAAGATAATGTCAAATGGACGCTATATGCACTATGTACATATGTACTTATAGATGTACCAATGTACCATGTCCACTAAGATAATGTCAAATGGACGCTATATGCAATATGTACATATGTACTTATGGATGTACCAATGTACCATGTCCACTAAGATAATGTCAAATGGACGCTATATGCACTATGTACATATGTACTTATAGATGTACCAATGTACCATGTCCACTAAGATAATGTCAAATGGACGCTATATGCACTATGTACATATGTACTTATGGATGTACCAATGTACCATGTCCACTAAAACAATATCAAATTGACGCTATATGCACTATGAATATATGTACTTATGGATGTACCATTGTACCATGTCCACTAAGATTATGTCAAATGGACGCTATATGCACTATGTACATATGTACTTATGGATGTACCAATGTACCATGTCCACTAAGATAATATCAAATGGACGCTATATGCACTATGTACATATGTACTTATGGATGTACCAATGTACCATGTCCACTATGATAATGTCAAATGGACGCTATATGCACTATGTACATATGTACTTATGGATGTACCAATGTACCATGTCCACTATGATAATGTCAAATGGACGCTATATGCACTATGTATATATGTACTTATGGATGTTCCATTGTACCATGTCCACTAATATTATGTGAAATGGACGCTATATGCACTATGTACATATGTACTTATGGATGTACCAATGTACCATGTCCACTAAGATAATATCAAATGGACGCTATATGCACTATGTACATATGTACTTATGGATGTACCAATGTACCATGTCCGCTATGATAATGTCAAATGGGCGCAATATGCACTATGTACATATGTACTTATGGATGTACCAATGTACCATGTCCACTAAGATAATGTCAAAAGGACGCTATATGCACTATGTACATATGTACATATGGATGCAACAATGTACCATGTCCGCTATGATAATGTCAAATGGACGCTGCAAGCACTATGTACATATGTACTTATGGATGTACCAATGTACCATGTCCACTAAGATAATGTCAAATGGAAGCTATATGCAATATGTACATATATACCTATAATGTACCAATGTACCATGTCCACTAAGATAATGTCAAATGGACGCTATATGCACAATGTACATATGTACTTATGGATGTACCAATGTACCATGTCCGCTATGATAATGTCAAATGGACGCTATATGGACTATGTACATATGTAATTATGGATGCACCAATGTACAATGTCCATTAAGATAATGTCAAATGTACGCTATATGCACTATGTACATATGTATTATGGATGTACCAATGTACCATGTCCGCTATGATAATGTCAAATGGACGCTGCATGCACTATGTATATATGTACTTATGTATGAACCAATGTACCATGTCCAATAAGATAATGTCAAATGGATGCTATATGCACTATGTACATATGTACTTTTGGATGTACCAATGTACCATGTCCGCTAAGATAATGTCAAATGGACGCTGCAAGCACTATGTATATATGTACTTATGGATGTACCAATGTACCATGTCCACTAGAATAATGTCAAATGGACGCCATATGCACTATGTACATATGTACTTTTGGATGAACCAATGTACATGTCCGCTAAGATAATGTCAAATGGACACTATATGCACTATGCACATATGTACTTATGGATGTACCATGTCCACTAAGATAATGTCAAATGGACGCTGCATGCACTTTGTATATATGTACTTGTGGATGCACAAATGTACCATGTCCACTAATATAATGTCAAAGTGACGCGGCATGAACTATGTATATATGTACCTATGGATCAACCAATGTACCATGTCCGCTATGATATTTTCAAATGGACGCTATATGCACTATGTATATATATACCTATGGATGAACCAATGTACTATGCCCACTAAGATAATGTCAAATGAACGCTATATGCACTATGTACATATGTACTTATGGATGTACCAATGTACCATGTCCACTAAGATAATGTCAAATGGACGCTATATGCACTATGTATATATGTACTTATGGATGTACCAATGTACCATGTCCGCTATGATAATGTCAAATGGACGCTGCTTGCACGATGTATATATGTACTTATGGATGAACCAATGTACCATGTCCGCTAAGATATTGTCAAATGGACGCTGCGTGCACTATGTATATATGTAATAATGGATGCACCAATGTACCATGTCCACTAAGACAATGTCAAATGGACACTGCATGCACTATGTATATATGTACTTAAGGATTCACCAATGTAACATGTCCGCTAAGATAATGTCAAATGGACGCTATATGCACTATGTACATATGTACTTATGGATGAACCAATGTACCATGTCCGCTAAGATAATGTCAAATGGACGCTGCATGCACTATGTACATATGTACTTATGGATGTACCAATGTACCATGTCCACTAAGAAAATGTCAAATGGACGCTATATGCACTATGTACATACGTACTTATGGATGTACCAATGTACCATGTCCACTAAGAAAATGTCAAATGGACGCTATATGCACTATGTACATATGTACTTATGGATGTACCAATGTACTATGTCCGCTATGCTAATGTCAAATGGACGCAATATGCACTATGTACATATGTACTTATGGATGTACCAATGTACCATGTCCACTAAGATAATGTCAAAAGGACGCTATATGCACTATGTACATATGTACATATGGATGCACCAATGTACCATGTCCGCTATGATAATGTCAAATGGACGCTGCATGCACTATGTACATATGTACTTATGGATGTACCAATGTACCATGTCCACTAGAATAATGTCAAATGGACGCTGCACTTACTATGTACATATGTACTTATGGATGTACCAATGTACCATGTCCACTAAGATAATGTCAAATGGACGCCATATGCACTATGTACATATGTACTTATGGATGAACCGATGTACATGTCCGCTAAGATAATGTCAAATGGACGCTATATGCACTATGCATATATGTACTTATGGATGTACCAATGTACCATGTCCACTAAGATAATGTCAAATGGACGCTGCAAGCACTTTGTATATATGTACTTATGGATGCAAAAATGTACCATGTACACTAAGATAATGTCAAAGTGACGCGGCATGAACTATGTATATATGTACCTATGGATCCACCAATGTACCATGTCCGCTATGATATTGTCAAATGGACGCTATATGCACTATGTATATATGTACCTATGGATGAACCAATGTACCATGTCCACTAAGATAATGTCAAATGGACGCTATATGCACTATGTACATATGTACTTATAGATGTACCAATGTACCATGTCCACTAAGATAATGTCAAATGGACGCTATATGCACTATGTACATATGTACTTATGGATGTACCAATGTACCATGTCCACTAAGATAATGTCAAATGGACGCTATATGCACTATGTACATATGTACTTATAGATGTACCAATGTACCATGTCCACTAAGATAATGTCAAATGGACGCTATATGCACTATGTACATATGTACTTATGGATGTACCAATGTACCATGTCCACTAAAACAATGTCAAATGGACGCTATATGCACTATGAATATATGTACTTATGGATGTACCATTGTACCATGTCCACTAAGATTATGTCAAATGGACGCTATATGCACTATGTACATATGTACTTATGGATGTACCAATGTACCATGTCCACTAAGATAATATCAAATGGACGCTATATGCACTATGTACATATGTACTTATGGATGTACCAATGTACCATGTCCACTATGATAATGTCAAATGGACGCTATATGCACTATGTACATATGTACTTATGGATGTACCAATGTACCATGTCCACTATGATAATGTCAAATGGACGCTATATGCACTATGTATATATGTACTTATGGATGTTCCATTGTACCATGTCCACTAAGATTATGTCAAATGGACGCTATATGCACTATGTACATATGTACTTATGGATGTACCAATGTACCATGTCCACTAAGATAATATCAAATGGACGCTATATGCACTATGTACATATGTACTTATGGATGTACCAATGTACCATGTCCGCTATGATAATGTCAAATGGGCGCAATATGCACTATGTACATATGTACTTATGGATGTACCAATGTACCATGTCCACTAAGATAATGTCAAAAGGACGCTATATGCACTATGTACATATGTACATATGGATGTACCAATGTACCATGTCCACTAAGATAATGTCAAATGGAAGCTATATGCAATATGTACATATATACCTATAATGTACCATGTCCACTAAGATAATGTCAAATGGACGCTATATGCACAATGTACATATGTACTTATGGATGTACCAATGTACCATGTCCGCTATGATAATGTCAAATGGACGCTATATGGACTATGTACATATGTAATTATGGATGCACCAATGTACAATGTCCATTAAGATAATGTCAAATGTACGCTATATGCACTATGTACATATGTATTATGGATGTACCAATGTACCATGTCCGCTATGATAATGTCAAATGGACGCTGCATGCACTATGTATATATGTACTTATGTATGAACCAATGTACCATGTCCAATAAGATAATGTCAAATGGATGCTATATGCACTATGTACATATGTACTTATGGATGTACCAATGTACCATGTCCGCTAAGATAATGTCAAATGGACGCTGCAAGCACTATGTATATATGTACTTATGGATGTACCAATGTACCATGTCCACTAGAATAATGTCAAATGGACGCCATATGCACTATGTACATATGTACTTATGGATGAACCAATGTACATGTCCGCTAAGATAATGTCAAATGGACACTATATCCACTATGCACATATGTACTTATGGATGTACCATGTCCACTAAGATAATGTCAAATGGACGCTGCATGCACTTTGTATATATGTACTTGTGGATGCACAAATGTACCATGTCCACTAAGATAATGTCAAAGTGACGCGGCAAGAACTATGTATATATGTACATATGGATCAACCAATGTACCATGTCCGCTATGATATTGTCAAAGGGACGCTATATGCACTATGTATATATGTACCTATGGATGAACCAATGTACTATGCCCACTAAGATAATGTCAAATGGACGCTGTATGCACTATGTACATATGTACTTATGGATGTACCAATGTTCCATGTCCACGAAGATAATGTCAAATGGACGCTATATGCACTATGTATATATGTACTTATGGATGTGCCAATGTACCATGTCCGCTATGATAATGTCAAAAGGACGCTGCTTGCACTATGTATATATGTACTTATGTATGAACCAATGTACCATGTCCAATAAGATAATGTCAAATGGACGCTATATGCACTATGTACATATGTACTTATGGATGTACCAATATACCATGTCCGCTAAGATAATGTCAAATGGACGCTATATGCACTATGTACATAAGTAGTTATGGATGTACCAATGTACCATGTTCGCTAAGATAATGTCAAATGGACGCTATATGCACTATGTATATATGTACTTATGGATGTACCAATGTACAATGTCCACTAAGATAATGTCAAATGGACGCTGCATGCAATATGTACATATGTACCTATGGATGCACCAATGTACCATGTCCGCTAAGATATTGTCAAATGGCCGCTATATGCACTATGTACATATGTACTTATAGATGTATCAATGTAACATGTCCACTAAGACAATGTCAAATGGACGCTATATGCACTATGTACATATGTTCCTATGGATGTACCAATGTACCATGTCCGCTAAGATATTGTCAAATGGACGCTATGAGCACTATATACATATGTACTTATAGATGTACCAATGTACCATGTCCACTAAGACAATGTGAAATGGACGCTTTATGCAATATGTACATATATACCTATAATGTACCAATGTACCATGTCCACTAAGATAATGTCAAATGGACGCTATAAGCACTATATACATATGTACTTATGGATGTACCAATGTACCATGTCCACTAAGATAATGTCAAAAGGACGCTATATGCACTATGTACATATGTACATATGGATGCACCAATGTACCATGTCCGCTATGATAATGTCAAATGGACGCTGCATGCACTATGTACATATGTACTTATGGATGTACCAATGTACCATGTCCACTAGAATAATGTCAAATGGACGCTGCACTTACTATGTACATTTGTACTTATGGATGTACCAATGTACCATGTCCACTAAGATAATGTCAAATGGACGCCATATGCACTATGTACATATGTACTTATGGATGAACCGATGTACATGTCCGCTAAGATAATGTCAAATGGACGCTATATGCACTATGCATATATGTACTTATGGATGTACCAATGTACCATGTCCACTAAGATAATGTCAAATGGACGCTGCAAGCACTTTGTATATATGTACTTATGGATGCAAAAATGTACCATGTACACTAAGATAATGTCAAAGTGACGCGGCATGAACTATGTATATATGTACCTATGGATCAACCAATGTACCATGTCCGCTATGATATTGTCAAATGGACGCTATATGCACTATGTATATATGTACCTCTGGATGAACCAATGTACCATGTCCACTAAGATAATGTCAAATGGACGCTATATGCACTATGTACATATGTACTTATAGATGTACCAATGTACCATGTCCACTAAGATAATGTCAAATGGACGCTATATGCACTATGTACATATGTACTTATGGATGTACCAATGTACCATGTCCACTAAGATAATGTCAAATGGACGCTATATGCACTATGTACATATGTACTTATAGATGTACCAATGTACCATGTCCACTAAGATAATGTCAAATGGACGCTATATGCACTATGTACATATGTACTTATGGATGTACCAATGTACCATGTCCACTAAAACAATGTCAAATGGACGCTATATGCACTATGAATATATGTACTTATGGATGTACCATTGTACCATGTCCACTAAGATTATGTCAAATGGACGCTATATGCACTATGTACATATGTACTTATGGATGTACCAATGTACCATGTCCACTAAGATAATATCAAATGGACGCTATATGCACTATGTACATATGTACTTATGGATGTACCAATGTACCATGTCCACTATGATAATGTCAAATGGACGCTATATGCACTATGTACATATGTACTTATGGATGTACCAATGTACCATGTCCACTATGATAATGTCAAATGGACGCTATATGCACTATGTATATATGTACTTATGGATGTTCCATTGTACCATGTCCACTAATATTATGTCAAATGGACGCTATATGCACTATGTACATATGTACTTATGGATGTACCAATGTACCATGTCCACTAAGATAATATCAAATGGACGCTATATGCACTATGTACATATGTACTTATGGATGTACCAATGTACCATGTCCGCTATGATAATGTCAAATGGGCGCAATATGCACTATGTACATATGTACTTATGGATGTACCAATGTACCATGTCCACTAAGATAATGTCAAAAGGACGCTATATGCACTATGTACATATGTACATATGGATGCAACAATGTACCATGTCCGCTATGATAATGTCAAATGGACGCTGCATGCACTATGTACATATGTACTTATGGATGTACCAATGTACCATGTCCACTAAGATAATGTCAAATGGAAGCTATATGCAATATGTACATATATACCTATAATGTACCAATGTACCATGTCCACTAAGATAATGTCAAATGGACGCTATATGCACAATGTACATATGTACTTATGGATGTACCAATGTACCATGTCCGCTATGATAATGTCAAATGGACGCTATATGGACTATGTACATATGTAATTATGGATGCACCAATGTACAATGTCCATTAAGATAATGTCAAATGTACGCTATATGCACTATGTACATATGTATTATGGATGTACCAATGTACCATGTCCGCTATGATAATGTCAAATGGACGCTGCATGCACTATGTATATATGTACTTATGTATGAACCAATGTACCATGTCCAATAAGATAATGTCAAATGGATGCTATATGCACTATGTACATATGTACTTATGGATGTACCAATGTACCATGTCCGCTAAGATAATGTCAAATGGACGCTGCAAGCACTATGTATATATGTACTTATGGATGTACCAATGTACCATGTCCACTAGAATAATGTCAAATGGACGCCATATGCACTATGTACATATGTACTTATGGATGAACCAATGTACATGTCCGCTAAGATAATGTCAAATGGACACTATATGCACTATGCACATATGTACTTATGGATGTACCATGTCCACTAAGATAATGTCAAATGGACGCTGCATGCACTTTGTATATATGTACTTGTGGATGCACAAATGTACCATGTCCACTAAGATAATGTCAAAGTGACGCGGCATGAACTATGTATATATGTACATATGGATCAACCAATGTACCATGTCCGCTATGATATTGTCAAAGGGACGCTATATGCACTATGTATATATGTACCTATGGATGAACCAATGTACTATGCCCACTAAGATAATGTCAAATGGACGCTGTATGCACTATGTACATATGTACTTATGGATGTACCAATGTTCCATGTCCACGAAGATAATGTCAAATGGACGCTATATGCACTATGTATATATGTACTTATGGATGTGCCAATGTACCATGTCCGCTATGATAATGTCAAAAGGACGCTGCTTGCACTATGTATATATGTACTTATGTATGAACCAATGTACCATGTCCAATAAGATAATGTCAAATGGACGCTATATGCACTATGTACATATGTACTTATGGATGTACCAATATACCATGTCCGCTAAGATAATGTCAAATGGACGCTATATGCACTATGTACATAAGTAGTTATGGATGTACCAATGTACCATGTTCGCTAAGATAATGTCAAATGGACGCTATATGCACTATGTATATATGTACTTATGGATGTACCAATGTACAATGTCCACTAAGATAATGTCAAATGGACGCTGCATGCAATATGTACATATGTACCTATGGATGCACCAATGTACCATGTCCGCTAAGATATTGTCAAATGGCCGCTATATGCACTATGTACATATGTACTTATAGATGTACCAATGTAACATGTCCACTAAGACAATGTCAAATGGACGCTATATGCACTATGTACATATGTTCCTATGGATGTACCAATGTACCATGTCCGCTAAGATATTGTCAAATGGACGCTATGAGCACTATATACATATGTACTTATAGATGTACCAATGTACCATGTCCACTAAGACAATGTGAAATGGACGCTTTATGCAATATGTACATATATACCTATAATGTACCAATGTACCATGTCCACTAAGATAATGTCAAATGGACGCTATAAGCACTATATACATATGTACTTATGGATGTACCAATGTACCATGTCCACTAAGATAATGTCAAATGGACGCTATATGCACTATCTACATATGTACTTATGGATGTACCAGTGTACCATGTCCGCTAAGATAATGTCAAATGGACGCTTTATGCAATATATATATATGTACTTATGGATGTACCAATGTACCATGTCCACTAAGACAATGTGAAATGGACGCTATATGCACTATGAATATATGTACGTAACCGATGCACCAATGTACCATGTCCGCCAAGATATAGTCAAATGGACGCTGCATGCAGTATGTACATATGTACTTATGGATGTACCAATGTACCATGTCCACTATGATAATGTCAAATGGACGCTATATCCACTATGTATATATGTACTTATGGATGTACCAATGTACCATGTCCACTAAGATAATGTCAAATGGACGCTATATGCACTATGTACATATGTACTTATGGATGTACCAATGTACCATGTCCGCTATGATAATGTCAAATGGACGCAATATGCACTATGTACATATGTACTTATGGATGTACCAATGTACCATGTCCACTAAGATAATGTCAAAAGGACGCTATATGCAGCATGTACATATGTACATATGGATTCACCAATGTACCATGTCCGCTATGATAATGTCAAATGGACGCTGCATGCACTATGTACATATGTACATATGGATGTACCAATGTACCATGTCCACTAAGATAATGTCAAATGGATGCTATATGCACTATGTACATATATACTTATAAATGTACCAATGTACCATGTCCACTAAGATAATGTCAAATGGACGCTATATGCACTATGTACATATGTACTTATGGATGGACCAATGTACCATGTCCGCTATGATAATGTCAAATGGACGCTATATGGACTATGTACATATGTACTTATGGATGCACCAATGTACCATGTCCTTTAAGATAATGACAAATGTACGCTATATGCACTATGTACATATGTATTATGGATGTATCAGTGTACCATGTCCGCTATGATAATGTCAAATGGACGCTGCATGCACTATGTATATATGTACTTATGTATGAACCAATGTACCATGTCCAATAAGATAATGTCAAATGGACGCTATATGCACTATGTACATTGTACTTGTGGATGTACCAATGTACCATGTCCGCTAAGATAATGTCAAATGGACGCTGCAAGCACTATGTATATATGTACTTATGGATGTACCAATGTACCATGTCCACTAGAATAATGTCAAATGGACGCTGCATTTACTATGTACATATGTACTTATGGATGTACCAATGTACCATGTCCACTAAGATAATGTCAAATGGACGCCATATGCACTATGTACATATGTACTTATGGATGAACCAATGTACATGTCCGCTAAGATAATGTCAAATGGACGCTGCATGCACTTTGTATATATGTACTTATGGATGCACAAATGTACCATGTCCACTAAGATAATGTCAAAGTGACGCGGCATGAACTATGTATATATGTACCTATGGATCATCCAAAGTACAATGTCCGCTATGATATTTTCAAATGGACGCTATATGCACCATGTATATATACCTATGGATGAACCAATGTACTATGCCCACTAAGATAATGTCAAATGGACGCTATATGCACTATGTACATATGTACTTATGGATGTACCAATGTACCATGTCCACTAAGATAATGTCAAATGGACGCTATATGCACTATGTATATATGTACTTATGGATGTACCAATGTACCATGTCCGCTATGATAATGTCAAATGGACGCTGCTTGCACTATGTATATATGTACTTATGGATGAACCAATGTACCATGTCCGCTAAGATATTGTCAAATGGACGCTGCGTGCACTATGTATATATGTAATAATGGATGTACCAATGTACCATGTCCACTAAGACAGTGTCAAATGGACGCTGCATGCACTATGTATATATGTACTTAAGGATTCACCAATGTACCATATCCGCTAAGATAATGCCAAATGTACGCTACATGCACTATGCATATATGTACTCATAGATGCCCCAATGTACCATGTCCGCTAAGATAATGTCAAATGGACGCTGCATGCACTATGTACACATGTACTTATGGATGTACCAATGTACCGTGTCCACTAAGATAATTTTAAATTGACGCAGCATGCACTATGTACATATATAATTATGGATGAACCAATGTACATGTCCGCTAAGATAATGTCAAATGGACGCTATATGCACTATGTACATATGTACTTATGGATGAACCAATGTACCATGTCCGCTAAGATAATGTCAAATGGACGCTGCATGCACTATGTACATATGTACTTGTGTATGAACCAATGTACCATGTCCACTAAGATAATATAAAATGGACGCTATATGCACTATGTACATATGTATTTATGGATGTACCAATGTACCATGTCCGCTATGATAATGTCAAATGGGCGCAATATGCACTATGTACATATGTACTTATGGATGTACCAATGTACCATGTCCACTAAGATAATGTCAAAAGGACGCTATATGCACTATGTACATATGTACATATGGATGCACAATGTACCATGTCCGCTATGATAATGTCAAATGGACGCTGCATGCACTATGTACATATGTACTTATGGATGTACCAATGTACCATGTCCACTAAGATAATGTCAAATGGAAGCTATATGCAATATGTACATATATACCTATAAATGGACCAATGTACCATGTCCACTAAGATAATGTCAAATGGACGCTATATGCACAATGTACATATGTACTTATGGATGTACCAATGTACCATGTCCGCTATGATTATGTCAAATGGACGCTATATGGACTATGTACATATGTAATTATGGATGCACCAATGTAAAATGTCCATTAAGATAATGTCAAATGTACGCTATATGCACTATGTACATATGTATTATGGATGTACCAATGTACCATGTCCGCTATTATAATGTCAAATGGACGCTGCATGCACTATGTATATATGTACTTATGTATGAACCAATGTACCATGTCCAATAAGATAATGTCAAATGGATGCTGTATGCACTATGTACATATGTACTTATGGATGTACCAATGTACCATGTCCGCTAAGATAATGTCAAATGGACGCTGCAAGCACTATGTATATATGTACTTATGGATGTACCAATGTACCATGTCCACTAGAATAATGTCAAATGGACGCTGCATTTACTATGAACATATGTACTTATGGATGTACCAATGTACCATGTTCACTAAGATAATGTCAAATGGACGCCATATGCACTATGTACATATGTACTTATGGATGAACCAATGTACATGTCCGCTAAGATAATGTCAAATGGACACTATATGCACTATGCACATATGTACTTATGGATGTACCATGTCCACTAAGATAATGTCAAATGGACGCTGCATGCACTTTGTATATATGTACTTGTTGATGCACAAATGTACCATGTCCACTAAGATAATGTCAAAGTGACGCGGCATGAACTATGTATATATGTACATATGGATCAACCAATGTACCATGTCCGCTATGATATTGTCAAATGGACGCTATATGCACTATGTATATATGTACCTATGGATGAACCAATGTACTATGCCCACTAAGATAATGTCAAATGGACGCTGTATGCACTATGTACATATGTACTTATGGATGTACCAATGTACCATGTCCACGAAGATAATGTCAAATGGACGCTATATGCACTATGTATATATGTACTTATGGATGTGCCAGTGTACCATGTCCGCTATGATAATGTCAAATGGACGCTGCTTGCACTATGTATATATGTACTTATGTATGAACCAATGTACCATGTCCAATAAGATAATGTCAAATGGACGCTATATGCACTATGTACATATGTACTTATGGATGTACCAATATACCATGTCCGCTAAGATAATGTCAAATGGACGCTATATGCACTATGTACATAAGTAGTTATGGATGTACCAATGTACCATGTTCGCTAAGATAATGTCAAATGGACGCTATATGCACTATGTATATATGTACTTATGGATGTACCAATGTACCATGTCCACTAAGATAATGTCAAATGGACGCTGCATGCAATATGTACATATGTACCTATGGATGCACCAATGTACCATGTCCGCTAAGATATTGTCAAATGGCCGCTATATGCACTATGTACATATGTACTTATAGATGTACCAATGTAACATGTCCACTAAGACAATGTCAAATGGACGCTATATGCACTATGTACATATGTTCCTATGGATGTACCAATGTACCATGTCCGCTAAGACAATGTCAAATGGACGCTATAAGCACTATGTACATATGTACTTATAGATGTACCAATGTACCATGTCCACTAAGATAATGTCAAATGGACGCTATATGCACTATGTACATATGTACTTATGGATGTACCAATGTACCATGTCCGCTATGATAATGTCAAATGGACGCTATATGGACTATGTACATATGTACTTATGGATGCACCAATGTACCATGTCCACTAAGATAATGTCAAATGGACGCTATATGCACTATCTACATATGTACATATGGATGTACCAGTGTACCATGTCCGCTAAGATAATGTCAAATGGACGCTTTATGCAATAAATATATATATATATGTACTTATGGATGTACCAATGTACCATGTCCACTAAGACAATGTGAAATGGACGCTATATGCACTATGAATATATGTACTTATGGATGTACCATTGTACCATGTCCACTAAGATAATGTCAAATGGAAGCTATATGCACTATGTACATATATACTTATAAATGTACCAATGTACCATGTCCACTAAGATAATGTCAAATGGACGCTATATGCACTATGTACATATGTACTTATGGATGTACCAATGTACCATGTCCGCTATGATAATGTCAAATGGACGCTATATGGACTATGTACATATGTACTTATGGATGCACCAATGTACCATGTCCATTAAGATAATGACAAATGTACGCTATATGCACTATGTACATATGTATTATGGATGTATCAATGTACCATGTCCGCTATGATAATGTCAAATGGACGCTGCATGCACTATGTATATATGTACTTATGTATGAACCAATGTACCATGTCCAATAAGATAATGTCAAATGGACGCTATATGCACTATGTACATATGTACTTGTGGATGTACCAATGTACCATGTCCGCTAAGATAATGTCAAATGGACGCTGCATTTACTATGTACATATGTACTTATGGATGTACCAATGTACCATGTCCACTAGAATAATGTCAAATGGACGCTGCATTTACTATGTACATATGTACTTATGGATGTACCAATGTACCATGTCCACTAAGATAATGTCAAATGGACGCCATATGCACTATGTACATATGTACTTATGGATGAACCAATGTACATGTCCGCTTAGATAATGTCAAATGGACGCTGCATGCACTTTGTATATATGTACTTATGGATGCACAAATGTACCATGTCCACTAAGATAATGTCAAAGTGACGCGGCATGAACTATGTATATATGTACCTATGGATCAACCAATGTACAATGTCCGCTAAGATATTTTCAAATGGACGCTATATGCACTATGTATATATATACCTATGGATGAACCAATGTACTATGCCCACTAAGATAATGTCAAATGGACGCTATATGCACTATGTACATATGTACTTATGGATGTACCAATGTACCATGTCCACTAAGATAATGTCAAATGGACGCTATATGCACTATGTATATATGTACTTATGGATGTACCAATGTACCATGTCCGCTATGATAATGTCAAATGGACGCTGCTTGCACTATGTATATATGTACTTATGGATGAACCAATGTACATGTCCGCTTAGATAATGTCAAATGGACGCTGCATGCACTTTGTATATATGTACTTATGGATGCACAAATGTACCATGTCCACTAAGATAATGTCAAAGTGACGCGGCATGAACTATGTATATATGTACCTATGGATCAACCAATGTACAATGTCCGCTAAGATATTGTCAAATGGACGCTGCGTGCACTATGTATATATGTAATAATGGATGTACCAATGTACCATGTCCACTAAGACAATGTCAAATGGACGCTGCATGCACTATGTATATATGTACTTAAGGATTCACCAATGTACCATGTCCGCTAAGATAATGCCAAATGTACGCTACATGCACTATGCATATATGTACTCATAGATGCCCCAATGTACCATGTCCGCTAAGATAATGTCAAATGGACGCTACATGCACTATGTACACATGTACTTATGGATGTACCAATGTACCGTGTCCACTAAGATAATTTTAAATTGACGCAGCATGCACTATGTACATATGTAATTATGGATGAACCAATGTACATGTCCGCTAAGATAATGTCAAATGTACGCTATATGTACTATGTATATATGCATTATGGATGTACCAATGTACCATGTCCGCTATGATAATGTCAAATGGACGCTGCATGCACTATGTATATATGTACTTATGTATGAACCAATGTACCATGTCCAATAAGATAATGTCAAATGGATGCTATATGCACTATGTACATATGTACTTATGGATGTACCAATGTACCATGTCCGCTAAGATAATGTCAAATGGAAGCTGCAAGCACTATGTATATATGTACTTATGGATGTACCAATGCACCATGTCCACTAGAATAATGTCAAATGGACGCTGCATTTACTATGAACATATGTACTTATGGATGTACCAATGTACCATGTCCACTAAAATAATGTCAAATGGACGCCATATGCACTATGTACATATGTACTTATGGCTGAACCAATGTACATGTCCGCTAAGATAATGTCAAATGGACGCTATATGCACTATTCACATATGTACTTATGGATGTACCAATGTACCATATCCACTAAGATAATGTCAAATGGACGCTGCAAGCACTTTGTATATATGTACTTATGGATGCACAAATGTACCATGTCCACTAAGATTATGTCAAAGTGACGCTGCATGAACTATGTATATATGTACCTATGGATCAACCAACGTACCATGTCCGCTATGATATTGTCAAATGGACGCTATATGCACTATGTATATATGTACCTATGGATGAACCAATGTACTATGCCCACTAAGATAATGTCAAATGGACGCTATATGCACTATGTACATATGTACTTATGGATGTACCAATGTACCATGTCCACGAAGATAATGTCAAATGGACGCTATATGCACTATGTATATATTGTGACCGATCCAGTCAGGGTCAATTACCGGCCCCGGATGACAGGAGATCGGAAGGAACTCGGAGAGTCAGTATGACGTCATGGCATGACGCGGCGAGAGCAGGGGAATGCTCCAGAAGGTTCCAACCCCTCCCACTTTCTTTTTCTCGAAGAAGGACGGAATGCCGGAATGCTCAGTATGTGAGTTAGCAGTATGTGAGTCGGTAGTGCGTGGACGAGAATGTCACACAGCGGAGCACGGAAGATTAGCCCATGTCATGTAGACAGTGATTTTACATCGGGAACTTGAATGGTTTTCGTGAGTGACCAGCAGGCCATGAAGCCTGAAACTAGCGTGCATGTATTGCCAGTGAGTTTTTTTCAGTGAAGTATGTCAGTTTGTTTGTCGAACAGTGTGAATTTCAAGACAATTTCGGACTCGCTAGTATGTGAGGAAACAGTTAGAATTGATAAAGGAAGTCCGTTTATGCCGACAATTTATGTTCATTAAAGATCGATACCAGGAGGTGTTTAAAATTACGAGTATCAGGGGAAGAACTATATAACGATAGTCGAGGCGAAGCATTATCGCGAGGCCCTATATGATAACAGATATCCATTCGGAAATAGCATAGCAGTACGGCATTTTAAGAAACGCAATGAGAACGCAGTAAGGGAGGCCACATCTATTTTAAGCTTGTGTTGAAAGACTGTAGGCCACCAGCAACTTGATATGTCGGTCAAGGCCAGCTCGAAATAGCTCCTCGTGGAAGGAAGTGTGTCACCGGGTTAAAGGAAGTGAAAACGTATAACTCAAGTGAACCAGGAACTAGACGCCATAGTGTGAGAGCGTGAATGTGCTCTGATATAGTGAAATATAATATTGCTACACGGCGGCATGAACTTAATAACCATGGACTCATATATTCTGGGCATCAACATGCATATTAACACGCGAATTATGCTGCACTGAACTTCTAAAGGGGCTATAATGGGATGAACGGTCGCAACGAGGTGGACGAGTGGACCATGGTTGGGACGTCGGGAGACGCCGCTGATGAAGGTGTCCGGGACAACCTGTGGGCAGACATGGGCGTCGCCAGGAGATCGGGAGTTGCCAGAGGCGGATACCTCTACCAGTACGCTGGGAGACCACATCGCGGGGACGCTGGAGGGACGCCGCCGCCCTGATGCCGCAGACGATGACGACGCCGACTCCATGGATTTCCGAGGACGCCGGATATAAAGTAAGACGTTTCCTTTCCATCCTTGTTCATCAGAAAGAAGAGAACTTCTACCTCGGATAGCCATGCAATGAGATAACCTGAGATCGTGTAACTTAACGCCCTTTATAATCATTTATTCCAGGTTGAATAAGAGCATCATTTTTTTTTCATAGGGTCGTGCAGATGTTTTTTTTTGTCTTTCTTTTCGGGTCATTTGACCTACATAAATTTACAGCATCAATGGTAGGGGTAAGACATAATAATAAGAATAATTTGAAATTGGGTAACGATAATAGGAGATGCCCATTTTTGCTGGGAGATTCTAGCCTGACGATTTCAGAGGTCATTATTCGATTTTTATTCTGAAAGGTTTGTCACGGATTGCATAGATTTTTTTATTGCAAATGAATATGGTTGAAGATTGTCGGATAAGGTTCCTTGGATAGGATGCCATATTATCATACGACCTCGTGGTCCCGATAAAGTTGATACGCTCTGTTAGTGTGGGTTCTTGAGGCATGCTAATAATGCATGATTTATTTTGTAATGATGTTGTGTAAAGTTTGTGATAATTATGTGGTAATTAAAAATGTTATTATTCCGTCAAAATGTGACGAGATTATTCACGGGGCGACGGATGTCCGTGGAATTGTAGTTGTAAGGACAGGGTCCTCTTGACGAACGTGCCACGTTCATTGATGAGTTGTATTGAATAGCGCAGGGGTGTAATTGATGGTGCGCTCGACAGTCAGGTTGTTTGGATCTGCACACAGAGTGTTCGGCGGAAGGGTTACGATTAAATGTTTGTTATGAGTATGAAAGACGCTAGGGCGCCTTATTACGAGGTTCTTAACCTTTCATAAACATTTGACAATGCTATAATTTAATTACAATGACAAATATGACCGTGTGGATCAAGGTTGTTGGAAAGGCGAAGATAAATTAATAATAATAATAAGAATTAGTAGTGTAAATATGTAAGCACAATCTGGGTGTGTTAATAATTTATGATAGGTTATAATTAATTGTTGAAATGTCATATTATGTGAAGCTGAGTCGATGTTTGAGTGCTATTTGATGTAACATGATGCTCTTTAATTATTAATTTGCAGTTCGATGGAGGAGATCCGTCCATTACTGTATAAGGGTAGACAGTTGTAATTTACATAGATATTCGATATTTTCTTAGAGTTTTTTTTGCCGCAGGTGAACTTTGTGTTAAGTGGCTAGTGATGTTTACATGCAAGTGCACCGATAAATGAAGGGTTAATTTAGCTTTTTGAAAGACGATCTCCTTGTCGGAACTTTAAGAGTTTGAGTAAGCATATTTTTTTTTCTTTGTTTAGGGACTATGAACTTTATTTCTTTTTGGACTTTGTCCCACCATAACATTATACTCGTGCGTGATAGGCAGGTTGCATATTTATTTACCCTTTGGCCAATAAAGGAGCAGATGTGATTTTACGAGGGCTTTTACTTTCTTTTCTGTTTGTCAGTTCAAGTTAGGGTTTTGCTTGTGAATCCTGGTTCAGTCTATTTACCATCCCGACCCGTAAACGACCCGAGACCCTTTGTCTCTGGCTCACTGGAGCTTTTCTTTCAGTCTTGTCTGTATGAACCAAGATTCATGCCCTAATTTTTTTTTTGTACCCACTCCCTTGGCTGTTTCTTCTGATGGGGCCGGGATGCTAGCCGGGCGATCGCCTGTCCCATTGGAGAAGCGGGCACAGGGGGGGGGGGGAAGTGGCGCCGCCAACGTGTTGGGCTCGACGACGATGGTGTGTTTCGTTTCCGTCATGGGCATGTTTTTTGTACATTTGTTGTGATGATGGGAGTATACTGTGTGGTCTGATTCGTGCCTTTGATGGGAGCGCGATACTTGCCATGTGTAATTCTTGTGTAAAATTAACCTCGTATCACACTGAGCCTTTAGTGAACCATTTGACAGGGTTAGTACACGATCTCAGGTTATGGCTATACTCGACGACCTACATTCCCATGTAGGCCCCTATATTTAAGTTGTATTGTAAGATGTCACAAGTAGTAACCACAGAGAATATTGCTGATACATTAAAACAAATCCAAGTTGGATTAAATGGTCTAACCACTGAAATGAATAATGTTAAGGATAGTGTTGGGTCAATTAAAACAAACATGAAGAGCGATATGGATCGCTTATGGACGGCACAAGAGGGTGTCGGTATTCAGGTAGCAGAGGTACAGAGGACACAAGAGGGTGTCGGTATTCAGGTAGCAGAGGTAAAAAAAGATGTTAGTGATAAAGTTGATGGTCTCAGAACCGACTTATTAGAAGTCATGGGATCTAATCTTAAGAGTTTAGAATCTCATTTGCAGAAAAACATTGATGCTGTAGAACGTAATCTTAGACTATCAGGAAAGGCTATAGATATTAAGATTAATCTACTCGATAAAAAGGTAGAAACTACATTCCAAGTGCTCACCGCGGAGCTCAAAGTTTCTATGGCACGGCAAATCAGGGATACTCAGAGTTCGCTTCGGGGGAATATTGAAGGACTTGAGGAGAAGTTGAACAGTAATATTAAAGGCATGGGACAAGATTTGACGGCAAAAATTGAGCAAATTGGTCAGTCTAGCGAGGAAACCCTGGATAAGTTGAAACAGGACGTGTCAGGTTGGAAAGAAGAGGTTGCGAAGGACGTGAAAAACATGCAGATACAGGTTGAATCATTCCAGGACACATATGACAGGAAGATCACTCATTCACAAACGACATTACTCGAACATGTGAGAGAATCTATCCACACTTCCATTGTTGAGTTGGAGGAGAAGATCATTATTCAACAGGGAAGGCAACTCACTCGATTAGGCAACTTAGAGGCGGAAATGACGCAGATAAAAGACAAATCGGAGTCAGAAAGGGTTAGATGGTCCGAAATTGAAAACACGCCACATCTTAACGGGACGGAAAGTGAAAACGCCTCATCTTCTAGAAAGGCGGGTGAGGTAGTTGCAACGCCGAGAATACGGAGTACAAATCCCGCGGGACACCTAACTATCATCAGAAGTATAGACCACCAGCCGAGGAAATTCTCGGGGAACAATGGGACTAATAACGTCACACCTATCGAATTTATGAGGGAGGTCCGTGAATACATGGCGGAGAATAAGATACCACGTGAGAGGGAACTAAGAGTTATTGAGAGGTCCCTGGAATCGACGGCATTAACTTGGTTTCGCGCATTTCGATACACGTTCACGAGCACGGATGAGTTCGAACGATTATTAATCAAACGTTTTTGGAGCCCTGAAGAACAATTGAACATACGGGCGGAACTATACGCTAAACGGTATGCGACGTCCAATCCGACTAGGTATGCGGGGTACTTCGCGTCACAACTCGCCAGGCTGCAGTATTTGACTCCACCAGTGCCGGAGGACGAATTGGTCCAAGCCATTATACGACAGTTACCTGTAGAGGTCCAGAAGAGTGTAATAGCGTCAGGAGCCGAGACTTTAGAGGGATGTGAAGAGATTCTTCGAAAACTGGACCACACTAGCGCACAGTTACAGGCGAGGTCCGGACGACCGGAAAATAGAGATGTGAACACGGTCGTGATTGACAAAATTGCGCAGACGGAAGAGCGAACGCCGCGGGAGACGGACAGGCCAAGAGACACGGGGTACTATCGGAGCCGAGATAGGAGCTACGGTGGAACGGACGAGCGACCCAGATGGAGGAATAAACCGTATGAAGAACGTAGGAGATCTCGATTCAACAATACGAAGGGACGATATGGTGAATATCAGCGAAGACAGTCAAATCAATATTATCAGAGACAGAATGCCTATAGGGATTCTCGTTCGCAGGGGTCGCGGCCGAGCTATACGGAAAGACATCGAGAGAGCCAGGAATATTTACAACAATTACGGAGTAATCCATCCGCACCACCGGGGGAAGCTGACCGACCACCTGACACAAGTCGGTCAGATCAACAAAAAAAAACTTCAAATTAAGAAATTCCTCAAACCTTGGTCCTCCCGAACTGATTGAAATTCAAGAGATAATTCAAGGCAAACCTGGAGAAATGCAATTTCTCTCATCGAGAAATTCGATTTTTGGGACATCTCATTGACGAACATGGATATCGGCCGAACCCGGAGAAAATTGAAGCGATAGCTGAGTTTCCCAGTCCAGAAAGGGTGAAACAAATGAGGCAGTTCCTGGGAATGACTTTATTCTTTTCTAGTCATTGTCCCCGTTACACGGATGTAGTTGCCCCTCTACAGAGCATGCTCAGGAAAAACAATCGTTGGAAGTGGGATCAGGCGTGTGAAGAGGCCTTCACGGAAGCTAAACACATGCTCCTTAACAACGTTAAACTGGGGTACCCAGACTTCTCCAAAACATTTTATATTGACACCGATGCTTCAAAGGTAGGAGTGAGCGCTGTGTTGTACCAGGTGGATGACGAGAAGAAACAACATTATCTGGCATTTACCAGTAGGAAATTGCGACAGCCTGAGCTTAATTACTTTGCCACGGAACTGGAGGCGCTGGCTATAATTTATGCTCTAAAGATGTGGAAGAAGATTCTTCTAGGGCATAAAGTCGTGATTGTGACGGACCATCGCGCGTTACAGTTTATGTTAAAGTCTGACATTTCAAGCGAAAGAGTCACGCGCTGGACCCTGTTCCTGCAGCAATTCGATGCAGAAGTTATTCATAGGCCCGGAAAGCAAAACTTTCTAGCGGATGTTTTGAGCAGAAACCCACGTGAGGAGGATGTTTTGCACCAGATAGAGCTAATACCGGACGATCAGGAAACGGTGGAACGTTTGAAACGCCTGAGCCAGGCGCAACGGCGATATACTCCGTTAAGACGGATATACCGGTATTTGAAGAATCGCATGGGTGCAGATGATCCTGATTATGCTGGAACGGCGAAGATTGCTCACTTTTATCACATTGTTGGTGACGTGATTCACAAGTTTGTCGATAAAGACCACACAAGGCTACGTATTGTAATACCGCCGAAGTTGATTTCAGCAGTGGTTTGGTTGGCTCACCGATCTATTGGGCACGGAGGATGTGATAAAACCTTACATGCCATAAGAGAAACATTTACCTGGGAGTATATGGGAAAAAACGTACGAGCGGTAATCAGGACATGCGACATCTGTCAGAGATGCAAATTCCCATCGGACGTATCTAAGGAGAAGCCTAGGGCTATTATACCGACTCGTCTGAATGAATTAATGGCTACGGACCTGTATGGCCCCCTTCCGAGGTCCACCAGGGGTAACCAATACATCTTGGTGACGATGGATGTGTTTACCAAATTAGTCATGTTGCACCCTATCCAGAAGGCAACATCCCGATACGTGATTCGCAGGATCGAAACCGGCGTGATTCCAACTGCAGGGAAGCCAGAGTTCCTTCTGAGCGATCACGGAACGCAGTTCACGAGCGTTGAATTTCAGGAAGCTATGGTACGACTCGGCATAAGGCATATCTTGAGCTCCATAAGATACCCAGAAGGAAATCCTGTTGAAAGAGTAAATGCGGAGATTGGAAAGTACTGCCGGATTTACTGTCATGAACAGCATCATCGATGGATGGAAGTGGTACCCATAATTGAACGTTGCTTGAATTCTACAACACATGAGAGTACCAGACAAATTCCTTGTCTTCTGCACCATGGACTAAAACCGAGTAGACCTTGGCATGCTGTTATACAGGCACCCCCAGAGATTGAGCCGTCGGTGCAAAGGAGAAACGAACTGGCTCGGGAGAGGATGCAGCTACAGGCGCAGAAACGGGAGAGAAGGAAGGCTGGCCGCCGTTTTCGCGAGCCACTTCGAGTCAATGACCTGGTGCTGATTCGGAAACCCACGTCATCAAACTTACCACTCAGAGTGTATGGGAAATTTGCGCGCCCATTTTCGGGACCCCATAGGATTGCCAGAGTGATGGACAACAATTGCTATAGGGTGGTTGACAACGTCACGAATGCACTTGTTGGGAATTTCAATGCTGCGAATCTGCGGAAGTATCACCGGCAAGCCCGTTAGTCAGCATTGAGGAGATGACTGAAAATATCGTTCACATGCATCATTTGAGGAAAAACATAAGCTATGTTCCCACCGCTTATATTTTGAAGGCCGCGGGAGAGATGTGACCGATCCAGTCAGGGTCAATTACCGGCCCCGGATGACAGGAGATCGGAAGGAACTCGGAGAGTCAGTATGACGTCATGGTATGACGCGGCGAGAGCAGGGGAATGCTCCAGAAGGTTCCAACCCCTCCCACTTTCTTTTTCTCGAAGAAGGACGGAGTTCCGGAATGCTCAGTATGTGAGTTAGCAGTATGTGAGTCGGTAGTGCGTGGACGAGAATGTCACACAGCGGAGCACGGAAGATTAGCCCATGTCATGTAGACAGTGATTTTACATCGGGAACTTGAATGGTTTTCGTGAGTGACCAGCAGGCCATGAAGCCCGAAACTAGCGTGCATGTATTGCCAGTGAGTTTTTTTTTTCAGTGAAGTATGTCAGTTTGTTTGTCGAACAGTGTGAATTTCAAGACAATTTCGGACTCGCTAGTATGTGAGGAAACAGTTAGAATTGATAAAGGAAGTCCGTTTATGCCGACAATTTATGTTCATTAAAGATCGATACCAGGAGGTGTTTAAAATTACGAGTATCAGGGGAAGAACTATACAACGATAGTCGAGGCGAAGCATTATCGCGAGGCCCTATATGGTAACAGATATCCATTCGGAAATAGCATAGCAGTACGGCATTTTAAGAAACGCAATGAGAACGCAGTAAGGGAGGCCACATCTATTTTAAGCTTGTGTTGAAAGACTGTAGGCCACCAGCAACTTGATATGTCGGTCAAGGCCAGCTCGAAATAGCTCCTCGTGGAAGGAAGTGTGTCACCGGGTTAAAGGAAGTGAAAACGTATAACTCAAGTGAACCAGGAACTAGACGCCATAGTGTGAGAGCGTGAATGTGCTCTGATATAGTGAAATGTAATATTGCTACACGGCGGCATGAACTTAATAACCATGGACTCATATATTCTGGGCATCAACATGCATATTAACACGCGAATTATGCTGCACTGAACTTCTAAAGGGGCTATAATGGGATGAACGGTCGCAACGAGGTGGACGAGTGGACCATGGTTGGGACGTCGGGAGACGCCGCTGATGAAGGTGACCGGGACAACCTGTGGGCAGACATGGGCGTCGCCAGGAGATCGGGAGTTGCCAGAGGCGGATACCTCTACCAGTACGCTGGGAGACCACATCGCGGGGACGCTGGAGGGACGCCGCCGCCCTGATGCCGCAGACGATGACGACGCCGACGCCATGGATTTCCGAGGACGCCGGATATAAAGTAAGACGTTTCCTTTCCATCCTTGTTCATCAGAAAGAAGAGAACTTCTACCTCGGATAGCCATGCAATGAGATAACCTGAGATCGTGTAACTTAACGCCCTTTATAATCATTTATTCCAGGTTGAATAAGAGCATCATTTTTTTCATAGGGTCGTGCAGATGTTTTTTTTGTCTTTCTTTTCGGGTCATTTGACCTACATAAATTTACAGCATCAATGGTAGGGGTAAGACATGTATTTATTCTCTGAGACATAATAATAATAATAATAATAATTTGAAATTGGGTAACGATAATAGGAGATGCCCATTTTTGCTGGGAGATTCTAGCCTGACGATTTCAGAGGTCATTATTCGATTTTTATTCTGAAAGGTTTGTCACGGATTGCATAGATTTTTTTATTGCAAATGAATATGGTTGAAGATTGTCGGATAAGGTTCCTTGGATAGGATGCCATATTATCATACGACCTCGTGGTCCCGATAAAGTTGATACGCTCTGTTAGTGTGGGTTCTTGAGACATGCTAATAATGCATGATTTATTTTGTAATGATGTTGTGTAAATTTTGTGATAATTATGTGGTAATTAAAAATGGTATTATTCCGTCAAAATGTGACGAGATTATTCAAGGGGCGACGGATGTCCGTGGAATTGTAGTTGTAAGGACAGGGTCCTCTTGACGAACGTGCCACGTTCATTGATGAGTTGTATTGAATAGCGCAGGGGTGTAATTGATGGTGCGCTCGACAGTCAGGTTGTTTGGATCTTCACACAGAGTGTTCGGCGGAAGGGTTACGATTAAATGTTTGTTATGAGTATGAAAGACGCTAGGGCGCCTTATTACGAGGTTCTTAACCTTTCATAAGCATTTGACAATGCTATAATTTAATTACAATGACAAATATGACCGTGTGGATCAAGGTTGTTGGAAAGGCGAAGATAAATTAATAATAATAATAAGAATTAGTAGTGTAAATATGTAAGCACAATCTGGGTGTGTTAATAATTTATGATAGGTTATAATTAATTGTTGAAATGTCATATTATGTGAAGCTGAGTCGATGTTTGAGTGCTATTTGATGTAACATGATGCTCTTTAATTATTAATTTGCAGTTCGATGGAGGAGATCCGTCCATTACTGTATAAGGGTAGACAGTTGTAATTTACATAGATATTCGATATTTTCTTAGAGTTTTTTTTGCCGCAGGTGAACTTTGTGTTAAGTGGCTAGTGATGTTTACATGCGTGTGCACCGATAAATGAAGGGTTAATTTAGCTTTTTGAAAGACGATCTCCTTGTCGGAACTTTAAGAGAGGGCACCCACGAGTTTGAGTAAGCATAATTTTTTTTTCTTTGTTTAGGGACTATGAACTTTATTTCTTTTTGGACTTTGTCTCACCATAACATTATACTCGTGCGTGATAGGCAGGTTGCATATTTATTTATGCTTTGGCCAATAAAGGAGCAGATGTGATTTTACGAGGGCTTTTACTTTCTTTTCTGTTTGTCAGTTCAAGTTAGGGTTTTGCTTGTGAATCCTGGTTCAGTCTATTTACCATCCCGACCCGTAAACGACCCGAGCCCCTTTGTCTCTAGCTCACTGGAGCTTTTCTTTCAGTCTTGTCTGTATGAACCAAGATTCATGCCCTAATTTTTTTTTTTGTACCCACTCCCTTGGCTGTTTCTTCTGATGGGGCCGAGATGCTAGCCGGGCGATCGCCTGTCCCATTGGAGAAGCGGGCACAATATGTACTTATGGATGTGCCAATGTACCATGTCCGATATGATAATGTCAAATGGACGCTGCTTGCACTATGTATATATGTGCTTATGGATGAACCAATGTACCATGTCCGCTAAGATATTGTCAAATGGACGCTGCTTGCACTATGTATATATGTAATAATGGATGTACCAATGTACCATGTCCACTAAGACAATGTCAAATCGACGCTGCATGCACTATGTATATATGTACTTAAGGATGCACCAATGTACCATGTCCGCTAAGATAATGCCAAATGTACGCTACATGCACTATGCAAATATGTACTCATGGATGCCCCAATGTACCATGTCCGCTAAGATAATGTCAAATGGACGCTGCATGCAATATGTACATATGTACTTATGGATGTACCAATGTACATGTCTGCTAAGATAATGTCAAATGGACGCTATATGCACTATGTACATATGTACTTATGGATGAACCAATGTACCATGTCCGCTAAGATAATGTCAAATGGACGCTGCATGCACTATGTACATATGTATTTGTGTATGAACAAATGTACCATGTCCACTAAGGTAATGTCAAATGGACGCTATATGCACTATGTACATATGTACTTATTGATGGACCAATGTACCATGTCCGCTAAGATAATGTCAAATGGACGCTGCATGCACTATGTACATATGTACTTATGGATGTACCAATGTACCATGTCCACTATGATAATGTCAAATGGACGCTATATGCACTATGTATATATGTACTTATGGATGTACCATTGTACCATGTCCTCTAAGGTAATGTCAAATGGACGCTATATGCACTATGTAAATATGTACTTATGGATGTACCAATGTACCATGCCCACAAAGATAATGTCAAATGGACGCTATATGCACTATGTACATATGTACTTATGGATGTTCCGATGTACCATGTCCGCTATGATAATGTCAAATGGACGCAATATGCACTATGTACATATGTACTTATGGATGTACCAATGTACCATGTCCACTAAGATAATGTCAAAAGAACGCTATATGCACTATGTACATATGTACATATGGATGCACCAATGTACCATGTCCGCTATGATAATGTCAAATGGACGCTGCATGCACTATGTACATATGTACTTATGGATGTACCAATGTACCATGTCCACTAAGATAATGTCAAATGGAAGCTATATGCACTATGTACATATATACTTATAAATGTACCAATGTACCATGTCCACTAAGATAATGTCAAATGGACGTTATATGCACTATGTACATATGTACTTATGGATGTACCTATGTACCATGTCCACTATGATAATGTCAAATGGACGCTATATGGACTATGTACATATGTACTTATGGATGCACCAATGTACCATGTCCATTAAGATAATGTCAAATGTACGCTATATGCACTATGTACATATGTATTATGGATTTACCAATGTACCATGTCCGCTATGATAATGTCAAATGGACGCTGCATGCACTATGTATATATGTACTTATGGATGCACCAATGTACCATGTCCACTAAGATAATGTCAAATGGACGCTGCATGCACCATGTATATATGTACTTATGTATGAACAACTGTACCATGTACACTAAGATAATGTCAAATGGACGCTATATGCACTATGTACATATGCACTTATGGATGTACCAATGTACCATGTCCCCTAAGATATTGTCAAATGGACGCTGCAAGCACTATTTATATATATACTTATGGATGTACCAATGTACCATGCCCACTAGAATAATGTCAAATGGACGCTGCATTTACTATGTACATATGTACTTATGGATGTACCAATGTACAATGTCCACTAAGATAATGTCAAATGGACGCCATATGCACTATGTACATATGTACTTATGGATGAACCAATGTATATGTCCGCTAAGATAATGTCAAATGGACGCTATATGCACTATGCATATATGTACTTATGGATGTACCAATGTACCATGTCCACTTAGATAATGTCAAATGGACGCTGCATGCACTTAGTATATATGTACTTATGTATGAACAACTGTACCATGTCCACTAAGATAATGTCAAACGGACGCTATATGCACTATGTACATATGCACTTATGGATGTACCAATGTACCCTGTCCCCTAAGATATTGTCAAATGGACGCTGCAAGCACTATTTATATATATACTTATGGATGTACCAATGTACCATGCCCACTAGAATAATGTCAAAGTGACGCGGCATGAACTATGTATATATGTACCTATGGATCAACCAATGTATCATTTCCGCTATGATATTGTCAAATGGTCGCTATATGCACTATGTATATATGTACCTATGGATGAACCAATGTACCATGTCCGCTATGATAATGTCAAATGGACGCTATATGGACTATGTACATATGTACTTATGGATGCACCAATGTACCATGTCCATTAAGATAATGTCAAAAGCACGCTATATGCACTATGTACATATGTATTATGGATGTACCAATGTACCATGTCCGCTATGATAATGTCAAAGGGACGCTGCATGCACTATGTATATATGTACTTATGGATGCACCAATGTACCATGTCCACTAAGATAATGTCAAATGGACGCTGCATGCACTATGTATATATGTACTTATGTATGAACCAATGTACCATGTCCACTAAGATAATGTCAAATGGACGCTATATGCACTATGTACATATGTACTTATGGATGTACCAATGTACCTTGTCCGCTAAGATAATGTCAAATGGACGCTGCAAGCACTATGTATATATGTACTTTTGGATGTAACAATGTACCATGTCCACTAGAATAATGTCAAATGGACGCTGCATTTACCATGTACATATGTACTTATGGATGTACCAATGTACCATGTCCACTAAGATAATGTCAAATGGACGCCATATGCACTATGTACATATGTACTTATGGATGAACCAATGTACATGTCCGCTAAGATAATGTCAAATGGACGCTATATGCACTATGCACATATGTACTTATGGATGTACCAATGTACCATGTTCACTAAGATAATGTCAAATGGACGCTGCATGCACTTTGTATATATGTACTTATGGATGCACAAATGTACCATGTCCACTAAGATAATGTCAAAGTGACGCGGCATGAATTATGTATATATGTACCTATGGATCAACCAATGTACCATGTCCGGTAAGATATTGTCAAATGGACGCTATATGCTCTATGCATTTATGTACCTGTGGATGAACCAATGTACCATGCCCACTAAGATAATGTCAAATGGACGCTATATGCACTATGTACATATGTACTTATGGATGTACCAATGTACCATGTCCACTAAGATAATGTCAAATGGACGCTATATGCACTATGTATATATGTACTTATGGATGTACCAATGTACCATGTCCGCTATGATAATGTCATATGGACGCTACATGCACTATGTATATATGTACATATGGATGAACCAATGTACCATGTCCGGTAAGATATTGTCAAATGGACGCTGCATGCACTATGTATATATTTAATAATGGATGTACCAATGTACCATGTCCACTAAGACAATGTCAAATGGACGCTGCATGCACTATGTATATATGTACTTAAGGATGCACCAATGTACCATGTCCGCTAAGATAATGCCAAATGTACGCTACATGCACTATGCATAAATGTACTTATGGATGCACCAATGTACCATGTCCGCTAAGATAATGTCAAATGGACGCTGCATGCACTATGTACATATGTAATTATGGATGCACCAATGTACCATGTCCACTAAGATAATGTGAAATTGACGCAGCATGCACTATGTACATATGTACTTTTGGAGGAACCAATATACATGTCCGCTAAGATAATGTCAAATGGACGCTATATGCACTATGTACATATGTACTTATGGATGAACCAATGTACCATGTCCGCTAAGATAATGCCAAATGGACGCTGCATGCACTTTGTACATATGTACTTGTGTATGAACCAATGTACCATGTCCACTAAGATAATGTCAAATTGACGCTATATGCATTATGTACATATGTACTTATGGATGGACCAATGTACCATGTCCGGTAAGATAATGTCAAATGGACGCTGCATGCACTATGTATATATGTACTTATGGATGTACCAATGTACCATGTCCACTAAGATAATGTCAAATGGACGCTGCATGCCCTATGTACATATGTAACTATGGATGTACCAATGTACCATGTCCACTAAGATAATGTCAAATGGACGCTATATGCACTATGTACATATGTACTTATGGATGGACCAATGTAGCATGTCCGCTACGATAATGTCAAATGGACGCTGCATGCACTATGTACATATGTACTTATGGATGTACCAATGTACCATGTCCACTAAGATAATGTCAAATGGAAGCTATATGCACTATGTACATATATACTTATGGATGTACCAATGTACCATGTCCACTAAGATAATGTCAAATGGACGCTATATGCACTATGTACATATGTACTTATGGATGTACCAATGTACCATGTCCGCTATGATAATGTCAAATGGACGCTATATGGACTATGTACATATGTACTTATGGATAAACCAATGTACCATGTCCATTAAGATAATGTCAAAAGTACGCTATATGCACTATGTACATATGTATTTTGGATGTACCAATGTACCATGTCCGCTATGATAATGTCAAATGGACGCTGCATGCACTATGTATATATGTACTTATGGATGCACCAATGTACCATGTCAACTAAGATAATGTCAAATGGACGCTGCATGGACTATGTATATATGTACTTATGTATGAACCAATGTACCATGTCCACTAAGATAATGTCAAATGGACGCTATATGCAATATGTACATATGTACTTATGGATGTACCAATGTACCTTGTCCGCTAAGATAATGTCAAATGGACGCTGCAAGCACTATGTATATATGTACTTATGGATATACCAATGTACCATGTCCACTAGAATAATGTCAAATGGACGCTGCATTTACTATGTACATATGTACTTATGGATGAACCAATGTACATGTCCGCTAAGATAATGTCAATTGGACGGTATATGCACTATGCACAGATGTACTTATGGATGTACCAATGTACCATGTCCACTAAGATAATGTCAAATGGACGCTGCATGCACTTTGTATATATGTTCTTATGGATGCACAAATGTACCATGTCCACTAAGATAATGTCAAAGTGACGCGGCAAGAACTATGTATATATGTACCTATGGATCAACCAATGTACCATGTCCGGTAAGATATTGTCAAATGGACGCTATATGCTCTATGTATATATGTACCTGTGGATGATCCAATGTACCATGCCCACTAAGATAACGTCAAATGGACGCTGCTTGCACTATGTATATATGTACATATGGATGAACCAATGTACCATGTCCGGTAAGATATTGTCAAATGGACGCTGCATGCACTATGTATATATGTAATAATGGATGTACCAATGTACCATGTCCACTAAGACAATGTCAAATGGACGCTGCATGCACTATGTATATATGTACTTAAGGATGCACCAATGAACCATGTCCGCTAAGATAATGCCAAATGTACGCTCTATGCACTATGCATATATGTACTTATGGATGCACCAATGTACCATGTCCGCTAAGATAATGTCAAATGAACGCTGCATGCACTATGTACATATGTACTTCTGGATGTACCAATGTACCATGTCCACTAAGATAATGTTAAATTGACGCAGCATGCACTATGTACATATGTACATATGGATGAACCAATGTACATGTCCGCTAAGATAATGTAAAATCACGCTATATGCACTATCTACATATGTACTTATGGATGAACCAATGTACCATGTCCGCTAAGATAATGTCAAATGGACGCTGCATGCACTATGTACATATGTACTTGTGTATGAACCAATGTACCATGTCCACTAAGATTATGTCAACTGGACGCTGCATGCACTAAGTATATATGTACTTATGTATGAACCAATGTACCATGTCCAATAAGATAATGTCAAATGGACGCTATATGCACTATGTACATATGTACTTAAGGATGTACCAATGTACAATGTCCGCTAAGATAATGTCAAATGGACGCTGCAAGCACTATGTATATATGTACTTATGGATGTACCAATGTACCATATCAACTAGAATAATGTCAAATGGACGCTGCATTTACTATGTACATATGTACTTATGGATGTACCAATGTACCATGTCCACTAAGATAATGTCAAATGGACGCCATATGCACTATGTATATATATACTTATGGATGAACCAATGTACGTGTCCGCTAAGATAATGTCAAATGGACGCTATATGCACTATGCACATATGTACTTATGGATGTACCAATGTACCTTGTCCACTAAGATAATGTCAAATGGACGCTGCATGCACTTTGAATATACGTACTTATGGATGCACAAATGTACCATGTCCACTATGATAATGTCAAAGTGACGCGGCATGAACTATGTATATATGTACCTATGGATCAACCAATGTACCATGTCCGCTATGATATTGTCAAATGGACGCTATATGCACTATGTATATATGTACCTATGGATGAACCAATGTACCATGCCCACTAAGATAATGTCAAATGGACGCTGCATGCAATATGTATATATGTACTTACGTATGAACCAATGTACCGTGTCCAATAAGATAATGTCAAATGGACGCTATATGCACTATGTACATATGTACTTATGGATGTATCAATGTACAATGTCCACTAAGATAATGTCAAATGGACGCTATATGCACTATGTATATATGTACTTATGGATGTACCAATGTACCATGTCCGCTATGATAATGTCAAATGGACGCTTCTTGCACTATGTACAAATGTACTTATGGATGAACCAAAGTACCATGTCCGCTAAGATATTGTCAAATGGACGCAGCGTGCACTATGTACATATGTAATTATGGATGCACCAATGTACCATGTCCACTAAGATAATGTCAAATAGAAGCTATATGCACTATGTACATATGTACTTATGGATCAACCAATGTACCATGTCCGGTAAGATATTGTCAAATGGACGCTATATGCTCTATGTATTTATGTACCTGTGGATGAACCAATGTACCATGCCCACTAAGATAATGTCAAATGGACGCTATATGCACTATGTATATATGTACTTATGGATGTACCATGTCCGCTATGATAATGTCAAATGGACGCTGCTTGCACTATGTATATATGTACATATGGATGAACCAATGTACCATGTCCACTAAGACAATGTCAAATGGACGCTGCATGCACTATGTGTATATGTACTTAAGGATGCACCAATGTACCATGTCCGCTAAGATAATGCCAAATGTACGCTACATGCACTATGCATATATGTACTTATGGATGCACCGATGTACCATGTCCGCTAAGATAATGTCAAATGGACGCTGCATGCACTATGTACATATGTAATTATGGATGCACCAATGTACCATGTCCACTAAGATAATGTTAAATTGACGCAGCATGCACTATGTACATATGTATTTATGGATGAACCAATGTACATGTCCGCTAAGATAATGTCAAATGGACGCTATATGCACTATGTACATATGTACTTATGGATGAACCAATGTACCATGTCCGCTAAGATAATGCCAAATGGACGCTGCATGCACTATGTACATATGTACCTGTGTATGAACCAATGTACCATTTCCACTAAGATAATGTCAAATTGACGCTATATGCATTATGTACATATGTACTTATGGATGGACCAATGTACCATGTCCGCTAAGATAATGTCAAATGGACGCTGCATGCACTATGTATATATGTACTTATGGATGTACCAATGTACCATGTCCACTAAGATAATGTCAAATGGACGCTGCATGCCCTATGTACATATGTAATTATGGATGTACCAATGTACCATGTCCACTAAGATAATGTCAAATGGACGCTGCATGCACTATGTACATATGTACTTATGGATGTACCAATGTACCATGTCCACTAAGATAATGTCAAATGGAAGCTATATGCACTATGTACATATATACTTATGGATGTACCAATGTACCATGTCCACTAAGATAATGTCAAATGGACGCTATATGCACTATGTACATATGTACTTATGGATGTACCAATGTACCATGTCCGCTATTATAATGTCAAATGGACGCTATATGGACTATGTACATATGTACTTATGGATACACCAATGTACCATGTCCATTAAGCTAATGTCAAAAGTACGCTATATGCACTATGTACATATGTATTTTGGATGTACCAATGTACCATGTCCGCTATGATAATGTCAAATGGACGCTGCATGCACTATGTATATATGTACTTATGGATGCACCAATGTACCATGTCAACTAAGATAATGTCAAATGGACGCTGCATGGACTATGTATATATGTACTTATGTATGAACCAATGTACCATGTCCACTAAGATAATGTCAAATGGACGCTGCATGCACTTTGTATATATGTTCTTATGGATGCACAAATGTACCATGTCCACTAAGATAATGTCAAAGTGACGCGGCAAGAACTATGTATATATGTACCTATGGATCAACCAATGTACCATGTCCGCTATGATATTGTCAAATGGACGCTATATGCACTATGTATATATGTACCTATGGATGAACCAATGTACCATGCCCACTAAGATAATGTCAAATGGACGCTGCATGCAATATGTATATATGTACTTACGTATGAACCAATGTACCATGTCCAATAAGATAATGTCAAATGGACGCTATATGCAATATGTACATATGTACTTATGGATGTATCAATGTACAATGTCCACTAAGATAATGTCAAATGGACGCTATATGCACTATGTATATATGTACTTATGGATGTACGAATGTACCATGTCCGCTATGATAATGTCAAATGGACGCTTCTTGCACTATGTACAAATGTACTTATGGATGAACCAATGTACCATGTCCGCTAAGATATTGTCAAATGGACGCAGCGTACACTATGTATATATATAATAATGGATGTACCAATGTACCATGTCCACTAAGACAATGTCAAATGGAAGCTATATGCACTATGTACATATATACTTATGGATGTACCAATGTACCATGTCCACTAAGATAATGTCAAATGGACGCTATATGCACTATGTACATATGTACTTATGGATGTACCAATGTACCTTGTCCGCTATGATAATGTCAAATGGACGCTATATGGACTATGTACATATGTACTTATGGATGTACCAATGTACCATGTCCACTAAGATAATGTCAAATGGAAGCTATATGCACTATGTACATATATACTTATGGATGTACCAATGTACCATGTCCACTAAGATAATGTCAAATGGACGCTATATGCACTATTTACATATGTACTTATGGATGTACCAATGTACCATGTCCGCTATGATAATGTCAAATGGACGCTATATGGACTATGTACATATGTACTTATGGATAAACCAATGTACCATGTCCATTAAGATAATGTCAAAAGTACGCTATATGCACTATGTACATATGTATTTTGGATGTACCAATGTACCATGTCCGCTATGATAATGTCAAATGGACGCTGCATGCACTATGTATATATGTACTTATGGATGCACCAATGTACCATGTCAACTAAGATAATGTCAAATGGACGCTGCATGGACTATGTATATATGTACTTATGTATGAACCAATGTACCATATCCACTAAGATAATGTCAAATGGACGCTATATGCAATATGTACATATGTACTTATGGATGTACCAATGTACCTTGTCCGCTAAGATAATGTCAAATGGACGCTGCAAGCACTATGTATATATGTACTTATGGATGTACCAATGTACCATGTCCACTAGAATAATGTCAAATGGACGCTGCATTTACTATGTACATATGTACTTATGGATGAACCAATGTACATGTCCGCTAAGATAATGTCAATTGGACGGTATATGCACTATGCACAGATGTACTTATGGATGTACCAATGTACCATGTCCACTAAGATAATGTCAAATGGACGCTGCATGCACTTTGTATATATGTTCTTATGGATGCACAAATGTACCATGTTCACTAAGATAATGTCAAAGTGACGCGGCAAGAACTATGTATATATGTACCTATGGATCAACCAATGTACCATGTCCGGTAAGATATTGTCAAATGGACATTATATGCTCTATGTATATATGTACCTGTGGATGAACCAATGTACCATGCCCACTAAGATAACGTCAGATGGACGCTGCTTGCACTATGTATATATGTACATATGGATGAACCAATGTACCATGTCCGGTAAGATATTGTCAAATGGACGCTGCATGCACTATGTATATATGTAATAATGGATGTACCAATGTACCATGTCCACTAAGACAATGTCAAATGGACGCTGCATGCACTATGTATATATGTACTTAAGGATGCACCAATGAACCATGTCCGCTAAGATAATGCCAAATGTACGCTCTATGCACTATGCATATATGTACTTATGGATGCACCAATGTACCATGTCCGCTAAGATAATGTCAAATGAACGCTGCATGCACTATGTACATATGTACTTCTGGATGTACCAATGTACCATGTCCACTAAGATAATGTTAAATTGACGCAGCATGCACTATGTACATATGTACATATGGATGAACCAATGTACATGTCCGCTAAGATAATGTAAAATCACGCTATATGCACTATCTACATATGTACTTATGGATGAACCAATGTACCATGTCCGCTAAGATAATGTCAAATGGACGCTGCATGCACTATGTACATATGTACTTGTGTATGAACCAATGTACCATGTTCACTAAGATTATGTCAAATGGACGCTGCATGCACTATGTATATATGTACTTATGTATGAACCAATGTACCATGTCCAATAAGATAATGTCAAATGGACGCTATATGCACTATGTACATATGTACTTAAGGATGTACCATAGTACAATGTCCGCTAAGATAATGTCAAATGGACGCTGCAAGCACTATGTATATATGTACTTATGGATGTACCAATGTACCATATCCACTAGAATAATGTCAAATGGACGCTGCATTTACTATGTACATATGTACTTATGGATGTACCAATGTACCATGTCCACTAAGATAATGTCAAATGGAAGCCATATGCACTATGTATATATATACTTATGGATGAACCAATGTACGTGTCCGCTAAGATAATGTCAAATGGACGCTATATGCACTATGCACATATGTACTTATGGATGTACCAATGTACCTTGTCCACTAAGATAATGTCAAATGGACGCTGCATGCACTTTGAATATACGTACTTATGGATGCACAAATGTACCATGTCCACTATGATAATGTCAAAGTGACGCGGCATGAACTATGTATATATGTACCTATGGATCAACCAATGTACCATGTCCGCTATGATATTGTCAAATGGACGCTATATGCACTATGTATATATGTACCTATGGATGAACCAATGTACCATGCCCACTAAGATAATGTCAAATGGACGCTGCATGCAATATGTATATATGTACTTACGTATGAACCAATGTACCATGTCCAATAAGATAATGTCAAATGGACGCTATATGCACTATGTACATATGTACTTATGGATGTATCAATATACAATGTCCACTAAGATAATGTCAAATGGACGCTATATGCACTATGTATATATGTACTTATGGATGTACCAATGTACCATGTCCGCTATGATAATGTCAAATGGACGCTTCTTGCACTATGTACATATGTACTTATGGATGAACCAATGTACCATGTCCGCTAAGATATTGTCAAATGGACGCAGCGTGCACTATGTATATATATAATAATGGAAGTACCAATGTACCATGTCCACTAAGACAATGTCAAATGGACGCTGCATGCACTATGTATATATGTACTTATGGATGTACCAATGTACCATGTCCGCTAAGATAATGCCAAATGTACGCTACATGTAATATGCATATATGTACTCATGGATGCACCAATGTACCATGTCCGCTAAGATAATGTCAAATGGACGCTGCATGCACTATGTACATATGTAATTATGGATGGACCAATGTACCATGTCCACTAAGATAATGTCAAATAGAAGCTATATGCACTATGTACATATGTACTTATGGATCAACCAATGTACCATGTCCGGTAAGATATTGTCAAATGGACGCTATATGCTCTATGTATTTATGTACCTGTGGATGAACCAATGTACCATGCCCACTAAGATAATGTCAAATGGACGCTATATGCACTATGTACATATGTACTAATGGATGTACCAATGTACCATGTCCACTAAGATAATGTCAAATGGACGCTATATGCACTATGTACATATGTACTTATGGATGTACCAATGTACCATGCCCACTAAGATAATGTCAAATGGACGCTATATGCACTATGTACATATGTACTTATGGATGTACCAATGTACCATGTCCGCTATGATAATGTCAAATGGACGCTGCTTGCACTATGTATATATGTAATTATGGATGCACCAATGTACCATGTCCGGTAAGATATTGTCAAATGGACGCTGCATGCACTATGTATATATGTAATAATGGATGTACCAATGTACCATGTCCACTAAGACAATGTCAAATGGACGCTGCATGCACTATGTGTATATGTACTTAAGGATGCACCAATGTACCATGTCCGCTAAGATAATGCCAAATGTACGCTACATGCACTATGTACATATGTAATTATGGATGCACCAATGTACCATGTCCACTAAGATAATGTTAAATTGACGCAGCATGCACTATGTACATATGTATTTATGGATGAACCAATGTACATGTCCGCTAAGATAATGTCAAATGGACGATATATGCACTATGTACATATGTACTTATGGATGAACCAATGTACCATGTCCGCTAAGATAATGCCAAATGGACGCTGCATGCACTATATACATATGTACTTGTGTATGAACCAATGTACCATTTCCACTAAGATAATGTCAAATTGACGCTATATGCATTATGTACATATGTACTTATGGATGGACCAATGTACCATGTCCGCTAAGATAATGTCAAATGGACGCTGCATGCACTATGTATATATGTACTTTTGGATGTACCAATGTACCATGTCCACTAAGATAATGTCAAATGGACGCTGCATGCCCTATGTACATATGTAATTATGGATGTACCAATGTACCATGTCCACTAAGATAATGTCAAATGGACGCTATATGCACTATGTACATATGTACTAATGGATGGACCAATGTAGCATGTCCGCTACGATAATGTCAAATGGACGCTGCATGCACTATGTACATATGTACTTATGGATGTACAAATGTACCATGTCCACTAAGATAATGTCAAATGGAAGCTATATGCACTATGTACATATATACTTATGGATGTACCAATGTACCATGTCCGCTAAGATAATGTCAAATGGACGCTATATGCACTATGTACATATGTACTTATGGATGTACCAATGTACCATGTCCGCTATGATAATGTCAAATGGACGCTATATGGACTATGTACATATGTACTTATGGATACACCAATGTACCATGTCCATTAAGCTAATGTCAAAAGTACGCTATATGCACTATGTACATATGTATTTTGGATGTACCAATGTACCATGTCCGCTATGATAATGTCAAATGGACGCTGCATGCACTATGTATATATGTACTTATGGATGCACCAATGTACCATGTCAACTAAGATAATGTCAAATGGACGCTGCATGGACTATGTATATATGTACTTATGTATGAACCAATGTACCATGTCCACTAAGATAATGTCAAATGGACGCTGCATGCACTTTGTATATATGTTCTTATGGATGCACAAATGTACCATGTCCACTAAGATAATGTCAAAGTGACGCGGCAAGAACTATGTATATATGTACCTATGGATCAACCAATGTACCATGTCCGCTATGATATTGTCAAATGGACGCTATATGCACTATGTATATATGTACCTATGGATGAACCAATGTACCATGCCCACTAAGATAATGTCAAATGGACGCTGCATGCAATATGTATATATGTACTTACGTATGAACCAATGTACCATGTCCAATAAGATAATGTCAAATGGACGCTATATGCACTATGTACATATGTACTTATGGATGTATCAATGTACAATGTCCACTAAGATAATGTCAAATGGACGCTATATGCACTATGTATATATGTACTTATGGATGTACCAATGTACCATGTCCGCTATGATAATGTCAAATGGACGCTTCTTGCACTATGTACAAATGTACTTATGGATGAACCAATGTACCATGTCCGCTAAGATATTGTCAAATGGACGCTATATGCTCTATGTATATATGTACCTGTGGATGAACCAATGTACCATGCCCACTAAGATAACGTCAAATGGACGCTGCTTGCACTATGTATATATGTACATATGGATGAACCAATGTACCATGTCCGGTAAGATATTGTCAAATGGACGCTGCATGCACTATGTATATATGTCATAATGGATGTACCAATGTACCATGTCCACTAAGACAATGTCAAATGGACGCTGCATGCACTATGTATATATGTACTTAAGGATGCACCAATGAACCATGTCCGCTAAGATAATGCCAAATGTACGCTCTATGCACTATGCATATATGTACTTATGGATGCACCAATGTACCATGTCCGCTAAGATAATGTCAAATGAACGCTGCATGCACTATGTACATATGTACTTCTGGATGTACCAATGTACCATGTCCACTAAGATAATGTTAAATTGACGCAGCATGCACTATGTACATATGTACATATGGATGAACCAATGTACATGTCCGCTAAGATAATGTAAAATCACGCTATATGCACTATCTACATATGTACTTATGGATGAACCAATGTACCATGTCCGCTAAGATAATGTCAAATGGACGCTGCATGCACTATGTACATATGTACTTGTGTATGAACCAATGTACCATGTCCACTAAGATTATGTCAAATGGACGCTGCATGCACTATGTATATATGTACTTATGTATGAACCAATGTACCATGTCCAATAAGATAATGTCAAATGGACGCTATATGCACTATGTACATATGTACTTAAGGATGTACCAATGTACAATGTCCGCTAAGATAATGTCAAATGGACGCTGCAAGCACTATGTATATATGTACTTATGGATGTACCAATGTACCATATCCACTAGAATAATGTCAAATGGACGCTGCATTTATTATGTACATATGTACTTATGGATGTACCAATGTACCATGTCCACTAAGATAATGTCAAATGGACGCCATATGCACTATGTATATATATACTTATGGATGAACCAATGTACGTGTCCGCTAAGATAATGTCAAATGGACGCTATATGCACTATGCACATATGTACTTATGGATGTACCAATGTACCTTGTCCACTAAGATAATGTCAAATGGACGCTGCATGCACTTTGAATATACGTACTTATGGATGCACAAATGTACCATGTCCACTATGATAATGTCAAAGTGACGCGGCATGAACTATGTATATATGTACCTATGGATCAACCAATGTACCATGTCCGCTATGATATTGTCAAATGGACGCTATATGCACTATGTATATATGTACCTATGGATGAACCAATGTACCATGCCCACTAAGATAATGTCAAATGGACGCTGCATGCAATATGTATATATGTACTTACGTATGAACCAATGTACCATGTCCAATAAGATAATGTCAAATGGACGCTATATGCACTATGTACATATGTACTTATGGATGTATCAATGTACAATGTCCACTAAGATAATGTCATATGGACGCTATATGCACTATGTATATATGTACTTATGGATGTACCAATGTACCATGTCCGCTATGATAATGTCAAATGGACGCTTCTTGCACTATGTACAAATGTACTTATGGATGAACCAATGTACCATGTCCGCTAAGATATTGTCAAATGGACGCAGCGTGCACTATGTATATATATAATAATGGATGTACCAATGTACCATGTCCACTAAGACAATGTCAAATGGACGCTGCATGCACTATGTATATATGTACTTAAGGATGCACCAATGTACCATGTCCGCTAAGATAATGCCAAATGTACGCTACATGTAATATGCATATATGTACTCATGGATGCACCAATGTACAATGTCCGCTAAGATAATGTCAAATGGACGCTGCATGCACTATGTACATATGTAATTATGGATGCACCAATGTACCATGTCCACTAAGATAATGTCAAATAGAAGCTATATGCACTATGTACATATGTACTTATGGATCAACCAATGTACCATGTCCGGTAAGATATTGTCAAATGGACGCTATATGCTCTATGTATTTATGTACCTGTGGATGAACCAATGTACCATGCCCACTAAGATAATGTCAAATGGACGCAATATGCACTATGTACATCTGTACTTATGGATGTACCAATGTACCATGTCCACTAAGATAATGTCAAATGGACGCTATATGCACTATGTATATATGTACTTATGGATGTACCAATGTACCATGTCCGCTATGATAATGTCAAATGGACGCTGCTTGCACTATGTATATATGTACATATGGATGAACCAATGTACCATGTCCGGTAAGATATTGTCAAATGGACGCTGCATGCACTATGTATATATGTAATAATGGATGTACCAATGTACCATGTCCACTAAGACAATGTCAAATGGACGCTGCATGCACTATGTGTATATGTACTTAAGGATGCACCAATGTACCATGTCCGCTAAGATAATGCCAAATGTACGCTACATGCACTATGTACATATGTAATTATGGATGCACCAATGTACCATGTCCACTAAGATAATGTTAAATTGACGCAGCATGCACTATGTACATATGTAATTATGGATGTACCAATGTACCATGTCCACTAAGATAATGTCAAATGGACGCTATATGCACTATGTACATATGTACTTATGGATGGACCAATGTAGCATGTCCGCTACGATAATGTCAAATGGACGCTGCATGCACTATGTACATATGTACTTATGGATGTACCAATGTACCATGTCCACTAAGATAATGTCAAATGGAAGCTATATGCACTATGTACATATATACTTATGGATGTACCAATGTACCATGTCCACTAAGATAATGTCAAATGGACGCTATATGCACTATGTACATATGTACTTATGGATGTACCAATGTACCATGTCCGCTATGATAATGTCAAATGGACGCTATATGGACTATGTACATATGTACTTATGGATACACCAATGTACCATGTCCATTAAGCTAATGTCAAAAGTACGCTATATGCACTATGTACATATGTATTTTGGATGTACCAATGTACCATGTCCGCTATGATAATGTCAAATGGACGCTGCATGCACTATGTATATATGTACTTATGGATGCACCAATGTACCATGTCAACTAAGATAATGTCAAATGGACGCTGCATGGACTATGTATATATGTACTTATGTATGAACCAATGTACCATGTCCACTAAGATAATGTCAAATGGACGCTGCATGCACTTTGTATATATGTTCTTATGGATGCACAAATGTACCATGTCCACTAAGATAATGTCAAAGTGACGCGGCAAGAACTATGTATATATGTACCTATGGATCAACCAATGTACCATGTCCGCTATGATATTGTCGAATGGACGCTATATGCACTATGTATATATGTACCTATGGATGAACCAATGTACCATGCCCACTAAGATAATGTCAAATGGACGCTGCATGCAATATGTATATATGTACTTACGTATGAACCAATGTACCATGTCCAATAAGATAATGTCAAATGGACGCTATATGCACTATGTACATATGTACTTATGGATGTATCAATGTACAATGTCCACTAAGATAATGTCAAATGGACGCTATATGCACTATGTATATATGTACTTATGGATGTACCAATGTACCATGTCCGCTATGATAATGTCAAATGGACGCTTCTTGCACTATGTACAAATGTACTTATGGATGAACCAATGTACCATGTCCGCTAAGATATTGTCAAATGGACGCAGCGTGCACTATGTATATATATAATAATGGATGTACCAATGTACCATGTCCGCTAAGATAATGTCAAATGGACGCTGCATGCACTATGTACATATGTAATTATGGATGCACCAATGTACCATGTCCACTAAGATAATGTCAAATAGAAGCTATATGCACTATGTACTTATGGATCAACCAATGTACCATGTCCGGTAAGATATTGTCAAATGGACGCTATATGCTCTATGTATTTAAGTACCTGTGGATGAACCAATGTACCATGCCCATTAAGATAATGTCAAATGGACGCTATATGCACTATGTACATATGTACTTATGGATGTACCAATGTACCATGTCCACTAAGATAATGTCAAATGGACGCTATATGCACTATGTATATATGTACTTATGGATGTACCAATGTACCATGTCCGCTATGATAATGTCAAATGGACGCTGCTTGCACTATGTATATATGTACATATGGATGAACCAATGTACCATGTCCGGTAAGATATTGTCAAATGGACGCTGCATGCACGATGTATATATGTAATAATGGATGTACCAATGTACCATGTCCACTAAGACAATGTCAAATGGACGCTGCATGCACTATGTGTATATGTACTTAAGGATGCACCAATGTACCATGTCCGCTAAGATAATGTCAAATGTACACTACATGCACTATGTACATATGTAATTATGGATGCACCAATGTACCATGTCCGCTAAGATAATGTCAAATGGACGCTATATGCACTATGCATATATGTACTTATGGATGCACCAATGTACCATGTCCACTAAGATAATGTCAAATGGACGCTATATGCACTATGCATATATGTACTTATGGATGCACCAATGTACCATGTCCACTAAGATAATGTTAAATTGACGCAGCATGCACTATGTACATATGTATTTATGGATGAACCAATGTACATGTCCGCTAAGATAATGTCAAATGGACGCTATATGCACTATGCATATATGTACTTATGGATGCACCAATGTACCATGTCCGCTAAGATAATGTCAAATGGACGCTATATGCACTATGCATATATGTACTTATGGATGCACCAATGTACCATGTCCACTAAGATAATGTTAAATTGACGCAGCATGCACTATGTACATATGTATTTATGGATGAACCAATGTACATGTCCGCTAAGATAATGTCAAATGGACGCTATATGCACTATGTACATATGTACTTATGGATGAACCAATGTACCATGTCCGCTAAGATAATGCCAAATGGACGCTGCATGCACTATGTACATATGTACTTGTGTATGAACCAATGTACCATTTCCACTAAGATAATGTCAAATTGACGCTATATGCATTATGTACATATGTACTTATGGATGGACCAATGTACCATGTCCGCTAAGATAATGTCAAATGGAAGCTGCATGCTCTATGTATATATGTACTTATGGATGTACCAATGTACCATGTCCACTAAGATAATGTCAAATGGACGCTGCATGCCCTATGTACATATGTAATTATGGATGTACCAATGTACCATGTCCACTAAGATAATGTCAAATGGACGCTATATGCACTATGTACATATGTACTTATGGATGGACCAATGTAGCATGTCTGCTACGATAATGTCAAATGGACGCTGCATGCACTATGTACATATGTACTTATGGATGTACCAATGTACCATGTCCACTAAGATAATGTCAAATGGAAGCTATATGCACTATGTACATATATACTTATGGATGTACCAATGTACCATGTCCACTAAGATAATGTCAAATGGACGCTATATGCACTATGTACATATGTACTTATTGATGTACCAATGTACCATGTCCGCTATGATAATGTCAAATGGACGCTATATGGACTATGTACATATGTACTTATGGATACACCAATGTACCATGTCCATTAAGCTAATGTCAAAAGTACGCTATATGCACTATGTACATATGTATTTTGGATGTACCAATGTACCATGTCCGCTATGATAATGTCAAATGGACGCTGCATGCACTATGTATATATGTACTTATGGATACACCAATGTACCATGTCAACTAAGATCATGTCAAATGGACGCTGCATGGACTATGTATATATGTACTTATGTATGAACCAATGTACCATGTCCACTAAGATAATGTCAAATGGACGCTATATGCAATATGTACATATGTACATATGGATGTACCCATGTACCTTGTCCGCTAAGATAATGTCAAATGGACGCTGCAAGCACTATGTATATATGTACTTATGGATGTACCAATGTACCATGTCCACTAGAATAATGTCAAATGGACGCTGCATTTACTATGTACATATGTACTTATGGATGTACCAATGTACCATGTCCACTAAGATAATGTCAAATGGACGCCATATGCACTATGTACATATGTACTTATGGATGAACCAATGTACATGTCCGCTAAGATAATGTCAAATGGACGGTATATGCACTATGCACATATGTACTTATGGATGTACCAATGTACCATGTCCACTAAGATAATGTCAAATGGACGCTGCATGCACTTTGTATATATGTTCCTATGGATGCACAAATGTACCACGTCCACTAAGATAATGTCAAAGTGTTGCGGCAAGAACTATGTATATATGTACCTATGGATCAACCAATGTACCATGTCCGGTAAGATATTGTCAAATGGACGCTATATGCTCTATGTATATATGTACCTGTGGATGAACCAATGTACCATGCCCACTAAGATAACGTCAAATGGACGCTGCTTGCACTATGTATATATGTACATATGGATGAACCAATGTACCATGTCCGGTAAGATATTGTCAAATGGACGCTGCATGCACTATGTATATATGTAATAATGGATGTACCAATGTACCATGTCCACTAAGACAATGTCAAATGGACGCTGCATGCACTATGTATATATGTACTTAAGGATGCACCAATGTACCATGTCCGCTAAGATAATGCCAAATGTACGCTCTATGCACTATGCATATATGTACATATGGATGCACCAATGTACCATGTCCGCTAAGATAATGTCAAATGAACGCTGCATGCACTATGTACATATGTACTTCTGGATGTACCAATGTACCATGTCCACTAAGATAATGTTAAATTGACGCAGCATGCACTATGTACATATGTACATATGGATGAACCAATGTACATGTCCGCTAAGATAATGTCAAATGGACGCTATATGCACTATCTACATATGTACTTATGGATGAACCAATGTACCATGACCGCTAAGATAATGTCAAATGGACGCTGCATGCACTATGTACATATGTACTTGTGTATGAACCAATGTACCATGTCCCTTAAGATTATGTCAAATGGACGCTGCATGCACTATGTATATATGTACTTATGTATGAACCAATGTACCATGTCCAATAAGATAATGTCAAATGGACGCTATATGCACTATGTACATATGTACTTACGGATGTACCAATGTACCATGTCCGCTAAGATAATGTCAAATGGACGCTGCAAGCACTATGTATATATGTACTTATGGATGTACCAATTTACCATGTCCACTAGAATAATGTCAAATGGACGCTGCATTTACTATGTACATATGTACTTATGGATGTACCAATGTACCATGTCCACTAAGATAATGTCAAATGGACGCCATATGCACTATGTATATATGTACTTATGTATGAACCAATGTACCATGTCCAATAAGATAATGTCAAATGGACGCTATATGCACTATGTACATATGTACTTATGGATGTATCAATGTACAATGTCCACTAAGATAATGTCAAATGGACGCTATATGCACTATGTATATATGTACTTATGGATGTACCAATGTACCATGTCCGCTATGATAATGTCAAATGGACGCTTCTTGCACTATGTACAAATGTACTTATGGATGAACCAATGTACCATGTCCGCTAAGATATTGTCAAATGGACGCAGCGTGCACTATGTATATATATAATAATGGATGTACCAATGTACCATGTCCACTAAGACAATGTCAAATGGACGCTGCATGCACTATGTATATATGTACTTGAGGATGCACCAATGTACCATGTCTGCTAAGATAATGTCAAATGGACGCTGCATGCACTATGTACATATGTAATTATGGATGCACCAATGTACCATGTCCACTAAGATAATGTCAAATAGAAGCTATATGCACTATGTACATATGTACTTATGGATCAACCAATGTACCATGTCCGGTAAGATATTGTCAAATGGACGCTATATGCTCTATGTATTTATGTACCTGTGGATGAACCAATGTACCATGCCCACTAAGATAATGTCAAATGGACGCTATATGCACTATGTACATATGTACTTATGGATGTACCAATGTACCATGTCCACTAAGATAATGTCAAATGGACGCTATATGCACTATGTATATATGTACTTATGGATGTACCAATGTACCATGTCCGCTATGATAATGTCAAATGGACGCTGCTTGCACTATGTATATATGTACATATCGATGAACCAATGTACCATGTCCGGTAAGATATTTTCAAATGGACGCTGCATGCACTATGTATATATGTAATAATGGATGTACCAATGTACCATGTCCACTAAGACAATGTCAAATGGACGCTGCATGCACTATGTGTATATGTACTTAAGGATGCACCAATGTACCATGTCCGCTAAGATAATGCCAAATGTACGCTACATGCACTATATACATATGTAATTATGGATGAACCAATGTACATGTCCGCTAAGATAATGTCAAATGGACGCTATATGCACTATGTACATATGTACTTATGGATGAACCAATGTACCATGTCCGCTAAGATAATGCCAAATGGACGCTGCATGCACTATGTACATATGTACTTGTGTATGAACCAATGTACCATTTCCACTAAGATAATGTCAAATTGACGCTATATGCATTATGTACATATGTACTTATGGATGGACCAATGTACCATGTCCGCTAAGATAATGTCAAATGGACGCTGCATGCACTATGTATATATGTACTTATGGATGTACCAATGTACCATGTCCACTAAGATAATGTCAAATGGACGCTGCATGCCCTATGTACATATGTAATTATGGATGTACCAATGTACCATGTCCACTAAGATAATGTCAAATGGACGCTATATGCACTATGTACATATGTACTTATGGATGGACCAATGTAGCATGTCCGCTACGATAATGTCAAATGGACGCTGCATGCACTATGTACATATGTACTTATGGATGTACCAATGTACCATGTCCACTAAGATAATGTCAAATGGAAGCTATATGCACTATGTACATATATACTTATGGATGTACCAATGTACCATGTCCACTAAGATAATGTCAAATGGACGCTATATGCACTATGTACATATGTAGTTATGGATGTACCAATGTACCATGTCCGCTATGATAATGTCAAATGGACGCTATATGGACTATGTACATATGTACTTATGGATACACCAATGTACCATGTCCATTAAGCTAATGTCAAAAGTACGCTATATGCACTATGTACATATGTATTTTGGATGTACCAATGTACCATGTCCGCTATGATAATGTCAAATGGACGCTGCATGCACTATGTACATATGTACTTATGGATGTACCAATGTACCATGTCCACTAAGATAATGTCGAATGGAAGCTATATGCACTATGTACATATATACTTATGGATGTACCAATGTACCATGTCCACTAAGATAATGTCAAATGGACGCTATATGCGATATGTACATATGTACTTATGGATGTACCAATGTACCATGTCCGCTATGATAATGTCAAAGGGACGCTGCATGCACTATGTATATATGTACTTATGGATGCACCAATGTACCATGTCAACTAAGATAATGTCAAATGGACGCTGCATGGACTATGTATATATGTACTTATGTATGAACCAATGTACCATGTCCACTAAGATAATGTCAAATGGACGCTATATGCAATATGTACATATGTACTTATGGAAGTACCCATGTACCTTGTCCGCTAAGATAATGTCAAATGGACGCTGCAAGCACTATGTATATATGTACTTATGGATGTACCAATGTACCATGTCCACTAGAATAATGTCAAATGGACGCTGCATTTACTATGTACATATGTACTTACGGATGTAACAATGTACCATGTCCACTAAGATAATGTCAAATGGACGCCATATGCACTATGTACATATGTACTTATGGATGAACCAATGTACATGTCCGCTAAGATAATGTCAAATGGACGGTATATGCACTATGCACATATGTACTTATGGATGTACCAATGTACCATGTCCACTAAGATAATGTCAAATGGACGCTGCATGCACTTTGTATTTATGTTCTTATGGATGCACAAATGTACCATGTCCACTAATATAATGTCAAAGTGACGCGGCAAGAACTATGTATATATGTACCTATGGATCAACCAATGTACCATGTCCGGTAAGATATTGTCAAATGGACGCTATATGCTCTATGTATATATGTACCTGTGGATGAACCAATGTACCATGCCCACTAAGATAACGTCAAATGGACGCTGCTTGCACTATGTATATATGTACATATGGATGAACCAATGTACCATGTCCGGTAAGATATTGTCAAATGGACGCTGCATGCACTATGTATATATGTAATAATGGATGTACCAATGTACCATGTCCACTAAGACAATGTCAAATGGACGCTATATGCACTATGTATATATGTACTTATGGATGCACCAATGTACCATGTCCGCTAAGATAATGTCAAATGAACGCTGCATGCACTATGTACATATGTACTTCTGGATGTACCAATGTACCATGTCCACTAAGATAATGTTAAATTGACGCAGCATGCGCTATGTACATATGTACATATGGATGAACCAATGTACATGTCCGCTAAGATAATGTCAAATGGACGCTATATGCACTATCTACATATGTACTTATGGATGAACCAATGTACCATGTCCGCTAAGATAATGTCAAATGGACGCTGCATGCACTATGTACATATGTACTTGTGTATGAACCAATGTACCATGTCCCTTAAGATTATGTCAAATGGACGCTGCATGCACTATGTATATATGTACTTATGTATGAACCAATGTACCATGTCCAATAAGATAATGTCAAATGGACGCTATATGCACTATGTACATATGTACTTATGGATGTACCAATGTACCATGTCCGCTAAGATAATGTCAAATGGACGCTGCAAGCACTATGTATATATGTACTTATGGATGTACCAATGTACCATGTCCACTAGAATAATGTCAAATGGACGCTGCATTTACTATGTACATATGTACTTATGGATGTACCAATGTACCATGTCCACTAAGATAATGTCAAATGGACGCCATATGCACTATGTATATATATACTTATGGATGAACCAATGTACGTGTCCGCTAAGATAATGTCAAATGGACGCTATATGCACTATGCACATATGTACTTATGGATGTACCAATGTACTTTGTCCACTAAGATAATGTCAAATGGACGCTGCATGCACTTTGAATATATGTACTTATGGATGCACAATTGTACCATGTCCACTATGATAATGTCAAAGTGACGCGGCATGAACTATGTATATATGTACCTATGGATCAACCAATGTACCATGTCCGCTATGATATTGTCAAATGGACGCTATATGCACTATGTATATATGTACCTATGGATGAACCAATGTATCATGCCCACTAAGATAATGTCAAATGGACGCTGCATGCACTATGTTTATATGTACTTATGTATTAACCAATGTACCATGTCCAATAATATAATGTCAAATGGACGCTATATGCACTATGTACATATGTACTTATGGATGTATCAATGTACAATGTCCACTAAGATAATGTCAAATGGACGCTATATGCACTATGTATATATGTACTTATGGATGTACCAATGTACCATGTCCGCTATGATAATGTCAAATGGACGCTGCTTGCTCTATGTACAAATGTACTTATGGATGAACCAATGTACCATGTACGCTAAGATATTGTCAAATGGACGCAGCGTGCACTATGTATATATATAATAATGGATGTACCAATGTACCATGTCCACTAAGACAATGTCAAATGGACGCTGCATGCACTATGTATATATGTACTTATGGATGAACCAATGTACCATGTCCACTAAGATAATGTCAAATGGACGCTGCATGCACTATGTATATATGTACATATGGATGTACCAATGTGCCATGTCCGGTAAGATAATGTCAAATGGACGCTATATGCACTATGTATATATGTACTTATGGATGCACAAATGTACCATGTCCGTTATGATAATGTCAAATGGAAGCTGCATGCTCTATGAATATATGTACTTATGGATGCACCAATGTACCATGTCCGCTAAGATTTTGTCAAATGGACGCTATATGCACTATGTACTTATGTACCTATGGATGCTCCAATGTACCATGTCCGCTAAGATAATGTCAAGTGGACGCTATATGTCCTATGTATATATGTACTTAAGGATGAACCAATGTACCATGTCCGCTAAGATAAAGTCAAATGGACGCTGCATGCACTATGTATATATGTACCTATGGATGCACCAATGTACCATGTCCGCTAAGATAATGTCAAATGGACGCTGCATGCACTATGTGCATATGTACTTATGGATGTACGAATGTACCATGTCCGCTAAGATAATGTCAAATGGACGCTATATGCACTATGTATATATGTACTTATGGATGCTCCAATGTACCATGTCCGTTAAGATAATGTCAAATGGAAGCTGCATGCACTATGTATATATGTACTTATGGATGAACTAATGTACCATGTCCGCTAAGATAATGTCAAATGGACACTATATGCACTATGTATATACCTATGGATGTACCAATGTACCATGTCCACTAAGGCAATGTCAAATGGACGCTGCATGCTCTATGTACATATGTACTTATGGATGTACCATTGTTCCATGTCCACTAAGATAATGTCAAATGGACGCCATATGCACTATGTACATATGTACCTATGGATGTACCAATGTACCATGTCCACTATCATAATGTCAAATGGACGGTATATGCACTAGGTACATATGTACTTATGGATGTACCATTGTACCATGTCCAATAAGATAATGTCAAATGGACGCTGTATGCACTATGTACATATGTACTTATGGATGTACCAATGTACCATGTCCAATAAGATAATGTCAAATGGACGCTATATGCGCTATGTACATATGTACTTATGGATGTACCAATGTACCATGTCCACTAAGAGAATGTCAAATGGACGATATATGCACTATGTATATATGTACTTATGGATGCACCAATGTACCATGTCCGATAAGATAATGTCAAATTGACGCTGCATGCACTATGTATATATGTACCTATGGATCAACCAATGTAATTTGTCCGCTATGATAATGTCAAATGGACGCTATATGCACTATGTATATATGTACTTTTGGATGTACCAATGTACCATGTCCACTATGATAATGTCAAACGGACGACATATTCTCTATGTACATATGTACCTTTGGATGTACCAATGTACCACGTCCACTATCATAATGTCAAATGGACGCTATATGCACTAGGTACATATGTACTTATGGATGTACCAATGAACCATGTCCAATAAGATAATGTCAAATGGACCCTATATGCATTATGTACATATGTACGTATGGATGTACCAATTAACCATGTCCATTAAGTTAATGTCAAATGGACGCTATATGCACTATGTGTATATGTACCTATGGATGAACCAATATACAATGCCCACTAAGATAATGTCAAATGTACGCTATATGCACTATGTACATATGTACTTATGGATGTACCAATGTACCATGTCCACTAAGATAATGTCAAATGGACACTATATGCACTATGTATATATGTACTTATGGATGTACCAATGTACCATGTCCGCTATGAGAATGTCAAATGGACGCTGCATGCACTTTGTTTATATGTACTTATGGATGAACCAATGTACCATGTCCGCTAAGATAATGTCAAATGGACGCTGCAGGCACTATGTATATATGTAATAATGGATGTACCAATGTACCATTTCCACTAAGATAACGTCAAATGGACGCTGCATGCACTATGTATATATGTACTTAAGGATGCACCAATGTACCATGTCCGTAAGATAATGCCAAATGTACGCTACATGCACTATGTATATATATACTTATGGATGCACCAATGTACCATGTCCGCTAAGATAATGTCAAATGGACGCTGCATGCACTTTGTACATATGTACTTATGGATGTACCAATGTACCATGTCCACTAAGATAATGTCAATTGGACGCTGTATGCACTATGTATATATGTACCTATGGATGCACCAATGTACCATGTCCACTAAGATAATGTCAAATGGAAACTGCATGCACTATGTATATATGTACTTATGGATGAACCAATGTACCCTCTCCACTAAGATAATGTCAAATGGACGCTGCATGCACTATGTATATATGTACTTATGGATGCACCAATGTACCATGTCCGCTAAGATAATGTCAAATGGACACTATATGCAATATTTATATATGTACTTATGGATGCACCAATGTACCATGTCCGCTAAGATATTGTCAAATGGACGCTATATGCACTATGTACATAAGTACCGATGGATGCACCAATGTACAATGTCCGCTAAGATAATGTCAAATGGACGCTATATGCACTATGTATATATGTACTTATGGATGCACCAATGTACCATGTCCGCTAAGATAATGTCAAATGGACGCTATATGCACTATGTACATATGTACCTATGGAAGCAGGAATGTACCATGTCCACTAAGATAATGTCAAATGGACGCTGCATGCATTATGTATATATGTACCTATGGATGTACCAATGTACCATGTCCACTAAGATAATGTCAAATGGACTCTGTATGCAATATGTATATATGTACTTATTGATGTACCAATGTACCATGTCCACTAAGATAATGTAAAATGTACGCTGCATGCACTATGTATATATGTACTTAAGGATGCACCAATGTACCATGTCCGCTAAGATAATGTCAAATGGACACTATATGCACTATGTATATATGTACTTTTGGATGTACCAATGTACCATGTCCACTATGATAATGTCAAATGGACGCCATATGCACTATGTACATATGTACCTATGGATGTACCAATGTACCATATCCACTATCATAATGTCAAATGGACGCTATATGCACTAGGTACATATGTACTTATGGATGTACCAATGTACCATGTCCAATAATTTAATGTCAAATGGACCCTATATGCACTATGTAAATATGTACGTATGGATGTACCAATTAACCATGTCCATTAAGTTAATGTCAAATGGACGCTATATGCACTATGTGTATATATACCTATGGATGAACCAATATACAATGCCCACTAAGATAATGTCAAATGTACGCTATATGCACTATGTACATATGTACTTATGGATGTACCAATGTACCGTGTCCACTAAGATAATGTCAAATGGACACTGTATGCACTATGTATATATGTACTTATGGATGTACCAATGTACCATGTCCGCTAAGAGAATGTCAAATGGACGCTGCATGCACTATGTTTATATGTACTTATGGATGAACCAATGTACCATGTCCGCTAAGATAATGTCAAATGGACGCTGCAGGCACTATGTATATATGTAATAATGGATGTACCAATGTACCATTTCCACTAAGATAAAGAACGTCAAATGGACGCTGCATGCACTATGTATATATGTACTTAAGGATGCACCAATGTACCATGTCCGTAAGATAATGCCAAATGTACGCTATATGCACTATGTACATATATACTTATGGATGCACCAATGTACCATGTCCGCTAAGATAATGTCAAATGGACGCTGCATGCACTATGTACATATGTACTTATGGATGTACCAATGTACAATGTCCACTAAGATAATGACAAATGGACGCTATATGCACTATGTATATATGTACCTATGGATGCACCAATGTACCATGTCCACTAAGATAATGTCAAATGGAAACTGCATGCACTATGTATATATGTACTTATGGATGAACCAATGTACCCTCTCCACTAAGATAATGTCAAATGGACGCTGCATGCACTATGTATATATGTACTTATGGATGCACCAATGTACCATGTCCGCTAAGATAATGTCAATTGGACACTATATGCAATATTTATATATGTACTTATGGATGCACCAATGTACCATGTCCGCTAAGATATTGTCAAATGGACGCTATATGCACTATGTACATAAGTACCGATGGATGCACCAATGTACAATGTCCGCTAAGATAATGTCAAATGGACGCTATATGCACTATGTATATATGTACTTATGGATGCACCAATGTACCATGTCCGCTAAGATAATGTCAAATGGACGCTATATGCACTATGTACATATGTACTTTTGGATGTACCAATGTACCATGTCCACTATGATAATGTCAAATGGACGCCATATGCACTATGTACATATGTACCTATGGATGTACCAATGTACCATGTCCACTATCATAATGTCAAATGGACGCTATATGCACTAGGTACATATGTACTTATGGATGTACCAATGTACCATGTCCAATAATTTAATGTCAAATGGACCCTATATGCACTATGTACATATGTACGTATGGATGTACCAATTAACCATGTCCATTAAGTTAATGTCAAATGGACGCTATATGCACTATGTGTATATATACCTATGGATGAACCAATATACAATGCCCACTAAGATAATGTCAAATGTACGCTATATGCACTATGTACATATGTACTTATGGATGTACCAATGTACCATGTCCACTGAGATAATGTCAAATGGACACTGTATGCACTATGTATATATGTACTTATGGATGTACCAATGTACCATGTCCGCTAAGAGAATGTCAAATGGACGCTGCATGCACTATGTTTATATGTACTTATGGATGAACCAATGTACCATGTCCGCTAAGATAATGTCAAATGGACGCTGCAGGCACTATGTATATATGTAATAATGGATGTACCAATGTACCATTTCCACTAAGATAAAGAACGTCAAATGGACGCTGCATGCACTATGTATATATGTACTTAAGGATGCACCAATGTACCATGTCCGTAAGATAATGCCAAATGTACGCTACATGCACTATATATATATATATATTTATGGATGCACCAATGTACCATGTCCGCTAAGATAATGTCAAATGGACGCTGCATGCACTATGTACATATGTACTTATGGATGTACCAATGTACCATGTCCACTAAGATAATGTCAAATGGACGCTATATGCACTATGTATTTATGTACCTATGGATGCACCAATGTACCATGTCCACTAAGATAATGTCAAATGGAAACTGCATGCACTATGTATATATGTACTTATGGATGAACCAATGTACCCTCTCCACTAAGATAATGTCAAATGGACGCTGCATGCACTATGTATATATGTACTTATGGATGCACCAATGTACCATGTCCGCTAAGATAATGTCAAATGGACACTATATGCAATATTTATATATGTACTTATGGATGCACCAATGTACCATGTCCGCTAAGATATTGTCAAATGGACGCTATATGCACTATGTACATAAGTACCGATGGATGCACCAATGTACAATGTCCGCTAAGATAATGTCAAATGGACGCTATATGCACTATGTATATATGTACTTATGGATGCACCAATGTACCATGTCCGCTAAGATAATGTCAAATGGACGCTATATGCACTATGTACATATGTACCTATGGAAGCAGGAATGTACCATGTCCACTAAGATAATGTCAAATGGACGCTGCATGCATTATGTATATATGTACCTATGGATGCACCAATGTACCATGTCCGCTATGATTTTGTCAAATAGACGCTATATGCACTATGTACTTATGTACTTATTGATGCACCAATGTACCATGTCCGCTAAGATAATGTCAAATGGGCGCTATATGCCCTATGTATATATGTACTTAAGGATGAACCAATGTACCATGTCCGCTAAGATAAAGTCAAATGGACGCTATATGCACTATGTACATATGTACCTATGGATGCACCAATGTACCAAGCCCACTAAGATAATGTCAAACGGACGCTGCATGCACTATGTATATATGTTCTGTGACCGTTTAGTTGATGTCAACAACCACGATGACTCAACTAACGACACATAAATCGAATAAAAAGTACCGTGAGGATCAGGTGACCTTCCAAAAAGGCTAAAGCGGCACGTGAGTCCGTAGTCCACAGGGATCGTGGTACATGGTGACGATGGTCATAGACCGCCTAAGGAAAGGTTCACCTTAAAACTAGACTGAGAAAATAAACATCCAGACTCATGTAAAACACCGTGAAAATTTATTAATATTCACAAGCCCCTAGCCTAATTCGGAGGGTTATAATCGGCTAGTCCACAAGTTAATAAATAAACTAAGATAAAGAACAGGTCCCCTACCTGAGAAGTTACTGAAAACCCTCGCGAAAGATCTAACTCACAATGATAAAGCAACAACAACAACGCTAGGAATATGGCACGACGCAAGTCCCTAGTTCAAGTTACAAGATCAAGCTAATATCTGAATTTACATTTAACAGGGTAGCAAAACAAATCTAGGTTAGGATGGTACCATTTCGACATTTAAATTTAACATTAATTCAACTAGCTAAGTCCTATCAATTAACAAAATTTACGGCGATGACGTCCGTAAAAGAAAACAATTACATCCAAAAGCTAAGTGTACAGCCATGAAAAACAAACAATTTAATTATGCTTTATAACTATGTGCTAACGGCACACAATAAAGTAACATGTAGGGTTTAATACACTTGACATCATAAATTAATAACGAAATAGACACAGTAGTTTTATTAAAAATTCCTGCCTACACCTTGGTTTACTCTTTGTAAACCATAGTCATCTAATGTGTATAGTTACGGTGACGAATGCGCAGTTGAGACCACGTCTGACATCGCATGGCCTGAGCTCCACAAGCTACGAACTCTAGGTTCGCACATGCTTCAGGTCGCTACAAAAATGTCAACTGTCCTAGTCATTTCCTCACAAGGAAATTATCTTCAACTGCACGACTATGTCAACAGTTCCAGAATGCAAAGAACAAAGTTAGATAGAAAGAATCGTTAGTTAGGCTTGTTTTACAACAATTATGCATTTTATTATTAGAATGTCGGTTTATAGGTTTATCGTAGGTTTATGGCGAATAACATTGACAATAGCCTGGGCACGGAGTGTCTCCAACTGAGATCATTCTCCTCCAAAAAGCCTCGACTCAACAGTCGGAATATAATCAACGAGTATAACAACTCGGACACACAATAACACGGGTTACCAGCGGCGCTAAGCTCGCGTTCAATAACTCTGGGATAGGTCTGTACAACAGTTACCTTCCAGTAACATCTGGTCAACGGGATCATCCCCGGACAAAGCATACAATAACATCCTGCTATAACAGGGTAGACTTCACCATCCTATAGAAAACCTTACATAACTGTACCTGTCATACGACAATACACGCAACAGAGCGTTGAACTAACAAAAACCGATCCATAAAACAAGTGATCAAATACAAGAGTGGAAACTGATTTCCATAAGCAAAATAGCAATGAAAGGAAAAGCGAATACAAATTGTACTCTGTCCTCGTCTATAGTAGTTTTGTCTCACAATGAAGCAGGCGTGCTCTAGGTCACTGGGTTACATAACCAGTTTATTCAAGGCCGGCGATTTAATCAATACAAAACCTGCACTTGGCCGGTTCATAAAAAACCTTACCATGGGTTACGGATCTCTACAGAGTCCGTGTATCAAACGCACGCTATAAATCTGAGTATAGTAATACAATTCCGTCATTCTACCAAAGACGTCTAAATGAAAGTAAACTTACAATAACTGAAGCTCTTTGCTTTAAAAAAAATGCAACTCAGTAGTTGCTAGAACATCAAATAAAAACGTGTCTCACACGACACAAGAAAAAAATGATAAATGTGGCACAGATTCACACACTAGATCTGCTTAATGATACGTTGGGAACCGCGTTCGATGCTAGGCAACGAAACATTCCTTCTAGTTGTTAGGTTCAAACATGACCAAGAATAGCTTCTGAGCTTATTCAAAATGAAATATAATGCATTTACAAACTGGTAGTTACTGTCGACTACCTAAATGATACGACCGTTCTAACGACAGTCAGGGGTGTAACAAAGGATGGCTGCGAAGAATGCAGTCAATTAATAACCAAGGCATCTGATTGCCATAACTACAGTCAGCAAAGACTTGAAAATTACCCCAAGTAGGGTTGAACAAAATAGCCTCAAAATGACTACGATCAGGTTCAGCAAAAAGGTAGGCATTGACGTTCCACGACGTTCACCAAGCTGCACCAGGGCTGACCAAAATGTCTGACCCCAAGGGTGTCTCACTCTAAACTGAAATAAATGACATCTAACTAATCTAGTTACATCCCTACCTAGAAAAATGGCTGACACTGAGTGTGGTTGATTCACAAACTACATTAAAACTACTATACCACCAGAAACTAGAACAAAGATGGGGTGTGACAAAAACTCACGAAATGGAGGAGCTCTCACTCAGCTCTCTATTCCACAACAAGGGTTGTACATAAACCTCTCTGGCTCTCTGGATCGGTATCCTCCTCATCAGGATTCCCATCTGGACTCCCCCAAAGACCAGGGTTCAATTTGTCCCTGTCGACATCTTCGTGGATATGCCTGGAAATGGCATTTTGGCTCCTTCCCTCTCGTTCATCGTTCTGGAAGTTCCACCATCATGCTGGTTCCTGTAGAAACGTCACCCCCCCATACTGGGATGGTATTAGCCCATGGTGACTACTTCAACCATGGTGAAGATAAGTCCAATCACGTGGATAGCGAAATAAGTTGCGTGATTATTCATCCTCTCACTTCCAAAATTATAATGTCCGTCGTGACTATTATAGGCTTCAATTATAAAATACGACACAGCCTTAATCTTGCAGATGTGGATTAGCATGTGAGCTAACACTATTTTATAATGCTGCACGTGCTAGTGACGCTACTTTTGTATCACGCAGCATCCGTGATTTATACGACGTTTCAAAGATGAAATTTCCACTTTGGCAATTTAAATATCTCATACTATTATAATCACACTTATTCAGGATAATTGTAACACTATTACCTGTATATTTCCACTAGGCATCTGCCCTCCACATACGCGTGGGTAATATGTGATGTCACAGCAATGTTGTGCAATACACTATACTTGCCAATAATTATTTCCCAAGCTTCTTATTTAATTCACTGGACTTCATCGACAGTGAATATTAGTATTTGCTTGCTCGATGGCACCTTATAATCACTTTTAACGCTAAACAGCGGATATTCTTCTACGTCTCGTAGGACAAATGTAATTCCACGCCTACACAAGGCGGATTCTCAAGACGCAGTGCTCCGGTACTGGGTGTCTCTAGAAAGTAGGTCGTCAAAACGAAAACGTTGAGCGACTACTTACGTTCCTTTTTGCGTATCTGCAAGGGTATTACCTTACCTAAAGTAAAAATAAACATTCTCCAAAATGTTTTAATAATGCAGCATGACGAAATGGAATATTCTGAGTCTCGTAGGAAAGATAAAAATAATTAATAAGACCTCAGATAATAATTAGCAGTTTACACCAAAGTCAAAAGTGCGATTCACCGCTACTTCAAAGTATCGCGTGATCTCTCAGCTTCACGTGGCTTCCTGGGTGTGTTCAAAAGTACAACATCCCCTCATAAATGCTCTGTCATTAAAAAAAAAATATCACATGAACCATAGCTCAGCGGGTTCATCTGCCTCTCTGTCGTTTCAAATAAAATGTTGGGATAACATTTTTATTTGCTTTGAAATTCATTCAAGAGTGATATTTTTTTAGATTGGCTGCATTAAAGGTTCCAATGCGTTCTCCTGTCCTAATGTCTTCTATCACATAACTTCCATTGTTTAAAGGCTGTCGGATACGACTAGGGCCATAATACAAGGATAGAAATTTCCCATATATGCGGTCTATAGGACTAGAAATTCCGGGTCTCCTTATAAGGATAAGGTCTCCTTCTACTAGTGGTTCTCTAAACCTCTGGCGTCTAGTTCTTCTCAAGCGCTTGGCAGCTTGTCTGTCCATAGTCTCTCTCGCAGCTAAAAGTCTGCTGGCATGTGATGGTTGTAAACAAGGTGGATTTACAATCACACGATCCCATATTCTCAGCGGCATCTGGTTCAAATGCAAGACCATAGGTATTTGACCAGTGTTTTCATGTACTGTTGAATTAATACATTTTGCCATAATAACAAGGACTTCAGTCCATCGCCAGTGTTCTTCTTGACAATATAATCGACAGAATTTTGCGATAATAGACATCACGCATTCTGCTGGGTTGCTCTCTGGATGTCGAATAGATGATAAAACATGACCTATTTCAAGCTCATTCATGGCATTGGCAAATTCTGCTGAGGTGTACTGTGATCCGTGATCAGTCAACAAGAATTGTGGCTTTCCTGCCTCCGGTATCACTTGACGTCTAATCCTCTGAATAATCTGATGTGCAGTAGCTTTTTGAATCGGATGAAGCATCGTATATTTCGTGAACACATCCACCGTTACAACGATGTATCGATTCCCACGACGAGCCTTAGGTATTGGGCCATACAGGTCCTGTGCATACAACTCTCTAGGTTGAGTTGGTAGTATTGGTCTAGGTTGTTCCTTCAGCAAGTGTGACGTGTATTTGTTCCGCTGGCATGCGTCGCAAGCACGTAAACACTGTCTAACGGTGGCTCCTAACCCTTTCCATGTGAAAGACTCCTTGATAGTTGCAATGGTTTTGTCTGTTCCACCATGTCCAATGGATAAATGTACCATAAGAATAACAGATTCTTGGTATCTCCTAGGAATAACTGCACGCAGTTGAGTGTGGTCCTCGTCTACAAACTTGTATAAGACACGATGATAAATCAAATAATCATCTGCAACAGCAGCAATCCTTGCATAATGATCATCCTGTGGATCCATTCTTCGTTCTAGGAAACGGATAATATGTCTGAGTTCCTCCTCACGTCGCTGTCCTTCAGGTAAATGACGAAATCGGCGAAGGTGTTCCTCGCATTCTCCCTCGATGTCTATGGCATTAACAGTAGCTTCAGGATTCCGGCTGAGGATGTCGGCCAACACATTCTCTCTGCCTGGTCGATAAACTATTTCCAAATCGAACTGTTGGAGAAACAGCGTCCAACGTGTGATCCTGTCGCTTGCCAGTCTTGTTCTCAAGATGAAGGTCAACGCATGATGATCGGTTCTCACAATAATCCTCTGACCTAACAGAAGTTTCTGCCAGTATTCAAGTGCGTAAACAATTGCAAGTGCTTCTATCTCGGTCGTGAAGTAGTGAGATTCATGTGCTCTTAAACGTCGGCTTAAGAAAGCGATGTAATGACGTTTCTTCTCATCATCTTCTTGCAGTAAAATGGCTCCTATACCAATGGCAGATGCATCAGTTTCTAGAATAAAGTTCCGAGAGTAATCTGGATATTCTAACTGAATTGAGTCCACAAGCATCTGTTTAGCTCTCCTGAAAGCTATCTCGCATTCATCATTCCAGTTCCACCTGCAGTTCTTTTTTAATAATCCTTGCAGTGGTGCAACAGTTTCGGAATACTTCTCACAATGAGCAGCAAAGAATTGGAGAATTCCTAAGAATTGTCTCACGTGTTTCACACGGGTTGGTGTTGGAAATGCAGCAACAGTTCTAATCTTTGCCGGATTCGGTCTATATCCTTCTCCATTGATTATGTGTCCTACGAATTTCACTTCTTCCTGAAAAAATCGACACTTGTCAAACTTGACCTTAAAATTTGCCTGTCGGAGATTCTCAAAAACAAGGCACAATGTCTTTAAATGCTCTTCTTCTGTTCCCGAAGCTATGATTATGTCATCCACATAACATATTACTTTCTGCTTCACTTCATGAGTCAGCTTGGCATCAAGTGCTCTGATTAATGCGGCTCCGGCATTTTTCAATCCAAATGGTAGTTTTTGGAATACATAAGTAGTCTGATCAAACAAGAATCCAGTATATTTCTGAGTATGCTCAGATAATCTGATATGGTAATAAGACTGAACCAAGTCTAATGATGAAAATATCATTTTTCCTTTGAACTTCCTGAGAATGTCCCTAATCTTGGGCGGTCTGTCGTGCTCAGGAGCTAGGCGTTCATTCAAGGCTCTGGCATCAAGACAAAGTCTCAAGCTTCCATCTACCTTAACCACAGGTATTATGGGATTCAAGAAAGGAGTCGGTGATTTCTTGATTGTACCTGCTGCTTCCATCTCATGGATCTTCTTAGCAGCTTCTTCGAGATGTTTCTCGGCAATCGGATAGATCCTTTTCTGGAATGGGGAATCGTCCAGTAATACCAGATCATACTCGTAGTCTAATATCTCACCAGGTGTGGTGTCGAATATATCTCTGTATTCGTTCAGTATTGCCTCAAGATCCTCATGTGTGGGTGCTGATAACGATTCTGCCTCTTCGTCGGCATCTAGTGTCGCCTCAATTTCCTTGCCCTTTAATGCTTCGACTACGTCTACTTCGGATAGGAATTCCGGTTCTTCTTCAATTAGGCTCATCTGAATGGGTTCGTTCGGCTTGAACTCTACCGTATTCCGTCCCATGTCAATGATTCCATCATATTTTCTAATGAAGTCTGCGCCTAAAATGGCATCATGATGCAGGCCCTTCATTACGAGAAATTCGTGCAAGTACACGTGGCTCGAAATCTTCACAGTACACAAAATCTGGATTTTGCACGTTACAACGCGGTCAGGTATGACACCTCTGACTCTTATAGCTGAAATGGGCAACTCCGTCACCTCAGAGTTTGCTCTAAGTCTGGCATGGCAATCGGCGGAAATTACACTAATCATCGCTCCAGTATCGATGAGTATGACAACACTGACTTCATTCAAGGTGGCTACAATCTTGGGTAGACGTGTTAATTCATAATTGTGGTTCGTCGTTCGTCGTTCGTCCAACAAGTCTTCTTGGATTGGCTCCCAGATTAATATAGAGGCAGTTACTCGGTGCTCAACCAAACAAGAATCTATTGATTTTTCGGAGGTTTTTTTTTCTGTCATGGCGAGAAGTACTGGTCTGGTTCTGCTCCGTCTCCTGCGCCGAATGTCTATTTTCCCTCGAAGTAGGGTTCCGTTCTCCCTCTTCTTGGATCTGCAATTCTCTCAATTGTTGGAGGTACTCACGGCTCTCCCGCGCTCTTCCTTTCCAATCCCTGTCTGGCTGGTATCTAGGGTCTCGATTTCTGTCGTAACCCCCACTATATCGATAGTCTCTACGGATACGTCCGTGTTGCTGATTTCTTCCTTCATTCCCTCGGCGGTTGTTTTCATGACGTCGGTTGTCGTCCGTCCTTCGGTCGAATCGCCGGTCCCAATGACTTCGCCGGTCATCATGTTGATTTCGAGTATACGGAGTGTTGTTCCATTCTCTCCTGTTATAACTGTAATTGTTATCACGTCGCCCAGAATCCTGTGTGGTTTGTGTTTGTTGTGGCGTCTGGCTCACTTTATCAACAGTCGTCAGATTCATATGTCTATCCTCGCGCCTATCAGCCTTCTGCTGACGGTGTGTAGGAAACTGTTCTGTGTTAGCGTCCAACCTTCGCAGTATCTGGTCACACTGCTGGAAAGTGGATGCCCCTGCAGCGATTAACACACGTTGTACATCCGCAGGGTACTGCCAAACAATTGTGTTCACCAAATCTTGTTCGGACAATGGAGGCTGAAGACAACGGAGCTTCGCGAGCTGTATTGCGAAGTAATTCGCATAACGAGTAGGTGTATTGGAACTGTACCTTCGAGTGTACATCTCAGCTCGTATGCTCTGCTGGATGTCGCTCGACCAATATGTTCTTAATAACGCTTCCTTAAAGTCTTGGTAGCCTGTGAATGAGTATCGGAATGCTCTGAACCAGGTACCGGCTTGTCCCTCAAGCAGTCGCTCTATAACTCTTAGTTCCCTCTCTGGAGTTACCATAGTATCACGTAAGTAGCTTTCGACATTTGCTAGGAATTCCACTGGAGTAACACCGCTCCCAGTTCCCGAGAAGCGAGCTGGTTGCTCCTCTCTTGAACGAATTATGGTGACATTTCCCTGCGTATTCGCGGGTCTGAAAGTATTTTGCATGTAACTCTGCGTAGGAGTGTTAGTCTCATGACTAATTCGATTAGATGCTGGTTGAAACGGGTGAGCGTTAAAGTTCAAGGTCTGACCTTGCGCTAAATTAGTGAATTGTGACGGTTGCGGTTCCATAGGCGCGCTGGGTTGGAAATGGGTAGGCATCATTCCTCCTGATTGAGATATAGGCGTTTCCTGAGATTCTCCCATCTGTGGGTGTACGTGTCTCTCTCTTGGTGTCGTCTCGAGTCTGTCCAGGCGTCTTTCTATTACTTCAAGACCTGGGATGGTTCTGGCTGCGACTTTGTTGCATAAGTCGTTCAATTGCAGCTCGATCCTGTCAACCTTTCCCTTGAGGTTTGTGTCTACCTCGCGTATGGCCGTCCTAAGGTTATAACTGAGGTCTAACCTCTCGGTCACCGCGACTTCCTCAAATCTCTTTTGTAAGGAATCGATATCTCCTTCAACTCTGGACATATTTTCTTGGATTTTACCCACATCGTCTCTAACCTCGGCTACCTTAGCCTCGACTGTAGCTTCGTGTTCGTTGAGGTCACCTCTCAATAACATGAGGTCAATTTTGTGTTCCTCATGATGAACATCAACTGTCTCACGTAGACTGGCTACGGTTTCCGTCAATTCAGAAATGTTTCTCCTGTTGGTGTTAAGTTCCTCTTTAATCTCCATCATGCCATCAACGATAGTCTTCACGTTTGATATTAACGGCATTGGCAGCTCCTCTCATCAAGATTAAACCAACGTTCATGGTTGCCATGTCCTTCTTCACATTTCCGATAAATCCCTCGACGTGATCTAGTCGAGTCCCGAATTCTTCCCTGGTATGTTCCAGATCTGCTCTCATGTCTATCTGGACTTTATTCAAGGTTGTCTGAATTTGAGCTGTGTGCTCCTCCAATCGGTTTTGCACCTCCTCCCTAGCTCTATTCATCTGGTCGGTTAAGCAATCTACGCGCTGGTTAGCCTCCTGATGGTGTCGTATGACATCAACCCTAACAGCTGCTAGACCTGTCGTCAGATCATTTCTCGCTTCGATCCTATATGTGTCCATGTCTGCCCTGACTTGAGTTAAATCAGCCCTAACATTATTTATAGACTGAGTGTTAATCTCTAAGTCCTGTCTTACATTGTTCATAGACTGAGTGTTAATCTCTAAGTCCTGTCTAATCTGGTCCACATGACCACTGACAGTATTTACAGCCTGAGTATTCTGACCTAAGTCAGCAGTAATCTGTTGAAGATTGGCATTCACACCTGCCATCATCTCTCCAAACACACGACGAATAGTTTCCTCATCCATAGATAAGAAATATATGAGAAAGTGAGGGATCAATTTCTACTGGAACTTACAGCTATGATTAGTTACTTGGTGGTATAAAGCTTGCTTCATTTATATAAATATCACGAGTACAGCTGGAGTATGCAAACTAAGTGCTTCTACATTTACAAAGACAACGGTGAGCAAAGCAAAGTATTACATTTACTTAGGATGAGGCATCATCAAAGAAAATCCTATCCTTCATTTATTCAACACTAAAGCCTCACCCCATGGACTTCTATCAAACATGAATGCCATGCGGTCAATTGATCTGCAGTACGACTTTCTAAGTTCGTCCCAGTCCTGTCAATTTACCATTAATCAACATTAGGATCCTCAAAAAAATAACATGGTACTGAGGGTCACCACGTTAACGTCGGCACATGAGTTGGGCGCCATTTTATGTGACCGTTTAGTTGATGTCAACAACCACGATGACTCAACTAACGACACATAAATCGAATAAAAAGTACCGTGAGGATCAGGTGACCTTCCAAAAAGGCTAAAGCGGCACGAGAGTCCGTAGTCCACAGGGATCGTGGTACATGGTGACGATGGTCATAGACCGCCTAAGGAAAGGTTCACCTTAAAACTAGACTGAGAAAATAAACATCCAGACTCATGTAAAACACCGTGAAAATTTATTAAAATTCACAAGCCCCTAGCCTAGTTCGGAGGGTTATAATCGGCTAGTCCACAAGTTAATAAATAAACTAAGATAAAGAACAGGTCCCCTACCTGAGAAGTTACTGAAAACCCTCGCGAATGATCTAACTCACAATGATAAAGCAACAACAGCAACGCTAGGAATATGGCACGACGCAAGTCCCTAGTTCAAGTTACAAGATCAAGCTAATATCTGAATTTACATCTAACAGGGTAGCAAAACAAATCTAGGTTAGGATGGTACCATTTCGACATTTAAATTTAACATTAATTCAACTAGCTAAGTCCTATCAATTAACAAAATTTACGGCGATGAAGTCCGTAAAAGAAAACAATTACATCCAAAAGCTAAGTGTACAGCCATGAAAAACAAACAATTTAATTATGCTTAATAACTATGTGCTAACGGCACACAATAAAGTAACATGTAGGGTTTAATACACTTGACATCATAAATTAATAACGAAATAGACACAGTAGTTTTATTAAAAATTCCTGCCTACACCTTGGTTTACTCTTTGTAAACCATAGTCATCTAATGTGTATAGTTACGGTGACGAATGCGCAGTTGAGACCACGTCTGACATCGCATGGCCTGAGCTCCACAAGCTACGAACTCTTGGTTCGCACATGCTTCAGGTCGCTACAGAAATGTCAACTGACCTAGTCATTTCCTCACAAGGAAATTATCTTCAACTGCACGGCTATGTCAACAGTTCCAGAATGCAAAGAACAAAGTTAGATAGAAAGAATCGTTAGTTAGGCTTGTTTTACAACAATTATGCATTTTTTATTAGAATGTCGGTTTATAGGTTTATCGTAGGTTTATGGCGAATAACATTGACAATAGCCTGGGCACGGAGTGTCTCCAACTGAGATCATTCTCCACCAAAAAGCCTCGACTCAACAGTCGGAATATAATCAACGAGTATAACAACTCGGACACACAATAACACGGGTTACCAGTGGCGCTAAGCTCGCGTTCAATAACTCTGGGATAGGTCTGTACAACAGTTACCTTCCAGTAACATCTGGTCAACGGGATCATCCCCGGACAAAGCATACAATAACATCCTGCTATAACAGGTTAGACTTCACCATCCTATAGAAAACCTTACATAACTGTACCTGTCATACGACAATACACGCAACAGAGCGTTGAACTAACAAAAACCGATCCATAAAACAAGTGATCAAATACAAGAGTGGAAACTGATTTCCATAAGCAAAATAGCAATGAAAGGAAAAGCGAATACAAATTGTACTCTGTCCTCGTCTATAGTAGTTTTGTCTCACAATGAAGCAGGCGTGCTCTAGGTCACTGGGTTACATAACCAGTTTATTCAAGGCCGGCGATTTAATCAATACAAAACCTGCACTTGGCCGGTTCATAAAAAACCTTACCATGGGTTACGGATCTCTACAGAGTCCGTGTATCAAACGCACGCTATAAATCTGAGTATAGTAATACAATTCCGTCTTTCTACCAAAGACGTCTAAATGAAAGTAAACTTATAATAACTGAAGCTCTTTGCTTTAAAAAAAATGCAACTCAGTAGTTGCTAGAACATCAAATAAAAACGTGTCTCACACGACACAAGAAAAAAATGATAAATGTGGCACAGATTCACACACTAGATCTGCTTAATGATACGTTGGGAACCGCGTTCGATGCTAGGCAACGAAACATTCCTTCTAGTTGTTAGGTTCAAACATGACCAAAAATAGCTTCTGAGCTTATTCAAAATGAAATATAATGCATTTACAAACTGGTAGTTACTGTCGACTACCTAAATGATACGACCGTTCTAACGACAGTCAGGGGTGTAACAAAGGATGGCTGCGAAGAATGCAGTCAATTAATAACCAAGGCATCTGATTGCCATAACTACAGTCAGCAAAGACTTGAAAATTACCCCAAGTAGGGTTGAACAAAATAGCCTCAAAATGACTACGATCAGGTTCAGCAAAAAGGTAGGCATTGACGTTCCACGACGTTCACCAAGCTGCACCAGGGCTGACCAAAATGTCTGACCCCAAGGGTGTCTCACTCTAAACTGAAATAAATGACATCTAACTAATCTAGTTACATCCCTACCTAGAAAAATGGCTGACACTGAGTGTGGTTGATTCACAAACTACATTAAAACTACTATACCACCAGAAACTAGAACAAAGAAGGGGTGTGACAAAAACTCACGAAATGGAGGAGCTCTCACTCAGCTCTCTATTCCACAACAAGGGTTGTACATAAACCTCTCTGGCTCTCTGGATCGGTATCCTCCTCATCAGGATTCCCATCTGGACTCCCCCAAAGACCAGGGTTCGATTTGTCCCTGTCGACATCTTCGTGGATATGCCTGGAAATGGCATTTTGGCTCCTTCCCTCTCGTTCATCGTTCTGGAAGTTCCACCATCATGCTGGTTCCTGTAGAAACGTCACCCCCCCATACTGGGATGGTATTAGCCCATGGTGACTGCTTCAACCGTGGTGAAGAAAAGTCCAATCACGTGGATAGCGAAATAAGTTGCGTGATTATTCATCCTCTCACTTCCAAAATTATAATGTCCGTCGTGACTATTATAGGCTTCAATTATAAAATACGACACAGCCTTAATCTTGCAGATGTGGATTAGCATGTGAGCTAACACTATTTTATAATGCTGCACGTGCTAGTGACGCTATTTTTGTATCACGCAGCATCCGTGATTTATACGAAGTTTCAAAGATGAAATTTCCACTTTGGCAATTTAAATATCTCATACTATTATAATCACACTTATTCAGGATAATTGTAACACTATTACCTGTATATTTCCACTAGGCATCTGCCCTCCACATACGCGTGGGTAATATGTGATGTCACAGCAATGTTGTGCAATACACTATACTTGCCAATAATTATTTCCCAAGCTTCTTATTTAATTCACTGGACTTCATCGACAGTGAATATTAGTATTTGCTTGCTCGATGGCACCTTATAATCACTTTTAACGCTAAACAGCGGATATTCTTCTACGTCTCGTAGGACAAATGTAATTCCACGCCTACACAAGGCGGATTCTCAAGACGCAGTGCTCCGGTACTGGGTGTCTCTAGAAAGTAGGTCGTCAAAACGAAAACGTTGAGCGACTACTTACGTTCCTTTTTGCGTATCTGCAAGGGTATTACCTTACCTAAAGTAAAAATAAACATTCTCCAAAATGTTTTAATAATGCAGCATGACGAAATGGAATATTCTGAGTCTCGTAGGAAAGATAAAAATAATTAATAAGACCTCAGATAATAATTAGCAGTTTACACCAAAGTCAAAAGTGCGATTCACCGCTACTTCAAAGTATCGCGTGATCTCTCAGCTTCACGTGGCTTCCTGGGTGTGTTCAAAAGTACAACATCCCCTTATAAATGCCCTGTCATAAAAAAAAAATATCACATGAACCATAGCTCAGCGGGTTCATCTGCCTCTCTGTCGTTTCAAATAAAATGTTGGGATAACATTTTTATTTGCTTTGAAATTCATTCAAGAGTGATATTTTTTTAGATTGGCTGCATTAATGGTTCCAATGCGTTCTCCTGTCCTAATGTCTTCTATCACATAACTTCCATTGTTTAAAGGCTGTCGGATACGACTAGGGCCATAATACAAGGATAGAAATTTCCCATATATGCGGTCTATAGGACTAGAAATTCCGGGTCTCCTTATAAGGATAAGGTCTCCTTCTACTAGTGGTTCTCTAAACCTCTGGCGTCTAGTCCTTCTCAAGCGCTTGGCAGCTTGTCTGTCCATAGTCTCTCTCGCAAATAAAAGTCTGCTGGCATGTGATGGTTGTAAACAAGGTGGATTTACAATCACACGATCCCATATTCTCAGCGGCATCTGGTTCAAATGCAAGACCATAGGTATTTGACCAGTGCTTTCATGTACTGTTGAATTAATACATTTTGCCATAATAACAAGGACTTCAGTCCATCGCCAGTGTTCTTCTTGACAATATAATCGACAGAATTTTGCGATAATAGACATCACGCATTCTGCTGGGTTGCTCTCTGGATGTCGAATAGATGATAAAACATGACCTATTTCAAGCTCATTCATGGCATTGGCAAATTCTGCTGAGGTGTACTGTGATCCGTGATCAGTCAACAAGAATTGTGGCTTTCCTGCCTCCGGTATCACTTGACGTCTAATCCTCTGAATAATCTGATGTGCAGTAGCTTTTTGAATCGGATGAAGCATCGTATATTTCGTGAACACATCCACCGTTACAACGATGTATCGATTCCCACGACGAGCCTTAGGTATTGGGCCATACAGGTCCTGTGCATACAACTCTCTAGGTTGAGTTGGTAGTATTGGTCTAGGTTGTTCCTTCAGCAAGTGTGACGTGTATTTGTTCCGCTGGCATGCGTCGCAAGCACGTAAACACTGTCTAACGGTGGCTCCTAACCCTTTCGATGTGAAAGACTCCTTGATAGTTGCAATGGTTTTGTCTGTTCCACCATGTCCAATGGATAAATGTACCATAAGAATAACAGATTCTTGGTATCTCCTAGGAATAACTGCACGCAGTTGAGTGTGGTCCTCGTCTACAAACTTGTATAAGACACGATGATAAATCAAATAATCATCTGCAACAGCAGCAATCCTTGCATAATGATCATCCTGTGGATCCATTCTTCGTTCTAGGAAACGGATAATATGTCTGAATCCTCCTCACGTCGCTGTCCTTCAGGTAAATGACGAAATCGGCGAAGGTGTTCCTCGCATTCTCCCTCGATGTCTATGGCATTAACAGTAGCTTCAGGATTCCGGCTGAGGATGTCGGCCAACACATTCTCTCTGCCTGGTCGATAAACTATTTCCAAATCGAACTGTTGGAGAAACAGCGTCCAACGTGTGATCCTGTCGCTTGCCAGTCTTGTTCTCAAGATGAAGGTCAACGCATGATGATCGGTTCTCACAATAATCCTCTGACCTAACAGAAGTTTCTGCCAGTATTCAAGTGCGTAAACAATTGCAAGTGCTTCTATCTCGGTCGTGAAGTAGTGAGATTCATGTGCTCTTAAACGTCGGCTTAAGAAAGCGATGTAATGACGTTTCTTCTCATCATCTTCTTGCAGTAAAATGGCTCCTATACCAATGGCAGATGCATCAGTTTCTAGAATAAAGTTCCGAGAGTAATCTGGATATTCTAACTGAATTGAGTCCACAAGCATCTGTTTAGCTCTCCTGAAAGCTATCTCGCATTCATCATTCCAGTTCCACCTGCAGTTCTTTTTCAATAATCCTTGCAGTGGTGCAACAGTTTCGGAATACTTCTCACAATGAGCAGCAAAGAATTGGAGAATTCCTAAGAATTGTCTCACGTGTTTCACACGGGTTGGTGTTGGAAATGCAGCAACAGTTCTAATCTTTGCCGGATTCGGTCTATATCCTTCTCCATTGATTATGTGTCCTACGAATTTCACTTCTTCCTGAAAAAATCGACACTTGTCAAACTTGACCTTAAAATTTGCCTGTCGGAGATTCTCAAAAACAAGGCACAATGTCTTTAAATGCTCTTCTTCTGTTCCCGAAGCTATGATTATGTCATCCAGATAACATATTACTTTCTGCTTCACTTCATGAGTCAGCTTGGCATCAAGTGCTCTGATTAATGCGGCTCCGGCATTTTTCAATCCAAATGGTAGTTTTTGGAATACATAAGTAGTCTGATCAAACAAGAATCCAGTATATTTCTGAGTATGCTCAGATAATCTGATATGGTAATAAGACTGAACCAAGTCTAATGATGAAAATATCATTTTTCCTTTGAACTTCCTGAGAATGTCCCTAATCTTGGGCGGTCTGTCGTGCTCAGGAGCTAGGCGTTCATTCAAGGCTCTGGCATCAAGACAAAGTCTCAAGCTTCCATCTACCTTAACCACAGGTATTATGGGATTCAAGAAAGGAGTCGGTGATTTCTTGATTGTACCTGCTGCTTCCATCTCATGGATCTTCTTAGCAGCTTCTTCGAGATGTTTCTCGGCAATCGGATAGATCCTTTTCTGGAATGGGGAATCGTCCAGTAATACCAGATCATACTCGTAGTCTAATATCTCACCAGGTGTGGTGTCGAATATATCTCTGTATTCGTTCAGTATTGCCTCAAGATCCTCATGTGTGGGTGCTGATAACGATTCTGCCTCTTCGTCGGCATCTAGTGTCGCCTCAATTTCCTTGCCCTTTAATGCTTCGACTACGTCTACTTCGGATAGGAATTCCGGTTCTTCTTCAATTAGGCTCATCTGAATGGGTTCGTTCGGCTTGAACTCTACCGTATTCCGTCCCATGTCAATGATTCCATCATATTTTCTAATGAAGTCTGCGCCTAAAATGGCATCATGATGCAGGCCCTTCATTACGAGAAATTCGTGCAAGTACACGTGGCTCGAAATCTTCACAGTACACAAAATCTGGATTTTGCACGTTACAACTCGGTCAGGTATGACACCTCTGACTCTTATAGCTGAAATGGGCAACTCCGTCACCTCAGAGTTTGCTCTAAGTCTGGCATGGCAATCGGCGGAAATTACACTAATCATCGCTCCAGTATCGATGAGTATGACAACACTGACTTCATTCAAGGTGGCTACAATCTTGGGTAGACGTGTTAATTCATAATTGTGGTTCGTCGTTCGTCGTTCGTCCAACAAGTCTTCTTGGATTGGCTCCCAGATTAATATAGAGGCAGTTACTCGGTGCTCAACCAAACAAGAATCTATTGATTTTTCGGAGGTTTTTTTTTCTGTCATGGCGAGAAGTACTGGTCTGGTTCTGCTCCGTCTCCTGCGCCGAATGTCTATTTTCCCTCGAAGTAGGGTTCCGTTCTCCCTCTTCTTGGATCTGCAATTCTCTCAATTGTTGGAGGTACTCACGGCTCTCCCGCGCTCTTCCTTTCCAATCCCTGTCTGGCTGGTATCTAGGGTCTCGATTTCTGTCGTAACCCCCACTATATCGATAGTCTCTACGGATACGTCCGTGTTGCTGATTTCTTCCTTCATTCCCTCGGCGGTTGTTTTCATGACGTCGGTTGTCGTCCGTCCTTCGGTCGAATCGCCGGTCCCAATGACTTCGCCGGTCATCATGTTGATTTCGAGTATACGGAGTGTTGTTCCATTCTCTCCTGTTATAACTGTAATTGTTATCACGTCGCCCAGAATCCTGTGTGGTTTGTGTTTGTTGTGGCGTCTGGCTCACTTTATCAACAGTCGTCAGATTCATATGTCTATCCTCGCGCCTATCAGCCTTCTGCTGACGGTGTGTAGGAAACTGTTCTGTGTTAGCGTCCAACCTTCGCAGTATCTGGTCACACTGCTGGAAAGTGGATGCCCCTGCAGCGATTAACACACGTTGTACATCCGCAGGGTACTGCCAAACAATTGTGTTCACCAAATCTTGTTCGGACAATGGAGGCTGAAGACAACGGAGCTTCGCGAGCTGTATTGCGAAGTAATTCGCATAACGAGTAGGTGTATTGGAACTGTACCTTCGAGTGTACATCTCAGCTCGTATGCTCTGCTGGATGTCGCTCGACCAATATGTTCTTAATAACGCTTCCTTAAAGTCTTGGTAGCCTGTGAATGAGTATCGGAATGCTCTGAACCAGGTACCGGCTTGTCCCTCAAGCAGTCGCTCTATAACTCTTAGTTCCCTCTCTGGAGTTACCATAGTATCACGTAAGTAGCTTTCGACATTTGCTAGGAATTCCACTGGAGTAACACCGCTCCCAGTTCCCGAGAAGCGAGCTGTTTGCTCCTCTCTTGAACGAATTATGGTGACATTTCCCTGCGTATTCGCGGGTCTGAAAGTATTTTGCATGTAACTCTGCGTAGGAGTGTTAGTCTCATGACTAATTCGATTAGATGCTGGTTGAAACGGGTGAGCGTTAAAGTTCAAGGTCTGACCTTGCGCTAAATTAGTGAATTGTGACGGTTGCGGTTCCATAGGCGCGCTGGGTTGGAAATGGGTAGGCATCATTCCTCCTGATTGAGATATAGGCGTTTCCTGAGATTCTCCCATCTGTGGGTGTACGTGTCTCTCTCTTGGTGTCGTCTCGAGTCTGTCCAGGCGTCTTTCTATTACTTCAAGACCTGGGATGGTTCTGGCTGCGACTTTGTTGCCTAAGTCGTTCAATTGCAGCTCGATCCTGTCAACCTTTCCCTTGAGGTTTGTGTCTACCTCGCGTATGGCCGTCCTAAGGTTATAACTGAGGTCTAACCTCTCGGTCACCGCGACTTCCTCAAATCTCTTTTGTAAGGAATCGATATCTCCTTCAACTCTGGACATATTTTCTTGGATTTTACCCACATCGTCTCTAACCTCGGCTACCTTAGCCTCGACTGTAGCTTCGTGTTCGTTGAGGTCACCTCTCAATAACATGAGGTCAATTTTGTGTTCCTCATGATGAACATCAACTGTCTCACGTAGACTGGCTACGGTTTCCGTCAATTCAGAAATGTTTCTCCTGTTGGTGTTAAGTTCCTCTTTAATCTCCATCATGCCATCAACGATAGTCTTCACGTTGTTATTAACGGCATTGGCAGCTCCTCTCATCAAGATTAAACCAACGTTCATGGTTGCCATGTCCTTCTTCACATTTCCGATAAATCCCTCGACGTGATCTAGTCGAGTCCCGAATTCTTCCCTGGTATGTTCCAGATCTGCTCTCATGTCTATCTGGACTTTATTCAAGGTTGTCTGAATTTGAGCTGTGTGCTCCTCCAATCGGTTTTGCACCTCCTCCCTAGCTCTATTCATCTGGTCGGTTAAGCAATCTACGCGCTGGTTAGCCTCCTGATGGTGTCGTATGACATCAACCCTAACAGCTGCTAGACCTGTCGTCAGATCATTTCTCGCTTCGATCCTATATGTGTCCATGTCTGCCCTGACTTGAGTTAAATCAGCCCTAACATTATTTATAGACTGAGTGTTAATCTCTAAGTCCTGTCTTACATTGTTCATAGACTGAGTGTTAATCTCTAAGTCCTGTCTAATCTGGTCCACATGACCACTGACAGTATTTACAGCCTGAGTATTCTGACCTAAGTCAGCAGTAATCTGTTGAAGATTGGCATTCACACCTGCCATCATCTCTCCAAACACACGACGAATAGTTTCCTCATCCATAGATAAGAAATATATGAGAAAGTGAGGGATCAATTTCTACTGGAACTTACAGCTATGATTAGTTACTTGGTGGTATAAAGCTTGCTTCATTTATATAAATATCACGAGTACAGCTGGAGTATGCAAACTAAGTGCTTCTACATTTACAAAGACAACGGTGAGCAAAGCAAAGTATTACATTTACTTAGGATGAGGCATCATCAAAGAAAATCCTATCCTTCATTTATTCAACACTAAAGCCTCACCCCATGGACTTCTATCAAACATGAATGCCATGCGGTCAATTGATCTGCAGTACGACTTTCTAAGTTCGTCCCAGTCCTGTCAATTTACCATTAATCAACATTAGGATCCTCAAAAAAAAATAACATGGTACTGAGGGTCACCACGTTAACGTCGGCACATGAGTTGGGCGCCATTTTATGTGACCGTTTAGTTGATGTCAACAACCACGATGACTCAACTAACGACACATAAATGGAATAAAAAGTACCGTGAGGATCAGGTGACCTTCCAAAAAGGCTAAAGCGGCACGAGAGTCCGTAGTCCACAGGGATCGTGGTACATGGTGACGATGGTCATAGACCGCCTAAGGAAAGGTTCATCTTAAAACTAGACTGAGAAAATAAACATCCAGACTCATGTAAAACACCGTGAAAATTTATTAAAATTCACAAGCCCCTAGCCTAGTTCGGAGGGTTATAATCGGCTAGTCCACAAGTTAATAAATAAACTAAGATAAAGAACAGGTCCCCTACCTGAGAAGTTACTGAAAACCCTCGCGAAAGATCTAACTCACAATGATAAAGCAACAACAGCAACGCTAGGAATATGGCACGACGCAAGTCCCTAGTTCAAGTTACAAGATCAAGCTAATATCTGAATTTACATTTAACAGGGTAGCAAAACAAATCTAGGTTAGGATGGTACTGCCCCCGTAATTGAATTATATAGGGACCACGGTGGCTATTTTGGAAAATATAGCGAAAGTTATGGCTGTCATAGTTATGACGTGGGTAGTCATGACGTAAGCACGGATGACGTAAACGTTATGCCAGCAGGCTACTTGAGCTGAGATTCTCAGTGACGTCAGCATTTATTCGAGAAGGATACGAGATCTACGACGCAGTCGCAGGAAACGTGGAATTCTGCTGAGGAAGAAATTATGCTATTGGAGGGGAGACTTAAACCAATGAACGATAGTCTGAAGGAAGACGGAGATTGCTGAAACTATGGTATTTTTATTACTTTTTGGAATGCAGAATTGTGGAAATCCATTTGCAGTAGAGGCATTGTTCTGGAATTTTGGTGAAATTTATTTTCAGTTTTTGAATTATGAAAATCCGTCATGTATTGACGAAGTTGGAACTTCTAGCGATGACGCAGTAACACGCGATGGAAGGGATAGATACGCCCCTCATGAAGTTCATAAAAGGCCTTGCGCAGAAGAGAGGAGCCTCATTCCTCATTCTCAGATTATAAATCAATCGTCAGATTTCAAATAAGCATTTCAGTGAAACGTCGAGTGAATCAGTAGTGAAAAGGTCGTCTTTATAACGCGTGGCGAAGCCACTGCATAAAACGAGAGTCGAACTTACAAGCAGTGCAGGTTTACTGTGAAGTAAATCTAGGTGAAGTTGAAACGACACTTGTAACGCTTCTACAAGATTAGCTGTGAACAGTTAGCGGTCGCCTATAAGCTAATTCTCTTGTGCATTGCTAGAGTAAGGACTGTAGAAAAGCTGAACAATTTCGAAGAAGTATTTTGGAAGTTATTGACAATATTAGACGACTGACAAAAGTAATTTTCTCGCCACAGGAGAAACACTTTGTATAGCCAGATTCAACGCTACGGCTGACAGGGCTAGTGAAATAGGGAGACGTCAGATTGCTTTTGTGACACAACACTGCAGTATAATGGAGCAATTTAATATGGCAGTTTGTTCTTCTAATACTACAAACGAAGAGCATATGGAAGGCTAAAGGACTTAATGCAATTGGGACATATTTCAACGGAGTAAAATAGCAACATGGAACTTCGCTAATTGCTATTCCATACAAGCGAACATGTGGTAAATAACCATCTACACCCATGTTTCGTGAGTAAAGGCTGAATACTATCAAACAGCAATAGAAATGATTTCATACTTTCTGAATATGAATATTTCTTCGGAAATTTATACAAAAACTTCATGGCGATTTTCAACTGGAACTTCAGGGATTTTTCAAGAGAGGTCAGGGTTGTCCCGACTCACAAAGAAGATTATTGCCGGAAGGATGTCGTTCGTCTTCGTGAAGCAGTTCGATTCTTCGATGGTGCTGTTTCTGGTTTCGAGGATGGAGCTCAGCTTTAACTTGGTGAAATGGATCCATCAACAGTCTTCTTTGGGGAATTTTCCTCTGGAACGTCAATCGGCAGATAAGGTAGTCGTGAACGTTTATTGTATTTGAGTTTCTTAGCAATATTTGAGCAACCATTTTTTTCCATATTTTTGTCCTCATGTATTTTTGCCCGATATTCTTGTTTGAGATTCCTATTCTCAGTACACCTTGATGAGTTATACCTTTTTCAACGTTTTATTAAGACATTGTTATGTCATGGGCACAGTTAAATGATTTTGAATCAGTTGAGACTGATATTTAGATTTTTCAGTAATTTGCTTATTTTTGTAGTCACGATTTGACTGTAAGTTAATGATTTTTATGGCAGATTTAAATTCAGACAGCGTGTCACTTTATTAAAGTAATTCTACCCCAGTTTAATTACTTTGAACAATTTTCTGTCATCATCAAGAAGGAAGAACATTTAAATGATTTTAGAGCGTTAAAATCCAGTACGTTGTCGACGATCTTGGAAATACTAGTCGTTATTTGAATTGATTGCAACACAGACATTTATCGTCGATTATCAACGACCATTGCATCTTAGGCAATTTTGTGAAAGATGAACATTAATTATGAATTATTGAATGCATTAAATTCGTGAAACTTGTGTTAGGTTTTTTCTCATATAGAGATTTATATAATGATGTTTGCATTCCCCAGTCTAATTGGATTCTATTCGACTATATTGCAGTTAGTCGCACTTTGTTTGATGATAGTATTTTTATACTACAATTCTTTTAAGATGTTAATCTTAAATTTTGATAGACCAGACAGGCGTATATAAGCGTATTCACTATTAAATTTGTTTGTGATTGGCATATTTTTATTTAATTTCGATTCATGAATGAAATCCACGAAGTTTAAATGACAACAGTTTTGAAACAATTATTGATATACAATTTTTTAAGTCGAACTATGAATGTATAATCGATAGTGCAGCGGACATGTTGAAAGTCGCTGACGTATAATGCCCTTAAATAAATGAAGGAGATTCCCACTGTAATTAATAATGATAAAGAATTATTTGTGGAAGTTTTGTAAGTTCGGTGGAAGTTTTAATGCCATATAGATTAATATATGATGAATTTTGGGCTATTTTGAATGCAGTTTGTGCATTATTTTGTAAGCGAAGGATTTTTCCGCTAGAGTGTATTGTCATAGTTCGTTGAAAATTAATCAAGTGAATTTACTGTTATAATTAACCAGAGTTTTGAAAGAATTTGAGATAAGATTTTGAATGAAGATTACCGTCACAAATAATTAAAATTATTACAACCTTTATTAAACCATATTGTGACATTTACATGTATAACTAACCTTCATTGGTCGATTATATTAAACACGATTATGAATTTACCAACCGGATAAAACATGTGGTTCAATGTATTTCTTAAATTATTAATTTCAATAATTTAAATGTTGATATTGTAAATAATAAATGTAAATATCTTTGACAATAATGTGGAACGAAAGTAATGTTAAAGGCGTGTTTAAAAATTTTGTAATTATTTTCGACAATATTATAAACAATTTCTAATTGTTATAAATAATTTATGTGATTTTGTTATAAACATTTAAGAGTGTGTTTGATACTCTAAACTATGCTGATTAAACATTTGGATGATAACTTAACAAGTTTAAGGATAGTTAAAATAATCCAGTGGGATGTGAGTTAAACATTTGAAAGATTTGCGTCAATATGTATGAGTTGTCTTGTAGACATTTAAAGCTTTAAAAGGAGCTGAATTCTTACGCAAGTGTGGTGTGAGGAGTGCGCCCCATTTGACAGGTGTGAGCCAGGTTAAAGAGTAGACCAGCCGGCCAGACATCTGGTTACAAGCGGGTGAGGTCGATACTCCGGCCTTGTGCCTATTAATAAAGGTGTTATGTTTATTAAACGAAACCAAATGCTCTATATATATATGTCGTACCCTGACTTCCTCATCCAATCCAAATGTGTTTGAAAATGTTCCGTTATTTTTGAGCTCATGAGAGCTTACCTATTGTTTGATAAATTTGCAAGTCCTTTAGGAGGACGTAGTCAGATTGACATAGGCTACTGATAGCCACGTTTATTTTGTTGAGTTGTGAAAATCATACTCTTTATTTGGAAATAAAGCTTTTGTACAGTTCAAAGTTCTTGCCGTCGTTCTGGTTCATTTTTAAATGTCATGGTGAAGGTTATTGTGAGAGCATACTTTAAGGATCCTGTTGTCAACCCAATCCCCGAGACATTTATAAGAGGTAAGTAAAAGTAAGTATGTAACCCCGTCTATTTTGGTGTGTTCCACAATAAATTTTCTTGGTAACTTCTGTGTTCAAACCTCGGTAGTATCTGTCAGTGCCATTTTCATTGATGTAGTTGAGCTGGTGCGATTGATTGTTGGCAATCCGATTGAGGGGGCGGATATCTGACAGCCTACTATCCGGGTAAACGGGGACAGAAGGATTGGCGCACCTAAAACGTTGGGGCTCGATTCAACATAACTGGATCACCAGGTTGAACGCCAGTAGGATTGGCAAACCTAAAACGTGTGGATCGATTAGACTCAAATAAAGAGGTTGATTCTTTGTTAGATGTCTAGACCAATTGTAGAATTTAAGAGTGTGATTATATAGGAATTAAATGTTGTATTGTAGTAGGAAAATTACACTCAGAAAAGATCAGATCTTATACGACTTGAGAAAGGTTAAATGGGCTGGAAACTTAGAAAAATCGCCTATGATCTGGAATCTTATTTTATTTGACCGGCTTATGACATTTTAGTCATATTAAAGATAAAATTAAATTATTTGTATTGTAAATGTAAATTATTTGTGTTTGGATATTTTAAAATGAGCCAGGGAAATTTGAACATGTGCTTGAATTTTTTTTCAACATGAGGTGTCTTCGAAAGTTAATTATAAGGTAGTTATAAGTTAGATTTAAGACAGAAAATTGATCAAAATTATATATGGTGAAAAGTGTTGCTCAAATGTTGTTATTTTGCTCTTTTGATGTATGTCCCTACAGCAGTCTAATTTTTGAATAATATTGTAATGGCAAATGAAAGTTTGAAGATGATGTTAGCGGAGATGTCTGCTAATATGAAGCAGATGAGTGAGAGTATGAAGGAGATGGAAGCTAGGAATACTAGTCGAATGGAGGAGAATGCTAGTAATTTGTCTGCTAATTTGAAAGCAAGAATGGAGGAGAATGCTAGTAATTTGTCTGCTAACTTGAAAGCTAGCATGGATGAAAGTTTAAAGGGTCTTCAGACTAGTTCTGCTAACTTAGAGGAGAATATGTCGCGTTTACAGATTAATACCCAAGGAATTGAGAATACTGTAACTGACATCCGCTCAGACGTGTCCAATGTTAAAATAGATGTTGCTAATGTGCATAAAGATCTTACAATGTTGAATTTAGATGTTGCTAATGTCCGTAGTGATATTTCTTGTGCTAGGGCTGAGGTAGTTGTTGTCAAAAATGATGTTGCGACTGTCCAAGACAAGGTTGAGGAAGTCCAAAGAGGAATCCAAAATGTAAGAACTGATGTGTCCAATGTTCAGGTTGATATTAATAACATTCATTCGGATGTAAACGAAATGCAAAGCGACATAAATAAAATTCAACTAGAGGTAAACACAGTTTTCGTAGACGTTGCTAAAGTCCAAACTGATGTAAATAAAGTCAGGGAAGAGATAGAAAATTCGAAAACTCTTTGTACACGTAATATAAGTGCATTAACGACTAGGCTAGTTGATGAGTCAGTTAGAACGACAGCGTCTTTAGAAGGTTTAAAGTTTGATGTAGAGGTCATGAGAACCCAAGTATTAGACCATAATAAAGTATTGAAAGAGGATATTGAATTAGACATAGCAGAAATGTTAACAGAAAATGTAGCAATATGGAAAGAAGAGTGGATTAGGTCAAGTGGGGAACATGTAACCCAAATTCAGGATCGTATTGAAAGGAAACTTGCCAGTACTCAAATTGATATTAACAATGAAGTAGTACAGATTAGGAAAGATTTAAGCGTCAGGATGGATTCGCTATCCGAAAGACAAGTTGAAGATAGGACAAAATTAGATCAGGATGTGCAAACATTAAAATCTGCATTAGAGGAACAGATTCATAAAGTTGTCTCTGATGTGAATGAAACGACGAGTAAACTGCAGAATTTGAAGTTAGGAGAGGCTAATTTAATGGAGACCTACAAAGAAGAATTATTCAAGAAAGTCTTAACGGAAATCACTGACAAGGATACAGTAGGCTTGACTTGCGAAACTAGTAGGAATTATGCCAGAAGATATAACGTAGATCCAGAAGAGAGAGACGTGACTCCTGAAGAACGTATATCCAGATTCAGGGAGGAAGATGACGAGAGGAATATGGAACCTGAGTGGAACTATCGTGATAGTGGGAAAAACTACCCGGATTCATATCCGAGGAACGTAACGGTCATCAGGAATTTTGAAGATAAACCGCAAAAATTCAGTAACACGGATAGTTTGACACCTATCGAATATGTAAGGAACCTCAAAGATTATTTCATCGAAGCTCACATTCCCAGAGAGAGAGAGATGAAGATAGTGGAGAGATATTTGATTGGAGGACCCCTCGAATGGTTTCGCGCATTTAGATACACATTCAGTAACTTTGACGAGTTTGCAGAGGCATTAATCAAACGATTTTGGTCCATAGAAGCGCAGAATTCGTTAAGAGCGGAGGTGTATTCAAGAAAATACTCCGGTACTCTTCCAACGCGGTACGCTGATTTCTTTACGAGTCAATTATCCCGCTTGAGATTTTTACAACCCCCATTGTCCACGGAGCAACTTATTGATGCGATTTCTCGTATGCTGCCAGTTGAGGTGAGAGGGCTAATAATTTCGTCCAACATCAGGGATTTAACCAGCATGGATGAATTACTGAGGAGGTTAGACTACACAAGTCCAATGCCTAACGTGGTGCAGAAAGGTCAAAGGCAGGAGTATAAAGAAATAAATACTGTATATATGGACCAAGTCCAACAAACTGACAAGCCAGATGAGGAGAAAACTGACAATGTAGGTCCTCACAGGAATAATCAGTTTCGAAATAACAGATCGCAAGGTTACCGACCGTATCAACAGAGAAGAGGCTGGAACTATAACCGAGGAAATTACAATGGAAGAGGCAGATATTATAACAATAATGGTTAAAACCGAAATTATAACAGGAATAACCAGAGCCAAAACAGAAATCAGAATCCTCAAGGTCAGGTTATGACACCCGATCAGTATCAGGAAAGAGAGAAGGAAAGCCAGCAATACCTAAAAGAATTACGGGAAAAAGAAGCAGACAACCAAAAGAAAAGGCAGGATGTTGTAATCGATCCTGGGCCTTCTACGAGCCAGCAGAATTTTGAGGTCGGTAACACAAAAAAAAAACGCCGATTTCTCAACGTCAGTGAGAACCTGTAAATACATTGCCACACCACACCTGATTACGATTAATGAGATATATGAAGTGACTGATGAAGATTTGCTAGAAGAGAGGGGTATCGTTAAAGAGGAAAGACCATGTGCTTTACCTATTATTTCAGTACGGATAGATGGACAACAGTATAAAGCCCTGATGGATACTGGTGCAATTATCTCCATCATTTCAGAGGAATGTTATCAAAGTCTGCTAAGAGGAGAGAACATGACAGTTCTACCTGTTTCTACCGTCAAAGTGAGAGGGATATTCCAAGATAAGGCAGTGAAGTGCAAGATTCAAGTGTTATTGAACTTTGAGATCAATGGAAGGAATTATGAACAGATCTTCATTGTGGTGAGCAAGATCAATTTTGATATGGTGCTTGGAATCGATTTTATATCGAAGGTCGGAGCTATTATTGACATGAAGAACAGAAGTATTAGCTTTAATGATGGGTACATAATCACAGAAGAGATAGAAAAACAGGACGTGAAAAACAGTCTGGAAATAGACCTTAGGGAAGAAATTTTGAATACTATAGTTAATGAAGTGGAAAATTTAGCAGAAATACCCAGTAGAAAAACTGAAGGATTTGAAGAAATTCAGGGGGAATTTGAGGATCTGATAAAGGAATTCCAAGATATTTTCGATGAAAAGCCTGGATTGATTAAGGATTATAAATACAAGATAAGGCTGACAGATGAAACCCCTTACCAGAAGAGAATATACCCCATTCCTGAGAAATACTATCAAGAAGTACGAGGGTTAATCAGAAAAATGGAGGTAGACGGGATTATTAAAAAACAGGCGTCGTCTTATATAAACCCCATCACAGTAGTGAAGAAAAGTAATGGTCAGATACGTCTTTGTCTCGATGCCAGGACCATTAACTTGAAGATTCTTCCAGAAAATGACCGACCACCCAAGATTAGAGATCTGCTTCGAAAATTCAAAGGGAGAGCATGTTTCAGCGTTCTTGACTTGACGTCTTCATTTTATCAAGTTCAGCTGGAAGAAGATAGTATGCAGTACACTGGATTCCTATTTGACCAGACGTCATGGGTCTTTGTCCGAATGCCTTTTGGTATGGTTAACAGTGGACCAGCACTTATTCGAGCACTTGATAGTAAGCTCACTGACGAAGTGAAAGAAAATGTAATCTGCTACATTGACGATTTAATCGTATCTTCACCCAGCGCCGCAGAACATTTAGTGCACTTGAGAAAGTTGTTCGAGAATTTACGGGAGGCCAATATCAAGGTGAATTTTGGAAAATGTCAATTCTTGAAGCAGGAAATAAATTACTTGGGGCATACTATTGATAAAGATGGATATCATCCAAACATGAAAAAAGTAGATGCGATCACGAGATTTCCAAAGCCAACTAAGGTGAAACAAGTCAGAGAATTTGTAGGAGCATGCCAATTTATTAGCAGCCACTGTCCAAGATACTCGGAAATTATGGCTCCTCTGTATGACTTACTCAAGAAGAATAACAGATGGAAATGGAGTACCGCTGCAGACGAGGCTTTTGAGAAAGCAAAAGAGATGCTCAGAAATAATGTGAAACTGGAGTACCCAGACTTTGAGAAGGTGTTCTATATTGAGTCTGATGCATCAAGAGTAGGCATTAGTGCAGTCTTATACCAGAAAGACGAGGCAGGCAACAAGCACTACATTGCGTTCACTAGTCGGAAGTTGAAGAAACACGAGGAAAATTACTTCACGACGGAGCTTGAAGCGTTAGCTTTTGTAACAGCATTGCAAGCCTGGAAGAAAATACTGCTGGGACATAAGGTCATCATTATTACTGACCATAAAGCACTACAGTTTATGCTGCAAACTGACATGTCGAGTGATAGATTGACACGTTGGGCTTTGTTCACCCAACAGTTTAACGCCACTATCGTCCACCAGCCTGGGAAAGATAACTTACTGGCTGATGCTCTATCACGTAACCCTATTAAAAATGTGCAGATACACCATGTACAATTGGAGCAAGAAGATCAAGAAACCGTTAGGAGGTTAGCCCGAATCGGTGTGTCACAGAAGAGACACGCTCCAATAAGGAAAATGTACAGGTTCCTTAAGGGTTACATGGACAATACTGATGTTGACTATGCAGTTACACGGAGAAATTCACGACACTTTGTCTTGAGTGGAGACATCGTATGCAAGTATGCTGACTCTGCGCATACAAAACTCCGAATAGTCGTGCCACCTAAACTTGTTGTCAATTTAGTGTGGGTAGCTCATCACGCAACTGGACATGCCGGTTTAGATAAGACTCTTAATACTCTTCAAGAGAGATTTATCTGGACTAACATGCGTTCCAGCATTGCCAAGGTCATTAGATCTTGTGACAAATGTCAAAGAGCAAAGTATGCTTCTGCTTTATTAAAAGGAAAACCGAAGGCTATGATTCCTTCTAAGCCAAACGAACTTATGGCGACGGACATATTTGGCCCCTGTCCGAAGGGATATCAGGGTAACCAGTACCTGTTGGTTACCGTGGATGTTTTCTCAAAATTTGTTACAATGAGTCCCATGCAGAAAGCGAACACAAGGAACGTAGTAAGCAGACTGGAAAATGCTGTATTTCCTAAAGCTGGTATACCAGAATATCTACTGTCAGATCATGGAACGCAATTTACGTCCGTGGAATTTGCAGCGGATATGGAAAGGCTTGGCATTAAGCACTTATTTTCAAGCGTGCGTTACCCAGAATCGAATTCCTCAGAAAGATATATGGCTGAATTTTCGAAATTCTGTCGAATTTTCTGTCCTAATGATCATTCTGGTTGGGTGAGATTTGTACCCCTTATAGAGGAATGTCTGAACTCTACAGTGCAGGAGAGCACAGGAGAAGTGCCAATGCGACTTCATCTTGGAAGAAACCCAGAAAGGCCGTGGGATAATCTTTTCAACCACATTCCTAGAGATCCCGACGTAGGAAGGCAGCAGAGGATTGACAAGGCAAAGGAACAACTCCAGAAAGCAGCAGAGAAACGATTGAAAAGAGTAGCTGGAAAACGTTTTGGTGCACCCTTACAAGTTGGAAATCTTGTATTATTACGCAGACCTGTCAAGGCTGATATGGGCAAGAAAATATACCCCAAATTTGTAAATGTATTAATGGGGCCGTTTAGGATTACGAACGCCTATGGAAACAACTGCTATGAACTATACGATGATGAGAATAATGTCATTTACGGCAAGTTCAATGCTGGAAATTTAACAAGATACTATCCTAGAGTAAGCCAGTAATAATTCAATTTCGTGTTCAAGAGAGTTGAGGTACTTGTAACACTGAGTTTAAAAACAATTTGCAACTGTTTTTAAAACGTGGTGAGAGGAGAATGCCCCCGTAATTGAATTATATAGGGACCACGGTGGCTATTTTGGAAAATATAGCGAAAGTTATGGCTGTCATAGTTATGACGTGGGTAGTCATGACGTAAGCACGGATGACGTAAACGTTATGCCAGCAGGCTACTTGAGCTGAGATTCTCAGTGACGTCAGCATTTATTCGAGAAGGATCCGAGATCTACGACGCAGTCGCAGGAAACGTGGAATTCTGCTGAGGAAGAAATTATGCTATTGGAGGGGAGACTTAAACCAATGAACGATAGTCTGAAGGAAGACGGAGATTGCTGAAACTATGGTATTTTTATTACTTTTTGGAATGCAGAATTGTGGAAATCCATTTGCAGTAGAGGCATTGTTCTGGAATTTTGGTGAAATTTATTTTCAGTTTTTGAATTATGAAAATCCGTCATGTATTGACGAAGTTGGAACTTCTAGCGATGACGCAGTAACACGCGATGGAAGGGATAGATACGCCCCTCGTGAAGTTCATAAAAGGCCTTGCGCAGAAGAGAGGAGCCTCATTCCTCATTCTCAGATTATAAATCAATCGTCAGATTTCAAATAAGCATTTCAGTGAAACGTCGAGTGAATCAGTAGTGAAAAGGTCGTCTTTATAACGCGTGGCGAAGCCACTGCATAAAACGAGAGTCGAACTTACAAGCAGTGCAGGTTTACTGTGAAGTAAATCTAGGTGAAGTTGAAACGACACTTGTAACGCTTCTACAAGATTAGCTGTGAACAGTTAGCGGTCGCCTATAAGCTAATTCTCTTGTGCATTGCTACAGTAAGGACTGTAGAAAAGCTGAACAATTTCGAAGAAGTATTTTGGAAGTTATTGACAATATTAGACGACTGACAAAAGTAATTTTCTCGCCACAGGAGAAACACTTTGTATAGCCAGATTCAACGCTACGGCTGACAGGGCTAGTGAAATAGGGAGACGTCAGATTGCTTTTGTGACACAACACTGCAGTATAATGGAGCAATTTAATATGGCAGTTTGTTCTTCTAATACTACAAACGAAGAGCATATGGAAGGCTAAAGGACTTAATGCAATTGGGACATATTTCAACGGAGTAAAATAGCAACATGGAACTTCGCTAATTGCTATTCCATACAAGCGAACATGTGGTAAATAACCATCTACACCCATGTTTCGTGAGTAAAGGCTGAATACTATCAAACAGCAATAGAAATGATTTCATACTTTCTGAATATGAATATTTCTTCGGAAATTTATACAAAAACTTCATGGCGATTTTCAACTGGAACTTCAGGGATTTTTCAAGAGAGGTCAGGGTTGTCCCGACTCACAAAGAAGATTATTGCCGGAAGGATGTCGTTCGTCTTCGTGAAGCAGTTCGATTCTTCGATGGTGCTGTTTCTGGTTTCGAGGATGGAGCTCAGCTTTAACTTGGTGAAATGGATCCATCAGCAGTCTTCTTTGGGGAATTTTCCTCTGGAACGTCAATCGGCAGATAAGGTAGTCGTGAACGTTTATTGTATTTGAGTTTCTTAGCAATATTTGAGCAACCATTTTTTTCCATATTTTTGTCCTCATGTATTTTTGCCCGATATTCTTGTTTGAGATTCCTATTCTCAGTACACCTTGATGAGTTATACCTTTTTCAACGTTTTATTAAGACATTGTTATGTCATGGGCACAGTTAAATGATTTTGAATCAGTTGAGACTGATATTTAGATTTTTCAGTAATTTGCTTATTTTTGTAGTCACGATTTGACTGTAAGTTAATGATTTTTATGGCAGATTTAAATTCAGACAGCGTGTCACTTTATTAAAGTAATTCTACCCCAGTTTAATTACTTTGAACAATTTTCTGTCATCATCAAGAAGGAAGAACATTTAAATGATTTTAGAGCGTTAAAATCCAGTACGTTGTCGACGATCTTGGAAATACTAGTCGTTATTTGAATTGATTGCAACACAGACATTTATCGTCGATTATCAACGACCATTGCATCTTAGGCAATTTTGTGAAAGATGAACATTAATTATGAATTATTGAATGCATTAAATTCGTGAAACTTGTGTTAGGTTTTTTCTCATATAGAGATTTATATAATGATGTTTGCATTCCCCAGTCTAATTGGATTCTATTCGACTATTTTGCAGTTAGTCGCACTTTGTTTGATGATAGTATTTTTATACTACAATTCTTTTAAGATGTTAATCTTAAATTTTGATAGACCAGACAGGCGTATATAAGCGTATTCACTATTAAATTTGTTTGTGATTGGCATATTTTTATTTCATTTCGATTCATGAATGAAATCCACGAAGTTTAAATGACAACAGTTTTGAAACAATTATTGATATAAAATTTTTTAAGTGGAACTATGAATGTATAATCGATAGTGCAGCGGACATGTTGAAAGTCGCTGACGTATAATGCCCTTAAATAAATGAAGGAGATTCCCACTGTAATTAATAATGATAAAGAATTATTTGTGGAAGTTTTGTAAGTTCGGTGGAAGTTTTAATGCCATATAGATTAATATATGATGAATTTTGGGCTATTTTGAATGCAGTTTGTGCATTATTTTGTAAGCGAAGGATTTTCCGCTAGAGTGTATTGTCATAGTTCGTTGAAAATTAATCAAGTGAATTTACTGTTATAATTAACCAGAGTTTTGAAAGAATTTGAGATAAGATTTTGAATGAAGATTACCGTCACAAATAATTAAAATTATTACAACCTTTATTAAACCATATTGTGACATTTACATGTATAACTAACCTTCATTGGTCGATTATATTAAACACGATTATGAATTTACCAACCGGATAAAACATGTGGTTCAATGTATTTCTTAAATTATTAATTTCAATAATTTAAATGTTGATATTGTAAATAATAAATGTAAATATCTTTGACAATAATGTGGAACGAAAGTAATGTTAAAGGCGTGTTTAAAAATTTTGTAATTATTTTCGACAATATTATAAACAATTTCTAATTGTTATAAATAATTTATGTGATTTTGTTATAAACATTTAAGAGTGTGTTTGATACTCTAAACTATGCTGATTAAACATTTGGATGATAACTTAACAAGTTTAAGGATAGTTAAAATAATCCAGTGGGATGTGAGTTAAACATTTGAAAGATTTGCGTCAATATGTATGAGTTGTCTTGTAGACATTTAAAGCTTTAAAAGGAGCTGAATTCTTACGCAAGTGTGGTGTGAGGAGTGCGCCCCATTTGACAGGTGTGAGCCAGGTTAAAGAGTAGACCAGCCGGCCAGACATCTGGTTACAAGCGGGTGAGGTCGATACTCCGGCCTTGTGCCTATTAATAAAGGTGTTATGTTTATTAAACGAAACCAAATGCTCTATATATATATGTCGTACCCTGACTTCCTCATCCAATCCAAATGTGTTTGAAAATGTTCCGTTATTTTTGAGCTCATGAGAGCTTACCTATTGTTTGATAAATTTGCAAGTCCTTTAGGAGGACGTAGTCAGATTGACATAGGCTACTGATAGCCACGTTTATTTTGTTGAGTTGTGAAAATCATATTCTTTATTTGGAAATAAAACTTTTGTACAGTTCAAAGTTCTTGCCGTCGTTCTGGTTCATTTTTAAATGTCATGGTGAAGGTTATTGTGAGAGCATACTTTAAGGATCCTGTTGTCAACCCAATCCCCGAGACATTTATAAGAGGTAAGTAAAAGTAAGTATGTAACCCCGTCTATTTTGGTGTGTTCCACAATAATTTTTCTTGGTAACTTCTGTGTTCAAACCTCGGTAGTATCTGTCAGTGCCATTTTCATTGATGTAGTTGAGCTGGTGCGATTGATTGTTGGCAATCCGATTGAGGAAGCGGATATCTGACAGCCTACTATCCGGGTAAACGGGGACAGTACCATTTCGACATTTAAATTTAACATTAATTCAACTAGCTAAGTCCTATCAATTAACAAAATTTACGGCGATGACGTCCGTAAAAGAAAACAATTACATCCAAAAGCTAAGTGTACAGCCATGAAAAACAAACAATTTAATTATGCTTAATAACTATGTGCTAACAGCACACAATAAAGTAACATGTAGGGTTTAATACACTTGACATCATAAATTAATAACGAAATAGACACAGTAGTTTTATTAAAAATTCCTGCCTACACCTTGGCTTACTCTTTGTAAACCATAGTCATCTAATGTGTATAGTTACGGTGACGAATGCGCAGTTGAGACCACGTCTGACATCGCATGGCCTGAGCTCCACAAGCTACGAACTCTAGGTTCGCACATGCTTCAGGTCGCTACAAAAATGTCAACTGTTCTAGTCATTTCCTCACAAGGAAATTATCTTCAACTGCACGGCTATGTCAACAGTTCCAGAATGCAAAGAACAAAGTTAGATAGAAAGAATCGTTAGTTAGGCTTGCTTTACAACAATTATGCATTTTATTATTAGAATGTCGGTTTATAGGTCTATCGTAGGTTTATGGCGAATAACATTGACAATAGCCTGGGCACGGAGTGTCTCCAACTGAGATCATTCTCCACCAAAAAGCCTCGACTCAACAATCGGAATATAATCAACGAGTATAACAACTCGGACACACAATAACACGGGTTACCAGCGGCGCTAAGCTCGCGTTCAATAACTCTGGGATAGGCCTGTACAACAGTTACCTTCCAGTAACATCTGGTCAACGGGATCATCCCCGGACAAAGCATACAATAACATCCTGCTATAACAGGGTAGACTTCACCACCCTATAGAAAACCTTACATAACTGTACCTGTCATACGACAATACACGCAACAGAGCGTTAAACTAACAAAAACCGATCCATAAAACAAGTGATCAAATACAAGAGTGGAAACTGATTTCCATAAGCAAAATAGCAATGAAAGGAAAAGCGAATACAAATTGTACTCTGTCCTCGTCTATAGTAGTTTTGTCTCACAATGAAGCAGGCGTGCTCTAGGTCACTGGGTTACATAACCAGTTTATTCAAGGCCGGCGATTTAATCAATACAAAACCTGCACTTGGCCGGTTCATAAAAAACATTACCATAGGTTACGGAACTCTACAGAGTCCGTGTATCAAACGCACGCTATAAATCTGAGTATAGTAATACACTTCCGTCTTTCTACCAAAGACGTCTAAATGAAAGTAAACTTACAATAACTGAAGCTCTTTGCTTTAAAAATGCAACTCAGTAGTTGCTAGAACATCAAATAAAAACGTGTCTCACACGACACAAGAAAAATATGATAAATGTGGCACAGATTCACACACTAGATCTGCTTAATGATACGTTGGGAACCGCGTTCGATGCTAGGCAACGAAACATTCCTTCTAGTTGTTAGGTTCAAACATGACCAAGAATAGCTTCTGAGCTTATTCAAAATGAAATATAATGCATTTACAAACTGGTAGTTACTGTCGACTACCTAAATGATACGACCGTTCTAACGACAGTCAGGGGTGTAACAAAGGATGGCTGCGAAGAATGCAGTCAATTAATAACCAAGGCATCTGATTGCCATAACTACAGTCAGCAAAGACTTGAAAATTACCCCAAGTAGGGTTGAACGAAATAGCCTCAAAATGACTACGATCAGGTTCAGCAAAAAGGTAGGCATTGACGTTCCACGACGTTCACCAAGCTGCACCAGGGCTGACCAAAATGTCTGACCCCAAGGGTGTCTCACTCTAAACTGAAATAAATGACATCTAACTAATCTAGTTACATCCCTACCTAGAAAAATGGCTGACACTGAGTGTGGTTGATTCACAAACTACATTAAAACTACTATACCACCAGAAACTAGAACAAAGAAGGGGTGTGAAAAAAACTCACGAAATGGAGGAGCTCTCACTCAGCTCTCTATTCCACAACAAGGGTTGTACATAAACCTCTCTGGCTCTCTGGATCGGTATCCTCCTCATCAGGATTCCCATCTGGACTCCCCCAAAGACCAGGGTTCGATTTGTCCCTGTCGACATCTTCGTGGATATGCCTGGAAATGGCATTTTGGCTCCTTCCCTCTCGTTCATCGTTCTGGAAGTTCCACCATCATGCTGGTTCCTGTAGAAACGTCACCCCCCATACTGGGATGGTATTAGCCCATGGTGACTGCTTCAACCATGGTGAAAAAAAGTCCAATCACGTGGGTAGCGAAATAAGTTGCGTGATTATTCATCCTCTCACTTCCAAAATTATAATGTCCGTCGTGACTATTATAGGCTTCAATTATAAAATACGACACAGCCTTAATCTTGCAGATGTGGATTAGCATGTGAGCTAACACTATTTTATAATGCTACACGTGCTAGTGACGCTACTTTTGTATCACGCAGCATCCGTGAATTATACGACGTTTCAAAGATGAAATTTCCACTTTGGCAATTTAAATATCTCATACAATTATAATCACACTTATTCAGGATAATTGTAACACTATTACCTGTATATTTCCACTAGGCATCTGCCCTCCACATACGCGTGGGTAATATGTGATGTCACAGCAATGTTGTGCAATACACTATACTTGCCAATAATTATTTCCCAAGCTTCTTATTTAATTCACTGGACTTCATCGACAGTGAATATTAGTATTTGCTTGCTCGATGGCACCTTATAATCACTTTTAACGCTAAACAGCGGATATTCTTCTAGGTCTCGTAGGACAAATGTAATTCCACGCCTACACAAGGCGGATTCTCAAGACGCAGTGCTCCGGTACTGGGTGTCTCTAGAAAGTAGGTCGTCAAAACGAAAACGTTGAGCGACTACTTACGTTCCTTTTTGCGTATCTGCAAGGGTATTACCTTACCTAAAGTAAAAATAAACATTCTCCAAAATGTTTTAATAATGCAGCATGACGAAATGGAATATTCTGAGTCTCGTAGGAAAGATAAAAATAATTAATAAGACCTCAGATAATAATTAGCAGTTTACACCAAAGTCAAAAGTGCGATTCACCGCTACTTCAAAGTATCGGGTGATCTCTCAGCTTCACGTGGCTTCCTGGGTGTGTTCAAAAGTACAACATCCCCTCATAAATGCTCTGTCATAAAAAAATATCACATGAACCATAGCTCAGCGGGTTTATCTGCCTCTCTGTCGTTTCAAATAAAATGTTGGGATAACATTTTTATTTGCTTTGAAATTCATTCAAGAGTGATATTTTTTTAGATTGGCTGCATTAAAGGTTCCAATGCGTTCTCCTGTCCTAATGTCTTATATCACATAACTTCCATTGTTCAAAGGCTGTCGGATACGACTAGGGCCATAATACAAGGATAGAAATTTCCCATATATGCGGTCTATAGGACTAGAAATTCCGGGTCTCCTTATAAGGATAAGGTCTCCTTCTACTAGTGGTTCTCTAAACCTCTGGCGTCTAGTTCTTCTCAAGCGCTTGGCAGCTTGTCTGTCCATAGTCTCTCTCGCAAATAAAAGTCTGCTGGCATGTGATGGTTGTAAACAAGGTGGATTTACAATCACACGATCCCATATTCTCAGCGGCATCTGGTTCAAATGCAAGACCATAGGTATTTGACCAGTGCTCTCATGTACTGTTGAATTAATACATTTTGCCATAATAACAAGGACTTCAGTCCATCGCCAGTGTTCTTCTTGACAATATAATCGACAGAATTTTGCGATAATAGACATCACGCATTCTGCTGGGTTGCTCTCTGGATGTCGAATAGATGATAAAACATGACCTATTTCAAGCTCATTCATGGCATTGGCAAATTCTGCTGAGGTGTACTGTGATCCGTGATCAGTCAACAAGAATTGTGGCTTTCCTGCCTCCGGTATCACTTGACGTCTAATCCTCTGAATAATCTGATGTGCAGTAGCTTTTTGAATCGGATGAAGCATCGTATATTTCGTGAACACATCCACCGTTACAACGATGTATCGATTCCCACGACGAGCCTTAGGTATTGGGCCATACAGGTCCTGTGCATACAACTCTCTAGGTTGAGTTGGTAGTATTGGTCTAGGTTGTTCCTTCAGCAAGTGTGACGTGTATTTGTTCCGCTGGCATGCGTCGCAAGCACGTAAACACTGTCTAACGGTGGCTCCTAACCCTTTCCATGTGAAAGACTCCTTGATAGTTGCAATGGTTTTGTCTGTTCCACCATGTCCAATGGATAAATGTACCATAAGAATAACAGATTCTTGGTATCTCCTAGGAATAACTGCACGCAGTTGAGTGTGGTCCTCGTCTACAAACTTGTATAAGACACGATGATAAATCAAATAATCATCTGCAACAGCAGCAATCCTTGCATAATGATCATCCTGTGGATCCATTCTTCGTTCTAGGAAACGGATAATGTGTCTGAGTTCCTCCTCACGTCGCTGTCCTTCAGGTAAATGACGAAATCGGCGAAGGTGTTCCTCGCATTCTCCCTCGATGTCTATGGCATTAACAGTAGCTTCAGGATTCCGGCTGAGGATGTCGGCCAACACATTCTCTCTGCCTGGTCGATAAACTATTTCCAAATCGAACTGTTGGAGAAACAGCGTCCAACGTGTGATCCTGTCGCTTGCCAGTCTTGTTCTCAAGATGAAGGTCAACGCATGATGATCGGTTCTCACAATAATCCTCTGACCTAACAGAAGTTTCTGCCAGTATTCAAGTGCGTAAACAATTGCAAGTGCTTCTATCTCGGTCGTGAAGTAGTGAGATTCATGTGCTCTTAAACGTCGGCTTAAGAAAGCGATGTAATGACGTTTCTTCTCATCATCTTCTTGCAGTAAAATGGCTCCTATACCAATGGCAGATGCATCAGTTTCTAGAATAAAGTTCCGAGAGTAATCTGGATATTCTAACTGAATTGAGTCCACAAGCATCTGTTTAGCTCTCCTGAAAGCTATCTCGCATTCATCATTCCAGTTCCACCTGCAGTTCTTTTTCAATAATCCTTGCAGTGGTGCAACAGTTTCGGAATACTTCTCACAATGAGCAGCAAAGAATTGGAGAATTCCTAAGAATTGTCTCACGTGTTTCACACGGGTTGGTGTTGGAAATGCAGCAACAGTTCTAATCTTTGCCGGATTCGGTCTATATCCTTCTCCATTGATTATGTGTCCTACGAATTTCACTTCTTCCTGAAAAAATCGACACTTGTCAAACTTGACCTTAAAATTTGCCTGTCGGAGATTCTCAAAAACAAGGCACAATGTCTTTAAATGCTCTTCTTCTGTTCCCGAAGCTATGATTATGTCATCCACATAACATATTACTTTCTGCTTCACTTCATGAGTCAGCTTGGCATCAAGTGCTCTGATTAATGCGGCTCCGGCATTTTTCAATCCAAATGGTAGTTTTTGGAATACATAAGTAGTCTGATCAAACAAGAATCCAGTATATTTCTGAGTATGCTCAGATAATCTGATATGGTAATAAGACTGAACCAAGTCTAATGATGAAAATATCCTTTTTCCTTTGAACTTCCTGAGAATGTCCCTAATCTTGGGCGGTCTGTCGTGCTCAGGAGCTAGGCGTTCATTCAAGGCTCTGGCATCAAGACAAAGTCTCAAGCTTCCATCTACCTTAACCACAGGTATTATGGGATTCAAGAAAGGAGTCGGTGATTTCTTGATTGTACCTGCTGCTTCCATCTCATGGATCTTCTTAGCAGCTTCTTCGAGATGTTTCTCGGCAATCGGATAGATCCTTTTCTGGAATGGGGAATCGTCCAGTAATACCAGATCATACTCGTAGTCTAATATCTCACCAGGTGTGGTGTCGAATATATCTCTGTATTCGTTCAGTATTGCCTCAAGATCCTCATGTGTGGGTGCTGATAACGATTCTGCCTCTTCGTCGGCATCTAGTGTCGCCTCAATTTCCTTGCCCTTTAATGCTTCGACTACGTCTATTTCGGATAGGAATTCCGGTTCTTCTTCAATTAGGCTCATCTGAATGGGTTCGTTCGGCTTGAACTCTACCGTATTCCGTCCCATGTCAATGATTCCATCATATTTTCTAATGAAGTCTGCGCCTAAAATGGCATCATGATGCAGGCCCTTCATTACGAGAAATTCGTGCAAGTACACGTGGCTCGAAATCTTCACAGTACACAAAATCTGGATTTTGCACGTTACAACGCGGTCAGGTATGACACCTCTGACTCTTATAGCTGAAATGGGCAACTCCGTCACCTCAGAGTTTGCTCTAAGTCTGGCATGGCAATCGGCGGAAATTACACTAATCATCGCTCCAGTATCGATGAGTATGACTACACTGACTTCATTCAAGGTGGCTACAATCTTGGGTAGACGTGTTAATTCATAATTGTGGTTCGTCGTTCGTCGTTCGTCCAACAAGTCTCCTTGGATTGGCTCCCAGAGTAATATAGAGGCAGTTACTCGGTGCTCAACCAAACAAGAATCTATTGATTTTTCGGAGTTTTTTTTTCTGTCATGGCGAGAAGTACTGGGCTGGTTCTGCTCCGTCTCCTGCGCCGAATGTCTATTTTCCCTCGAAGTAGGGTTCCGTTCTCCCTCTTCTTGGATCTGCAATTCTCTCAATTGTTGGAGGTACTCACGGCTCTCCTGCGCTCTTCCTTTCCAATCCCTGTCTGGCTGGTATCTAGGGTCTCGATTTCTGTCGTAACCCCCACTATATCGATAGTCTCTACGGATACGTCCGTGTTGCTGATTTCTTCCTTCATTCCCTCGGCGGTTGTTTTCATGACGTCGGTTGTCGTCCGTCCTTCGGTCGAATCGCCGGTCCCAATGACTTCGCCGGTCATCATGTTGATTTCGAGTATACGGAGTGTTGTTCCATTCTCTCCTGTTATAACTGTAATTGTTATCACGTCGCCCAGAATCCTCTGTGGTTTGTGTTTGTTGTGGCGTCTGGCTCACTTTATCAACAGTCGTCAGATTCATATGTCTATCCTCGCGCCTATCAGCCTTCTGCTGACGGTGTGTAGGAAACTGTTCTGTGTTAGCGTCCAACCTTCGCAGTATCTGGTCACACTGCTGGAAAGTGGATGCCCCTGCAGCGATTAACACACGTTGTACATCCGCAGGGTACTGCCAAACAATTGTGTTCACCAAATCTTGTTCGGACAATGGAGGCTGAAGACAACGGAGCTTCGCGAGCTGTATTGCGAAGTAATTCGCATAACGAGTAGGTGTATTGGAACTGTACCTTCGAGTGTACATCTCAGCTCGGATGCTCTGCTGGATGTCGCTCGACCAATATGTTCTTAATAACGCTTCCTTAAAGTCTTGGTAGCCTGTGAATGAGTATCGGAATGCTCTGAACCAGGTACCGGCTTGTCCCTCAAGCAGTCGCTCTATAACTCTTAGTTCCCTCTCTGGAGTTACCATAGTATCACGTAAGTAGCTTTCGACATTTGCTAGGAATTCCACTGGAGTAACACCGCTCCCAGTTCCCGAGAAGCGAGCTGGTTGCTCCTCTCTTGAACGAATTATGGTGACATTTCCCTGCGTATTCGCGGGTCTGAAAGTATTTTGCATGTAACTCTGCGTAGGAGTGTTAGTCTCATGACTAATTCGATTAGATGCTGGTTGAAACGGGTGAGCGTTAAATTTCAAGGTCTGACCTTGCGCTAAATTAGTGAATTGTGACGGTTGCGGTTCCATAGGCGCGCTGGGTTGGAAATGGGTAGGCATCATTCCTCCTGATTGAGATATAGGCGTTTCCTGAGATTCTCCCATCTGTGGGTGTACGTGTCTCTCTCTTGGAGTCGTCTCGAGTCTGTCCAGGCGTCTTTCTATTACTTCAAGACCTGGGATGGTTCTGGCTGCGACTTTGTTGCCTAAGTCGTTCAATTGCAGCTCGATCCTGTCAACCTTTCCCTTGAGGTTTGTGTCTACCTCGCGTATGGCCGTCCTAAGGTTATAACTGAGGTCTAACCTCTCGGTCACCGCGACTTCCTCAAATCTCTTTTGTAAGGAATCGATATCTCCTTCAACTCTGGACATATTTTCTTGGATTTTACCCACATCGTCTCTAACCTCGGCTACCTTAGCCTCGACTGTAGCTTCGTGTTCGTTGAGGTCACCTCTCAATAACATGAGGTCAATTTTGTGTTCCTCATGATGAACATCAACTGTCTCACGTAGACTGGCTACGGTTTCCGTCAATTCAGAAATGTTTCTCCTGTTGGTGTTATGTTCCTCTTTAATCTCCATCATGCCATCAACGATAGTCTTCACGTTGTTATTAACGGCATTGGCAGCTCCTCTCATCAAGATTAAACCAACGTTCATGGTTGCCATGTCCTTCTTCACATTTCCGATAAATCCCTCGACGTGATCTAGTCGAGTCCCGAATTCTTCCCTGGTATGTTCCAGATCTGCTCTCATGTCTATCTGGACTTTATTCAAGGTTGTCTGAATTTGAGCTGTGTGCTCCTCCAATCGGTTTTGCACCTCCTCCCTAGCTCTATTCATCTGGTCGGTTAAGCAATCTACGCGCTGGTTAGCCTCCTGATGGTGTCGTATGACATCAACCCTAACAGCTGCTAAACCTGTCGTCAGATCATTTCTCGCTTCGATCCTATATGTGTCCATGTCTGCCCTGACTTGAGTTAAATCAGCCCTAACATTATTTATAGACTGAGTGTTCATCTCTAAGTCCTGTCTTACATTGTTCATAGACTGAGTGTTAATCTCTAAGTCCTGTCTAATCTGGTCCACATGACCACTGACAGTATTTACAGCCTGAGTATTCTGACCTAAGTCAGCAGTAATCTGTTGAAGATTGGCATTCACACCTGCCATCATCTCTCCAAACACACGACGAATAGTTTCCTCATCCATAGATAAGAAATATATGAGAAAGTGAGGGATCAATTTCTACTGGAACTTACAGCTATGATTAGTTACTTGGTGGTATAAAGCTTGCTTCATTTATATAAATATCACGAGTACAGCTGGAGTATGCAAACTAAGTGATTCTACATTTACAAAGACAACGGTGAGCAAAGCAAAGTATTACATTTACTTAGGATGAGGCATCATCAAAGAAAATCCTATCCTTCATTTATTCAACACTAAAGCCTCACCCCATGGACTTCTATCAAACATGAATGCCATGCGGTCAATTGATCTGCAGTACGACTTTCTAAGTTCGTCCCAGTCCTGTCAATTTACCATTAATCAACATTAGGATCCTCAAAAAAAAATAACATGGTACTGAGGGTCACCACGTTAACGTCGGCACATGAGTTGGGCGCCATTTTATGGGACCGTTTAGTTGATGTCAACAACCACGATGACTCAACTAACGACACATAAATGGAATAAAAAGTACCGTGAGGATCAGGTGACCTTCCAAAAAGGCTAAAGCGGCACGAGAGTCCGTAGTCCACAGGGATCGTGGTACATGGTGACGATGGTCATAGACCGCCTAAGGAAAGGTTCACCTTAAAACTAGACTGAGAAAATAAACATCCAGACTCATGTAAAACACCGTGAAAATTTATTAAAATTCACAAGCCCCTAGCCTAGTTCGGAGGGTTATAATCGGCTAGTCCACAAGTTAATAAATAAACTAAGATAAAGAACAGGTCCCCTACCTGAGAAGTTACTGAAAACCCTCGCGAAAGATCTAACTCACAATGATAAAGCAACAACAGCAACGCTAGGAATATGGCACGACGCAAGTCCCTAGTTCAAGTTACAAGATCAAGCTAATATCTGAATTTACATTTAACAGGGTATCAAAACAAATCTAGGTTAGGATGGTACCATTTCGACATTTAAATTTAACATTAATTCAACTAGCTAAGTCCTATCAATTAACAAAATTTACGGCGATGACGTCCGTAAAAGAAAACAATTACATCCAAAAGCTAAGTGTACAGCCATGAAAAACAAACAATTTAATTATGCTTAATAACTATGTGCTAACAGCACACAATAAAGTAACATGTAGGGTTTAATACACTTGACATCATAAATTAATAACGAAATAGACACAGTAGTTTTATTAAAAATTCCTGCCTACACCTTGGCTTACTCTTTGTAAACCATAGTCATCTAATGTGTATAGTTACGGTGACGAATGCGCAGTTGAGACCACGTCTGACATCGCATGGCCTGAGCTCCACAAGCTACGAACTCTAGGTTCGCACATGCTTCAGGTCGCTACAAAAATGTCAACTGTCCTAGTCATTTCCTCACAAGGAAATTATCTTCAACTGCACGGCTATGTCAACAGTTCCAGAATGCAAAGAACAAAGTTAGATAGAAAGAATCGTTAGTTAGGCTTGCTTTACAACAATTATGCATTTTATTATTAGAATGTCGGTTTATAGGTCTATCGTAGGTTTATGGCGAATAACATTGACAATAGCCTGGGCACGGAGTGTCTCCAACTGAGATCATTCTCCACCAAGAAGCCTCGACTCAACAGTCGGAATATAATCAACGAGTATAACAACTCGGACACACAATAACACGGGTTACCAGCGGCGCTAAGCTCGCGTTCAATAACTCTGGGATAGGCCTGTACAACAGTTACCTTCCAGTAACATCTGGTCAACGGGATCATCCCCGGACAAAGCATACAATAACATCCTGCTATAACAGGGTAGACTTCACCATCCTATAGAAAACCTTACATAACTGTACCTGTCATACGACAATACACGCAACAGAGCGTTAAACTAACAAAAACCGATCCATAAAACAAGTGATCAAATACAAGAGTGGAAACTGATTTCCATAAGCAAAATAGCAATGAAAGGAAAAGCGAATACAAATTGTACTCTGCCCTCGTCTATAGTAGTTTTGTCTCACAATGAAGCAGGCGTGCTCTAGGTCACTGGGTTACATAACCAGTTTATTCAAGGCCGGCGATTTAATCAATACAAAACCTGCACTTGGCCGGTTCATAAAAAACATTACCATAGGTTACGGATCTCTGCAGAGTCCGTGTATCAAACGCACGCTATAAATCTGAGTATAGTAATACACTTCCGTCTTTCTACCAAAGACGTCTAAATGAAAATAAACTTACAATAACTGAAGCTCTTTGCTTTAAAAATGCAACTCAGTAGTTGCTAGAACATCAAATAAAAACGTGTCTCACACGACACAAGAAAAATATGATAAATGTGGCACAGATTCACACACTAGATCTGCTTAATGATACGTTGGGAACCGCGTTCGATGCTAGGCAACGAAATATTCCTTCTAGTTGTTAGGTTCAAACATGACCAAGAATAGCTTCTGAGCTTATTCAAAATGAAATATAATGCATTTACAAACTGGTAGTTACTGTCGACTACCTAAATGATACGACCGTTCTAACGACAGTCAGGGGTGTAACAAAGGATGGCTGCGAAGAATGCAGTCAATTAATAACCAAGGCATCTGATTGCCATAACTACAGTCAGCAAAGACTTGAAAATTACCCCAAGTAGGGTTGAACAAAATAGCCTCAAAATGACTACGATCAGGTTCAGCAAAAAGGTAGGCATTGACGTTCCACGACGTTCACCAAGCTGCACCAGGGCTGAACAAAATGTCTGACCCCAAGGGTGTCTCACTCTAAACTGAAATAAATGACATCTAACTAATCTAGTTACATCCCTACCTAGAAAAATGGCTGACACTGAGTGTGGTTGATTCACAAACTACATTAAAACTACTATACCACCAGAAACTAGAACAAAGAAGGGGTGTGACAAAAACTCACGAAATGGAGGAGCTCTCACTCAGCTCTCTATTCCACAACAAGGGTTATACATAAACCTCTCTGGCTCTCTGGATCGGTATCCTCCTCATCAGGATTCCCATCTGGACTCCCCCAAAGACCAGGGTTCGATTTGTCCCTGTCGACATCTTCGTGGATATGCCTGGAAATGGCATTTTGGCTCCTTCCCTCTCGTTCATCGTTCTGGAAGTTCCACCATCATGCTGGTTCCTGTAGAAACGTCACCCCCCCACCATACTGGGATGGTATTAGCCCATGGTGACTGCTTCAACCAGGGTGAATAAAAGTCCAATCACGTGGGTAGCGAAATAAGTTGCGTGATTATTCATCCTCTCACTTCCAAAATTATAATGTCCGTCGTGACTATTATAGGCTTCAATTATAAAATACGACACAGCCTTAATCTTGCAGATGTGGATTAGCATGTGAGCTAACACTATTTTATAATGCTACACGTGCTAGTGACGCTACTTTTGTATCACGCAGCATCCGTGAATTATACGACGTTTCAAAGATGAAATTTCCACTTTGGCAATTTAAATATCTCATACAATTATAATCACACTTATTCAGGATAATTGTAACACTATTACCTGTATATTTCCACTAGGCATCTGCCCTCCACATACGCGTGGGTAATATGTGATGTCACAGCAATGTTGTGCAATACACTATACTTGCCAATAATTATTTCCCAAGCTTCTTATTTAATTCACTGGACTTCATCGACAGTGAATATTAGTATTTGCTTGCTCGATGGCACCTTATAATCACTTTTAACGCTAAACAGCGGATATTCTTCTAGGTCTCGTAGGACAAATGTAATTCCACGCCTACACAAGGCGGATTCTCAAGACGCAGTGCTCCGGTACTGGGTGTCTCTAGAAAGTAGGTCGTCAAAACGAAAACGTTGAGCGACTACTTACGTTCCTTTTTGCGTATCTGCAAGGGTATTACCTTACCTACAGTAAAAATAAACATTCTCCAAAATGTTTTAATAATGCAGCATGACGAAATGGAATATTCTGAGTCTCGTAGGAAAGATAAAAATAATTAATAAGACCTCAGATAATAATTAGCAGTTTACACCAAAGTCTAAAGTGCGATTCACCGCTACTTCAAAGTATCGCGTGATCTCTCAGCTTCACGTGGCTTCCTGGGTGTGTTCAAAAGTACAACATCCCCTCATAAATGCTCTGTCATAAAAAAAATATCACATGAACCATAGCTGAGCGGGTTCAATATGCACTATGTATATATGTACTTTTGGATGTACCAATGTACCATGTCCACTATGATAATGTCAAATGGACGCCATATGCACTATGTACATATGTACCTATGGATGTACCAATGTACCATGTCCACTATCATAATGTCAAATGGACGTTATATGCACTAGGTACATATGTACTTATGGATGTACCATTGTACCATGTCCAATAAGATAATGTCAAATGGACGCTATATGCACTATGTACATATGTACTTATGGATGTACCAATGTACCATGTCCAATAAGATAATGTCAAATGGACGCAATATGCGCTATGTACATATGTACTTATGGATGTACCAATGTACCATGTCCACTAAGAGAATATCAAATGGACGCTATATGCACTATGTATGTATGTACTTATGGATGCACCAATGTACCATGTCCGATAAGATAATGTCAAATTGACGCTGCATGCACTATGTATATATGTACCTATGGATCAACCAATGTAATTTGTCCGCTATGATAATGTCAAATGGACGCTATATGCACTATGTATACATGTACCTTTGGATGTACCAATGTACCATGTCCACTATGATAATGTCAAATGGACGCCATATGCACTATGTATATATGTACCTATGGATGTACCAATGTACCATGTCCGCTAAGAGAATGTCAAATGGACGCTGCATGCACTATGTTTATATGTACTTATGGATGAACCAATGTACCATGTCCAATAATTTAATGTCAAATGGACCCTATATGCACTATGCACATATGTACGTATGGATGTACCAATTAACCATGTCCATTAAGTTAATGTCAAATGGACGCTATATGCACTATATGTATATGTACCTATGGATGAACCAATATACAATGCCCACTAAGATAATGTCAAATGTACGCTATATGCACTATGTACATATGTACTTATGGATGAACCAATGTACCATGTCCACTAAGATAATGTCAAATGGACACTATATGCACTATGTATATATGTACTTATGGATGTACCAATGTACCATGTCCGCTAAGAGAATGTCAAATGGACGCTGCATGCACTATGTTTATATGTACTTATGGATGAACCAATGTACCATGTCCGCTAAGATAATGTCAAATGGACGCTGCAGGCACTATGTATATATGTAATAATGGATGTACCAATGTACCATTTCCACTAAGATAACGAACGTCAAATGGACGCTGCATTCACTATGTATATATGTACTTAAGGATGCACCAATGTACCATGTCCGTAAGATAATGCCAAATGTACGCTACATGCACTATGTATATATATACATATGGATGCACCATTGTACCATGTCCGCTAAGATAATATCAAATGGACGCTGCATGCACTATGTACATATGTACTTATGGATGTACCAATGTACCATGTCCACTAAGATAATATCAAATGGACGCTATATGCACTATGTATATATGTACCTATGGATGCACCAATGTACCATGTCCACTAAGATAATGTCAAATGGAAACTGCATGCACTATGTATATATGCCCTTATGGATGAACCAATGTACCCTCTCCACTAAGATAATGTCAAATGGACGCTGCATGCACTATGTATATATGTACTTATGGATGCACCAATGTACCATGTCCGCTAAGATAATGTCAAATGGACACAATATGCAATATTTATATATGTACTTATGGATGCACCAATGTACCATGTCCGCTAAGATATTGTCAAATGGACGCTATATGCACTATGTACATAAGTACCGATGGATGCACCAATGTACAATGTCCGCTAAGATAATGTCAAATGGACGCTATATGCACTATGTATATATGTACTTATGGATGCATCAGTGTACCATGTCCACTAAGATAATGTCAAATGGACGCTATATGCACTTTGTACATATGTACCTATGGAAGCAGGAATGTACCATGTCCATTAAGATAATGTCAAATGGACGCTGCATGCATTATGTATATATGTACCTATGGATGCACCAATGTACCATGTCCGCAATGATTTTGTCAAATAGACGCTATATGCACTATGTACTTATGTACATATGGATGCACCAATGTACAATGTCCGCTAAGATAATGTCAAATGGGCGCTATATTCCCTATGTATATATGTACTTAAGTATGAACCAATGTACCATGTCCGCTAAGATAAAGTCAAATGGACGCTATATGCACTATGTACATATGTACCTATGGATGCACCAATGTACCAAGCCCACTAAGATAATGTCAAATGGACGCTGCATGCACTATGTATATATGTACCTAAGTATGCACCAATGTACCATTTCCGCTAAGATAATGTCAAATGTACGTTATATGCACTATGTGTATATGTACTTATGGATGTACCAATGTACCATGTCCACTAAGATAATGTCAAATGAACGCTATATTCAATATGTATATATATACTTATGGATGTACAAATGTACCATGTCCACTAAGATAATGTCAAATGGACGTTATATGCACTATGTACATATGTACTTATGGATGTACAAATGTACCATGTCCGGTAAGATAATGTCAAATGGACGCTCTATGCACTATGTGCATATGTACTTATGGTTGTACCAATGTACCATGTCCACTAAGATAATGTCAAATGGACGCTATATGCACTATGTATATATGTACTTATGGATGAACCAATGTACCATGTCCGCTAAGATATTGTCAAATGGACGCAATATGCACTATGTACATATGTACCTATGGATGCACTAATGTACCATGTCCACTAAGATAATGTCAAATGGACGCAGCATGCACAATGTATATATGTACTTATGGATGAACCTAAGTACCATGTCCGCTAAGATAATGTCAAATGGACACTCTAAGCACTATGTGTATATGAACTTATGGATGCACCAATGTACCATGTCCGTTAAGATATTGTCAAATGGACGCTATATGCACGATGTGCATATGTACCTATGGATGCACCAATGTACCATGTCCACTAAGATAATGTCAAATGGACGCTGAATGCACTATGCATATTTGTACCTATGGATGAACCAATGTACCATGTCCACTAAGATAATGTCAAATGGACGCTGCATGCACTATGTTTATATGTACTTATGGATGTACCAATGTACCATGTCCACACAGATGATGTCAAATGGACGCTATATGCACTATGTATATATGAAATTATGGATGAACCAATGTACCATGTCCAATAAGATATTGTCAAATATACGCTATATGCACTATGTACATATGTACCTATGGATGCACCAATGTACCATTTCCACTAAGATAATGTCGAATGGACGCTGAATGCACTATGCATATATGTACCTATGGATGAAACAATGTACCATGTCCACTAAGATAATGTCAAATGGACGCTGCATGCACTATGTATATATGTACTTATGGATGAACCCATGTACCATGTCCACTAAGATAATGTCAAATGGACGCTGCATGCACTATGTACATATGTACTTATGGATGCACCAATGTACCATGTCCACTAAGATAATGTCAAATGAACGCTGCATGCACTACGTATATATGTAGTTATGAATGAACCGATGTACCATGTCCACTAAGATAATGTCAAATTAACGCTGCAAGCACTATGTATATATGTACTTATGGATGCACCAATGTACCATAACCGCTAAGATAATGTCAAATGGACACTATAAGCACTATGTATATATGTACTTATGGATGCACCAATGTACCATGTCTGCTAAGATTTTGTCAAATGGATACTATATGCACTATGTACTTATGTACCTATGGATGCACCAATGTACCATGTCCGCTAAGATAATGTCAAATTGACGCTATATGCCCTATGTATATATGTACTTAAGGATGAACCAATGTACCATGTCCGCTAAGATAAAATCAAATGGACGCTATATGCACTATGTACATATGTACCTATGGATGTACCAATGTACCATATCCAATAAGAAAATGTCAAATGGACGCTATATGCGCTATGTACATATGTACTTATGGATGTACCAATGTACCATGTCCACTAAGATAATGTCAAATGGACACTATATGCATTATGTATATATGAACTTATGGATGTACCAATGTACCATGTCCGCTATGATAATGTCAAATGGAGGCTGCATGCACTATGTTTATATGTACTTATGGATGAACCAATGTACCATATCCGCTAACATAATGTCAAATGGACGCTGCATGCACTATGTACATATGTACTTATGGATGTACCAATGTACCATGTCCCCTAAGATAATGTCAAAGGGACGCTATATGCACTATGTATATATGTACCTATGGATGCACCAATGTACCATGTCCACTAAGATAATGTCAAATGGAAGCTGCATGCACTATGTATATATGTACTTATGGATGAACCAATGTACCATGTCCACTAAGATAATGTCTAATGGACGCTGCATGCACTATGTATATATGTACTTATGGATGCACCAATGTACCATGTCCACTAAGATAATGTCAAATGGACACCTTATGCACTATTTATATATGTACTTATGGATGCACCAATGTACCATGTCCGCTAAGATATTGTCAAATGGACGCTATATGCACTATGTACATATGTACTGATGGATGCACCAATGTACAATGTCCGCTAAGATAATGTCAAATGGACGCTATATGCACTATGTATATATGTACTTATGGATGCACCAATGTACCATGTCCGCTAAGATAATGTCAAATGGACTCTATATGCACTAAGTACATATGTACCTATGGAAGCAGGAATGTACCATGCCCAATAAGATAATGTCAAATGGACGCTATATGCACTATGTATATATGAAATTATGGATGAACCAAAGTACCATGTCCGTTAAGATATTGTCAAATGGACGCTATATGCACAATGTGCATATGTACCTATGGATGCACCAATGTACCATGTCGACTAAGATAATGTCAAATGGACGCTGAATGCACTATGGATATTTGTACCTATGGATGAACCAATGTACCATGTCCACTAAGATAATGTCAAATGGACGCTGCATGCACTATGTTTATATGTACTTATGGATGTACCAATGTACCATGTCCACAAACATGATGTCAAATGGACGCTATATGCACTATGTATATATCAACTTATGGATGAACCAATGTACCATGTCCGCTAAGATATTGTCAAATATACGCTATATGCACTATGTACATATGTACCTATGGATGCTCCAATGTACCATGTCCACTAAGATAATGTCGAATGGACGCTGAATGCACTATGCATATATGTACCTATGGATGAAACAATGTACCATGTCCACTAAGATAATGTCAAATGGACGCTGCATGCACTATGTATATATGTACTTATGGATGAACCCATGTACCATGTCCACTAAGATAATGTCAAATGGACGCTGCATGCAATATGTATATATGTAGTTATGAATGAACCGATGTACCATGTCCACTAAGATAATGTCAAATGGACTCTGCAAGCACTATGTATATATGTACTTATGGATGCACCAATGTACCATGTCCGCTAAGATAATGTCAAATGGACACTGTATGCACTATGTATATATGTACTTATGGATGCACCAATGTACCATGTCTGCTAAGATTTTGTCAAATGGACACTATATGCACTATGTACTTATGTACCTATGGATGCACCAATGTACCATGTCCGCTAAGATAATGTCAAATGGACGCTATATGCCCTATGTATATATGTACTTAAGGATGAACCAATGTACCATGTCCGCTAAGATAAAGTCAAATGGACGCTATATGCTCTATGTACATATGTACCTATGGATGTACCAATGTACCATGTCCAATAAGAAAATGTCAAATGGACGCTATATGCGCTATGTACATATGTACTTATGGATGTACCTATGTACCATGTCCACTAAGATAATGTCAAATGGACACTATATGCACTATGTATATATGTACATATGGATGTACCAATGTACCATGTCCGCTATGATAATGTCAAATGGACGCTGCATGCACTATGTTTATATGTACTTATGGATGAACCAATGTACCATATCCGCTAACATAATGTCAAATGGACGCTGCATGCACTATGTGTTTATGTAATAATGGATGTACCAATGTACCATGTCCCTTAGATAATGTCAAATGGACGCTGCATGCACTATGTATATATGTACTTAAGGATGCACCAATGTACCATGTCCGTAAGATAATGCCAAATGTACGCTACATGCACTATGTATATATATATACTTATGGATGCACCAATGTACTATGTCCGATAAGATAATGTCAAATTGACGCTGCATGCACTATGTATATATGTACCTATGGATCAACCAATGTAACATGTCCGCTATGATATTGTCAAATGGACGCTATATGCACTATGTATACATGTACCATTGGATGAACCAATGTACAATGCCCACTAAGATAATGTCAAATGGACGCTATATGCACTATGCACATATGTACTTATGGATGTACCAATGTACCATGTCCACTAAGATAATGTCAAATGGACACTATATGCACTATGTATATATGTACTTATGGATGAACCAATGTACCATATCCGCTAACATAATGTCAAATGGACGCTGCATGCACTATGTATATATGTAATAATGGATGTAACAATGTACCATTTCCCCTAAGATAATGTCAAATGGACGCTGCATGCACTATGTATATATGTACTTAAGGATGCACCGATGTACCATGTCCGTAAGATAATGCCAAATGTACGCTACCTGCACTATGTATATATATATATACTTATGGATGCACCAATGGACTATGTCCGCTAAGATAATGTCAAATGGACGCTGCATGCACTATGTACATATGTACTTATGGATGTACCAATGTACCATGTCCACTTAGATACTGTCAAATGGACGCTATATGCACTATGTATATATGTACCTATGGATGCACCAATGTACCATGTCCACTAAGATAATGTCAAATGGAAGCTGCATGCACTATGTATATATGTACTTATGGATGAACCAATGTACCATGTCCACTAAGATAATGTCTAATGGACGCTGCATGCACTATGTATATATGTACTTATGGAAGCACCAATGTACCATGTCCACTAAGATAATTTTAAATGGACACCTTATGCACTATTTATATATGTACTTATGGATGCACCAATGTACCATGTCCGCAAAGATATTGTCAAATGGACGCTATATGCACTATGTACATATGTACTGATGGATGCACCAATGTACAATGTCCGCTAAGATAATGTCAAATGGACGCTATATGCACTATGTATATATGTACTTATGGATGCACCAATGTACCATGTCCGCTAAGATAATGTCAAATGGACGCTGCATGCACTATGTGTAAATGTACCTTTGGATGCACCAATGTACCATGTCCACAAAGGCAATGTCAAATTGACGCTGCATGCACTATGTACATATGTACCTATGGATGCACTAATGTACCATGTCCACTAAGATAATGTCAAATGGACGCAGCAGGCACAATGTATATATGTACTTATGGATGAACCAAAGTACCATGTCCACTAAGATAATGTCGAATGGACGCTGCGTGCAATATATATATATATGTAATAATGGATGCACCATTGTACCATGTCCGCAAGGATAATTTCAAATGGACGCTATATGCACTATGTATATATGTACTTATGGATGCAAAAATGTACCATGTCCGCTAAGATACTGTCAAATGGACGCTATATGCACAATGTGCATATGTACCTATGGATGCACCAATGTACCATGTCCACAAAGATAATGTCAAATTGACGCTATATGCGCTATGTACATATGTACTTATGGATGTACCAATGTACCATGTCCACTAAGATAATGTCAAATGGACACTATATGCACTGTGTATATATGTACTTATGGATGTACCAATGTACCATGTCCGCTATGATAATGTCAAATGGACGCTGCATGCACTATGTTTATATGTACTTATGGATGAACCAATGTACCATGTCCGCTATGATAAAGTCAAATGGACGCTATATGCACTATGTACATATGTACCTATGGATGTACCAATGTAGCATGTCCAATAAGAAAATGTCAAATGGACGCTATATGCGCTATGTATATATGTACTTATGGATGTACCAATGTACCATGTCCGCTATGATAATGTCAAATGGACGCTGCATGCACTATGTTTATATGTACTTATGGATGAACCAATGTACCATATCCGTTAACATAATGTCAAATGGACGCTGCATGCACTATGTGTATATGTAATAATGGATGTACCAATGTACCATTTCCCCTAAGATAATGTCAAATGGACGCTGCATGCACTATGTATATATGTACTTATGGATGAACCAATGTACCATGTCCACTAAGATAATGTCTAATGGACGCTGCATGCACTATGTATATATGTACTTATGGAAGCACCAATGTACCATGTCCACTAAGATAATTTTAAATGGACACCTTATGCACTATTTATATATGTACTTATGGATGCACCAATGTACCATGTCCGCAAAGATATTGTCAAATGGACGCTATATGCACTATGTACATATGTACTGATGGATGCACCAATGTACAATGTCCGCTAAGATAATGTCAAATGCACGCTCTATGCACTATGTATATATGTACTTATGGATGCACCAATGTACCATGTCCGCTAAGATAATGTCAAATGGACGCTGCATGCACTATGTGTAAATGTACCTTTGGATGCACCAATGTACCATGTCCACAAAGGCAATGTCAAATTGACGCTGCATGCACTATGTACATATGTACCTACGGATGCACTAATGTACCATGTCCACTAAGATAATGTCAAATGGACGCAGCATGCACAATGTATATATGTACTTATGGATGAACCAAAGTACCATGTCCACTAAGATAATGTCGAATGGACGCTGCGTGCAATATATATATATATGTAATAATGGATGCACCATTGTACCATGTCCGCTAGGATAATTTCAAATGGACGCTATATGCACTATGTATATATGTACTTATGGATGCAAAAATGTACCATGTCCGCTAAGATACTGTCAAATGGACGCTATATGCACAATGTGCATATGTACCTATGGATGCACCAATGTACCATGTCCACAAAGATAATGTCAAATTAACGCTATATGCGCTATGTACATATGTACTTATGGATGTACCAATGTACCATGTCCACTAAGATAATGTCAAATGGACACTATATGCACTGTGTATATATGTACTTATGGATGTACCAATGTACCATGTCCGCTATGATAATGTCAAATGGACGCTGCATGCGCTATGTTTATATGTACTTATGGATGAACCAATGTACCATGTCCGCTATGATAAAGTCAAATGGACGCTATATGCACTATGTACATATGTACCTATGGATGTACCAATGTAGCATGTCCAATAAGAAAATGTCAAATGGACGCTATATGCGCTATGTATATATGTACTTATGGATGTACCAATGTACCATGTCCGCTATGATAATGTCAAATGTACGCTACATGCACTATGTATATATATATATACTTATGGATGCACCAATGTACTATGTCCGATAAGATAATGTCAAATTGACGCTGCATGCACTATATATATATGTACCTATGGATCAACCAATGTAACATGTCCGCTATCATATTGTCAAATGGACGCTATATGCACTATGTATATATGTACCTTTGGATGAACCAATGTACAATGCCCACTAAGATAATGTCAAATGGACGCTATATGCACTATGCACATATGTACTTATGGATGTACCAATGTACCATGTCCACTAAGATAATGTCAAATGGACACTATATGCACTATGTATATATGTACTTATGGATGTACCAATGTACCATGTCCGCTATGATAATGTCAAATGGACGCTGCATGCACTATGTTTATATGTACTTATGGATGAACCAATGTACCATATCCGCTAACATAATGTCAAATGGACGCTGCATGCACTATGTGTATATGTAATAATGGATGTACCAATGTACCATTTCCCCTAAGATAATGTCAAATGGACGCTGCATGCACTATGTATATATGTACTAAAGGATGCACCAATATACCATGTCCGTAAGATAATGCCAAATGTACGCTACATGCACTATGTATATATATATACTTATGGATGCACCAATGTACTATGTCCGCTAAGATAATATCAAATGGACGCTGCATGCACTATGTACATATGTACTTATGGATGTACCAATGTACCATGTCCCCTAAGATAATGTCGAAGGGACGCTATATGCACTATGTATATATGTACCTATGGATGCACCAATGTACCATGTCCACTAAGATAATGTCAAATGGAAGCTGCATGTACTATGTATATATGTACTTATGGATGAACCAATGTACCATGTCCACTAAGATAATGTCTAATGGACGCTGCATGCACTATGTATATATGTACTTATGGATGCACCAATGTACCATGTCCACTAAGATAATGTCAAATGGACACCTTATGCACTATTTATATATGTACTTATGGATGCACCAATGTACCATGTCCGCTAAGATATTGTCAAATGGACGCTATATGCACTATGTACATATGTACTGATGGATGCACCAATGTACAATGTCCGCTAAGATAATGTCAAATGGACGCTATATGCACTATGTATATATGTACTTATGGATGAACCAATGTACCATGTCCGCTAAGATAATGTCAAATGGACGCTATATGCACTATGTACATATGTACCTATGGAAGCAGGAATGTACCATGAGCAATAAGATAATGTCAAATGGACGCTGCATGCACTATGTGTATATGTACCTATGGATGCACCAATGTACCATGTCCACTAAGGCAATGTCAAATGGACGCTGCATGAACTATGTATATATGTATTATGGATGAACCAATGTACCATGTCCACAAAGATAATGTCAAATGGACGCTGAATGCACTATGCATATTTGTACCTATGGATGAACCAATGTACCATGTCCACTAAGATAATGTCAAATGGACGCTGCATGCACAATGTATATATGTACTTATGGATGTACCAATGTACCATGTCCACAAAGATAATGTCAAATGGACGCTATATTCACTATGTATATATGAACTTATGGATGAACCAATGTACCATGTCCGCTAAGATATTGTCAAATGGATGCTATATGCACTATGTACATATGTTCCTATGGATGCACCAATGCACCATGTCCACTAAGATAATGTCAAATTGACGCTCAATGCACTATGGATATATGTACCTAAGGATGAACCAATGTACCATGTCCACTAAAATAATGTCTAATGGACGCTGCATGCACTATGTATATATGAACTTATGGATGAACCCATGTACCATGTCCACTAAGATAATGTCAAATGGACGCTGCATGCACTATGCACATATGTACTTATGGATGCACCAATGTACCATGTCCACTAAGATAATGTCAAATGGACGCTTCATGCACTAAGTATATATGTACTTATGAATGAACCGATGTACCATGACCACTAAGATAATGTCAAATGGACGCTGCATGCACTATGTATATATGTACTTATGGATGCACCAATGTACCATGTCCGCTAAGATAATGTCAAATGGACACTATATGCACTATGTATATATGTACTTATGGATGCACCAATGTACCATGTCCGCTATGATTTTGTCAAATAGACGCTATATGCTCTATGTACTTATGTACTTATGGATGCACCAATGTACCATGTCCGCTAAGATAATGTCAAATGGGCGCTATATGCCCTAAGTATATATGTACTTAAGGATGAACCAATGTACCATGTCCGCTAAGATAAAGTCAATTGGACGCTATATGCACTATGTACATATGTACCTATGGATGCACCAATGTACCATGTCCACTAAGATAATGTCAAATGGACGCTGCATGCACTATGTATATATGTACTTATGGATGCACCAATGTACCATGTCCGCTAAGATATTGTCAAATGGACGCTATATGCACTATGTACATATGTACTGATGGATGCACCAATGTACAATGTCCGCTAAGATAATGTCAAATGGACACTATATGCACTATGTATATATGTACTTATGGATGCACCAATGTACCATGTCCGCTAAGATAATGTCAAATGGACGCTATATGCACTATGTACATATGTACCTATGGAAGCAGGAATGTACCATGCCCACTAAGATAATGTCAAATGGACGCTGCATGCACTATGTGTATATGTACCTATGGATGCACCAATGTACCATGTCCACTAAGGCAATGTCAAATGGACGCTGCATGCACTATGTATATATGTATTATGGATGAACCATTGTACCATGTCCGCTAAGATAATTTCAAATGGACGCTATATGCACTATGTATATATGTACTTATGGATGAACCAATGTACCGTGTCCGCTAAGATATTGTCAAATGGACGCAATATGCACTATGTACATATGTACCTATGGATGCACTAATGTACCATGTCCACTAAGATAATGTCAAATGGACGCAGCATGCACAATGTATATATGTACTTATGGATGAACCAAAGTACCATGTCCACTAAGATAATGTCAAATGGACGCTGCGTGCACTATATATATATGTAATAATGGATGCACCAATGTACCATGTCCACTAAGGTAATGTCAAATTGACACTCTAAGCACTATGTATATATGTACTTATGGATGAACCAATGTACCATGTCCGCTAAGATATTGTCAAATGGACGCTATATGCACAATGTGCATATGTACCTATGGATGCACCAATGTACCATGTCCACAAAGATAATGTCAAATGGACGCTGAATGCACTATGCATATTTGTACCTAAGGATGAACCAATGTACCATGTCCACTAAGATAATGTCAAATGAACGCTATATTCACTATGTATATATATACTTATGGATGTACAAAATATACCATGTCCACTAAGATAATGTCAAATGGACATTATATGCACTATGTACATATGTACTTATGGATGTACCAATGTACCATGTCCGGTAAGATAATGTCAAATGGACGCTATATGCACTATGTACATATGTACTTATGGATGTACCAATGTACCATGTACACTAAGATAATGTCAAATGGACGCTATATGCACTATGTATATATGTACTTATGGATGAACCAATGTACCATTTCCGCTAAGATATTGTCAAATGGACGCAATATGCACTATGTACATATGTACCTATGGATGCACTAATGTACGATGTCCACTAAGATAATGTCAAATGGACGCAGCATGCACAATGTATATATGTACTTATGGATGAACCAAAGTACCATGTCCGCTAAGATAATGTCAAATGGACACTCTAAGCACTATGTGTATATGAACTTATGGATGCACCAATGTACCATGTCCGTTAAGATATTGTCAAATGGACGCTATATGCACAATGTGTATATGTACCTATGGATGCACCAATGTACCATGTCCACTAAGATAATGTCAAATGGACGCTGCATGCAATATGTATATATGTATTTATGAATGAACCGATGTACCATGTCCACTAAGATAATGTCAAATGGACGCTGCAAGCACTATGTATATATGTACTTATGGATGTACCAATGTACCATGTCCACAAATATGATGTCAAATGGACGCTATATGCACTATGTATATATGAACTTATGGATCAACCAATGTACCATGTCCGCTAAGATATTGTCAAATATACGCTATATGCACTATGTACATATGTACCTATGGATGCTCCAATGTACCATGTCCACTAAGATAATGTCGAATGGACGCTGAATGCACTATGCATATATGTACCTAGGGATGAAACAATGTACCATGTCCACTAAGATAATGTCAAATGGACGCTGCATGCACTATGTATATATGTACTTATGGATGAACCCATGTACCATGTCCACTAAGATAATGTCAAATGGACGCTCCATGCACTATGTACATATGTACTTATGGATGCACCAATGTACCATGTCCACTAAGATAATGTCAAATGGACGCTGCAAGCACTATGTATATATGTACTTATGGATGCACCAATGTACCATGTCCGCTAAGATAATGTCAAATGGACACTATATGCACTATGTATATATGTACTTATGGATGCACCAATGTACCATGTCTGCTAAGATTTTGTCAAATGGACACTATATGCACTATGTACATATGTACCTATGGATGCACCAATGTACCACGTCCGCTAAGATAATGTCAAATGGACGCTATATGCCCTATGTATATATGTACTTAAGGATGAACCAATGTACCATGTCCGCTAAGATAAAGTCAAATGGACGCTATATGCTCTATGTACATATGTACCTATGGATGTACCAATGTACCATGTCCAATAAGAAAATGTTAAATGGACGCTATATGCGCTATGTACATATGTACTTATGGATGTACCTATGTACCATGTCCACTAAGATAATGTCAAATGGACACTATATGCACTATGTATATATGTACTTATGGATGTACCAATGTGCCATGTCCGCTATGATAATGTCAAATGGACGCTGCATACACTATGTTTATATGTATTTATGGATGAACCAATGTACCATATCCGCTAACATAATGTCAAATGGACGCTGCATGCACTATGTGTATATGTAATAATGGATGTACCAATGTACCATGTCCCTTAGATAATGTCAAATGGACGCTGCATGCACTATGTATATATGTTCTTAAGGATTCACCAATGTACCATGTCCGTAAGATAATGCCAAATGTACGCTACATGCACTATGTATATATATATACTTATGGATGCACCAGTGTACTATGTCCGATAAGATAATGTCAAATTGACGCTGCATGCACTATGTATATATGTACCTATGGATCAACCAATGTAACATGTCCGCTATGATATTGTCAAATGGACGCTATATGCACTATGTATACATGTACCTTTGGATGAACCAATGTACAATGCCCACTAAGATAATGTCAAATGGACGCTATATGCACTATGCACATATGTACTTATGGATGTACCAATGTACCATGTCCACTAAGATAATGTCAAATGGACACTATATGCACTATGTATATATGTACTTATGGATGTACCAATGTACCATGTCCGCTATGATAATGTCAAATGGACGCTGCATGCACTATGTTTATATGTACTTATGGATGCACCAATGTACCATATCCGCTAACATAATGTCAAATGGACGCTGCATGCACTATGTGTATATGTAATAATGGATGTACCAATGTACCATTTCCCCTAAGATAATGTCAAATGGACGCTGCATGCACTATGTATATATGTACTTAAGGATGCACCGATGTACCATGTCCGTAAGATAATGCCAAATGTACGCTACATGCACTATGTATATATATACTTATGGAAGCACCAATGTACTATGTCCGCTAAGATAATGTCAAATGGACGCTGCATGCACTATGTACATATGTACTTATGGATGTACCAATGTACCATGTCCACTAAGATAATGTCAAATGGACGCTATATGCACTATGTATATATGTACCTATGGATGCACCAATGTACCATGTCCACTAAGATAATGTCAAATGGAAGCTGCATGCACTATGTATATATGTACTTATGGATGAACCAATGTACCATGTCCACTAAGATAATGTCTAATGGACGCTGCATGCACTATGTATATATGTACTTATGGAAGCACCAATGTACCATGTCCACTAAGATAATGTCAAATGGACGCTAAATGCACTATGTACATATGTACTGATGGATGCACCAATGTACAATGTCCGCTAAGATAATGTCAAATGGACGCTATATGCACTATGTATATATGTACTTATGGATGCACCAATGTACCATGTCCGCTAAGATAATGTCAAATGGACGCTATATGCACAATGTACTTATGTACCTATGGAAGCAGGAATGTACCATGCCCACTAAGATAATGTCAAATGGACGCTGCATGCACTATGTGTAAATGTACCTTTGGATGCACCAATGTACCATGTCCACAAAGGCAATGTCAAATTGACGCTGCATGCACTATGTATATATGTATTACGGATGAACCAATGTACCATGTCCGCTAAGATAATTTCAAATGGACGCTATATGCACTATGTATATATGTACTTATGGATGAACCAATGTACCGTGTCCGCTAAGATATTGTCAAATGGACGCAATATGCACTATGTACATATGTACCTATGGATGCACTAATGTACCATGTCCACTAAAATAATGTCAAATGGACGCAGCATGCACAATGTATATATGTACTTATGGATGAACCAAAGTACCATGTCCACTAAGATAATGTCGAATGGACGCTGCGTGCAATATATATATATGTAATAATGGATGCACCATTGTACCATGTCCGCTAAGATAATTTCAAATGGACGCTATATGCACTATGTATATATGTACTTATGGATGCACCAATGTACCATGTCCGCTAAGATATTGTCAAATGGACGCTATATGCACAATGTGCATATGTACCTATGGATGAACCAAAGTACCATGTCCACTAAGATAATGTCGAATGGACGTTGCGTGCAATATATATATATGTAATAATGGATGAACCAATGTACCATGTCCGCTAAGATATTGTCAAATGGACGCTATATGCACTATGTACATATGTACCTATGGATGCACCAATGTACCATGTCCACTAAGATAATGTCAAATGGACGCTGAATGCACTATGCGTATATGTACTTAAGGATGAACCAATGTACCATGTCCACTTAGATAATGCCATATGGACGCTGCATGCACTATGTATATATGTACTTATGGATGAACCCATGTACCATGTCCACTAAGATAATGTCAAATGGACGCTGCATGCACTATGTACATATGTACTTATGGATGCACCAATGTACCATGTCCACTAAGATAATGTCAAATGGACGCTGCATGCACTAAGTATATATGTACTTATGAATGAACCGATGTACCATGTCCACTAAGATAATGTCAAATGGACGCTGCATGCACTATGTATATATGTACTTATGGATGCACCAATGTACCATGTCCGCTAAGATAATGTCAAATGGACACTATATGCACTATGTATATATGTACTTATGGATGCACCAATGTACCATGTCCGCTATGATTTTGTCAAATAGACGCTATATGCACTATGTACTTATGTACTTATGGATGCACCAATGTACCATGTCCACTAAGATAATGTCAAATGGGCGCTATATGCCCTATGTATATATGTACTTAAGGATGACCAATGTACCATGTCCGCTAAGAGAAAGTCAAATGGACGCTATATGCACTATGTACATATATACCTATGGATGCACCAATGTACCATGTCCACTAAGATAATGTCACATGGACGCTGCATGCACTATGTATATATGTACTTATGGATGCACCAATGTACCATGTCCACTAAGATAATGTCAAATGGACAACTTATGCACTATTTATATATGTACTTATGGATGCACCAATGTACCATGTCCGCTAAGATATTGTCAAATGGACGCTATATGCAAAATGTGCATATGTACCTATGGATGCACAAATGTACCATGTCCACAAAGTTAATGTCAAATGGACGCTGAATGCACTATGCATATTTGTACCTAAGGATGAACCAATGTACCATGTCCACTAAGATAATGTCAAAAGGACGCTGCATGCACTATGTATATATGTACTTATGGATGAACCAATGTACCATGTCCACAAAGATGATGTCAAATGGACGCTACATTCAACATGTATATATGAACTTATGGATGAACCAATGTACCATGTCCGCTAAGATATTGTCAAATGGACGCTATATGCACTATGTACATATGTACCTATGGATGTACCAATGTACCATGTCCACTAAGATAATGTCAAATGGACGCTGAATGCACTATGCATATATGTACCTAAGGATGAACCAATGTACCATGTCCACTAAGATAATGTCAAATGGACGCTGCATGCACTATGTATATATGTACGTAAGGATGAACCAATGTACCATGTCCACTAAGATAATGTTAAATGGACGCTGCATGCACTATGTACATATGTACTTATGGATGCACCAATGTACCATGTCCACTAAGATAATGTCAAATGGACGCTGCATGCACTAAGTATATATGTACTTATGAATGAACCGATGTACCATGTCCACTAAGATAATGTCAAATGGACGCTGCATGCAGTATGTATATATGTACTTATGGATGCACCAATGTACCATGTCCGCTAAGATAATGTCAAATGGACACTATATGCACTATGTATATATGTATTTATGGATGCACCAATGTACCATGTCCGCTATGATTTTTTCAAATAGACGCTATATGCACTATGTACTTATGTACTTATGGATGCACCAATGTACCATGTCCGCTAAGATAATGTCAAATGTACGTTATATTCACTATGTATATATGTACTTATGGATGTACCAATGTACCATGTCCACTAAGATAATGTCAAATGGACGCTATATGCACTATGTATATATGTACTTATGGATGAACCAATGTACCATGTCCGCTAAGATATTGTCAAATGGACGCAATATGCACTATGTACATATGTACCTATGGATGCACTAATGTACCATGTCCACTAAGATAATGTCAAATGGACGCAGAATGCACAATGTATATATATACTTATGGATGAACCAAAGTACCATGTCCGCTAAGATAATGTCAAATGGACACCCTAAGCAATATGTGTATATGAACTTATGGATGCACCAATGTACCATGTCCGTTAAGATATTGTCAAATGGACGCTATATGCACAATGTGCATATGTACCTATGGATGCACCAATGTACCATGTCCACTAAGATAATGTCAAATGGACGCTGAATGCACTATGCATATTTGTACCTATGGATGAACCAATATACCATGTCCACTAAGATAATGTCAAATGGACGCTGCATGCACTATGTATATGTACTTATGGATGTACCAATGTACCATGTCCACAAAGATGATGTCAAATGGACGCTATATGCACTATGTATATATGAACTTATGGATGAACCAATGGACCATGTCCGCTAAGATATTGTCAAATGGACGCTATATGCACTATGTACATATGTACCTATGGATGCACCAATGTACCATGTCCACTAAGATAATGTCAAATGGACGCTGAATGCACTATGCATATATGTACCTAAGGATGAACCAATGTACCATGTCCACTAAGATAATGTCAAATGGACGCTGCATGCACTATGTATATATGTACTTATGGATGAACCCATGTACCATGTCCACTAAGATAATGTCAAATGGACGCTGCATGCACTATGTACATATGTACTTATGGATGCACCAATGTACCATGTCCACTAAGATAATGTCAAATGGACGCTTCATGCACTTAGTATATATGTACTTATGAATGAACCGATGTACCATGTCCACTAAGATAATGTCAAATGGACGCTGCATGCACTATGTATATATGTACTTATGGAAGCACCAATGTACCATGTCCACTAAAATAATGTCAAATGGACACTATATGCACTATGTATATATGTACTTATGGATGCACCAATGTACCATGTCCGCTATGATTTTGTCAAATAGACGCTATATGCACTATGTACTTATGTACTTATGGATGCACCAATGTACCATGTCCGCTAAGATAATGTCAAATGGGCGCTATATGCCCTATGTATATATGTACTTAAGGATGAACAAATGTACCATGTCCGCTAAGATAAAGTCAAATGGACGCTATATGCACTATGTACATATGTACCTATGGATGCACCAATGTACCATGTCCACTAAGATAATGTCAAATGGACACCTTATGCACTATATATATATGTACTTATGGATGCACCAATGTACCATGTCCACTAAGATAATGTCAAATGGACACCTTATGCACTATTTATATATGTACTTATGGATGCACCAATGTACCATGTCCGCTAAGATATTGTCAAATAGACGCTATATTCACTATGTACATATGTACTGATGGATGCACCAATGTACAATGTCCGCTAAGATAATATCAAATGGACATTATATGCACTATGTATATATGTACTTATCGATGCCCCAATGTACCATGTCCGCTAAGATAAAGTCAATTGGACGCTATATGCACTATGTACATATGTACCTATGGATGCACCAATGTACCATGTCCACTAAGATAATGTCAAATGGACGCTGCATGCACTATGTATATATGTACTTATGGATGCACCAATGTACCATGTCCACTAGGATAATGTCAAATGGACACCTTAAGCACTATTTATATATGTACTTATGGATGCACCAATGTACCATGTCCACTAAGATAATGTCAAATGGACACCTTATGCACTATATATATATGTACTTATGGATGTACAAATGTACCATGTCCACTAAGATAATGTCAAATGGACACCTTATGCACTATTTATATATGTACTTTTGGATGCACCAATGTACCATGTCCGCTAAGATAATGTCAAATGGACGCTATATGCACTATGTACATATGTACCTATGGAAGCAGGAATGTACCATGCCCACTAAGATAATGTCAAATGGACGCTGCATGCACTATGTGTATATGTACCTATGGATGCACCAATGTACCATGTCCACTAAGGCAATGTCAAATGGACGCTGCATGCACTATGTATATATGTATTATGGATGAACCATTGTACCATGTCCGCTAAGATAATTTCAAATGGACGCTATATGCACTATGTATATATGTACTTATGGATGAACCAATGTACCGTGTCCGCTAAGATATTGTCAAATGGACGCAATATGCACTATGTACATATGTACATATGGATGCACTAATGTACCATGTCCACTAAGATAATGTCAAATGGACGCAGCATGCACAATGTATATATGTACTTATGGATGAACCAAAGTACCATGTCCACTAAGATAATGTCAAATGGACGCTGCGTGCACTATATATATATGTAAAAATGGATGCACCAATGTACCATGTCCACTAAGGTAATGTCAAATTGACACTCTAATCACTATGTATATATATACCTGTGGATGTACCAATGTACCATGTCCACAAAGATAATGTCAAATGGTCGCTGAATGCAATATGCATATTTGTACCTAAGGATGAACCAATGTACCATGTCCACTAAGATAATGTCAAATGAACGCTATATTCACTATGTATATATATACTTATGGATGTACAAATGTACCATGTCCACTAAGATAATGTCAAATGGACGTTATATGCACTATGTACATATGTACTTATGGATGTACCAATGTACCATGACCGGTAAGATAATGTCAAATGGACGCTATATGCACTATGTACATATGTACCTATGGATGCACCAATGTACCATTTACACTAAGATAATGTCAAATGGACGCTATATGCACTATGTATATATGTACTTATGGATGAACCAATGTACCATGTCCGCTAAGATATTGTCAAATGGACGCAATATGCACTATGTACATATGTACCTATGGATGAACTAATGTACCATGTCCACTAAGATAATGTCAAATGGACGCAGCATGCACAATGTATATATGTACATATGGATGAACCAAAGTACCATGTCCGCTGAGATAATGTCAAATGGACACTCTAAGCACTATGTGTATATGAACTTATGGATGCACCAATGTACCATGTCCGTTAAGATATTGTCAAATGGACGCTATATGCACAATGTACATATGTACCTATGGATGCACCAATGTACCATGTCCACTAAGATAACGTCAAATGGACGCTGAATGCACTATGCATATTTGTACCTATGGATGAACCAATGTACCATGTCCACTAAGATAATGTCAAATGGACGCTGCATGCACTATGTTTATATGTACTTATGGATGTACCAATGTACCATGTCCACAAAGATGATGTCAAATGGACGCTATATGCACTATGTATATATGAACTTATGGAAGAACCAATGTACCATGTCCGCTAAGATATTGTCAAATATACGCTATATGCACTATGTTCATATGTACCTATGGATGCACCAATGTACCATGTCCACTAAGATAATGTCGAATGGACGCTGAATGCACTATGCATATATGTACCTATGGATGAAACAATGTACCATGTCCACTAAGATAATGTCGAATGGACGCTGCATGCACTATGTATATATGTACTTATGGATGAACCCATGTACCATGTCCACTAAGATAATGTCAAATGGACGCTCCATGCACTATGTACATATGTACTTATGGATGCACCAATGTACCATGTCCACTAAGATAATGTCAAATGGACGCTGCATGCATATGTATATATGTAGTTATGAATGAACCGATGTACCATGTCCACTAAGATAATGTCAAATGGACGCTGCAAGCACTATGTATATATGTACTTATGGATGCACCAATGTACCATGTCCGCTAAGATAATGTCAAATGGACACTATATGCACTATGTATATATGTACTTATGGATGCACCAATGTACCATGTCTGCCAAGATTTTGTCAAATGGACACTATATGCATTATGTACTTTTGTACCTATGGATGCACAAATGTACCATGTCCGCTAAGATAATGTCAAATGGACGCTATATGCCCTATGTATATATGTACTTAAGGATGAACCAATGTACCATGTCCGCTAAGATAAAGTCAAATGGACGCTATATGCACTATGTACGTATGTACCTATGGATGTACCAATGTACCATGTCCAATAAGAAAATGTCAAATGGACGCTATATGCGCTATGTACATATGTACTTATGGATGTACCAATGTACCATGTCCACTAAGATAATGTCAAATGGACACTATATGCACTATGTATATATGTACTTATGGATGTACCAATGTACCATGTCCGCTATGATAATGTCAAATGGACGCTGCATGCACTATGTTTATATGTACTTATGGATGAACCAATGTACCATATCCGCTAACATAATGTCAAATGGACGCTGCATGCACTATGTGTATATGTAATAATGGATGTACCAATGTACCGTGTCCCCTAAGATAATGTCAAATGGACGCTGCATGCACTATGTATATATGTACTTAAGGATGCACCAATGTACCATGTCCGTAAGATAATGCCACATGTACGCTACATGCACTATGTATGTATATATACTTATGGATGCACCAATGTACTATGTCCGATAAGATAATGTCAAATTGACGCTGCATGCACTATGTATATATGTCACTATGGATCAACCAATGTAACATGTCCGCTATGATAAAGTCAAATGGACGCTGCATGCACTATGTTTATATGTACTTATGGATGAACCAATGTACCATATCCGCTAACATAATGTCAAATGGACGCTGCATGCACTATGTGTATATGTAATAATGGATGTACCAATGTACCATTTCCCCTAAGATAATGTCAAATGGACGCTGCATGCACTATGTATATATGTACTTAAGGATGCACCAATGTACCATGTCCGTAAGATAAAATCCAAATGTACGCTACATGCACTATGTATATATATATACTTATGGAAGCACCAATGTACTATGTCCGCTAAGATAATGTCAAATGGACGCTGCATGCACTATGTACATATGTACTTATGGATGTACCAATGTACCATGTCCGCTAAGATATTGTCAAATGGACGCTATATGCACTATGTATATATATACTTATGGATGCACCAATGTACCTTGTCCACTAAGATAATGTCAAATGGACACCTTATGCACTATTTAAATATGTACTTATGGATGCACCAATGTACCATGTCCGCTAAGATATTGTCAAATGGACGCTATATGCACTATGTACATATGTACTGATGGATGCACCAATGTACAATGTCCGCTAAGATAATGTCAAATGGACGCTACATGCACTATGTATATATGTACATATGGATGCACCAATGTACCATGTCCGCTAAGATAATGTCAAATGGACGCTATATGCACTATGTACATATGTACCTATGGAAGCAGGAATGTACCATGCCCACTAAGATAATGTCAAATGGACGCTGCATGCACTATGTGTAAATGTACCTTTGGATGCACCAATGTACCATGTCCACTAAGGCAACGTCAAATGGACGCTGCATGCACTATGTATATATGTATTATGGATGAACCAATGTACCATGTCCGCTAAGATAATATCTAATGGACGCTATATGCACTATGTATATATATACTTATGGATGTACCAATGTACTTTGTCCACTAAGATAATGTCAAATGGACACTATATGCACTATGTATATATGTACTTATGGATGCACCAATGTACCATGTCTGCCAAGATTTTGTCAAATGGACGCTATATGCATTATGTACTTTTGTACCTATGGATGCACAAATGTACCATGTCCGCTAAGATAATGTCAAATGGACGCTATATGCCCTATGTATATATGTACTTAAGGATGAACCAATGTACCATGTCCGCTAAGATAAAGTCAAATGGACGCTATATGCACTATGTACGTATGTACCTATGGATGTACCAATGTACCATGTCCAATAAGAAAATGTCAAATGGACGCTATATGCGCTATGTACATATGTACTTATGGATGTACCAATGTACCATGTCCACTAAGATAATGTCAAATGGACACTATATGCACTATGTATATATGTACTTATGGATGTACCAATGTACCATGTCCGCTATGATAATGTCAAATGGACGCTGCATGCACTATGTTTATATGTACTTATGGATGAACCAATGTACCATATCCGCTAACATAATGTCAAATGGACGCTGCATGCACTATGTGTATATGTAATAATGGATGTACCAATGTACCGTGTCCCCTAAGATAATGTCAAATGGACGCTGCATGCACTATGTATATATGTACTTAAGGATGCACCAATGTACCATGTCCGTAAGATAATGCCACATGTACGCTACATGCACTATGTATGTATATATACTTATGGATGCACCAATGTACTATGTCCGATAAGATAATGTCAAATTGACGCTGCATGCACTATGTATATATGTCACTATGGATCAACCAATGTAACATGTCCGCTATGATAAAGTCAAATGGACGCTGCATGCACTATGTTTATATGTACTTATGGATGAACCAATGTACCATATCCGCTAACATAATGTCAAATGGACGCTGCATGCACTATGTGTATATGTAATAATGGATGTACCAATGTACCATTTCCCCTAAGATAATGTCAAATGGACGCTGCATGCACTATGTATATATGTACTTAAGGATGCACCAATGTACCATGTCCGTAAGATAAAATCCAAATGTACGCTACATGCACTATGTATATATATATACTTATGGAAGCACCAATGTACTATGTCCGCTAAGATAATGTCAAATGGACGCTGCATGCACTATGTACATATGTACTTATGGATGTACCAATGTACCATGTCCGCTAAGATATTGTCAAATGGACGCTATATGCACTATGTATATATATACTTATGGATGCACCAATGTACCTTGTCCACTAAGATAATGTCAAATGGACACCTTATGCACTATTTAAATATGTACTTATGGATGCACCAATGTACCATGTCCGCTAAGATATTGTCAAATGGACGCTATATGCACTATGTACATATGTACTGATGGATGCACCAATGTACAATGTCCGCTAAGATAATGTCAAATGGACGCTACATGCACTATGTATATATGTACATATGGATGCACCAATGTACCATGTCCGCTAAGATAATGTCAAATGGACGCTATATGCACTATGTACATATGTACCTATGGAAGCAGGAATGTACCATGCCCACTAAGATAATGTCAAATGGACGCTGCATGCACTATGTGTAAATGTACCTTTGGATGCACCAATGTACCATGTCCACTAAGGCAACGTCAAATGGACGCTGCATGCACTATGTATATATGTATTATGGATGAACCAATGTACCATGTCCGCTAAGATAATATCTAATGGACGCTATATGCACTATGTATATATATACTTATGGATGTACCAATGTACTTTGTCCACTAAGATAATGTCAAATGGACACCTTATGCACTATTTATATATGTACTTATGGATGCACCAATGTACCATGTCTGCTAAGATATTGTCAAATGGACGCTATATGCACTATGTACATATGTACTGATGGATGCACCAATGTACAATGTCCGCTAAGATAATGTCAAATGGACGCTATATGCACTATGTATATATGTACATATGGATACACCAATGTACCATGTCCGCTAAGATAATGTCAATTGGACGCTACATGCACTATGTACATATGTACCTATGGAAGCAGGAATGTACCATGCCCACGAAGATAATGTCAAATGGACGCTGCATGCACTATGTGTAAATGTACCTTTGGATGCACCAATGTACCATGTCCACTAAGGCAATGTCAAATGGACGCTGCATGCACTATGTATATATGTATTATGGATGAACCAATGTACCATGTCCGCTAAGATAATTTCAAATGGACGCTATATGCACTATGTATATATGTACTTATGGATGAACCAATGTACCGTGTCCGCTACGATAATGTCAAATGGACGCAATATGCACTATGTACATATGTACCTATGGATGCACTAATGTACCATGTCCACTAAGATAATGTCAAATGGACGCAGCATGCACAAAGTATATATGTACTTATGGATGAACCAAAGTACCATGTCCACTAAGATAATGTCGAATGGACGCTGCGTGCACTATATATATATGTAATAATGGATGCACCAATATACCATGTCCGCTAAGATAATGTCAAATTGACACTCTAAGCACTATGTATATATGTACTTATGGATGCACCAATGTACCATGTCCGCTAAGATATTGTCAAATGGACGCTATATGCACAATGTGCATATGTACCTATGGATGCACCAATGTACCATGTCCACAAAGATAATGTCAAATGGACGCTGAATGCACTATGCATATTTGTACCTATGGATGAACCAATGTACCATGTCCACTAAGATAATGTCAAATGGACGCTGCATGCACTATGTATATATGTACTTATGGATGTACCAATGTACCATGTCCACAAAGATGATGTCAAATGGTCGCTATATTCACGATGTATATATGAACTTATGGATGAACCAATGTACTATGTCCGCTAAGATATTGTCAAATGGACGCTATATGCACTATGTACATATGTACCTATGGATGCACCAATGTACCATGTCCACTAAGATAATGTCAAATGGACGCTGAATGCACTATGCATATATGTACTTATGGATGCACCAATGTACCATGTCCACTAAGATAATGTCAAATGGACGCTGAATGCACTATGCATATATGTACTTAAGGATGAACCAATGTACCATGTCCACTTAGGTAATGCCAAATGGACCCTGCATGCACTATGTATATATGTACTTATGGATGAACTCATGTACCATGTCCACTAAGATAATGTCAAATGGACGCTGCATGCACTATGTATATATGTACTTATGGATGCACCAATGTACTATGTCCGCTAAGATAATGTCAAATGGACACTATATGCACTATGTATATATGTACTTATGGATGCACCAATGTACCATGTCCGCTATGATTTTGTCAAATAGACGCTATATGCACTATGTACTTATGTACTTATGGATGCACCAATGTACCATGTCCGCTAAGATAATGTCAAATGGGCGCTATATGCCCTATGTATATATGTACTTAAGGATGAACCAATGTACCATGTCCGCTAAGATAAAGTCAAATGGACGCTATATGCACTATGTACATATGTACCTACGGATGCACCAATGTACCATGTCCACTAAGATAATGTCACATGGACGCTGCATGCACTATGTATATATGTAATTATGGATGCACCAATGTACCATGTCCTCTAAGATAATGTCAAATGGACACCTTATGCACTATTTATATATGTACTTATGGATGCACCAATGTACCATGTCAACTAAGATAATGTCGAATGGACGCTGAATGCACTATGCATATATGTACCTATGGATGAAACAATGTACCATGTCCACAAAGATGATGTCAAATGGACGCTATATTCACTATGTGTATGAACTTATGGATGAACCAATGTACCATGTCCGCTAAGATATTGTCAAATGGACGCTATATGCACTATGTACATATGTACCTATGGATGCACCAATGTACCATGTCCACTAAGATAATGTCAAATGGACGCTGAATGCAATATGCATATATGTACCTACGGATGATCCAATGTACCATGTCCACTAAGATAATGTCAAATGGACTCTGCATGCACTATGTATATATGTACGTAAGGATGAACCAATGTACCATGTCCACTAAGATAATGTCAAATGGACGCTGCATGCACTATGTCCATATGTACTTATGGATGCACCAATGTACCATGTCAACTAAGATAATGTCAAATGGACGCTGCATGCACTAAGTACATATGTACTTATGAATGAACCGATGTACCATGTCCTCTAAAATAATGTCAAATGGACGCTGCATGCACTATGTATATGTGTACTTATGGATGCACCAATGTACCATGTCCACTAAGATAATGTCAAATGGACACTATATGCACTATGTATATATGTACTTATGGATGCACCAATGTACCATGTCCGCTATGATTTTGTCAAATAGACGCTATATGCACTATGTACTTATGTACTTATGGATGTACCAATGTACCATGTCCACTAAGATAATGTCAAATGGACGCTATATGCACTATGTATATATGTACTTATGGATGAACCAATGTACCATATCCGCTAAGATATTGTCAAATGGACGCAATATGCACTATGTACATATGTACCTATGGATGCACTAATGTACCATGTCCACTAAGATAATGTCAAATGGACGCAGGATGCACAATGTATATATGTACTTATGGATGAACCAAAGTACCATGTCCGCTAAGATAATGTCAAATGGACACTCTAAGCACTACGTGTATATGACCTTATGGATGCACCAATGTACCATGTCCGTTAAGATATTGTCAAATGGACGCTATATGCACAATGTGCATATGTACCTATGGATGCACCAATGTACCATGTCCACAAAGATGATGTCAAATGACGCTATATGCACTATGTATATATGAACTTATGGATGAACCAATGTACCATGTCCGCTAAGATATTGTCAAATGGACGCATAATGCACTATGTACATATGTACCTATGGATGCACCAATGTACCATGTCCACTAAGATAATGTCGAATGGACGCTGAATGCACTATGCATATATGTACCTATGGATGAAACAATGTACCATGTCCACTAAGATAATGTCAAATGGACGCTGCATGCACTATGTATATATGTACTTATGGATGAACCAATGTACCATGTCCACTAAGATAATGTCAAATGGACGCTGCATGCACTATGTACATATGTACTTATGGATGCACCAATGTAGCATGTCCACTAAGATAATGTCAAATGGACGCTGCATGCACTATGTATATATGTACTTATGAATGAACCGATGTACCATGTCCACTAAGGTAGTGTCAAATGGACGCTGCAAGCACTATGTATATATGTACATATGGATGCACCAATGTACAATGTCCGCTAAGATAAAGTCAAATGGACACTATATGCACTATGTATATATGTACTTATGGATGCACCAATGTACCATGTCCGCTAAGATTTTGTCAAATGGACACTATATGCACTATGTACTTATGTACCTATGGATGCACCAATGTACCATGTCCGCTAAGATAATGTCAAATGGACGCTATATGCCCTATGTATATATGTACTTAAGGATGAACCAATGTACCATGTCCGCTAAGATAAAGTCAAATGGACGCTATATGCACTATGTACATATGTACCTATGGATGCACCAATGTACCATGTCCACTAAGATAATGTCGAATGGACGCTGCATGCACTATGTATATATGTACCTAAGGATGCACCAATGTACCATGTCCGCTAAGATAATGTCAAATGTACGTTATATGCACTATGTATATATGTACTTAAGGATGTACCAATGTACCATGTCCACTAAGATAATGTCAAATGAACGCTATATTCACTATGTATATATATACTTATGGATTTACAAATGTACCATGTCCACGAAGATAATGTCAAATGGACGCTATATGCACAATGTGCATATGTACCTATGGATGCACCAATGTACCATGTCCGCTAAGATAATGTCAAATGGACGCTATATGCACTATGTATATATGTACCTATGGATGAACCAATGTACCATGACCGCTAAGATAATGACAAATGGACGCTGCATGCACTATGTATATATGTACTTATGTGTGTACCAATGTACCATGTCCACTAAGAAAATGTCAAATGGACGCTGCATGCACTATGTATATATGTACTTATGGTTGCACCAATGTAACATGACCACTATGATAATGTCAAATGGACGTTGTACGCACTATGTACATATGTACTTATGGATGAACAAATGTACCATGTCCGCTAAGATAATGTCAAATGGACGCTGCATGCACTATGTATATATGTACCTATGGATGCACCAATGTACCATGACCGCTAGGATAATGTCAAATGTACGTTATATGCACTATGTACATATGTACTTATGGATGTACCAATGTACCATGTCCGCTAAGATAATGTCAAATGGACGCTATATGCACCATGTATATATGTACTTATGGATGAACCAATGTACCATGTCCACTAAGATAATGTCAAATGGACGCTGCATGCACTATGTATATATGTACCTATGGATGTGCCAATGTACCATGTCTGCTAAGATAATGTCAAACGGACGCTATATGCACTATGTGTATATGTACTTATGGATGCACCAATTTACCATGTCCGTTAAGATAATGTCAAATGGACGCTGCATGCACTATGTATATATGTACTTATGGATGCACTAATGTACCATGTCCGCTAAGATAATGTCAAATGGACACTTCATGCACTATGTATATACCTATGGATGTACCAATGTACCATGTCCACTAAGGCAATGTCAAATGGACGCTGCATGCTCTATGTACATATGTACTTATGGATGTACCAATGTTCCATGTCCACTAAGATAATGTCAAATGGACTCTATATGCAATATGTACATATGTACTTATGGATGTACCAATGTACCATGTCCACTAAGATAATGTCAAATGTACGCTGCATGCACTATGTATATATATACTTAGGGATGCACCAATGTACCATGTCCACTAAGATAATGTCAAATGGACGCTATATGCACAATGTATATATGTACTTATGGATGTATCAATGTACCATGTCCACTTTCATAATGTCAAATGGACGCTATATGCAATAGGTACATATGTACTTATGGATGTACCAATGTACCATGTTCAATAAGATAATGTCAAATGGACGCTTTATGCACTATGTACATATGTACTTATGGATGTACCAATGTACCATGTCCAATAAGATAATGTCAAATGGACGCTATATGCGCTATGTACATATGTACTTATGGATGTACCAATGTACCATGTCCACTAAGAGAATGTCAAATGGACGCTATATGCACAATGTATATATGTACTTATGGATGCACCAATGTACCATGTCCGATAAGATAATGTCAAATTAAAGCTGCATGCACTATGTATATATGTACCTATGGATCAACCAATGTAACTTGTCCGCTATGATAATGTCAAATGGACGCTATATGCACTATGTATATATGTACTTTTGGATGTACCTATGTACCATGTCCACTATGATAATGTCAAATGGACGCCATATGCACTATGTACATATGTACCTATGGATGTACCAATGTACCATGACCACTATCATAATGTCAAATGGACGCTATATGCACTAGGTACATATGTACATATGGATGTACCAATGTACCATGTCCAATAAGATAATGCCAAATAAACGCTATATGCACTAGGTACATATGTACTTATGGTTGTACCAATGTACCATGTCCAATAAGATAATGTCAAAAGGACGCTATATGCACTATGTACATATGTACTTATGGATGTACCAATGTACCATGTCCAATAAGATAATGTCAAATGGACGCTATATGCACTATGTATATATGTACCTATGGATGAACCAATGTACAATGCCCACTAAGATAATGTCAAATGGACGCTATATGCACTATGTACATATGTACTTATGGATGTACCAATGTACCATATCCACTAAGATAATGTCAAATGGAAACTATATGCACTATGTATATATGTACTTATGGATGTACCAATGTACCATGTCCGCTATGTTAATGTCAAATGGACGCTGCGTGCACTATGTTTATATGTACTTATGGATGAACCAATGTACCATGTCCGCTAAGATAATGTCAAATGGACGCTGCATACACTATGTATATATGTAATAATGGATGTACCAATGTACCATTTCCACTAAGATAATGTCAAATGGACGCTGCATGCACTATATATATATGTACTTAAGGATGCACCAATGTACCATGTCCGGAAGATAATGCCAAATGTACGCTACATGCACTATGTATATATATACTTATGGATGCACCAATGTACCATGTCCGCTAAGATAATGTCAAATTGACGCTGCATGCACTATGTACATATGTACTTATGGATGTACCAATGTACCATGTCCACTAAGATAATGTCAAATGGACGCTATATGCACTATGTATATATGTACCTATGGATGCACCAATGTACCATGTCCACTATGATAATGTCAAATGGACGCTGCATGCAATATGTCTATATGTACTTATGGATGCACCAATGTACAATGTCCGCTAAGTTAATGTCAAATGGACACTATATGCACTATTTATATATGTACTTATGGATGCACCAATGTACCATGTCCGCTAAGATATTGTCAAATGGACGCTATATGCCCTATGTACATATGTACCGATGGATGCACCAATGTACAATGTCCGCTAGGATAAGGTCAAATGGACGCTATATGCACTATGTATATATGTAGTTATGGATGCACCAATGTACCATGTCCGCTAAGATAATGACAAATGGACGCTATATGCACTATGTACATATGTACCTATGGAAGCAGGAATGTACCATGTCCACTAAGATAATGTCAAATGGACGCTGCATGCACTATGTATATATGTACCTATGGATGCACCAATGTACCATGTCCACTAAGGTAATGTCATATGGACGCTGCATGCACTATGTATATATGTACTTATTGATGAACCAATGTACTATGTCCGCTAAGATATTGTCAAATGGACGCAATATGCACTATGTACATATGTACCTATGGATGCACTAATGTACCATGTCCACTAAGATAATGTCAAATGGACGCAGCATGGACAATGTATATATGTACTTATGGATGAACCAAAGTACCATGTCCACTAAGATAATGTCAAATGGACGCTGCATGCACTATATATATATGTACTTATGGATGCACCAATGTAACATGTCCACTATGATAATGTCAAATGGACGTTATATGCACTATGTACATATGTACTTCTGGATGAACAAATGTACCATGTCCGCTAAGATAATGTCAAATGGACGTTATATGCACTATGTATATATGTACCTATGGATGCAAAAATGTACCATGTCCGCTAAGATAATGTCAAATGTACGTTATATGCACTATGTACATATGTACTTATGGATGTACCAATGTACCATGTCCGCTAAGGTAATGTCAAATGGACGCTATATGCACCATGTATATATGTACTTATGGATGAACCAATGTACCATGTCCACTAAGATAATGTCAAATGGACGCTGCATGCACTATGTATATATGTACCTATGGATGTACCAATGTACCATGTCCGCTAAGATAATGTCAAACGGACGCTATATGCACTATGTGTATATGTACTTATGGATGCACTAATGTACCATGTCCGCTAAGATAATGTCAAATGGACACTACATGCACTATGTACCGTATATACCTATGGATGTACCAATGTACCATGTCCACTAAGGCAATGTCAAATGGACGCTGCATGCTCTATGTACATATGTACTTATGGATGTAGCAATGTTCCATGTCCACTAAGATAATGTCAAATGGACGCTATATGCAATATGTATATATGTACTTATGGATGTACCATTGTACCATGTCCACTAAGATAATGTCAAATGTACGCTGCATGCACAATGTATATATGTACTTAGGGATGCACCAATGTACCATGTCCGCTAATATAATGTCAAATGGACGCTATACGCACTATGTATATATTTACTTTTGGATGTACAAATGTACCATGTCCACTATGATAATGTCAAATGGACGCCATATGCACTATGTACATATGTACCTATGGATGTACCAATGTACCATGTCCACTTTCATAATGTCAAATGGACGCTATATGCACTAGGTACAAATGTACTTATGGATGTACCAATGTACCATGTCCAATAAGATAATGTCAAATGGACGCTATATGCACTATGTACATATGTACTTATGGATGTACCAATGTACCATTCCAATAAGATAATGTCAAATGGACGCTATATGCGCTATGTACATATGTACTTATGGATGTACCAATGTACCATGTCCACTAAGAGAATGTCAAATGGACGCTATATGCACTATGTATAAATGTACTTACGGATGCACCAATGTACCATGTCCGATAAGATAATGTCAAATTGACGCTGCATGCATTATGTATATATGTACCTATGGATCAACCAAAGTAACTTGTCCGCTATGATAATGTCAAATGGACGCTATATGCACTATGTAGATATGTTCTTTTGGATGTACCAAAGTACCATGTCCACTATGATAATGTCAAATGGACGCCATATGCACTATGTACATATGTACCTATGGATGTACCAATGTACCATGTCCACTATCATAATGTCAAATGGACGCTATATGCACTAGGTACATATGTACTTATGGATGTACCAATGTACCATGTCCAATAAGATAATGCCAAATGGACGCTATATGCACTAGGTACATATGTACTTATGGATGTACCAATGTACCATGTCCAATAAGATAATGTCAAATGGACGCTATATGCACTATGTACATATGTACTTATGGATGTACCAATGTACCATGTCCAATAAGATAATGTCAAATGGACGCTATATGCACTATGTATATATGTACCTATGGATGAACCAATGTACAATTCCCACTAAGATAATGTCAAATGGACGCTATATGTACTATGTACATATGTACTTATGGATGTACCAATGTACCATGTCCACTAAGATAATGTCAAATGGACACTATATGCACTATGTATATATGTACTTATGGATGTACCAATGTACCATGTCCGCTATGTTAATGTCAAATGGACGCTGCATGCACTATGTTTATATGTACTTATGGATGAACCAATGTACCATGTCCGCTAAGATAATGTCAAATGGACGCTGCATGCACTATGTATATATGTAATAATGGATGTACCAATGTACCATTTCCACTAAGATAATGTCAAATGGACGCTGCATGCACTATGTATATATGTACTTAAGGATGCACCAATGTACCATGTCCGTAAGATAATGCCAATTTACGCTACATGCACTATGTATATATATATACTTATGGATGCACCAATGTACCATGTCCGCTAAGATAATGTCAAATGGACACTATATGCACTATGTATATATGTACCTATGGATGCACCAATGTACCATGTCCACTATGATAATGTCAAATGGACGCTGCATGCAATATGTATATATGTACTTATGGATGCACCAATGTACCATGTCCGCTAAGATAATGTCTAATGGACACTATATGCACTATTTATATATGTACTTATGGATGCACCAATGTACCATGTCCGCTAAGATATTGTCAAATGGATGCTATATGCACTATGTACATATGTACCGATGGATGCACCAATGTACAATGTCCGCTAAGATAATGTCAAATGGACGCTATATGCACTATGCATATATGTACTTATGGATGCACCAATGTACCATGTCCGCTAAGATAATGTCAAATGGACGCTATATGCACTATGTACATATGTACCTATGGAAGCAGGAATGTACCATGTCCACTAAGATAATGTCAAATGGACGCTGCATGCACTATGTATTTATGTACCTATGGATGAACTAATGTACCATGTCCACTAAGGTAATGTCAAATGGACGCTGCATGCACTATGTATATATGTATTTATCGATGAACCAATGTACCATGTCCACTAAGATAATGTCAAATGGCCGCTATATGCACTATGTATATATGTACTTATGGATGAACCGATGTACCATGTCCGCTAAGATATTGTCAAATGGACGCAATATGCACTATGTACATATGTACCTATGGATGCACTAATGTACCATGTCCACTAAGATAATGTCAAATGGACGCAGCATGGACAATGTATATATGTACTTATGGATGAACCAAAGTACCATGTCCACTAAGATAATGTCAAATGGACGCTGCATACACTATATATATATATATATATATATATATATATATATGTAATAATGGATGAACCAATGTACCATGTCCGCTAAGATAATGTCAAATGGACACTCTAAGCACTATGTATATATGAACTTATGGATGCACCAATGTACCATGTCCGCTAAGATATTGTCAAATTGACGCTATATGCACAATGTGCATATGTACCTATGGATGCACCAATGTACCATGTCCACTAAGATAATGTAAAATGGACGCTGAATGCACTATGCATATTTGTACCTATGGATGAACCAATGTACCATGTCCACTAAGATAATGTCGAATGGACGCTGCATGCACTTTGTATATATGTACTTATGGATGTACCAATGTACCATGTCCACAAAGATGATGTCAAATGGACGCTATATGCACTATGTATATATGATCTTATGGATGAACCAATGTACCATGTCCGCTAAGATATTGTCAAATGGACGCTATATGCACTATGCACATATGTACCTATGGATGCACCAATGTACCATGTCCACTAAGATAATGTCGAATGGACGCTGAATGCACTATGCATATATGTACCTATGGATAAACCAATGTACCATGTCCACTAAGATAATGTCAGATGGACGCTGCATGCACTATGTATATATATATACTTATGGATGAACCAATGTACCATGTCCACTAAGATAATGTCAAATGGACGCTGCATGCACTATGTATATATGTACTTATGAATGAACCGATGTACCATGTCCACTAAGATAATGTCAAATGGACGCTGCATGCACTATGTATATATGTACTTATGGATGCACCAATGTACCATGTCCGCTAAGATTTTGTCAAATGGACGCTATATGCACTATGTATATATGTACTTTTGGATGTACCAATGTACCATGTCCACTATGATAATGTCAAATGGACGCCATATGCACTATGTACATATGTACCTATGGATGTACCAATGTACCATGTCCACTATCATAATGTCAAATGGACGCTATATGCATTAGGTACATATGTACTTATGGATGTACCAAAGTACCATGTCCAATAAGATAATGTAAAATGGACGCTATATGCTCTATGTACATATGTACTTATGGATGTACCAATTAACCATGTCCAATAAGATAATGTCAAATGGACGCTATATGCACTATGTATATATGTACTTATGGATGTACCAATGTACCATGTCCACTAAGATAGTGTCAAATGAACGCTATATTCACTATGTATATGTATACTTATGGATGTACAAATGTACCATGTCCGCTAAGATAATGTCAAATGGACGTTATATGCACTATGTACATATGTACTTATGGATGTACCAATGTACCATGTCCGCTAAGATAATGTCAAATGGACGCTATTTGCACTATGTATATATGTAATTATGGATGAACCAATGTACCATGTCCACTAAGATAATGTCAAATGGCCGCTGCATGCACTATGTATATATGTACCTATGGATGTACCAATGTACCATGTCCGCTAAGATAATGTCAAATGGACGCTATATGCACTATGTATAAATGTTCTTATGGATGCACCAATGCACCATGTCCGTTATGATAATGTCAAATGGAAGCTGCATGCACTATGTATATATGTACTTATGGATGCACCAATGTACCATGTCCGCTAAGATAGTGTCAAATGAACGCTATATTCACTATGTATATATATACTTATGGATATACAAATGTACCATGTCCGCTAAGATAATGTCAAATGGACGTTATATGCACAATGTACATATGTACCTATGGATGCACCAATGTACCATGTCCACTAAGATAATGTCAAATGGACGCTGCATGCACTATGTATATATGTACCTAAGGATGCACCAATGTACCATGTCCGCTAAGATAATGTCAAATGTACTTTATATGCACTATGTATATATGTACTTATGGATGTACCAATGTACCATGTCCACTAAGATAGTGTCAAATGAACGCTATATTCACTATGTATATATATACTTATGGATGTACAAATGTACCATGTCCACTAAGATAATGTCAAATGGACGTTATATGCACTATGGACATATGTACTTATGGATGAACCAATGTACCATGTCCGCTAAGATAATGTCAAATGGACGCTGCATGCACTATGTATATATGTACTTAAGGATGTACCATTGTTCCATGTCCACTAAGATAATGTCAAATGGACGCTATATGCACTATGTATATATGAACTTATGGATGTACCAATGTACCATGTCCACTAAAATAATGTCAAATGTACGCAGCATGCTCTATGTACATATGTACTTATGGATGTACCATTGTTCCATGTCCACTAAGATAATGTCTAATGGACACTATATGCACTATGTATATATGTACTTATGGATGTACCAATGTACCATGTCCACTAAGAAAATGTCAAATGGACGCTATATGCACTATGTATATATGTACTTATGGATGTACCAATGTACCATGTCCACTAAGATAATGTCAAATGGACACTATATGCACTATGTATATATGTACTTATGGATGTACCAATGTACCATGTCAACTAAGATAATTTCAAATGTACGCTGCATGCACTATGTATATATGTACCTATGGATGTACCAATGTACCATTTCCACTATGATAATGTCAAATGGACGCCATATGCACTATGTACATATGTACCTATGGATGTACCAATGTACCATGTCCTCTATCATAATGTCAAATGGACGGTATATGCACTAGGTACATATGTACTTATGGATGTACCATTGTACCATGTCCACTAAGATAATGTCAAATGTACGCTGCATGCACTATGTATCTATGTACCTATGGATGTACCAATGTACCATGTCCACTATGATAATGTCAAATGGACGCCATATGCACTATGTACATATGTACCTATGGATGTACCAATGTACCATGTCCTCTATCATAATGTCAAATGGACGGTATATGCACTAGGTACATATGTACTTATGGATGTACCATTGTACCATGTCCAATAAGATAATGTAAAATGGACGCTATATGCACTATGTACATATGTACTTATGGATGTACCAATGTACCATGTCCAATAAGATAATGTCAAATGGACGCTATATGCGCTATGTACATATGTACTTATGGATGTACCAATGTACCATGTCCACTAAGAGAATGTCAAATGGACGCTATATGCACTATGTATATATGTACTTATGGATGCACGAATGTACCATGTCCGTTATGATAATGTCAAATGGAAGCTGCATGCACTATGTATATATGTACTTATGGATGCACCAATGTACCTTGTCCGCTAAGATTTTGTCAAATGGACGCTATATGCACTATGTACTTATGTACCTATGGATGTACCAATGTACCATGTCCACTAAGATAGTGTCAAATGAACGCTCTATGCACTATGTATATATATACTTTTGGATGTACAAATGTACCATGTCCGCTAAGATAATGTCAAATGGACGTTATATGCACTATGTACATATGTACTTATGGATGTACCAATGTACCATGTCCGCTAAGATAATGTCAAATGGACGCTATATGCACTATGTATATATGTACTTATGGATGAACCAATGTACCATGTCCACTAAGATAATGTCAAATGGACGCTGCAAGCACTATGTATATATGTACCTATGGATGTACCATTGTACCATGTCCGCTAAGATAATGTCAAATGGACGCTATATGCACTATGTATATATGTACTTATGGATGCACCAATGTACCATGTCCGTTATGATAATGTCAAATGGAAGCTGCATGCACTATGTATATATGTACTTATGGATGCACCAATGTACCTTGTCCGCTAAGATTTTGTCAAATGGACGCTATATGCACTATGTACTTCTGTACCTATGGATGCACCAATGTACCATGTCCGCTAAGATAATGTCAAATGGACGCTATATGCCCTATGTATATATGTACTTAAGGATGAACCAATGTACCATGTCCGCTAAGATAATGTCAAATGGACGCTGCAAGCACTATGTATATATGTACCTATGGATGTACCATTGTACCATGTCCGCTACGATAATGTCAAATGGACGCTATATGCCCTATGTATATATGTACTTAAGGATGAACCAATGTACCATGTCCGCTAAGATAAAGTCAAATGGACGCTGCATGCAATATGTATATATGTACCTATGGATGCACCAATGTACCATGTCCGCTAAGATAATGTCAAATGGACGCTGCATGCACTATGTACATATGTACTTATGGATGTACCAATGTACCATGTCCACTAAGATAAAGTCAAATGGACGCTATATGCACTATGTATATATATATACTTATGGATGTACCAATGTACCATGTCCGCTAAGATAATGTCAAATGGACGTTATATGCACTATGTACATATGTACTTATGGATGTACCAATGTACCATGTCCGCTAAGATAATGTCAAATGGACGCTATATGCACTCTGTATATATGTACTTATGGATGAACCAATGTGCCATGTCCACTAAGATAATATCAAATGGACGCTGCATGCACTATGTATATATGTACCTATGGATGTACCAATGTACCATGTCCGCTAAGATAATGTCAAATGGGCGCTATATGCACTATGTATATATGTACTTATGGATGCTCCAATGTACCATGTCCGTTAATATAATGTCAAATGGAAGCTGCATGCACTATGTATATATGTACTTAGGGATGAACTAATGTACCATGTCCGCTAAGATAATGTCAAATGGACACTATATGCACTATGTATATACCTATGGATGTACCAATGTACCATGTCCACTAAGGCAATGTCAAATGGACGCTGCATTCTCTATGTACATATGTACTTATGGATGTACCATTGTTCCATGTCCACTAAGATAATGTCAAATGGACGCTGTATGCACTATGTATATATGTACTTATTGATGTACCAATGTACCATGTCCACTAAGATAATGTCAAATGTACGCTGCATGCACTATGTATATATGTACTTAAGGATGAACCAATGTACCATGTCCGCTAAGATAATGTCAAATGGACGCTATATGCACTATGTATATATGTACTTTTGGATGTACCAATGTACCATGTCCACTATGATAATGTCAAATGGACGCCATATGCACTATGTACATATGTACCTATGGATGTACCAATGTACCATGTCCACTATCATAAAGTCAAATGGACGGTATAAGCACTAGGTACATATGTACTTATGGATGTACCATTGTACCATGTCCAATAAGATAATGTCAAATGGACGCTATATGCACTATGTACATATGTACTTATGGATGTACCAATGTACCATGTCCAATAGGATAATGTCAAATGGACGCTATATGCGCTATGTACATATGTACTTATGAATGTACCAATGTACCATGTCCACTAAGAGAATGTCAAATGGACGCTATATGCACTATGTATATATGTACTTATGGATGCACCAATGTACCATGTCCGATAAGATAATGTCAAATTGGCGCTGCGTGCACTATGTATATATGTACCTATGGATCAACCAATGTAATTTGTCCGCTATGATAATGTCAAATGGACGCTATATGCACTATGTATATATGTACCTATGGATGCACCAATGTACCATGTCCACTAAGATAATGTCAAATGGAAACTGCATGCACTAAGTATATATGTACTTATGGATGAACCAATGTACCCTCTCCACTAAGATAATGTCAAATGGACGCTGCATGCACTATGTATATATGTACTTATGGATGCACCAATGTACCATGTCCGCTAAGATAATGTCAAATGGACACTATATGCAATTTTTATGTATGTACTTATGGGTGCACCAATGTACCATGTCCGCTAAGATATTGTCAAATGGACGCTATATGCACTATGTACATAAGTACCGATGGATGCACCAATGTACAATGTCCGCTAAGATAATGTCAAATGGACGCTATATGCACTATGTATATATGTACTTATGGATGCACCAATGTACCATGTCCGCTAAGATAATGTCAAATGGACGCTATATTCACTATGTACATATGTACTTACGGATGTACCAATGTACCATGTCCGCTAAGATAATGTCAAATGGACGCTATATGCAATATATATATATATATATATATACTTATGGATATACCAATGTACCATGTCCGCTAAGATAATGTCAAATGGACGTTATATGCACTATGTACATATGTACTTATGGATGTACCAGTGTACCATGTCCGCTAAGATAATGTCAAATGGACGCTATATGCACTATGTATATATGTACTTATGGATGAACCAATGTGCCATGTCCACTAAGATAATATCAAATGGACGCTGCATGCACTATGTATATATGTACCTATGGATGTACCAATGTACCATGTCCGCTAAGATAATGTCAAATGGACGCTATATGCACTATGTATATATGTACTTATGGATGCTCCAATGTACCATGTCCGCTAAGATAATGTCAAATGGAAGCTGCATGCACTATGTTTATATGTACTTATGGATGAACTAATGTACCATGTCCGCTAAGATAATGTCAAATGGACACTATATGCACTATGTATATACCTATGGATGTACCAATGTACCATGTCCACTAAGGCAATGTCAAATGGACGCTGTATGCTCTATGTACATATGTACTTATGGATGTACCAATATTCCATGTCCACTACGATAATGTCAAATGGACGCTGTATGCACTATGTATATATGTACTTATTGATGTACCAATGTACCATGTCCACTAAGATAATGTCAAATGTACGCTGCATGCACTATGTATATATGTACTTAAGGATGCACCAATGTACCATGTCCGCTAAGATAATGTCAAATGGACGCTATATGCACTATGTATATATGTACTTTTGGATGTACCAATGTACCATGTCCACTATGATAATGTCAAATGGACGGTATATGCACTAGGTACATATGTACTTATAGATGTACCATTGTACCATGTCCAATAAGATAATGTCAAATGGACGCTAAATGCACTATGTACATATGTACTTATGGATGTACCAATTAACCATGTCCAATAAGATAATGTCAAATGGACGCTATATGCACTATGTGTATATGTACCTATGGATGAACCAATGTACCATGTCCGCTAAGATAATGTCAAATGGACGCTGCATGCACTATGTACATATGTACTTATGGATGTACCAATGTACCATGTCCACTAAGATAATGTCAAATGGACGCTATATGCAATATATATATATATATATATATATACTTATGGATGTACCAATGTACCATGTCCGCTAAGATAATGTCAAATGGACGTTATATGCACTATGTACATATGTACTTATGGATGTACCAATGTACCATGTCCGCTAAGATAATGTCAAATGGACGCTATATGCACTATGTATATATGTACTTATGGATGAACCAATGTGCCATGTCCACTAAGATAATATCAAATGGACGCTGCATGCACTATGTATATATGTACCTATGGATGTACCAAAGTACCATGTCCGCTAAGATAATGTCAAATGGACGCTATATGCACTATGTATATATGTACTTATGGATGCTCCAATGTACCATGTCCGCTAAGATAATGTCAAATGGAAGCTGCATGCACTATGTATATATGTACTTATGTATGAACTAATGTACCATGTCCGCTAAGATAATGTCAAATGGACACTATATGCACTATGTATATACCTATGGATGTACCAATGTACCATGTCCACTAAGGCAATGTCAAATGGACGCTGCATGCTCTATGTACATATGTACTTATGGATGTACCAATATTCCATGTCCACTAAGATAATGTCAAATGGACGCTGTATGCACTATGTATATATGTACTTATTGATGTACCAATGTACCATGTCCGATAAGATAATGTCAAATTGACGCTGCATGCACTATGTATATATGTACCTATGGATCAACCAATGTAATTTGTCCGCTATGATAATGTCAAATGGACGCTATATGCACTATGTATATATGTACTTTTGAATGTACCAAAGTACCATGTCCACTATGATAATGTCAAATGGACGCCATATGCATTATGTACATATGTACCTATGGATGTGCCAATGTACCATGTCCATTATCATAATGTCAAATGGACGCTATATGCACTAGGTACATATGTACTTATGGATGTACCAATGTACCATGTCCAATAAGATAATGTCAAATGGACGCTATATGCACTATGTACATATGTACTTATGGATGTACCAATTAACCATGTCCAATAAGATAATGTCAAATGGACGCTATATGCACTATGTGTATATGTACCTATGGATGAACCAATATACAATGCCCACTAAGATAATGTCAAATCTACGCTATATGCACTATGTACATATGTACTTATGGATGTACCAATGTACCATGTCCACTAAGATAATGTCAAATGGACACTATATGCACTATGTATATATGTACTTATGGATGTACCAATGTACCATGTCCGCTATGAGAATGTCAAATGGACGCTGCATGCACTATGTTTATATGTACTTATGGATGAACCAATGTACCATGTCCGCTAAGATAATGTCAAATGGACGCTGCAGGCACTATGTATACATGTAATATTGGATGTACCAATGTACCATTTCCACTAAGATAACGTCAAATGGACGCTGCATGCACTATGTATATATGTACTTAAGGATGCACCAATGTACCATGTCCGTAAGATAATGCCAAATGTACGCTACATGCACTATGTATATGTATACTTATGGATGCACCAATGTACCATGTCCGCTAAGATAATGTCAAATGGACGCGGCATGCACTATGTACATATGTACTTATGGATGTACCAATGTACCATGTCCACTAAGATAATGTCAAATGGACGCTATATGCACTATGTATATATGTACCTATGGATGCACCAATGTACCATATCCACTAAGATAATGTCAAATGGAAACTGCATGCACTATGTATATATGTACTTATGGATGAACCAATGTACCCTCTCCACTAAGATAATGTCAAATGGACGCTGCATGCACTATGTATGTATGTACTTATGGATGCACCAATGTACCATGTCCGCTAAGATTTTGTCAAATGGACGCTATATGCACTATGTATATATGTACTTTTGGATGTACCAATGTACCATGTCCACTAAGATAATGTCAAATGGACGCTGCATGCACTATGTATATATGTACTTATGGATGTACCAATGTATCATGTCCACAAAGATGATGTCAAATGGACGCTGCATGCACTATGTATATATGTACTTATGGATGCACCAATGTACCATGTCCGCTAAGATTTTGTCAAATGGACGCTATATGCACTATGTATATATGTACTTTTGGATGTACCAATGTACCATGTCCACTATGATAATGTCAAATGGACGCCATATGCACTATGTACATATGTACATATGGATGTACCAATGTACCATGTCCACTATCATAATGTCAAATGGACGCTATATGCATTAGGTACATATGTACTTATGGATGTACCAATGTACCATGTCCAATAAGATAATGTAAAATGGACGCTATATGCTCTATGTACATATGAACTTATGGATGTACCAATTAACCATGTCCAATAAGATAATGTCAAATGGACGCTATATGCACTATGTATATATGTACTTATGGATGTACCAATGTACCATGTCCACTAAGATAGTGTCAAATGAACGCTATATTCACTATGTATATTTATACTTATGGATGTACAAATGTACCATGTCCGCTAAGATAATGTCAAATGGACGTTATATGCACTATGTACATATGTACTTATGGATGTACCAATGTACCATGTCCGCTAAGATAATGTCAAATGGACGCTATATGCACTATGTATATATGTAATTATGGATGAACCAATGCACCATGTCCACTAAGATAATGTCAAATGGACGCTGCATGCACTATGTATATATGTACCTATGGATGTACCAATGTACCATGTCCGCTAAGATAATGTCAAATGGACGCTATATGCACTATGTACATATGTACTTATGGATGCACCAATGTACCATGTCCGTTATGATAATGTCAAATGGAAGCTGCATGCACTATGTATATATGTACTTATGGATGCACCAATGTACCATGTCCGCTAAGATAGTGTCAAATGAACGCTATATTCACTATGTATATATATACTTATGGATGTACAAATGTACCATGTCCGCTAAGATAATGTCAAATGGACGTTATATGCACTATGTACATATGTACCTATGGATGCACCAATGTACCATGTCCACTAAGATAATGTCAAATGGACGCTGCATGCACTATGTATATATGTACCTAAGGATGCACCAATGTACCATGTCCGCTAAGATAATGTCAAATGTACGTTATATGCACTATGTATATATGTACTTATGGATGTACCAATGTACCATGTCCACTAAGATAGTGTCAAATGAACGCTATATTCACTATGTATATATATACTTATGGATGTACAAATGTACCATGTCCACTAAGATAATGTCAAATGGACGTTATATGCACTATGGACATATGTACTTATGGATGTACCATTGTACCATGTCCGCTAAGATAATGTCAAATGGACGCTACATGCAATATGTATATATGTACCTATGGATAAACCAATGTACCAGGTCCGCTAAGATAATGTCAAATGGACGCTGCATGCACTATGTATATATGTACTTTTGTATGTACCAATGTACCATGTCCACTAAGAAAATGTCAAATGGACGCTGCATGTACTATGTATATATGTACTTATGGACGCACCAATGTAACATGTCCACTATGATAATGTCAAATGGACGTTATATGCACTATGTGCATATGTACTTATGGATGAACAAATGTACAATGTCCGCTAAGATAATATCAAATGGACGTTATATGCACTATGTACATATGTACTTATGGATGAATCAATGTACCATGTCCGCTAAGATAATGTCAAATGGACGCTGCATGCACTATTTATATACGTACTTAAGGATGTACCATTGTTCCATGTACACTAAGATAATGTCAAATGGACGCTATATGCACTATGTATATATGAACTTATGGATGTACCAATGTACCATGTCCACTAAAATAATGTCAAATGTACGCAGCATGCTCTATGTACATATGTACTTATGGATGTACCATTGTTCCATGTCCACTAAGATAATGTCAAATGGACATTATATGCACTATTTATATATGTACTTATGGATGTACCAATGTACCATGTCCACTAAGATAATGTCAAATGGACGCTATATGCACTATGTATATATGTACTTATGGATGTACCAATGTACCATGTCCACTAAGATAATGTCAAATGGACGCTATATGCACTATGTATATATGTACTTATGGATGTACCAATGTACCATGTCCACTAAGATAATGTCAAATGTACGCTGCATGCACTATGTATATATGTACCTATGGATGTACCAATGTACCATGTCCACTATGATAATGTCAAATGGACGCCATATGCACTAGGTACATATGTACCTATGGATGTACCAATGTACAATGTCCACTATCATAATGTCAAATGGACGGTATATGCACTAGGTACATATGTACTTATGGATGTACCATTGTACCATGTCCACTAAGATAATGTCAAATGTACGCTGCATGCACTATGTATATATGTACCTATGGATGTACCAATGTACCATGTCCACTATGATAATGTTAAATGGACGCCATATGCACTATGTACATATGTACCTATGGATGTACCAATGTACCATGTCCACTATCATAATGTCAAATGGACGGTATATGCACTAGGTACATATGTACTTATGGATGTACCATTGTACCATGTCCAATAAGATAATGTCAAATGGACGCTATATGCGCTATCTACATATGTACTAACGGATGTACCAATGTACCATGTCCACTAAGAGAATGTCAAATGGACGCTATATGCACTATGTATATATGTACTTATGGATGCACCAATGTACCATGTCCGTTATGATAATGTCAAATGGAAGCTGCATGCACTATGTATATATGTACTTATGGATGCACCAATGTACCTTGTCCGCTAAGATTTTGTCAATTGGACGCTATATGCACTATGTACTTATGTACCTATGGATGTACCAATGTACCATGTCCACTAAGATAGTGTCAAATGAACGCTATATTCACTATGTATATATATACTTATGGATGTACAAATGTACCATGTCCGCTAAGATAATGTCAAATGGACGTTATATGCACTATGTACGTATGTACTTATGGATGTACCAATGTACCATGTCCGCTAAGATAATGTCAAATGGACGCTATATGCAATATGTATATATGTACTTATGGATGAACCAATGTACCATGTCCACTAAGATAATGTCAAATGGACGCTGCAAGCACTATGTATATATGTACCTATGGATGTACCATTGTACCATGTCCGCTAAGATAATGTCAAATAGACGCTATATGCACTATGTATATATGTACTTATGGATGCACCAATGTACCATGTCCGTTATGATAATGTCAAATGGAAGCTGCATGCACTATGTATATATGTACTTATGGATGCACCAATGTACCTTGTCCGCTAAGATTTTGTCAAATGGACGCTGCATGCACTATGTACATATGTACTTATGGATGTACCAATGTACCATGTCCACTAAGATAATGTCAAATGGACGCTATATGCATTATGTATATATATATATATACTTATGGATGTACCAATGTACCATGTCCGCTAAGATAATGTCAAATGGACGTTATATGCACTATGTACATATGTACTTATGGATGCACCAATGTACCATGTCCGCTAAGATAATGTCAAATGGACGCGGCATGCACTATGTACATATGTACTTATGGATGTATCAATGTACCATGTCCACTAAGATAATGTCAAATGGACGCTATATGCACTATGTATATATGTACTTATGGATGAACCAATGTACCCTCTCTACTAAGATAATGTCAAATGGACGCTATATGCACTATGCATATATGTACTTATGGATGCACCAATGTACCATGTCCGCTAAGATAATGTCAAATGGACGCTATATTCACTATGTACATATGTACCTATGGAAGCAGGAATGTACCATGTCCACTAAGATAATGTCAAATGGACGCTGCATGCATTATGTATATATGTACCTATGGATGCACCAATGTACCATGTCCACTAAGGTAATGTCAAATGGAAGCTGCATGCACTATGTATATATGTACTTATGGATGCACCAATGTACCATGTCCGCTAAGATTTTGTCAAATGGACGCTATATGCACTATGTACTTATGTACCTATGGATGCACCAATGTACCATGTCCGCTAATAAAATGTCAAATGGACGCTATATGCCCTATGTATATATGTACTTAAGGATGAACCAATGTACCATGTCCGCTAAGATAAAGTCAAATGGACGCTGCATGCACTATGTATATATGTACCTATGGATGCACCAATGTACCATGTCCGCTAAGATAATGTCAAATGGACGCTGCATGCACTATGTACATATGTACTTATGGATGTACCAATGTACCATGTCCACTAAGATAATGTCAAATGGACGCTATATGCACTATGTATATATATATATATATACTTATGGATGTACCAATGTACCATGTCCGCTAAGATGATGACAAATGGACGTTATATGCACTATGTATATATGTACTTATGGATGAACCAATGTGCCATGTCCACTAAGATAATATCAAATGGACGCTGCATGCACTATGTATATATATACCTATGGATGTACCAATGTACCATGTCCGCTAAGATAATGTCAAATGGACGCTATATGCACTATGTATATATGTACTTATGGATGCTCCAATGTACCATGTCCGCTAAGATAATGTCAAATGGAAGCTGCATGCACTATGTATATATGTACTTATGGATGAACTAATGTACCATGTCCGCTAAGATAATGTCAAATGGACACTATATGCACTATGTATATACCTATGGATGTACCAATGTATCATGTCCACTAAGGCAATGTCAAATGGACGCTGCATGCTCTATGTACATATGTACTTATGGATGTACCATTATTCCGTGTCCACTAAGATAATGTCAAATGGACGCTGTATGCACTATGTATATATGTACTTATTGATGTACCAATGTACCATGTCCACTAAGATAATGTCAAATGTACGCTGCATGCACTATGTATATATGTACTTAAGGATGCACCAATGTACCATGTCCGCTAAGATAATGTAAAATTGACGCTATATGCACTATGTATATATGTACTTTTGCATGTACGAATGTACCATGTCCACTATGATAATGTCAAATGGACGCCATATGCACTATGTACATATGTACCTATGGATGTACCAATGTACCATGTCCACTATCATAATGTCAAATGGACGGTATATGCACTAGGTTCATATGTACTTATAGATGTACCATTGTACCATGTCCAATAAGATAATGTCAAATGGACGCTATATGCACTATGTACATATGTACTTATGGATGTACCAATATACCATGTCCAATAAGATAATGTCAAATGGACGCTATATGCGCTATGTACATATGTACTTATGGATGTACCAATGTACCATGTCCACTATGAGAATGTCAAATGGACGCTATATGCACTATGTATATATGTACTTATGGATGCACCAATGTACCATGTCCGATAAGATAATGTCAAATTGACGCTGCATGCACTATGTATATATGTACCTATGGATCAACCAATGTAATTTGTCCGCTATGATAATGTCAAATGGACGCTATATGCACTATGTATATATGTACTTTTGGATGTACCAATGTACCATGTCCACTATGATAATGCCAAATGGACGCCATATGCACTATGTACATATGTACCTATGGATGTACCAATGTACCATGTCCATTATCATAATGTCAAATGGACGCTATATGCACTAGGTACATATGTACTTATGGATGTACCAATGTACCATGTCCAATAAGATAATGTCAAATGGACGCTATATGCACTATGTACATATGTACTTATGGATGTACCAATTAACCATGTCCAATAAGATAATGTCAAATGGACGCTATATGCACTATGTGTATATGTACCTATGGATGAACCAATATACAATGCCCACTAAGATAATGTCAAATGTACGCTATATGCACTATGTACATATGTACTTATGGATGTACCAATGTACCATGTCCACTAAGATAATGTCAAATGGACACTATATGCACTATGTATATATGTACTTATGGATGTACCAATGTACCATGTCCGCTATGAGAATGTCAAATGGACGCTGCATGCACTATGTTTATATGTACTTATGGATGAACCAATGTACCATGTCCGCTAAGATAATGTCAAATGGACGCTGCAGGCACTATGTATATATGTAATATTGGATGTACAAATGTACCATTTCCACTAAGATAACGTCAAATGGACGCTGCATGCACTATGTATATATGTACTTAAGGATGCACCAATGTACCATGTCCGTAAGATAATGCCAAATGTACGCTACATGCACTATGTATATGTATACTTATGGATGCACCAATGTACCATGTCCGCTAAGATAATGTCAAATGGACGCGGCATGCACTATGTACATATGTACTTATGGATGTACCAATGTACCATGTCCACTAAGATAATGTCAAATGGACGCTATATGCACTATGTATATATGTACCTATGGATGCACCAATGTACCATATCCACTAAGATAATGTCAAATGGAAACTGCATGCACTATGTATATATGTACTTATGGATGAACCAATGTACCCTCTCCACAAAGATAATGTCAAATGGACGCTGCTTGCACTATGTATATATGTACTTATGGATGCACCAATGTACCATGTCCGCTAAGAAAATGTCAAATGGACACTATATGCAATATTTATATATGTACTTATGGATGCACCAATGTACCATGTCCGCTAAGATATTGTCAAATGGACGCTATATGCACTTTGTACATAAGTACCGATGGATGCACCAATGTACAATGTCCGCTAAGATAATGTCAAATGGACGCTATATGCACTATGTATATATGTACTTATGGATGCACCAATGTACCATGTCCGCTAAGATAATGTCAAATGGACGCTATATTCACTATGTACGTATGTACCTATGGAAGCAGGAATGTACCATGTCCACTAAAATAATGTCAAATGGACGCTGCATGCATTATGTATATATGTACCTATGGATGCACAAATGTACCATGTCCACTAAGGTAATGTCAAATGAACGCTGCATGCACTATGTATATATGTACTAATGGATGAACCAATGTACCATGTCCACTAAGATAATGTCAAATGGACGCTATATGCACTATGTATACATGTACTTATGGATGAACCAATGTACCATGTCCGCTAAGATATTGTCAAATGGACGCAATATGCACTATGTACATATGTACCTATGGATGCACTAATGTACCATGTCCACTAAGATAATGTCAAATGGACGCAGCATGCACAATGTATATATGTACTTATGGATGAACCAAAGTACCATGTCCACTAAGATAATGTCAAATGGACGCTGCATGCACTATATATATATGTAATAATGGATTCACCAATGTACCATGTCCGCTAAGATAATGTCAAATGGACACTCTAAGCATATATGAACTTATGGATGCACCAATGTACCATGTCCGCTAAGATATTGTCAAATGGACGCTGTATGCACTATGTGCATATGTACCTATGGATGCACCAATGTACCATCTACACTAAGATAATGTCAAATGGACGCTGAATGCAATATGCATATTTGTACCTATGGATGAACCAATGTACCATGTCCACTAAGATAATGTCAAATGGACGCTGCATGCACTATGTATATATGTACTTATGGATGTACCAATGTACCATGTCCACAAAGATGATGTCAAATGGACGCTGCATGCACTATGTATATATGTACTTATGGATGCACCAATGTACCATGTCCGCTAAGATTTTGTCAAATGGACGCTATATGCACTATGTATATATGTACTTTTGGATGTACCAATGTACCATGTCCACTATGATAATGTCAAATGGACGCCATATGCACTATGTACCTATGTACCTATGGATGTACAAATGTACCATGTCCACTATCATAATGTCAAATGGACGCTATATGCATTAGGTACATATGTACTTATGGATGTACCAATGTACCATGTCCAATAAGATAATGTAAAATGGACGCTATATGCTCTATGTACATATGTACTTATGGATGTACCAATTAACCATGTCCAATAAGATAATGTCAAATGGACGCTATATGCAATATGTATATATGTACTTATGGATGTACCAATGTACCATGTCCACTAAGATAGTGTCAAATGAACGCTATATTCACTATGTATATATATACTTATGAATGTACAAATGTACCATGTCCGCTAAGATAATGTCAAATGGACGTTATATGCACTATGTACATATGTACTTATGGATGTACCAATGTACCATGTCCGCTAAGATAATGTCAAATGGACGCTATATGCACTATGTATATATGTAATTATGGATGAACCAATGTACCATGTCCACTAAGATAATGTCAAATGGATGCTGCATGCACTATGTATATATGTACCTATGGATGTACCAATGTACCATGTCCGCTAAGATAATGTCAAATGGACGCTATATGCACTATGTATATATGTACTTATGGATGCACCAATGTACCATGTCCGTTATGATAATGTCAAATGGAAGCTGCATGCACTATGTATATATGTACTTATGGATGCACCAATGTACCATGTCCGCTAAGATAGTGTCAAATGAACGCTATATTCACTATGTATATATATATACTTATGGATGTACAAATGTACCATGTCCGCTAAGATAATGTCAAATGGACGTTATATGCACTATGTACATATGTACCTATGGATGCACCAATGTACCATGTCCACTAAGATAATGTCAAATGGACGCTGCATGCACTATGTATATATGTACCTAAGGATGCACCAATGTACCATGTCCGCTAAGATAATGTCAAATGTACGTTATATGCACTATGTATATATGTACTTATGGATGTACCAATGTACCATGTCCACTAAGATAGTGTCAAATGAACGCTATATTCACTATGTATATATATACTTATGGATGTACAAATGTACCATGTCCACTAAGATAATGTCAAATGGACGTTATATACACTATGGACATATGTACTTATGGATGTACCATTGTACCATGTCCGCTAAGATAATGTCAAATGGACGCTATATGCAATATGTATATATGTACCTATGGATAAACCAATGTACCATGTCCGCTAAGATAATGTCAAATGGACGCTGCATCACTATGTATATATGTACTTATGTGTGTACCAATGTACCATGTCCACTAAGAAAATGTCAAATGGACGCTGCATTTACTATGTATATATGTACTTATGGATGGACCAATGTAACATGTCCACTATGATAATGTCAAATGGACGTTATATGCACTATGTGCATATGTACTTATGGATGAACAAATGTACAATGTCCGCTAAGATAATGTCAAATGGACGTTATATGCACTATGTACATATGTACTTATGGATGAACCAATGTACCATGTCCGCTAAGATAATGTCAAATGGACGCTGCATGCACTATGTGTATATGTACTTAAGGATGTACCATTGTTCCATGTCCACTAAGATAATGTCAAATGGACGCTATATGCACTATGTATATATGAACTTATGGATGTACCAATGTACCATGTCCACTAAAATAATGTCAAATGTACGCAGCATGCTCTATGTACATATGTACTTATGGATGTACCATTGTTCCATGTCCACTAAGATAATGTCAAATGGACACTATATGCACTATGTATATATGTACTTATGGATGTACCAATGTACCATGTCCAATAAGATAATGTCAAATGGACGCTATATGCACTATGTATATATGTACTTATGGATGTACCAATGTACCATGTCCACTAAGATAATGTCAAATGGACACTATATGCACTATGTATATATGTACTTATGGATGTACCAATGTACCATGTCCACTAAGATAATGTCAAATGTACGCTGTATGCACTATGTATATATGTACCTATGGATGTACCAATGTACCATGTCCACTATGATAATGTCAAATGGACGCCATATGCACTATGTACATATGTACCTATGGATGTACCAATGTACAATGTCCACTATCATAATGTCAAATGGACGGTATATGCACTAGGTACATATGTACTTATGGATGTACCATTGTACCATGTCCACTAAGATAATGTCAAATGTACGCTGCATGCACTATGTATGTATGTACCTATGGATGTACCAATGTACCATGTCCACTGTGATAATGTCAAATGGACGCCATATGCACTATGTACATATGTACCTATGGATGTACCAATGTACCATGTCCACTATCATAATGTCAAATGGACGGTATATGCACTAGGTACATATGTACTTATGGATATACCAATGTACCATGTCCAATAAGATAATGTCAAATGGACGCTATATGCGCTATGTACATATGTACTTATGGTTGTACCAATGTACCATGTCCACTAAGAGAATGTCAAATGGACGCTATATGCACTATGTATATATGTACTTATGGATGCACCAATGTACCATGTCCGTTATGATAATGTCAAATGGAAGCTGCATGCACTATGTATATATGTACTTATGGATGCACCAATGTACCTTGTCCGCTAAGATTTTGTCAAATGGACGCTATATGCACTATGTACTTATGTACCTATGGATGCACCAATGTACCATGTCCGCTAAGATAATGTCAAATGGACGTTATATGCACTATGTACATATGTACTTAAGGATGAACCAATGTACCATGTCTGCTAAGATAAAGTCAAAAGGACGCTGCATGCAATATGTATATATGTACCTATGGATGCACCAATGTACCATGTCCGCTAAGATAATGTCAAATGGACGCTGCATGCACTATGTACATATGTACTTATGGATGTACCAATGTACCATGTCCACTAAGATAATGTCAAATGGACGTTATATGCACTATGTACATATGTACTTATGGATGTACCAATGTACCATGTCCGCTAAGATAATGTCAAATGGACGTTATATGCACTATGTACATATGTACTTATGGATGTACCAATGTACCATATCCGCTAAGATAATGTCAAATGGACGCTATATGCACTCTGTATATATGTACTTATGGATGAACCAATGTGCCATGTCCACTTAGATAATATCAAATGGACACTGCATGCACTATGTATATATGTTCCTATGGATGTACCAATGTACCATGTCCGCTAAGATAATGTCAAATGGGCGCTATATGCACTATGTATATATGTACTTATGGATGCTCCAATGTACCATGTCCGTTAAGATAATGTCAAATGGAAGCTGCATGCACTATGTATATATGTACTTAGGGATGAACTAATGTACCATGTCCGCTATGATAATGTCAAATGGACACTATATGCACTATGTATATACCTATGGATGTACCAATGTACCATGTCCACTAAGGCAATGTCAAATGGACGCTGCATGCTCTATGTACATATGTACTTACGGATGTACCATAGTTCCATGTCCACTAACATAATGTCAAATGGACGCTCTATGCACTATGTATATATGTACTTATTGATGTACCAATGTACCATGTCCACTAGGATAATGTCAAATGTACGCTGCATGCAATATGTATATATGTACTTAAGGATGAACCAATGTACCATGTCCGCTAAGATAATGTCAAATGGACGCTATATGCACTATGTATATATGTACTTTTGGATGTACCAATGTACCATGTCCACTATGATAATGTCAAATGGACGCCATATGCACTATGTACATATGTACCTATGGATGTACCAATTTACCATGTCCACTATCATAATGTCAAATGGACGGTATATGCACTAGGTACATATGTACTTATGGATGTACCATTGTACCATGTCCAATAAGATAATGTCAAATGGACGCTATATGCACTATGTACATATGTACTTATGGATGTACCAATGTACCATGTCCAATAAGATAATGTCAAATGGACGCTATATGCGCTATGAACATATGTACTTATGGATGCACCAATGTACCATGTCCACTAAGAGAATGTCAAATGGACGCTATATGCACTATGTATATATGTACTTATGGATGCACCAATGTACCATGTCCGATAAGATAATGTCAAATTGGCGCTGCATGCACTATGTATATATGTACCTATGGATCAACCAATGTAATTTGTCCGCTATGATAATGTCAAATGGACGCTATATGCACTATGTATATATGTACTTTTGGATGTACCAATGTACCATGTCCACTATGATAATGTCAAATGGACGCCATATGCACTATGTACATATGTACCTATGGATGTACCAATGTACCATGTCCACTATCATAATGTCAAATGGACGGTATATGCACTAGGTACATATGTACTTATGGATGTACCATTGTACCATGTCCAATAAGATAATGTCAAATGGACGCTATGTGCACTAGGTACATATGTACTTATGGATGTACCAATGTACCATGTCCGCTAAGATAATGTCAAATGGACGCTATATGCACTATGTATATATGTACCTATGGATGCACCAATGTACCATGTCCACTAAGATAATGTCAAATGGAAACTGCATGCACTATGTAAATATGTACTTATGGATGAACCAATGTACCCTCTCCACTAAGATAATGTCAAATGGACGCTGCATGCACTATGTATATATGTACTTATGGATGCACCAATGTACCATGTCCGCTAAGATAATGTCAAATGGACACTATATGCAATATTTATATATGTACTTATGGATGCACCAATGTACCATGTCCGCCAAGATATTGTCAAATGGACGCTATATGCACTATGTACATAAGTACCGATGGATGCACCAATGTACAATGTCCGCTAAGATAATGTCAAATGGACGCTGCATGCATTATGTATATATGTACCTATGGATGCACCAATGTACCATGTCCACTAAGATAATGTCAAATGGAAACTGCATGCACTATGTATATATGTACTTATGGATGTACCAATGTACCCTCTCCACTAAGATAATGTCAAATGGAAACTGCATGCACTATGTATATATGTACTTATGGATGAACCAATGTACCCTCTCCACTAAGATAATGTCAAATGGAAACTGCATGCACTATGTATATATGTACTTATGGATGAACCAATGTACCCTCTCCACTAAGATAATGTCAAATGGACGCTGCATGCACTATGTATATATGTACTTATGGATGCACCAGTGTACCATGTCCGCTAAGATAATGTCAAATGGACGCTATATTCACTATGTACATATGTACCTATGGAAGCAGGAATGTACCATGTCCACTAAGATAATGTCAAATGGACGCTGCATGCATTATGTATATATGTACCTATGGATGCACCAATGTACCATGTCCACTAAGGTAATGTCAAATGGAAGCTGCATGCACTATGTATATATGTACTTATGGATGCACCAATGTACCATGTCCGCTAAGATTCTGTCAAATGGACGCTATATGCACTATGTATATATGTACCTATGGATGCACCAATGTACCATGTCCGCTAAGATAATGTCAAATGGACGCTATATGCCCTATGTATATATGTACTTAAGGATGAACCAATGTACCATGTCCGCTAAGATAAAGTCAAATGGACGCTGCATGCACTATGCATATATGTACTTATGGATGTACCAATGTACCATGTCCACTAAGATAATGTCAAATGGACGCTGCATGCACTATGTACATATGTACTTATGGATGTACCAATGTACCATGTCCACTAAGATAATGTCAAATGGACGCTATATGCACTATGTATATATATATATACTTATGGATGTACCAATGTACCATGTCCGCTAAGATAATGTCAAATGGACGTTATATGCACTATGTACATATGTACTTATGGATGTACCAATGTACCATGTCCACTAAGATAATGTCAAAAGGACGCTATATGCACTATGTATATATGTACTTATGGATGAACCAATGTACCATGTCCGCTAAGTTAATGTCAAAAGGACGCTATATGCACTATGTATATATGTACTTATGGATGAACCAATGTGCCATGTCCACTAAGATAATATCAAATGGACGCTATATGCACTATGTGTATATGTACCTATGGATGTACCTATGTACCATGTCCGCTAAGTTAATGTCAAAAGGACGCTATATGCACTATGTATATATGTACTTATGGATGAACCAATGTACCATGTCCACTAAGATAATATCAAATGGACGCTATATGCACTATGTGTATATGTACCTATGGATGTACCTATGTACCATGTCCGCTAAGATAATGTCAAATGGACGCTATATGCACTATGTATATATGTACTTATGGATGCTCCAATGTACCATGTCCGCTAAGATAATGTCAAATGGAAGCTGCATGCACTATGTATATATGTACTTATGGATGAACTAATGTACCATGTCCGCTAAGATAATGTCAAATGGACACTATATGCACTATGTATATACCTATGGATGTACCAATGTACCATGTCCACTAAGGCAATGTCAAATGGACGCTACATGCTCTATGTACATATGTACTTATGGATGTACCATTATTCCATGTCCACTAAGATAATGTCAAATGGACGCTGTATGCACTATGTATATATGTACTTATTGATGTAACAATGTACCATGTCCACTAAGATAATGTCAAATGTACGCTGCATGCACTATGTATATATGTACTTAAGGATGCACCAATGTACCATGTCCGCTAAGATAATGTCAAATGGACGCTATATGCACTATGTATATATGTACTTTTGGATGTACCAATGTACCATGTCCACTATGATAATGTCAAATGGACGCCATATGCACTATGTACATATGTACCTATGGATGTACCAATGTACCATGTCCACTATCATAATGTCAAATGGACGGTATATGCACTAGGTACATATGTACTTGTAGATGTACCATTGTACCATGTCCAATAAGATAATGTCAAATGGACGCTATATGCACTATGTACATATGTACTTATGGATGTACCAATATACCATGTCCCATAAGATAATGTCAAATGGACGCTATATGCGCTATGTACATATGTACTTATGGATGTACCAATGTACCATGTCCACTATGAGAATGTCAAATGGACGCTATATGCACTATGTATATATGTACTTATGGATGCACCAATGTACCATGTCCGATAAGATAATGTCAAATTGACGCTGCATGCACTATTTATATATGTACCTATGGATCAACCAATGTAATTTGTCCGCTATGATAATGTCAAATGGACGCTATATGCACTATGTATATATGTACTTTTGGATGACCAATGTACCATGTCCACTATGATAATGACAAATGGACGCCATATGCACTATGTACATATGTACCTATGGATGTACCAATGTACGATATTCATTATCATAATGTCAAATGGACGCTATATGCATTAGGTACATATGTACTTATGGATGTACCAATGTACCATGTCCAATAAGATAATGTCAAATGTACGCTATATGCACTATGTACATATGTACTTATGGATGTACCAATTAACCATGTCCAATAAGATAATGTCAAATGGACGCTATATGCACTATGTGTATATGTACCTATGGATGAACCAATATACAATGCCCACTAAGATAATGTCAAATGTACGCTATATGCACTATGTACATATGTACTTATGGGTGTACCAATGTACCATGTCCACTAAGATAATGTCAAATGGACACTATATGCACTATGTATATATGTACTTATGGATGTACCAATGTACCATGTCCGCTATGAGAATGTCAAATGGACGCTGCATGCACTATGTTTATATGTACTTATGGATGAACCAATGTACCATGTCCGCTAAGATAATGCCAAATGTACGCTACATGCACTATGTATATGTATACTTATGGATGCACCAATGTACCATGTCCGCTAAGATAATGTCAAATGGACGCGGCATGCACTATGTACATATGTACTTATGGATGTACCAATGTACCATGTCCACTATGATAAAGTCAAATGGACGCTGCATGCACTATGTATATATGTACGTAAGGATGCACCAATGTACCATGTCCGTTAGATAATGCCAAATGTACGCTACATGCACTATGTATATGTATACTTATGGATGCACCAATGTACCATGTCCGCTAAGATAATGTCAAATGGACGCTATATTCATTATGTACATATGTACCTATGGAAGCAGGAATGTACCATGTCCACTAAGATAATGTCAAGTGGACGCTGCATGCATTATGTATATATGTACCTATGGATGCACCAATGTACCATGTCCACTAAGGTAATGTCAAATGGACGCTGCATGCACTATGTATATATGTACTAATGGATGAACCAATGTACCATGTCCGCTAAGATAATGTCAAATGGACGCTATATGCACTATGTATACATGTACTTATGGACGAACCAATGTACCATGTCCGCTAAGATATTGTCAAATGGACGCAATATGCACTATGTACATATGTACCTATGGATGCACTAATGTACCATGTCCACTAAGATAATGTCAAATGGACGCAGCATGCACAATGTATATATGTAATAATGGATGCACCAATGTACCATGTCCGCTAAGATAATGTCAAATGGACACTCTAAGCATATATGAACTTATGGATGAACCAATGTACCATGTCCGCTAAGATATTGTCAAATGGACGCAATATGCACTATGTACATATGTACCTATGGATGCACCAATGTACCATGTCCACTAAGATAATGTCAAATGGACGCTGCATGCACTATGTATAAATGTACTTATGGATGTACCAATGTACCATGTCCACAAAGATGATGTCAAATGGACGCTATATGTACTATGTATATATGAACTTATGGATGAACCAATGTACCATGTCCGCTAAGATATTGTCAAATGGACGCTATATGGACTATGTACATATGTACTTATGGATGCACCAATGTACCATGTCCTCTAAGATAATGTCAAATGGACGCTGAATGCACTATGCATATATGTACCTATGGATGAACCAATGTACCATGTCCACTAAGATAATGTCAAATGGACGCTGCATGCACTATGTATATATGTACTTATGGATAAACCAATGTACCATGTCCACTAAGATAATGTCAAATGGACGCTGCATGCACTTTGTACATATGTACTTATGGATGCACCAATGTACCATGTCCACTAAGATAATGTCAAATGGTCGCTGCATGCACTATGTATTTATGTACTTATGAATGAACGGATGTACCATGTCCACTAAGATAATGTCAAATGGACGCTGCATGCACTATGTATATATGTACTTGTGGATGCACCAATGTAGCATGTCCGCTAAGGTAATGTCAAATGGACACTATATGCACTATGTATATATGTACTTATGGATGCACCAATGTACCATGTCCGGTAAGATTTTGTCAAATGGACGCTATATGCACTATGTACTTATGTACCTATGGATGCACCAATGTACCATGTCCGCTAAGATAATGTCAAATGGACGCTATATGCCCTATGTATATATGTACTTAAGGATGAACCAATGTACCATGTCCGCTAAGATAAAGTCAAATGGACGCTATATGCACTATGTACATATTTACCTATTGAGGCACCAATGTACCATGTCCACTAAGATAATGTCAAATGGACGCTGCATGCACTATGTATATATGTACCTAAGGATGCACCAATGTACCATTTCCGCTAAGATAATGTCAAATGTACGTTATATGCCCTATGTATATATGTACTTATGGATGTACCAATGTACCATGTCCACTAAGATAATGTCAAATGAACGCTATATTCACTATGTATATATATATACTTATGGATGTACAAATGTACCATGTACACTAAGATAATGTCAAATGGACGTTATATGCACTATGGACATATGTACTTATGGATGTACCAATGTAGCATGTCCGCTAATATAATGTCAAATGGACGCTATATGCACTATGTATATATGTACCTATGGATGAACCAATGTACCATGTCCGCTAACATAATGTCAAATGGACGCTGCATGCACTATGTATATATGTACTTATGGATGCACCAATGTAACATGTCAACTACGATAATGTCAAATGGACGTTATATGCAATATGTACATATGTACTTATGGATGAACAAATGTACCATGTCCGCTAAGATAATGTCAAATGGACGCTGCATGCACTATGTACATATGTATCTATGGATGTTCCATTGTACCATGGCCGCTAAAATAATGTAAAATGGACGCTATATGCACTATGTACATATGTAATTATGGATGTAAAAATGTACCATGTCCGCTAAGATAATGTCAAATGGACGCTATATGCACTATGTACATACGTACTTATGGATGTACCAATGTACCATGTCCGCTACGATAATGTCAAATGGACGCTATATGCACTATGTACATATGTACTTATGGATGTACCAATGTACCATGTCCACTAAGATAATGTCAAATGGAAGCTGCATGCACTATGTATATATGTACTTATGGATGAACCAATGTACCCTGTCCACTAAGATAATGTCAAATGGACGCTGCATGCACTATGTATATATGTACCTATGGATGAACAAGTCCATGTCCGCTACGATAATGTCAATTAGAAGCTGCATGCACTATGTATATATGAACTTTTGGATGAACCAATGTACCATATCCGCTAAGATAATGTCAAATGGACGCTGCATGCACTATGTACATATGTACCTATTGATGTTCCATTGTACCATTTCCGCTAAAATAATGTTAAATGGACGCTATATGCACTATGTACATATGTACTTATGGATGTACCAATGTACCATGTGCACTAAGATAATGTCAAATGGACGCAAAATGCACTATGTATATATGTACCAATGGATGAACCAATGTACCATATCCGCTAAGATAATGTCAAATGGACGCTGCATGCACTATGTATATATGTACTTATGGATGTACCAATGTACCATGTCCTCTAAGATAATGTCAAATGGACGCTATATACACTATGTTCATATGTACTTATGGAAGTACCAATGTACCATGTCCACTAAGATAATGTCAAATGGATGCTATATGCACTATGTACATACGTACTTATGGATGTACCAATGTACCATGTCCACTAAGATAATGTCAAATGGACGCTATATGCACTATGTACATATGTACTTATGGATGTACCAATGTACCATGTCCACTAAGATAATGTCAAATGGACGCTGCATGCACTATGTGTATATGTACCTATGGATGAACCAATGTACCATATCCGCTAAGATAATGTCAAATGGACGCTGCATGCACTATGTATATATGTACCTATGGATGTACCAATGTACCATGTCCATTATCATAATGTCAAATGGACGTTATATGCACTAGGTACATATGTACTTATGGATGTACCAATGTACCATGTCCAATAAGATAATGTCAAATGGACGCTATATGCACTATGTACATATGTACTTATGGATGTACCAATTAACCATGTCCAATAAGATAATGTCAAATGGACGCTATATGCACTATGTGTATATGTACCTATGGATGAACCAATATACAATGCCCACTAAGATAATGTCAAATGTACGCTATATGCACTATGTACATATGTACTTATGGATGTACCAATGTACCATGTCCACTAAGATAATGTCAAATGGACACTATATGCACTATGTATATATGTACTTATGGATGTACCAATGTACCATATCCGCTATGAGAATGTCAAATGGACGCTGCATGCACTATGTTTATATGTACTTATGGATGAACCAATGTACCATGTCCGCTAAGATAATGCCAAATGTACGCTACATGCACTATGTATATGTATACTTATGGATGCGCCAATGTACCATGTCCGCTAAGATAATGTCAAATGGACGCGGCATGCACTATGTACATATGTACTTATGGATGTACCAATGTACCATGTCCACTAAGATAACGTCAAATGGACGCTGCATGCACTATGTATATATGTACTTAAGGATGCACCAATGTACCATGTCCGTAAGATAATGCCAAATGTACGCTACATGCACTATGTATATGTATACTTATGGATGCACCAATGTACCATGTCCGCTAAGATATTATCAAATGGACGCGGCATGCACTATGTACATATGTACTTATGGATGTACCAATGTACCATGTCCACTAAGATAATGTCAAATGGACGCTATATGCACTATGTATATATGTACCTATGGATGCACCAATGTACCATATCCACTAAGATAATGTCAAATGGAAACTGCATGCACTATGTATATATGTACTTATGGATGAACCAATGTACCCTCTCCACTAAGATAATGTCAAATGGACGTTGCATGCACTATGTATATATGTACTTATGGATGCACCAATGTACCATGTCCTCTAAGAAAATGTCAAATGGACACTATATGCAATATTTATATATGTACTTATGGATGCACCAATGTACCATGTCCGCTAAGATATTGTCAAATGGACGCTATATGCACTATGTACATAAGTACCGATGGATGCACCAATGTACAATGTCCGCTAAGATAATGTCAAATGGACGCTATATGCACTATGTATATATGAACTTATGGATGCACCAATGTACCATGTCCGCTAAGATAATGTCAAATGGACGCTATATTCACTATGTACATATGTACCTATGGATGCAGGAATGTACCATGTCCACTAAGATAAAGTCAAATGGACGCTGCATGCATTATGTATATATGTACCTATGGATGCACCAATGTACCATGTCCACTAAGGTAATGTCAAATGGACGCTGCATGCACTATGTATATATGTACTAATGGATGAACCAATGTACCATGTCCACTAAGATAATGTCAAATGGACGCTATATGCACTATGTATACATGTACTTATGGATGAACCAATGTACCATGTCCGCTAAGATATTGTCAAATGGACGCAATATGCACTATGTACATATGTACCTATGGATGCACTAATGTACCATGTCCACTAAGATAATGTCAAATGGACGCAGCATGCACAATGTATATATGTACTTATGGATGAACCAAAGTACCATGTCCACTAAGATAATGTCAAATGGACGCTGCATGCACTATATATATATGTAATAATGGATGCACCAATGTACCATGTCCGCTAAGATAATGTCAAATGGACACTCTAAGCATATATGAACTTATGGATGCACCAATGTACCATGTCCGCTAAGATATTGTCAAATGGACGCTATATGCACTATGTGCATATGTACCTATGGATGCACCAATGTACCATCTACACTAAGATAATGTCAAATGGACGATGAATGCAATATGCATATTTGTACCTATGGATGAACCAATGTACCATGTCCACTAAGATAATGTCAAATGGACGCTGCATGCACTATGTATATATGTACTTATGGATGTACCAATGTACCATGTCCACAAAGATGATGTCAAATGGACGCTATATGTACTATGTATATATGAACTTATGGATGAACCAATGTACCATGTCCGCTAAGATATTGTCAAATGGACGCTATATGGACTATGTTCTTATGTACTTATGGATGCACCAATGTACCATGTCCTCTAAGATAATGTCAAATGGACGCTAAATGCACTATGCATATATGTACCTATGGATGAACCAATGTAACATGTCCACTAAGATAATGTCAAATGGACGCTGCATGCACTATGTATATATGTACTTATGGATAAACCAATGTACCATGTCCACTAAGATAATGTCAAATGGACGCTGCATGCACTTTGTACATATGTACTTATGGATGCACCAATGTACCATGTCCACTAAGATAATGTCAAATGGACGCTGCATGCACTTTGTACATATGTACTTAAGGATGTACCATTGTTCCATGTCCACTAAGATAATGTCAAATGGACGCTTAATGCACTATGTATATATGAACTTATGGATGTACCAATGTACCATTTCCACTAAAATAATGTCAAATGTACGCAGCATGCTCTATGTATATATGTACCTATGGATGTACCAATGTACCATGTCTGCTAAGGTAATGTCAAATGGACGCTATATGCACTATGTATATATGTACTTATGGATGCACCAATGTACCATGTCCGTTATGATAATGTCAAATGGAAGCTGCATGCACTATGTATATATGTACTTATGGATGCACCAATGTACCATGTCCGCTAAGATAGTGTCAAATGAACGCTATATTCACTATGTATATATATACTTATGGATGTACAAATGTACCATGTCCGCTAAGATAATGTCAAATGGACGTTATATGCACTATGTACATATGTACCTATGGATGCACCAACGTACCATGTCCACTAAGATAATGTCAAATGGACGCTGCATGCACTATGTATATATGTACCTAAGGATGCACCAATGTACCATGTCCACTAAGATAATGTCAAATGGACACTATATGCACTATGTATATATGTACTTATGGATGTACCAATGTACCATGTCCACTAAGATAATGTCAAATGGACACTATATGCACTATGTATATATGTACTTATGGATGTACCAATGTACCATGTCCACTAAGATAATGTCAAATGTACGCTGCATGCACTATGTATATATGTACCTATGGATGTACCAATGTACCATGTCCACTATGATAATGTCAAATGGACGCCATATGCACTATGTACATATGTACCTACGGATGTACCAATGTACAATGTCCACTATCATAATGTCAAATGGACGGTATATGCACTAGGTACATATGTACTTATGGATGTACCATTGTACCATGTCCACTAAGATAATGTCAAATGTACGCTGCATGCACTATGTATATATGTACCTATGGATGTACCAATGTACCATGTCCACTATGATAATGTCAAATGGACGCCATATGCACTATGTACATATGTACCTATGGATGTACCAATGTACCATGTCCACTATCATAATGTCAAATGGACTGTATATGCACTAGGTACATATGTACTTATGGATGTACCATTGTACCATGTCCAATAAGATAATGTAAAATGGACGCTATATGCACTATGTACATATGTACTTATGGATATACCAATGTACCATGTCCAATAAGAGAATGTCAAATGGACGCTATATGCACTATGTATATATGTACTTATGGATGCACCAATGTACCATGTCCGTTATGATAATGTCAAATGGAAGCTGCATGCACTATGTATATATGTACTTATGGATGCACCAATGTACCTTGTCCGCTAAGATTTTGTCAAATGGACGCTACATGCACTATGTAATTATGTACCTATGGATGAACCAATGTACCATGTCCGCTAAGATAATGTCAAATGGACGTTTTATGCACTATGTACATATGTACTTAAGGATGAACCAATGTACCATGTCCGCTAAGATAAAGTCAAAAGGACGCTGCATGCAATATGTATATATGTACCTATGGATGCACCAATGTACCATGTCCGCTAAGATAATGTCAAATGGACGCTGCATGCACTATGTACATATGTACTTATGGATGTACCAATGTACCATGTCCACTAAGATAATGTCAAATGGACGTTATATGCACTATGTACATTTGTACTTATGGATGTACCAATGTACCATGTCCGCTAAGATAATGTCAAATGGACGTTATATGCACTATGTACATATGTACTTATGGATGTACCAATGTACCATGTCCGCTAAGATAATGTCAAATGGACGCTATATGCACTCTGTATATATGTACTTATGGATGAACCAATGTGCCATGTCCACTAAGATAATATCAAATGGACACTGCATGCACTATGTATATATGTTCCTATGGATGTACCAATGTACCATGTCCGCTAAGATAATGTCAAATGGGCGCTATATGCACTATGTATATATGTACTTATGGATGCTCCAATGTACCATGTCCGTTAAGATAATGTCAAATGGAAGCTGCATGCACTATGTATATATGTACTTAGGGATGAACTAATGTACCATGTCCGCTATGATAATGTCAAATGGACACTATATGCACTATGTATATACCTATGGATGTACCAATGTACCATGTCCACTAAGGCAATGTCAAATGGACGCTGCATGCTCTATGTACAAATGTACTTATGGATGTACCATTGTTCCATGTCCACTAAGATAATGTCAAATGGACGCTCTATGCACTATGTATATATGTACTTATTGATGTACCAATGTACCATGTCCACTAGGATAATGTCAAATGTACGCTGCATGCAATATGTATATATGTACTTAAGGATGAACCAATGTACCATGTCCGCTAAGATAATGTCAAATGGACGCTATATGCACTATGTATATATGTACTTTTGGATGTACCAATGTACCATGTCCACTATGATAATGTCAAATGGACGCCATATGCACTATGTACATATGTACCTATGGATGTACCAATTTACCATGTCCACTATCATAATGTCAAATGGACGGTATATGCACTAGGTACATATGTACTTATGGATGTACCATTGTACCATGTCCAATAAGATAATGTCAAATGGACGCTATATGCACTATGTACATATGTACTTATGGATGTACCAATGTACCATGTCCAATAAGATAATGTCAAATGGACGCTATATGCGCTATGAACATATGTACTTATGGATGCACCAATGTACCATGTCCACTAAGAGAATGTCAAATGGACGCTATATGCACTATGTATATATGTACTTATGGATGCACCAATGTACCATGTCCGATAAGATAATGTCAAATTGGCGCTGCATGCACTATGTATAAATGTACCTATGGATCAACCAATGTAATTTGTCCGCTATGATAATGTCAACTGGACGCTATATGCACTATGTATATATGTACTTTTGGATGTACCAATGTACCATGTCCACTATGATAATGTCAAATGGACGCCATATGCACCATGTACATATGTACCTATGGATGTACCAATGTACCATGTCCACTATCATAATGTCAAATGGACGGTATATGCACTAGGTACATATGTACTTATGGATGTACCATTGTACCATGTCCAATAAGATAATGTCAAATGGACGCTATATGCACTAGGTACATATGTACTTATGGATGTACCAATGTACCATGTCCGCTAAGATAATGTCAAATGGACGCGGCATGCACTATGTACATATGTACTTATGGATGTTCCAATGTACCATGTCCACTAAGAGAATGTCAAATGGACGCTATATGCACTATGTATATATGTACTTATGGATGCACCAATGTACCATGTCCGATAAGATAATGTCAAATTGGCGCTGCATGCACTATGTATAAATGTACCTATGGATCAACCAATGTAATTTGTCCGCTATGATAATGTCAAATGGACGCTATATGCACTATGTATATATGTACTTTTGGATGTACCAATGTACCATGTCCACTATGATAATGTCAAATGGACGCCATATGCACTATGTACATATGTACCTATGGATGTACCAATGTACCATGTCCACTATCATAATGTCAAATGGACGGTATATGCACTAGGTACATATGTACTTATGGATGTACCATTGTACCATGTCCAATAAGATAATGTCAAATGGACGCTATATGCACTATGTACATATGTACTTATGGATGTACCAATGTACCATGTCCAATAAGATAATGTCAAATGGACGCTATATGCGCTATGAACATATGTACTTATGGATGCACCAATGTACCATGTCCACTAAGAGAATGTCAAATGGACGCTATATGCACTATGTATATATGTACTTATGGATGCACCAATGTACCATGTCCGATAAGATAATGTCAAATTGGCGCTGCATGCACTATGTATAAATGTACCTATGGATCAACCAATGTAATTTGTCCGCTATGATAATGTCAAATGGACGCTATATGCACTATGTATATATGTACTTTTGGATGTACCAATGTACCATGTCCACTATGATAATGTCAAATGGACGCCATATGCACTATGTACATATGTACCTATGGATGTACCAATGTACCATGTCCACTATCATAATGTCAAATGGACGGTATATGCACTAGGTACATATGTACTTATGGATGTACCATTGTACCATGTCCAATAAGATAATGTCAAATGGACGCTATATGCACTAGGTACATATGTACTTATGGATGTACCAATGTACCATGTCCGCTAAGATAATGTCAAATGGACGCGGCATGCACTATGTACATATGTACTTATGGATGTACCAATGTACCATGTCCACTAAGAGAATGTCAAATGGACGCTATATGCACTATGTGTATATGTACTTATGGATGCACCAATGTACCATGTCCGATAAGATAATGTCAAATTGGCGCTGCATGCACTATGTATAAATGTACCTATGGATCAACCAATGTAATTTGTCCGCTATGATAATGTCAAATGGACGCTATATGCACTATGTATATATGTACTTTTGGATGTACCAATGTACCATGTCCACTATGATAATGTCAAATGGACGCCATATGCACTATGTACATATGTACCTATGGATGTACCAATGTACCATGTCCACTATCATAATGTCAAATGGACGGTATATGCACTAGGTACATATGTACTTATGGATGTACCATTGTACCATGTCCAATAAGATAATGTCAAATGGACGCTATATGCACTAGGTACATATGTACTTATGGATGTACCAATGTACCATGTCCGCTAAGATAATGTCAAATGGACGCGGCATGCACTATGTACATATGTACTTATGGATGTACCAATGTACCATGTCCACTAAGAGAATGTCAAATGGACGCTATATGCACTATGTATATATGTACTTATGGATGCACCAATGTACCATGTCCGATAAGATAATGTCAGATTGGCGCTGCATGCACTATGTATAAATGTACCTATGGATCAACCAATGTAATTTGTCCGCTATGATAATGTCAAATGGACGCTATATGCACTATGTATATATGTACTTTTGGATGTACCAATGTACCATGTCCACTATGATAATGTCAAATGGACGCCATATGCACTATGTACATATGTACCTATGGATGTACCAATGTACCATGTCCACTATCATAATGTCAAATGGACGGTATATGCACTAGGTACATATGTACTTATGGATGTACCATTGTACCATGTCCAATAAGATAATGTCAAATGGACGCTATATGCACTAGGTACATATGTACTTATGGATGCACCAATGTACCATGTCCGCTAAGATAATGTCAAATGGACACTATATGCAATATTTATATATGTACTTATGGATGCACCAATGTACCATGTCCGCTAAGATATTGTCAAATGGACGCTATATGCACTATGTACATAAGTACCGATGGATGCACCAATGTACAATGTCCGCTAAGATAATGTCAAATGGACGCTGCATGCATTATGTATATATGTACCTATGGATGCACCAATGTACCATGTCCACTAAGATAATGTCAAATGGAAACTGCATGCACTATGTATATATGTACTTATGGATGTACCAATGTACCCTCTCCACTAAGATAATGTCAAATGGAAACTGCATGCACTATGTATATATGTACTTATGGATGAACCAATGTACCCTCTCCACTAAGATAATGTCAAATGGACGCTGCATGCACTATGTATATATGTACTTTTGGATGCACCAATCTACCATGTCCGCTAAGATAATGTCAAATGGACGCTATATTCACTATGTACATATGTACATATGGAAGCAGGAATGTACCATGTCCACTAAGATAATGTCAATTGGACGCTGCATGCATTATGTATATATGTACCTATGGATGCACCAATGTACCATGTCCACTAAGGAAATGTCAAATGGAAGCTGCATGCACTATGTATATATGTACTTATGGATGTACCAATGTACCATGTCCACTAAGGCAATGTCAAATGGACGCTGCATGCTCTATGTATATATGTACTTATGGATGCACCAATGTACCATGTCCGCTAAGATAATGTCAAATGGACGCTATATTCACTATGTACATATGTACATATGGAAGCAGGAATGTACCATGTCCACTAAGATAATGTCAAATGGACGCTGCATGCACTATGTATATATGTACTTATGGATGCACCAATGTACCATGTCCGCTAAGATAATGTCAAATGGACGCTATATTCACTATGTACATATGTACATATGGAAGCAGGAATGTACCATGTCCGCTAAGATAATGTCAAATGGACACTATATGCAATATTTATATATGTACTTAAGGATGAACCAATGTACCATGTCCGCTAAGATAAAGTCAAATGGACGCTGCATGCACTATGTATATATGTACCTATGAATGCACCAATGTACCATGTCCGCTAAGATAATGTCAAATGGACGCTGCATGCACTATGTACATATGTACTTATGGATGTACCAATGTACCATGTCCACTAAGATAATGTCAAATGGACGCTATATGCACTATGTATATATATATATACTTATGGATGTACCAATGTACCATGTCCGCTAAGATAATGTCAAATGGACGTTATATGCACTATGTACATATGTACTTATGGATGTACCAATGTACCATGTCCGCTAAGTTAATGTCAAATGGACGATATATGCACTATGTATATATGTACTTATGGATGAACCAATGTGCCATGTCCACTAAGATAATATCAAATGGACGCTGCATGCACTATGTGTATATGTACTTATGGATGCTCCAATGTACCATGTCCGCTAAGAAAATGTCAAATGGACGCTGCATGCACTATGTATATATGTACCTATGGATGTACCTATGTACCATGTCCGCTAAGATAATGTCAAATGGACGCTATATGCACTATGTATATATGTACTTATGGATGCTCCAATGTACCATGTCCGCTAAGATAATGTCAAATGGACGCTATATGCACTATGTATATATGTACTTTTGGATGTACCAATGTACCATGTCCACTATGATAATGTCAAATGGACGCCATATGCACTATGTACATATGTACCTATGGATGTACCAATGTACCATGTCCACTATCATAATGTCAAATGGACTGTATATGCACTAGGTACATATGTACTTATGGATGTACCATTGTACCATGTCCAATAAGATAATGTAAAATGGACGCTATATGCACTATGTACATATGTACTTATGGATATACCAATGTACCATGTCCAATAAGATAATGTCAAATGGACGCTATATGCGCTATGTACATATGTACTTATGGATGTACCAATGTACCATGTCCACTAAGAGAATGTCAAATGGACGCTATATGCACTATGTATATATGTACTTATGGATGCACCAATGTACCATGTCCGTTATGATAATGTCAAATGGAAGCTGCATGCACTATGTATATATGTACTTATGGATGCACCAATGTACCTTGTCCGCTAAGATTTTGTCAGATGGACGCTACATGCACTATGTAATTATGTACCTATGGATGCACCAATGTACCATGTCCGCTAAGATAATGTCAAATGGACGTTATATGCACTATGTACATATGTACTTAAGGATGAACCAATGTACCATGTCCGCTAAGATAAAGTCAAAAGGACGCTGCATGCAATATGTATATATGTACCTATGGATGCACCAATGTACCATGTCCGCTAAGATAATGTCAAATGGACGCTGCATGCACTATGTACATATGTACTTATGGATGTACCAATGTACCATGTCCACTAAGATAATGTCAAATGGACGTTATATGCACTATGTACATTTGTACTTATGGATGTACCAATGTACCATGTCCGCTAAGATAATGTCAAATGGACGTTATATGCACTATGTACATATGTACTTATGGATGTACCAATGTACCATGTCCGCTAAGATAATGTCAAATGGACGCTATATGCACTCTGTATATATGTACTTATGGATGAACCAATGTGCCATGTCCACTAAGATAATATCAAATGGACACTGCATGCACTATGTATATATGTTCCTATGGATGTACCAATGTACCATGTCCGCTAAGATAATGTCAAATGGGCGCTATATGCACTATGTATATATGTACTTATGGATGCTCCAATGTACCATGTCCGTTAAGATAATGTCAAATGGAAGCTGCATGCACTATGTATATATGTACTTAGGGATGAACTAATGTACCATGTCCGCTATGATAATGTCAAATGGACACTATATGCACTATGTATATACCTATGGATGTACCAATGTACCATGTCCACTAAGGCAATGTCAAATGGACGCTGCATGCTCTATGTACAAATGTACTTATGGATGTACCATTGTTCCATGTCCACTAAGATAATGTCAAATGGACGCTCTATGCACTATGTATATATGTACTTATTGATGTACCAATGTACCATGTCCACTAGGATAATGTCAAATGTACGCTGCATGCAATATGTATATATGTACTTAAGGATGAACCAATGTACCATGTCCGCTAAGATAATGTCAAATGGACGCTATATGCACTATGTATATATGTACTTTTGGATGTACCAATGTACCATGTCCACTATGATAATGTCAAATGGACGCCATATGCACTATGTACATATGTACCTATGGATGTACCAATTTACCATGTCCACTATCATAATGTCAAATGGACGGTATATGCACTAGGTACATATGTACTTATGGATGTACCATTGTACCATGTCCAATAAGATAATGTCAAATGGACGCTATATGCACTATGTACATATGTACTTATGGATGTACCAATGTACCATGTCCAATAAGATAATGTCAAATGGACGCTATATGCGCTATGAACATATGTACTTATGGATGCACCAATGTACCATGTCCACTAAGAGAATGTCAAATGGACGCTATATGCACTATGTATATATGTACTTATGGATGCACCAATGTACCATGTCCGATAAGATAATGTCAAATTGGCGCTGCATGCACTATGTATAAATGTACCTATGGATCAACCAATGTAATTTGTCCGCTATGATAATGTCAAATGGACGCTATATGCACTATGTATATATGTACTTTTGCATGTACCAATTTACCATGTCCACTATGATAATGTCAAATGGACGCCATATGCACTATGTACATATGTACCTATGGATGTACCAATGTACCATGTCCACTATCATAATGTCAAATGGACGGTATATGCACTAGGTACATATGTACTTATGGATGTACCATTGTACCATGTCCAATAAGATAATGTCAAATGGACGCTATATGCACTAGGTACATATGTACTTATGGATGTACCAATGTACCATGTCCGCTAAGATAATGTCAAATGGACGCGGCATGCACTATGTACATATGTACTTATGGATGTACCAATGTACCATGTCCACTAAGAGAATGTCAAATGGACGCTATATGCACTATGTATATATGTACTTATGGATGCACCAATGTACCATGTCCGATAAGATAATGTCAAATTGGCGCTGCATGCACTATGTATAAATGTACCTATGGATCAACCAATGTAATTTGTCCGCTATGATAATGTCAAATGGACGCTATATGCACTATGTATATATGTACTTTTGGATGTACCAATGTACCATGTCCACTATGATAATGTCAAATGGACGCCATATGCACTATGTACATATGTACCTATGGATGTACCAATGTACCATGTCCACTATCATAATGTCAAATGGACGGTATATGCACTAGGTACATATGTACTTATGGATGTACCATTGTACCATGTCCAATAAGATAATGTCAAATGGACGCTATATGCACTAGGTACATATGTACTTATGGATGCACCAATGTACCATGTCCGCTAAGATAATGTCAAATGGACACTATATGCAATATTTATATATGTACTTATGGATGCACCAATGTACCATGTCCGCTAAGATATTGTCAAATGGACGCTATATGCACTATGTACATAAGTACCGATGGATGCACCAATGTACAATGTCCGCTAAGATAATGTCAAATGGACGCTGCATGCATTATGTATATATGTACCTATGGATGCACCAATGTACCATGTCCACTAAGATAATGTCAAATGGAAACTGCATGCACTATGTATATATGTACTTATGGATGTACCAATGTACCCTCTCCACTAAGATAATGTCAAATGGAAACTGCATGCACTATGTATATATGTACTTATGGATGAACCAATGTACCCTCTCCACTAAGATAATGTCAAATGGACGCTGCATGCACTATGTATATATGTACTTATGGATGCACCAATGTACCATGTCCGCTAAGATAATGTCAAATGGACGCTATATTCACTATGTACATATGTACATATGGAAGCAGGAATGTACCATGTCCACTAAGATAATGTCAAATGGACGCTGCATGCATTATGTATATATGTACCTATGGATGCACCAATGTACCATGTCCACTAAGGAAATGTCAAATGGAAGCTGCATGCACTATGTATATATGTACTTATGGATGTACCAATGTACCATGTCCACTAAGGCAATGTCAAATGGACGCTGCATGCTCTATGTATATATGTACTTATGGATGCACCAATGTACCATGTCCGCTAAGATAATGTCAAATGGACGCTATATTCACTATGTACATATGTACATATGGAAGCAGGAATGTACCATGTCCACTAAGATAATGTCAAATGGACGCTGCATGCACTATGTATATATGTACTTATGGATGCACCAATGTACCATGTCCGCTAAGATAATGTCAAATGGACGCTATATTCACTATGTACATATGTACATATGGAAGCAGGAATGTACCATGTCCGCTAAGATAATGTCAAATGGACACTATATGCAATATTTATATATGTACTTAAGGATGAACCAATGTACCATGTCCGCTAAGATAAAGTCAAATGGACGCTGCATGCACTATGTATATATGTACCTATGAATGCACCAATGTACCATGTCCGCTAAGATAATGTCAAATGGACGCTGCATGCACTATGTACATATGTACTTATGGATGTACCAATGTACCATGTCCACTAAGATAATGTCAAATGGACGCTATATGCACTATGTATATATATATATACTTATGGATGTACCAATGTACCATGTCCGCTAAGATAATGTCAAATGGACGTTATATGCACTATGTACATATGTACTTATGGATGTACCAATGTACCATGTCCGCTAAGTTAATGTCAAATGGACGCTATATGCACTATGTATATATGTACTTATGGATGAACCAATGTGCCATGTTCACTAAGATAATATCAAATGGACGCTGCATGCACTATGTGTATATGTACTTATGGATGCTCCAATGTACCATGTCCGCTAAGAAAATGTCAAATGGACGCTGCATGCATTATGTATATATGTACCTATGGATGTACCTATGTACCATGTCCGCTAAGATAATGTCAAATGGACGCTATATGCACTATGTATATATGTACTTATGGATGCTCCAATGTACCATGTCCGCTAAGATAATGTCAAATGGAAGCTGCATGCACTATGTATATATGTACTTATGGATGAACTAATGTACCATGTCCGCTAAGATAATGTCAAATGGACACTATATGCACTATGTATATACCTATGGATGTACCAATGTACCATGTCCACTAAGGCAATGTCAAATGGACGCTACATGCTCTATGTACATATGTACTTATGGATGTACCATTATTCCATGTCCACTAAGATAATGTCAAATGGACGCTGTATGCACTATGTATATATGTACTTATTGATGTACCAATGTACCATGTCCACTAAGATAATGTCAAATGTACGCTGCATGCACTATGTATATATGTACTTAAGGATGCACCAATGTACCATGTCCACTATGATAATGTCAAATGGACGCTATATGCACTATGTATATATGTACTTTTGGATGTACCAATGTACCATGCCCACTATGATAATGTCAAATGGACGCCATATGCACTATGTACATATGTACCTATGGATGTACCAATGTACCATGTCCACTATCATAATGTCAAATGGACGGTATATGCTCTAGGTACATATGTACTTGTAGATGTACCATTGTACCATGTCCAATAAGATAATGTCAAATGGACGCTGTATGCACTATGTACATATGTACATATGGATGTACCAATATACCATGTCCAATAAGATAATGTCAAATGGACGCTATATGCACTATGTATATATGTACTTATGGATGCACCAATGTACCATGTCCGATAAGATAATGTCAAATTGACGCTGCATGCACTATTTATATATGTACCTATGGATCAACCAATGTAATTTGTCCGCTATGATAATGTCAAATGGACGCTATATGCACTATGTATATATGTACTTTTGGATGACCAATGTACCATGTCCACTATGATAATGTCAAATGGACGCCATATGCACTATGTACATATGTACCTATGGATGTACCAATGTACGATATTCATTATCATAATGTCAAATGGACGCTATATGCATTAGGTACATATGTACTTATGAATGTACCAATGTACCATGTCCAATAAGATAATGTCAAATGTACGCTATATGCATTATGTACATATGTACTTATGGATGTACCAATTAACCATGTCCAATAAGATAATGTCAAATGGACGCTATATGCACTATGTGTATAAGTACCTATGGATGAACCAATATACAATGCCCAATAAGATAATGTCAAATGTACGCTATATGCACTATGTACATATGTACTTATGGGTGTACCAATGTACCATGTCCACTAAGATAATGTCAAATGGACACTATATGCACTATGTATATATGTACTTATGGATGTACCAATGTACCATGTCCGCTATGAGAATGTCAAATGGACGCTGCATGCACTATGTTTATATGTACTTATGGATGAACCAATGTACCATGTCCGCTAAGATAATGCCAAATGTACGCTACATGCACTATGTTTATGTATACTTATGGATGCACCAATGTACCATGTCCGCTAAGATAATGTCAAATGGACGCGGCATGCACTATGTACATATGTACTTATGGATGTACCAATGTACCATGTCCACTAAGATAATGTCAAATGGACACTATATGCACTATGTATATATGTACTTATGGATGTACCAATGTACCATGTCCGCTATGAGAATGTCAATTGGACGCTGCATGCACTATGTTTATATGTACTTATGGATGAACCAATGTACCATGTCCGCTAAGATAATACCAAATGTACGCTACATGCACTATGTTTATGTATACTTATGGATGCACCAATGTACCATGTCCGCTAAGATAATGTCAAATGGACGCGGCATGCACTATGTACATATGTACTTATGGATGTACCAATGTACCATGTCCACTAAGATAATGTCAAATGGACGCTATATGCACTATGTATATATGTACATATGGATGCACCAATGTACCATATCCACTAAGATAATGTCAAATGGACGTTGCATGCACTATGTACATATGTACTTATGGATGTACCAATGTACCATGTCCACTAAGATAACGTCAAATGGACGCTGCATGCACTATGTATATATGTACTTAAGGATGCACCAATGTACCATGTCCGTAAGATAATGCCAAATGTACGCTACATGCACTATGTATATGTATACTTATGGATGCACCAATGTACCATGTCCGCTAAGATAATGTCAAATGGACGCGGCATGCACTATGTACATATGTACTTATGGATGTACCAATGTACCATGTCCACTAAGATAATGTCAAATGGACGCTATATGCACTATGTATATATGTACATATGGATGCACCAATGTACCATATCCACTAAGATAATGTCAAATGGAAACTGCATGCACTATGTATATATGTACTTATGGATGAACCAATGTACCCTCTCCACTAAGATAATGTCAAATGGACGTTGCATGCACTATGTATATATGTACTTATGGATGCACCAATGTACCATGTCCGCTAAGAAAATGTCAAATGGACACTATATGCAATATTTATATATGTACTTATGGATGCACCAATGTACCATGTCCGCTAAGATATTGTCAAATGGACGCTATATGCACTATGTACATAAGTACCGATGGATGCACCAATGTACAATGTCCGCTAAGATATTGTCAAATGGACGCTATATGCACTATGTATATATGTACTTATGGATGCACCAATGTACCATGTCCGCTAAGATAGTGTCAAATGGACGCTATATTCACTATGTACATATGTACCTATGGAAGCAGGAATGTACCATGTCCACTAAGATAATGTCAAATGGACGCTGCATGCATTATGTATATATGTACCTATGGATGCACCAATGTACCATGTCCACTAAGGTAATGTCAAATGGACGCTGCATGCACTATGTATATATGTACTAATGGATGAACCAATGTACCATGTCCACTAAGATAATGTCAAATGGACGCTATATGCACTATGTATACATGTACTTATGGATGAACCAATGTACCATGTCCGCTAAGAAAATGTCAAATGGACACTATATGCAATATTTATATATGTACTTATGGATGCACCAATGTACCATGTCCGCTAAGATATTGTCAAATGGACGCAATATGCACTATGTACATATGTACCTATGGATGCACCAATGTACCATGACCACTAAGATAATGTCAAATGGACGCTGCATGCACTATGTATATATGTACTTATGGATGTACCAATGTACCATGTCCACAAAGATGATGTCAAATGGACGCTATATGTACTATGTATATATGAACTTATGGATGAACCAATGTACCATGTCCGCTAAGATATTGTCAAATGGACGCTATATGGACTATGTACATATGTACTTATGGATGCACCAATGTACCATGTCCTCTAAGATAATGTCAAATGGACGCTGAATGCACTATGCATATATGTACCTATGGATGAACCAATGTACCATGTCCACTAAGATAATGTCAAATGGACACTGCATGCACTATGTATATATGTACTTATGGATAAACCAATGTACCATGTCCACTAAGATAATGTCAAATGGACGCTGCATGCACTTTGTACATATGTACTTATGGATGCACCAATGTACCATGTCCACTAAGATAATGTCAATTGGACGCTGCATGCACTATGTATATATGTACTTATGAATGAACCGATGTACCATGTCCACTAAGATAATGTCAAATGGACGCTGCATGCACTATGTATATATGTACTTGTGGATGCACCAATGTACCATGTCCGCTAAGGTGATGTCAAATGGACACTATATGCACTATGTATATATGTACTTATGGATGCACCAATGTACCATGTCCGGTAAGATTTTGTCAAATGGACGCTATATGCACTATGTACTTATGTACCTATGGATGCACCTATGTACCATGTCCGCTAAGATAATGTCAAATGGACGCTATATGCCCTATGTATATATGTACTTAAGGATGAACCAATGTACCATGTCCGCTAAGATAAAGTCAAATGGACGCTATATGCACTATGTACATATTTACCTATTGAGGCACCAATGTACCATGTCCACTAATATAATGTCAAATGGACGCTGCATGCACTATGTATATATGTACCTAAGGATGCACCAATGTACCATTTCCGCTAAGATAATGTCAAATGTACGTTATATGCCCTATGTATATATGTACTTATGGATGTACCAATGTACCATGTCCACTAAGATAATGTCAAATGAACGCTATATTCACTATGTATATATATATACTTATGGATGTACAAATGTACCATGTACACTAAGATAATGTCAAATGGACGTTATATGCACTATGGACATATGTACTTATGGATGTACCAATGTAGCATGTCCGCTAATATAATGTCAAATGGACGCTATATGCACTATGTATATATGTACCTATGGATGAACCAATGTACCATGTCCGCTAACATAATGTCAAATGGACGCTGCATGCACTATGTATATATGTACTTATGGATGCACCAATGTAACATGTCCACTACGATAATGTCAAATGGACGTTATATGCAATATGTACATATGTACTTATGGATGAACAAATGTACCATGTCCGCTAAGATAATGTCAAATGGACGCTGCATGCACTATGTACATATGTATCTATGGATGTTCCATTGTACCATGGCCGCTAAAATAATGTCAAATGGACGCTATATGCACTATGTACATATGTAATTATGGATGTAAAAATGTACCATGTCCGCTAAGATAATGTCAAATGGACGCTATATGCACTATGTACATACGTACTTATGGATGTACCAATGTACCATGTCCGCTAAGATAATGTCAAATGGACGCTATATGCACTATGTACATATGTACTTATGGATGTACCAATGTACCATGTCCACTAAGATAATGTCAAATGGAAGCTGCATGCACTATGTATATATGTACTTATGGATGAACCAATGTACCCTGTCCACTAAGATAATGTCAAATGGACGCTGCATGCACTATGTATATATGTACTTATGGATGCAAAAATGTACAATGTCCGCTAAGATAATGTCAAATGGACGCTATATCCACTTTGTATATATGTACCTATGGATGAACCAAGTCCATGTCCGCTAAGATAATGTCAAATAGAAGCTGCATGCACTATGTATATATGAACTTTTGGATGAACCAATGTACCATATCCGCTAAGATAATGTCAAATGGACGCTGCATGCACTATGTACATATGTACCTATTGATGTTCCATTGTACCATTTCCGCTAAAATAATGTTAAATGGACGCTATATGCACTATGTACATATGTACTTATGGATGTACCAATGTACCATGTGCACTAAGATAATGTCAAATGGACGCTGCATGCACTATGTATATATGTACCTATGGATGAACCAATGTACCATATCCGCTAAGATAATGTCAAATGGACGCTGCATGCACTATGTATATATGTACCTATGAATGTACCAATGTACCATGTCCTCTAAGATAATGTCAAATGGACGCTTTATACACTATGTTCATAGGTACTTATGGAAGTACCAATGTACCATGTCCACTAAGATAATGTCAAATGGATGCTATATGCACTATGTACATACGTACTTATGGATGTACCAATGTACCATGTCCACTAAGATAATGTCAAATGGACGCTATATGCACTATGTACATATGTACTTATGGATGTACCAATGTACCATGTCCACTAAGATAATGTCAAATGGACGCTGCATGCACTATGTATATATGTACCTATGGATGAACCAATGTACCATATCCGCTAATATAATGTCAAATGGACGCTGCATGCACTATGTATATATGTACCTATGGATGTACCAATGTACCATGTCCATTATCATAATGTCAAATGGACGCTATATGCACTAGGTACATATGTACTTATGGATGTACCAATGTACCATGTCCAATAAGATAATGTCAAATGGACGCTATATGCACTATGTACATATATACTTATGGATGTACCAATTAACCATGTCCAATAAGATAATGTCAAATGGACGCTATATGCACTATGTGTATATGTACCTATGGATGAACCAATATACAATGCCCACTAAGATAATGTCAAATGTACGCTATATGCACTATGTACATATGTACTTATGGATGTACCAATGTACCATGTCCACTAAGATAATGTCAAATGGACACTATATGCACTATGTATATATGTACTTATGGATGTACCAATGTACCATGTCCGCTATGAGAATGTCAAATGGACGCTGCATGCACTATGTTTATATGTACTTATGGATGAACCAATGTACCATGTCCGCTAAGATAATGCCAAATGTACGCTACATGCACTATGTATATGTATACTTATGGATGCGCCAATGTACCATGTCCGCTAAGATAATGTCAAATGGACGCGGCATGCACTATGTACATATGTACATATGGATGTACCAATGTACCATGTCCACTAAGATAACGTCAAATGGACGCTGCATGCACTATGTATATATGTACTTAAGGATGCACCAATGTACCATGTCCGTAAGATAATGCCAAATGTACGCTACATGCACTATGTATATGTATACTTATGGATGCACCAATGTACCATGTCCGCTAAGATAATGTCAAATGGACGCGGCATGCACTATGTACATATGTACTTATGGATGTACCAATGTACCATGTCCACTAAGATAATGTCAAATGGACGCTATATGCACTATGTATATATGTACCTATGGATGCACCAATGTACCATATCCACTAAGATAATGTCAAATGGAAACTGCATGCACTATGTATATATGTACTTATGGATGAACCAATGTACCCTGTCCACTAAGATAATGTCAAATGGACGTTGCATGCACTATGTATATATGTACTTATGGATGCACCAATGTACCATGTCCACTAAGAAAATGCCAAATGGACACTATATGCAATATTTATATATGTACTTATGGATGCACCAATGTACCATGTCCGCTAAGATATTGTCAAATGGACGCTATATGCACTATGTACATAAGTACCGATGGATGCACCAATGTACAATGTCCGCTAAGATAATGTCAAATGGACGCTATATGCACTATGTATATATGTACGTATGGATGAACCAATGTACCATGTCCGCTAAGATAACGTCAAATGGACGCTATATTCACTATGTACATATGTACCTATGGATGCAGGAATGTACCATCTCCACTAAGATAATGTCAAATGGACGCTGCATGCATTATGTATATATGTACCTATGGATGCACCAATGTACCATGTCCACTAAGGTAATGTCAAATGGACGCTGCATGCACTATGTATATATGTACTAATGGATGAACCAATGTACCATGTCCACTAAGATAATGTCAAATGGACGCTATATGCACTATGTATACATGTACTTATGGATGAACCAATGTACCATGTCCGCTAGGATATTGTCAAATGGACGCAATATGCACTATGTACATATGTACCTATGGATGCACTATTGTACCATGTCCACTAAGATAATGTCAAATGGACGCAGCATGCACAATGTATATATGTACTTATGGATGAACCAAAGTACCATGTCCACTAAGGTAATGTCAAATGGACACTATATGCAATATTTATATATGTACTTATGGATGTACCAATGTACCATGTCCACTAATATAATGTCAAATGGACGCTGCATGCACTATATATATATGTAATAATGGATGCACCAATGTACCATGTCCGCTAAGATAATGTCAAATGGACACTCTAAGCATATATGAACTTATGGATGCACCAATGTACCATGTCCGCTAAGATATTGTCAAATGGACGCTATATGCACTATGTGCATATGTACCTATGGATGCACCAATGTACCATCTACACTAAGATAATGTCAAATGGACGCTGCATGCACTATGTATATATGTACTTATGGATGTACCAATGTACCATGTCCACTAAGATAATGTCAAATGGACGCTGCATGCACTATGTATATATGTACTTATGGATGTACCAATGTACCATGTCCACAAAGATGATGTCAAATGGACGCTATATGTACTATGTATATATGAACTTATGGATGAACCAATGTACCATGTCCGCTAAGATATTGTCAAATGGACGCTATATGGACTATGTACATATGTACTTATGGATGCACCAATGTACCATGTCCTCTAAGATAATGTCAAATGGACGCTGAATGCACTATGCATATATGTACCTATGGATGAACCAATGTAACATGTCCACTAAGATAATGTCAAATGGACGCTGCATGCACTATGTATATATGTACTTATGGATAAACCAATGTACCATGTCCACTAAGATAATGTCAAATGGACGCTGCATAAACTTTGTACATATGTACTTATGGATGCACCAATGTACCATGTCCACTAAGATAATGTCAAATGGACGCTGCATGCACTATGTATATATGTACTTATGAATGAACCGATGTACCATGTCCACTAAGATAATGTCAAATGGACGCTGCATGCACTATGTATATATGTACTTGTGGATGAACCAATGTACCATGTCCGCTAAGGTAATGTCAAATGGACACTATATGCACTATGTATATATGTACTTATGGATGCACCAATGTACCATGTCCGGTAAGATTTTGTCAAATGGACGCTATATGCACTATGTACTTATGTACCTATGGATGCACCAATGTACCATGTCCGCTAAGATAATGTCAAATGGACGCTATATGCCCTATGTATATATTTACTTAAGGATGAACCAATGTACCATGTCCGCTGAGATAAAGTCAAATGGACGCTATATGCACTATGTACATATTTTCCTATTGAAGCACCAATGTACCATGTCCACTAAGATAATGACAAATGGACGCTGCATGCACTATGTATATATGTACCTAAGGATGCACCAATGTACCATTTCCGCTAAGATAATGTCAAATGTACGTTATATGCCCTATGTATATATGTACTTATGGATGTACCAATGTACCATGTCCACTAAGATAATGTCAAATGAACGCTATATTCACTATGTATATATATACTTATGGATGTACAAATGTACCATGTACACTAAGATAATGTCAAATGGACGTTATATGCACTATGGACATATGTACTTATGGATGTACCAATGTAGCATGTCCGCTAATATAATGTCAAATGGACGCTATATGCACTATGTATATATGTACCTATGGATGAACCAATGTACCATGTCCGCTAACATAATGTCAAATGGACGCTGCATGCACTATGTATATATGTACTTATGGATGCACCAATGTAACATGTCCACTACGATAATGTCAAATGGACGTTATATGCAATATGTACATATGTACTTATGGATGAACAAATGTACCATGTCCGCTAAGATAATGTCAAATGGACGCTGCATGCACTATGTACATATGTATCTATGGATGTTCCATTGTACCATGGCCGCTAAAATAATGTAAAATGGACGCTATATGCACTATGTACATATGTAATTATGGATGTAAAAATGTACCATGTCCGCTAAGATAATGTCAAATGGACGCTATATGCACTATGTACATACGTACTTATGGATGTACCAATGTACCATGTCCGCTAAGATAATGTCAAATGGACGCTATATGGACTATGTACATATGTACTTATGGATGTACCAATGTTCCATGTCCACTAAGATAATGTCAAATGGAAGCTGCATGCACTATGTATATATGTACTTATGGATGAACCAATGTACCCTGTCCACTAAGATAATGTCAAATGGACGCTGCATGCACTATGTATATATGTACTTATGGATGCACCAATGTACAATGTCCGCTAAGATAATGTCAAATGGACGCTATATCCACTTTGTATATATGTACCTATGGATGAACCAAGTCCATGTCCGCTAAGATAATGTCAAATAGAAGCTGCATGCACTATGTATATATGAACTTTTGGATGAACGAATGTACCATATCCGCTAAGATAATGTCAAATGGACGCTGCATGCACTATGTACATATGTACCTATTGATGTTCCATTGTACTATTTCCGCTAAAATAATGTTAAATGGACGCTATATGCACTATGTACATATGTACTTATGGATGTACCAATGTACCATGTGCACTAAGATAATATCAAATGGACGCTGCATGCACTATGTATATATGTAACTATGGATGAACCAATGTACCATATCCGCTAAGATAATGTCAAATGGACGCTGCATGCACTATGTACATATGTACCTATTGATGTTCCATTGTACCATTTCCGCTAAAATAATATTAAATGGACGCTATATGCACTATGTACATATGTACTTATGGATGTACCAATGTACCATGTGCACTAAGATAATGTCAAATGGACGCTGCATGCACTATGTATATATGTACTTATGGATGTACCAATGTACCATGTCCTCTAAGATAATGTCAAATGGACGCTATATACACTATGTTCATATGTACTTATGGAAGTACAAATGTACCATGTCCACTAAGATAATGTCAAATGGATGCTATATGCACTATGTACATACGTACTTATGGATGTACCAATGTACCATGTCCACTAAGATAATGTCAAATGGACGCTATATGCACTATGTACATATGTACTTATGGATGTACCAATGTACCATGTCCACTAAGATAATGTCAAATGGACGCTGCATGCACTATGTATATATGTACCTATGGATGAACCAATGTACCATATCCGCTAAGATAATGTCAAATGGACGCTGCATGCACTATGTATATATGTACCTATGGATGTACCAATGTACCATGTCCATTATCATAATGTCAAATGGACGCTATATGCACTAGGTACATATGTACTTATGGATGTACCAATATACCATGTCCAATAAGATAATGTCAAATGGACGCTATATGCACTATGTACATATGTACTTATGGATGTACCAATTAACCATGTCCAATAAGATAATGTCAAATGGACGCTATATGCACTATGTGTATATGTACCTATGCATGAACCAATATACAATGCCCACTAAGATAATATCAAATGGACGCTGCATGCACTATGTATATATGTAACTATGGATGAACCAATGTGCCATATCCGCTAAGATAATGTCAAATGGACGCTGCATGCACTATGTACATATGTACCTATTGATGTTCCATTGTACCATTTCCGCTAAAATAATATTAAATGGACGCTATATGCACTATGTACATATGTACTTATGGATGCACCAATGTACCATGTCCGCTAAGATAATGTCAAATGGACGCGGCATGCACTATGTACATATGTACTTATGGATGTACCAATGTACCATGTCCACTAAGATAATGTCAAATGGAAACTGCATGCACTATGTATATATGTACTTATGGATGAACCAATGTACCCTCTCCAATAAGATAATGTCAAATGGACGCTGCATGCACTATGTATATATGTACTAATGGATGCACCAATGTACCATGTCCGCTAAGAAAATGTCAAATGGACACTATATGCAATATTTATATATGTAGTTATGGATGCACCAATGTACCATGTCCGCTAAGATATTGTCAAATGGACGCTATATGCACTATGTACATAAGTACCGATGGATGCACCAATATACAATGTCCGCTAAGATAATGTCAAATGGACGCTATATTCACTATGTACGTATGTACCTATGGAAGCAGGAATGTACCATGTCCACTAAGATAATGTCAAATGGACGCTGCATGCATTATGTATATATGTACCTATGGATGCACCAATGTACCATGTCCACTAAGGTAATGTCAAATGGACGCTGCATGCACTATGTATATATGTACTAATGGATGAATTAATGTACCATGTCCACTAAGATAATGTCAAATGGACGCTATATGCACTATGTATACATGTACTTATGGATGAACCAATGTACCATGTCCGCTAAGATATTGTCAAATGGACGCAATATGCACTATGTACATATGTACCTATGGATGCACTAATGTACCATGTCCACTAAGATAATGTCAAATGGACGCAGCATGCACAATGTATATATGTACTTATGAATGAACCAAAGTACCATGTCCACTAAGATAATGTCAAATGGACGCTGCATGCACTATATATATATGTAATAATGGATGCACCAATGTACCATGTCCGCTAAGATAATGTCAAATGGACACTCTAAGCATATATGAACTTATGGATGCACCAATGTACCATGTCCGCTAAGATATTGTCAAATGGACGCTATATGCACTATGTGCATATGTACCTATGGATGCACCAATGTACCATCTACACTAAGATAATGTCAAATGGACGCTGAATGCAATATGCATATTTGTACCTATGGATGAACCAATGTACCATGTCCACTAAGATAATGTCAAATGGACGCTGCATGCACTATGTATATATGTACTTATGGATGTACCAATGTACCATGACCACAAAGATGATGTCAAATGGACGCTGCATGCACTATGTATATATGTACTTATGGATGCACCAATGTACCATGTCCGCTAAGATTTTGTCAAATGGACGCTATATGCACTATGTATATATGTACTTTTGGATGTACCAATGTACCATGTCCACTATGATAATGTCAAATGGACGCCATATGCACTATATACATATGTACCTATGGATGTACCAATGTACCATGTCCACTATCATAATGTCAAATGGACGCTATATGCATTAGGTACATATGTACTTATGGATGTACCAATGTACCATGTCCAATAAGATAATGTAAAATGGACGCTATATGCTCTATGTACATATGTACTTATGGATGTACCAATTAACCATGTCCAATAAGATAATGTCAAATGGACGCTATATGCACTATGTATATATGTACTTATGGATGTACCAATGTACCGTGTCCACTAAGATAGTGTCAAATGAACGCTATATTCACTATGTATATATATACTTATGGATGTACAAATGTACCATGTCCGCTAAGATAATGTCAAATGGACGTTATATGCACTATGTACATATGTACTTATGGATGTACCAATGTACCATGTCCGCTAAGATAATGTCAAATGGACGCTATATGCACTATGTATATATGTAATTATGGATGAACCAATGTACCATGTCCACTAAGATAATGTCAAATGGACGCTGCATGCTCTATGTATATATGTACCTATGGATGTACCAATGTACCATGTCCGCTAAGATAATGTCAAATGGACGCTATATGCACTATGTATATATGTACTTATGGATGCACCAATGTACCATGTCCGCTAAGATAGTGTCAAATGAACGCTATATTCACTAGGTATATATATACTTATGGATGTACAAAAGTACCATGTCCGCTAAGATAATGTCAAATGGACGTTATATGCACTATGTACATATGTACCTATGGATGCACCAATGTACCATGTCCACTAAGATAATGTCAAATGGACGCTGCATGCACTATGTATATATATACTTATGGATGTACAAATGTACCATGTACACTAAGATAATGTCAAATGGACGTTATATGCACTATGGACATATGTACTTATGGATGTACCAATGTAGCATGTCCGCTAATATAATGTCAAATGGACGCTATATGCACTATGTATATATGTACCTATGGATGAACCAATGTATCATGTCCGCTAACATAATGTCAAATGGACGCTGCATGCACTATGTATATATGTACTTATGGATGCACCAATGTAACATGTCCACTACGATAATGTCAAATGGACGTTATATGCAATATGTACATATGTACCTATGGATGCACCAATGTACCATGTCCGCTAAGATAATGTCAAATGGACGTTATATGCACTATGTACATATGTACCTAAGAATGCACCAATGTACAATGTCCGCTAAGATAATGTCAAATGTACGTTATATGCACTATGTATATATGTACTTATGGATGTACCAATGTACCATGTCCACTAAGATAGTGTCAAATGAACGCTATATTCACTATGTATATATATACTTATGGATGTACAAATGTACCATGTCCACTAAGATAATGTCAAATGGACGTTATATGCATTATGGACATATGTATTTATGGATGTACCATTGTACCATGTCCGCTAAGATAATGTCAAATGGACGCTATATGCAATATGTATATATGTACCTATGGATAAACCAATGTACCATGTCCGCTAAGATAATGTCAAATGGACGCTGCATGCACTATGTATATATGTACTTATGTATGTACCAATGTACCATGTCCTCTAAGAAAATGTCAAATGGACGCTGCATGTACTATGTATATATGTACTTATGGATGCACCAATGTAACATGTCCACTATGATAATGTCAAATGGACGTTATATGCACTATGTGCATATGTACTTATGGATGAACAAATGTACAATGTCCGCTAAGATAATGTCAAATGGACGTTATATGCATTATGGACATATGTATTTATGGATGTACCATTGTACCATGTCCGCTAAGATAATGTCAAATGGACGCTATATGCAATATGTACATATGTACTTATGGATGAACCAATGTACCATGTCCGCTAAGATAATGTCAAATGGACGCTGCATGCACTATGTATATATGTACTTAAGGATGTACCATTGGTCCATGTCCACTAAGATAATGTCAAATGGACGCTATATGCACTATGTATATATGAACTTATGGATGTACCAATGTACCATGTCCACTAAAATAATGTCAAATGTACGCAGCATGCTCTATGTACATATGTACTTATGGATGTACCATTTATCCATGTCCACTAAGATAGTGTCAAATGGACACTATATGCACTATGTATATATGAACTTATGGATGTACCAATGTACCATGTCCACTAAGATAATGTCAAATGGACGCTATATGCACTATGTATATATGAACTTATGGATGTACCATGTCCACTAAGATAATGTCAAATGGACACTCTATGCACTATGTATATATGTACTTATGGATGTACCAATGTACCATGTCCACTAAGATAATGTCAAATGTACGCTGCATGCACTATGTATATATGTACCTATGGATGTACCAATGTACCATGTCCACTATGATAATTTCAAATGGACGCCATATGCACTATGTACATATGTACCTATGGATGTACCAATGTACAATGTCCACTATCATAATGTCAAATGGACGGTATATGCACTAGGTACATATGTACTTATGGATGTACCATTGTACCATGTCCACTAAGATAATGTCAAATGTACGCTGCATGCACTATGTATATATGTACCTATGGATGTACCAATGTACCATGTCCACTAAGATAATGTCAAATGGACGCCATATGCACTATGTACATATGTACCTATGGATGTACCAATGTACCATGTCCACTATCATAATGTCAAATGGACGGTATATGCACTAGGTACATATGTACTTATGGATGTACCATTGTACCATGTCCATTAAGATAATGTAAAATGGACGCTATATGCACTATGTACATATGTACTTATGGATGTACAAATGTACCATGTCCAATAAGATAATGTCAAATGGACGCTATATGCGCTATGTACATGTGTACTTATGGATGTACCAATGTACCATGTCCACTAAGAGAATGTCAAATGGACGCTATATGCACTATGTATATATGTACTTATGGATGCACCAATGTACCATGTCCGTTATGATAATGTCAAATGGAAGCTGCATGCACTATGTATATATGTACTTATGGATGCACCAATGTACCTTGTCCGCTATGATTTTGTCAAATGGACGCTATATGCACTATGTACTTATGTACCTATGGATGTACCAATGTACCATGTCCACTAAGATAGTGTCAAATGGAAGCTATATTCACTATGTATATATATACTTATGGATGTACAAATGTACCATGTCCGCTAAGATAATGTCAAATGGACGCTATATGCACTATGTACATATGTACTTATGGATGTACCAATGTACCATGTCCGCTAAGATAATGTCAAATGGACGCTATATGCACTATGTATATATGTACTTATGGATGAACCAATGTACCATGTCCACTAAGATAATGTCAAATGGACGCTGCAAGCACTATGTATATATGTACCTATGGATGTACCATTGTACCATGTCCGCTAAGATAATGTCAAATGGACGCTATATGCACTATGTATATATGTACTTATGGATGCACCAATGTACCATGTCCGTTATGATAATGTCAAATGGAAGCTGCATGCACTATGTATATATGTACTTATGGATGCACCAATGTACCTTGTCCGCTAAGATTTTGTCAAATGGACGCTATATGCACTATGTACTTATGTACCTATGGATGCACCAATGTACCATGTCCGCTAAGATAATGTCAAATGGACGCTATATGCCCTATGTATATATGTACTTAAGGATGAACCAATGTACCATGTCCGCTAAGATAAAGTCAAATGGACGCTGCATGCAATATGTATATATGTACCTATGGATGCACCAATGTACCATGTCCGCTAAGATAATGTCAAATGGACGCTGCATGCACTATGTACATATGTACTTATCGATGTACCAATGTACCATGTCCACTAAGATAATGTCAAATGGACGCTATATGCACTATGTATATATATATACTTATGGATGTACCAATGTACCATGTCCGCTAAGATAATGTCAAATGGACATTATATGCACTATGTACATATGTACTTATGGATGTACCAATGTACCATGTCCGCTAAGATAATGTCAAATGGACGCTATATGCACTCTGTATATATGTACTTATGGATGAACCAATGTGCCATGTCCACTAAGATAATATCAAATGGACGCTGCATGCACTATGTATATATGTACCTATGGATGTACCAATGTACCATGTCCGCTAAGATAATGTCAAATGGGCGCTATATGCACTATGTATATATGTACTTATGGATGCTCCAATGTACCATGTCCGTTAAGATAATGTCAAATGGAAGCTGCATGCACTATGTATATATGTACTTATGGATGAACTAATGTACCATGTCCGCTAAGATAATGTCAAATGGAAACTATATGCACTATGTATATACCTATGGATGTACCAATGTACCATGTCCACTAAGGCAATGTCAAATGGACGCTGCATGCTCTATGTACATATGTACTTATGGATGTACCATTGTTCCATGTCCACTAAGATAATGTCAAATGGACGCTGTATGCACTATGTATATATGTACTTATTGATATACCAATGTACCATGTCCACTAAGATAATGTCAAATGTACGCTGCATGCACTATGTATATATGTACTTAAGGATGAACCAATGTACCATGTCCGCTAAGATAATGTCAAATGGACGCTATATGCACTATGTATATATGTACTTTTGGATGTACCAATGTACCATGTCCACTATGATAATGTAAAATGGACGCCATATGCACTATGTACATATGTACCTATGGATGTACCAATGTACCATGTCCACTATCATAATGTCAAATGGACGCTATATGCACTAGGTACATATGTACTTATGGATGTACCAATGTACCATGTCCGCTAAGATAATGTCAAATGGACGCGGCATGCTCTATGTACATATGTACTTATGGATGTACCAATGTACCATGTCCACTAAGATAATGTCAAATGGACGCTATATGCACTATGTATCTATGTACCTGTGGATGCACCAATGTACCATGTCCACTAAGATAATGTCAAATGGAAACTGCATGCACTATGTATATATGTACTTATGGATGAAACAATGTACCCTCTCCACTAAGATAATGTCAAATGGACGCTGCATGCACTATGTATATATGTACTTATGGATGCACCAATGTACCATGTCCGCTAAGATAATGTCAAATGGACACTATATGCAATATTTATATATGTACTTATGGATGCACCAATGTACCATGTCCGCTAAGATATTGTCAAATGGACGCTATATGCACTATGTACATAGGTACCGATGGATGCACCAATGTACCATGTCCGCTAAGATAATGTCAAATGGACGCTATATTCACTATGTACTTATGTACCTATGGAAGCAGGAATGTACCATGTCCACTAAGATAATGTCAAATGGACGCTGCATGCATTATGTATATATGTACCTATGGATGCACCAATGTACCATGTCCACTAAGGTAATGTCAAATGGAAGCTGCATGCACTATGTATATATGTACTTATGGATGCACCAATGTACCATGTCCGCTAAGATTTTGTCAAATGGACGCTATATGCACTATATACTTGTGTACCTATGGATGCACCAATCTACCATGTCCGCTAAGAAAATGTCAAATGGACGCTATATGCCCTATGTATATATGTACTTAAGGATGAACCAATGTACCATGTCCGCTAAGATAAAGTCAAATGGACGCTGCATGCACTATGTATATATGTACCTATGGATGCACCAATGTACCATGTCCGCTAAGATAATGTCAAATGGACGCTGCATGCACTATGTACATATGTACTTATGGATGTACCAATGTACCATGCCCACTAAGATAATGTGAAATGGACGCTATATGCACTATGTATATATATATATATACTTATGGATGTACCAATGTACCATGTCCGCTAAGATAATGTCAAATGGACGTTATATGCACTATGTACATATGTACTTATGGATGTACCAATGTACCATGTCCGCTAAGATAATGTCAAATGGACGCTATATGCACTATGTATATATGTACTTATGGATGAACCAATGTGCCATGTCCACTAAGATAATATCAAATGGGCGCTGCATGCACTATGTATATATGTACCTATGGATGTACCAATGTACCATGTCCGCTAAGATAATGTCAAATGGACGCTATATGCACTATGTATATATGTACTTATGGATGCTCCAATGTACCATGTCCGCTAAGATAATGTCAAATGGAAGCTGCATGCACTATGTATATATGTACTTATGGATGAACTAATGTACCATGTCCGCTAGGATAATGTCAAATGGACACTATATGCACTATGTATATACCTATGGATGTACCAATGTACCATGTCCACTAAGGCAATGTCAAATGGACGCTGCATGCTCTATGTACATATGTACTTATGGATGTACCATTATTCCATGTCCACTAAGATAATGTCAAATGGACGCTGTATGCACTTGGTATATATGTACTTATTGATGTACCGATGTACCATGTCCACTAAGATAATGTCAAATGTACGCTGCATGCACTATGTATATATGCACTTAAGGATGCACCAATGTACCATGTCCGCTAAGATAATGTCAAATGGACGCTATATGCACTATGTATATATGTACTTTTGGATGTACCAATGTACCATGTCCACTATGATAATGTCAAATGGACGCCATATGCACTATGTACATATGTACCTATGGATGTACCAATGTACCATGTCCACTATCATAATGTCAAATGGACGGTATATGCACTAGGTACATATGTACTTGTAGATGTACCATTGTACCATGTCCAATAAGATAATGTCAAATGGACGCTATATGCACTATGTACATATGTACTTATGGATGTACCAATATACCATGTCCAATAAGATAATGTCAAATGAACGCTATATGCGCTATGTACATATGTACTTATGGATGTACCAATGTACCATGTCCACTATGAGAATGTCAAATGGACGCTATATGCACTATGTATATATGTACTTATGGATGCACCAATGTACCATGTCCGATAAGATAATGTCAAATTGACGCCGCATATCCTATGTATATATGTACCTATGGATCAACCAATGTAATTTGTCCGCTATGATAATGTCAAATGGACTCTATATGCACTATGTATATATGTACTTTTGGATGACCAATGTACCATGTCCACTATGATAATGTCAAATGGACGCCATATGCACTATGTACATATGTACCTATGGATGTACCAATGTACGATGTCCATTATCATAATGTCAAATGGACGCTATATGCATTAGGTACATATGTACTTATGGATGTACCAATGTACCATGTCCAATAAGATAATGTCAAATGGACGCTATATGCACTATGTACATATGTACTTATGGATGTACCAATTAACCATGTCCAATAAGATAATGTCAAATGGACGCTATATGCACTATGTGTATATGTACCTATGGATGAACCAATATACAATGCCCACTAAGATAATGTCAAATGTACGCTATATGCACTATGTACATATGTACTTATGGATGTACCAATGTACCATGTCCACTAAGATAATGTCAAATGGACACTATATGCACTATGTATATATGTACTTATGGATGTACCAATGTACCATGTCCGCTATGAGAATGTCAAATGGACGCTGCATGCACTATGTTTATATGTACTTATGGATGAACCAATGTACCATGTCCGCTAAGATAATGTCAAATGGACGCTGCAGGCACTATGTATATATGTAATATTGGATGTACCAATGTACCATTTCCACTAAGATAACGTCAAATGGACGCTGCATGCACTATGTATATATGTACTTAAGGTTGCACCAATGTACCATGTCCGTAAGATAATGCCAAATGTACGCTACATGCACTATGTATATGTATACTTATGGATGCACCAATGTACCATGTCCGCTAAGATAATGTCAAATGGACGCGGCATGCACTATGTACATATGTACTTATGGATGTACCAATGTACCATGTCCACTAAGATAATGTCAAATGGACGCTATATGCACTATGTATATATGTACCTATGGATGCACCAATGTACCATATCCACTAAGATAATGTCAAATGGAAACTGCATGCACTATGTATATATGTACTTATGGATGAACCAATGTACCCTCTCCACTAAGATAATGTCAAATGGACGTTGCATGCACTATGTATATATGTACTTATGGATGCACCAATGTACCATGTTCGCTAAGAAAATGTCAAATGGACACTATATGCAATATTTATATATGTACTTATGGATGCACCAATGTACCATGTCCGCTAAGATATTGTCAAATGGACGCTATATGCACTATGTACATAAGTACCGATGGATGCACCAATGTACAATGTCCGCTAAGATAATGTCAAATGGACGCTATATGCACTATGTGTATATGTACTTATGGATGCACCAATGTACCATTTCCGCTAAGATAATGTCAAATGGACGCTATATTCACTATGTATATATGTACCAATGGATGCACCAATGTACCATATCCACTAAGATAATGTCAAATGGAAACTGCATGCACTATGTATATATGTACTTATGGATGAACCAATGTACCCTCTCCACTAAGATAATGTCAAATGGACGCTGCATGCATTATGTATATATGTACCTATGGATGCACCAATGTACCATGTCCACTAAGGTAATGTCAAATGGACGCTGCATGCACTATGTATATATGTACTAATGGATGAACCAATGTACCATGTCCACTAAGATAATGTCAAATGGACGCTATATGCACTATGTATACATGTACTTATGGATGAACCAATGTACCATGTCCGCTAAGATATTGTCAAATGGACGCAATATGCACTATGTACATATGTACCTATGGATGCACTAATGTACCATGTCCACTAAGATAATGTCAAATGGACGCAGCATGAACAATGTATATATGTACTTATGGATGAACCAAAGTACCATGTCCACTAAGATAATGTCAAATGGACGCTGCATGCACTATATATATATGTAATAATGGATGCACCAATGTACCATGTCCGCTAAGATAATGTCAAATGGACACTCTAAGCATATATGAACTTATGGATGCACCAATGTACCATGTCCGCTAAGATATTGTCAAATGGACGCTATATGCACTATGTGCATATGTACCTATGGATGCACCAATGTACCATCTACACTAAGATAATGTCAAATGAACGCTATATTCACTATGTATATATATACTTATGGATGTACAAATGTACCATGTCCGCTAAGATAATGTCAAATGGACGTTATATGCACTATGTACATATGTACTTATGGATGTACCAATGTACCATGTCCGCTAAGATAATGTCAGATGGACGCTGCATGCACTATGTATATATGTACTCATGGATGTACCAATGTACCATGTCCGCTAAGATAATGTCAAATGGACGCTATATGCACTATGTATATATGTACCTATGGATGTACCAATGTACCATGTCCGCTAAGATAATGTCAAATGGACGCTATATGCACTATGTATATATGTACTTATGGATGCACCAATGTACCATGTCCACTAAGATAATGTCAAAAGGACGCTGCATGCACTATGTATATATGTACCTATGGATGTACCAATGTACCATGTCCGCTAAGATAATGTCAAATGGACGCTATATGCACTATGTATATATGTACTTATGGATGCACCAATGTACCATGTCCGTTACGATAATGTCAAATGGAAGCTGCATGCACTATGTATATATGTACTTATGGATGCACCAATGTACCATGTCCGCTAAGATTTTGTCAAATGGACGCTATATGCACTATGTATATATGTACTTATGGATGTACCAATGTACCATGTCCACTAAGATAGTGTCAAATGAACGCTATATTCACTATGTATATATATACTTATGGATGTACAAATGTACCATGTCCACTAAGATAATGTCAAATGGACGTTATATGCACTATGGACATATGTACTTATGGATGTACCATTGTACCATGTCCGCTAAGATAATGTCAAATGGACGCTATATGCAATATGTATATATGTACCTATGGATAAACCAATGTACCATGTCCGCTAAGATAATGTCAAATGGACGCTGCATGCACTATGTATATATGTACTTATGTATGTACCAATGTACCATGTCCACTAAGAAAATGTCAAATGGACGCTGCATGTACTATGTATATATATACTTATGGATGCACCAATGTAACATGTCCACTATGATAATGTCAAATGGACGTTATATGCACTATGTGCGTGCATATGTACTTATGGATGAAGAAATGTACAATGTCCGCTAAGATAATGTCAAATGGACGTTATATGCACTATGTACATATGTACTTATGGATGAACCAATGTACCATGTCCGCTAAGATAATGTCAAATGGACGCTGCATGCACTATGTATATATGTACTTAAGGATGTACCATTGTTCCATGTCCACTAAGATAATGTCAAATGGACGCTATATGCACTATGTATATATGAACTTATGGATGTACCAATGTACCATGTCCTCTAAAATAATGTCAAATGTACGCAGCATGCTCTATGTACATATGTACTTATGGATGTACCATTGTTCCATGTCCACTAAGATAATGTCAAATGGACACTATATGCACTATGTATATATGTACTTATGGATGTACCAATGTACCATGTCCACTAAGATAATGTCAAATGGACGCTATATGCACTATGTATATATGTACTTATGGATGTACCAATGTACCATGTCCACTAAGATAATGTCAAATGGACACTATATGCACTATGTATATATGTACTTATGGATGTACCAATGTACCATGTCCACTAAGATAATGTCAAATGTACGCTGCATGCACTATGTATATATGTACCTATGGATGTACCAATGTACCATGTCCACTATGATAATGTCAAATGGACGCCATATGCACTATGTACATATGACCTATGGATGTACCGATGTACAATGTCCATTATCATAATGTCAAATGGACGGTATATGCACTAGGTACATACGTACTTATGGATGTACCATTGTACCATGTCCACTAAGATAATGTCAAATGTACGCTGCATGCACTATGTATATATGTACCTATGGATGTACCAATGTACCATGTCCACTATGATAATGTCAAATGGACGCCATATGCATTATGTACATATGTACCTATGGATGTACCAATGTACCATGTCCACTATCATAATGTCAATTGGACGGTATATGCACTAGGTACATATGTACTTATGGATGTACCATTGTACCATCTCCAATAAGATAATGTAAAATGGACGCTATATGCACTATGTACATATGTACTTATGGATGTACAAATGTACCATGTCCAATAAGATAATGTCAAATGGACGTTATATGCGCTATGTACATATGTACTTATGGATGTACCAATGTACCATGTCCACTAAGAGAATGTCAAATGGACGCTATATGCACTATGTATATATGTACTTATGGATGCACCAATGTACCATGTCCGTTATGATAATGTCAAATGGAAGCTGCATGCACTATGTATATATGTACTTATGGATGCACCAATGTACCTTGTCCGCTAAGATTTTGTCAAATGGACGCTATATGCACTATGTACTTATGTACCTATGGATGTACCAATGTACCATGTCCACTAAGATAGTGTCAAATGAACGCTATATTCACTATGTATATATATACTTATGGATGTACAAATGTACCATGTCCGCTAAGATAATGTCAAATGGACGTTATATGCACTATGTACATATGTACTTATGGATGTACCAAAGTACCATGTCCGCTAAGATAATGTCAAATGGACGCTATATGCACTATGTATATATGTACTTATGGATGAACCAATGTACCATGTCCACTAAGATAATGTCAAATGGACGCTGCAAGCACTATGTATATATGTACCTATGGATGTACCATTGTACCATGTCCGCTAAGATAATGTCAAATCGGACGCTATATGCACTATGTATATATGTACTTATGGATGCACCAATGTACCATGTCCGTTATGATAATGTCAAATGGAAGCTGCATGCACTATGTATATATGTAATTATGGATGCACCAATGTACCTTGTCCGCTAAGATTTTGTCAAATGGACGCTATATGCACTATGTACTTATGTACCTATGGATGCACCAATGTACCATGTCCGCTAAGATAATGTCAAATGGACGCTATATGCCCTATGTGTATATGTACTTAAGGATGAACCAATGTACCATGTCCGCTAAGATAAAGTCAAATGGACGCTGCATGCAATATGTATATATGTACCTATGGATGCACCAATGTACCATGTCCGCTAAGATAATGTCAAATGGACGCTGCATGCACTATGTACATATGTACTTATGGTTGTACCAATGTACCATCTACACTAAGATAATGTCAAATGGACGCTGAATGCAATATGCATATTTGTACCTATGGATGAACCAATGTACCATGTCCACTAAGATAATGTCAAATGGACGCTGCATGCACTATGTATATATGTACTTATGGATGTACCAATTAACCATGTCCAATAAGATAATGTCAAATGGACGCTATATGCCCTATGTGTATATGTACTTAAGGATGAACCAATGTACCATGTCCGCTAAGATAAAGTCAAATGGACGCTGCATGCAATATGTATATATGTACCTATGGATGCACCAATGTACCATGTCCACTAAGATAATGTCAAATGGACGCTATATGCACTATGTATATATATATAATTATGGATGTACCAATGTACCATGTCCGCTAAGATAATGTCAAATGGACGTTATATGCACTATGTACATATGTACTTATGGATGTACCAATGTACCATGTCCGCTAAGATAATGTCAAATGGACGATATATGCACTCTGTATATATGTACTTATGGATGAACCAATGTGCCATGTCCACTAAGATAATGTCAAATGGACGCTGCATGCATTATGTATATATGTACCTATGGATGCACCAATGTACCATGTCCACTAAGGTAATGTCAAATGGACGCTGCATGCACTATGTATATATGTACTAATGGATGAACCAATGTACCATGTCCACTAAGATAATGTCAAATGGACGCTATATGCACTATGTATACATGTACTTATGGATGAACCAATGTACCATGTCCGCTAAGATATTGTCAAATGGACGCAATATGCACTATGTACATATGTACCTATGGATGCACTAATGTACCATGTCCACTAAGATAATGTCAAATGGACGCAGCATGCACAATGTATATATGTACTTATGGATGAACCAAAGTACCATGTCCACTAAGATAATGTCAAATGGACGCTGCATGCACTATATATATATGTAATAATGGATGCACCAATGTACCATGTCCGCTAAGATAATGTCAAATGGACACTCTAAGCATATATGAACTTATGGATGCACCAATGTACCATGTCCGCTAAGATATTGTCAAATGGACGCTATATGCACTATGTGCATATGTACCTATGGATGCACCAATGTACCATCTACACTAAGATAATGTCAAATGGACGCTGAATGCAATATGCATATTTGTACCTATGGATGAACCAATGTACCATGTCCACTAAGATAATGTCAAATGGACGCTGCATGCACTATGTATATATGTACTTATGGATGTACCAATTAACCATGTCCAATAAGATAATGTCAAATGGACGCTATATGCACTATGTATATATGTACTTATGGATGTACCAATGTACCATGTCCACTAAGATAGTGTCAAATGAACGCTATATTCACTATGTATATATATACTTATGGATGTACAAATGTACCATGTCCGCTAAGATAATGTCAAATGGACGTTATATGCACTATGTACATATGTACTTATGGATGTACCAATGTACCATGTCCGCTAAGATAATGTCAGATGGACGCTGCATGCACTATGTATATATGTACTCATGGATGTACCAATGTACCATGTCCGCTAAGATAATGTCAAATGGACGCTATATGCACTATGTATATATGTACCTATGGATGTACCAATGTACCATGTCCGCTAAGATAATGTCAAATGGACGCTATATGCACTATGTATATATGTACTTATGGATGCACCAATGTACCATGTCCACTAAGATAATGTCAAATGGACGTTGCATGCACTATGTATATATGTACCTATGGATGTACCAATGTACCATGTCCGCTAAGATAATGTCAAATGGACGCTATATGCACTATGTATATATGTACTTATGGATGCACCAATGTACCATGTCCGTTATGATAATGTCAAATGGAAGCTGCATGCACTATGTATATATGTACTTATGGATGCACCAATGTACCCTGTCCGCTAAGATTTTGTCAAATGGACGCTATATGCACTATGTATATATGTACTTATGGATGTACCAATGTAGCATGTCCACTAAGATAGTGTCAAATGAACGCTATATTCACTATGTATATATATACTTATGGATGTACAAATGTACCATGTCCACTAAGATAATGTCAAATGGACGTTATATGCACTATGGACATATGTACTTATGGATGTACCATTGTACCATGTCCGCTAAGATAATGTCAAATGGACGCTATATGCAATATGTATATATGTACCTAAGGATAAACCAATGTACCATGTCCGCTAAGATAATGTCAAATGGACGCTGCATGCACTATGTATATATGTACTTATGTATGTACCAATGTACCATGTCCACTAAGAAAATGTCAAATGGACGCTGCATGTACTATGTATATATATATACTTATGGATGCACCAATGTAACATGTCCACTATGATAATGTCAAATGGACGTTATATGCACTATGTGCGTGCATATGTACTTATGGATGAACAAATGTACAATGTCCGCTAAGATAATGTCAAATGGACGTTATATGCACTATGTACATATGTACTTATGGATGAACCAATGTACCATGTCCGCTAAGATAATGTCAAATGGACGCTGCATGCACTATGTATATATGTACTTAAGGATGTACCATTGTTCCATGTCCACTAAGATAATGTCAAATGGACGCTATATGCACTATGTATATATGAACTTATGGATGTACCAATGTACCATGTCCTCTAAAATAATGTCAAATGTACGCAGCATGCTCTATGTACATATGTACTTATGGATGTACCATTGTTCCATGTCCACTAAGATAATGTCAAATGGACACTATATGCACTATGTATTTATGTACTTATGGATGTACCAATGTACCATGTCCACTAAGATAATGTCAAATGGACGCTATATGCACTATGTATATATGTACTTATGGATGTACCAATGTACCATGTCCACTAAGATAATGTCAAATGGACACTATATGCACTATGTATATATGTACTTATGGATGTACCAATGTACCATGTCCACTAAGATAATGTCAAATGTACGCTGCATGCACTATGTATATATGTACCTATGGATGTACCAATGTACCATGTCCACTACGATAATGTCAAATGGACGCCATATGCACTATGTACATATGACCTATGGATGTACCAATGTACAATGTCCATTATCATAATGTCAAATGGACGGTATATGCACTAGGTACATACGTACTTATGGATGTACCATTGTACCATGTCCACTAAGGTAATGTCAAATGTACGCTGCATGCACTATGTATATATGTACCTATGGATGTACCAATGTACCATGTCCACTATGATAATGTCAAATGGACGCCATATGCATTATGTACATATGTACCTATGGATGTACCAATGTACCATGTCCACTATCATAATGTCAATTGGACGGTATATGCACTAGGTACATATGTACTTATGGATGTACCATTGTACCATCTCCAATAAGATAATGTAAAATGGACGCTATATGCACTATGTACATATGTACTTATGGATGTACAAATGTACCATGTCCAATAAGATAATGTCAAATGGACGTTATATGCGCTATGTACATATGTACTTATGGATGTACCAATGTACCATGTCCACTAAGAGAATGTCAAATGGACGCTATATGCACTATGTATATATGTACTTATGGATGCACCAATGTACCATGTCCGTTATGATAATGTCAAATGGAAGCTGCATGCACTATGTATATATGTACTTATGGATGCACCAATGTACCATGTCCGCTAAGATAATGTCAAATGGACGTTATATGCACTATGTACATATGTACTTATGGATGTACCAATGTACCATGTCCGCTAAGATAATGTCAAATGGACGCTATATGCACTATGTATATATGTACTTATGGATGAACCAATGTACCATGTCCACTAAGATAATGTCAAATGGACGCTGCAAGCACTATGTATATATGTAGCTATGGATGTACCATTGTACCATGTCCGCTAAGATAATGTCAAATCGGACGCTATATGCACTATGTATATATGTACTTATGGATGCACCAATGTACCATGTCCGTTATGATAATGTCAAATGGAAGCTGCATGCACTATGTATATATGTAATTATGGATGCACCAATGTACCTTGTCCGCTAAGATTTTGTCAAATGGACGCTATATGCACTATGTACTTATGTACCTATGGATGCACCAATGTACCATGTCCGCTAAGATAATGTCAAATGGACGCTATATGCCCTATGTGTATATGTACTTAAGGATGAACCAATGTACCATGTCCGCTAAGATAAAGTCAAATGGACGCTGCATGCAATATGTATATATGTACCTATGGATGCACCAATGTACCATGTCCGCTAAGATAATGTCAAATGGACGCTGCATGCACTATGTACATATGTACTTATGGTTGTACCAATGTACCATGTCCACTAAGATAATGTCAAATGGACGCTATATGCACTATGTATATATATATAATTATGGATGTACCAATGTACCATGTCCGCTAAGGTAATGTCAAATGGACGTTATATGCACTATGTACATATGTACTTATGGATGTACCAATGTACCATGTCCGCTAAGATAATGTCAAATGGACGATATATGCACTCTGTATATATGTACTTATGGATGAACCAATGTGCCATGTCCACTAAGATAATATCAAATGGACGCTGCATGCACTATGTATATATGTACCTATGGATGTACGAATGTACCATGTCCGCTAAGATAATGTCAAATGGGCGCTATATGCACTATGTATATATGTACTTATGGATGCTCCAATGTACCATGTCCGTTAAGATAATGTCAAATGGAAGCTGCATGCACTATGTATATATGTACTTATGGATGAACTAATGTACCATGTCCGCTAAGATAATGTCAAATGGACACTATATGCACTATGTATATACCTATGGATGTACCAATGTACCATGTCCACTAAGGCAATGTCAAATGGACGCTGCATGCTCTATGTACATATGTACTTATGGATGTACCATTGTTCCATGTGCACTAAGATAATGTCAAATGGACGCTGTATGCACTATGTATATATGTACTTATGGATGCACCATTGTACCATGTTCGCTAAGAAAATGTCAAATGGACACTATATGCAATATTTATATATGTACTTATGGATGCACCAATGTACCATGTCCGCTAAGATATTGTCAAATGGACGCTATATGCACTATGTACATAAGTACCGATGGATGCACCAATGTACAATGTCCGCTAAGATAATGTCAAATGGACGCTATATGCACTATGTGTATATGTACTTATGGATGCACCAATGTACCATGTCCGCTAAGATAATGTCAAATGGACGCTATATTCACTATGTATATATGTACCAATGGATGCACCAATGTACCATATCCACTAAGATAATGTCAAATGGAAACTGCATGCACTATGTATATATGTACTTATGGATGAACCAATGTACCCTCTCCACTAAGATAATGTCAAATGGACGCTGCATGCATTATGTATATATGTACCTATGGATGCACCAATGTACCATGTCCACTAAGGTAATGTCAAATGGACGCTGCATGCACTATGTATATATGTACTAATGGATGAACCAATGTACCATGTCCACTAAGATAATGTCAAATGGACGCTATATGCACTATGTATACATGTACTTATGGATGAACCAATGTACCATGTCCGCTAAGATATTGTCAAATGGACGCAATATGCACTATGTACATATGTACCTATGGATGCACTAATGTACCATGTCCACTAAGATAATGTCAAATGGACGCAGCATGCACAATGTATATATGTACTTATGGATGAACCAAAGTACCATGTCCACTAAGATAATGTCAAATGGACGCTGCATGCACTATATATATATGTAATAATGGATGCACCAATGTACCATGTCCGCTAAGATAATGTCAAATGGACACTCTAAGCATATATGAACTTATGGATGCACCAATGTACCATGTCCGCTAAGATATTGTCAAATGGACGCTATATGCACTATGTGCATATGTACCTATGGATGCACCAATGTACCATCTACACTAAGATAATGTCAAATGGACGCTGAATGCAATATGCATATTTGTACCTACGGATGAACCAATGTACCATGTCCACTAAGATAATGTCAAATGGACGCTGCATGCACTATGTATATATGTACTTATGGATGTACCAATTAACCATGTCCAATAAGATAATGTCAAATGGACGCTATATGCACTATGTATATATGTACTTATGGATGTACCAATGTACCATGTCCACTAAGATAGTGTCAAATGAACGCTATATTCACTATGTATATATATACTTATGGATGTACAAATGTACCATGTCCGCTAAGATAATGTCAAATGGACGTTATATGCACTATGTACATATGTACTTATGGATGTACCAATGTACCATGTCCGCTAAGATAATGTCAGATGGACGCTGCATGCACTATGTATATATGTACTCATGGATGTACCAATGTACCATGTCCGCTAAGATAATGTCAAATGGACGCTATATGCACTATGTATATATGTACCTATGGATGTACCAATGTACCATGTCCGCTAAGATAATGTCAAATGGACGCTATATGCACTATGTATATATGTACTTATGGATGCACCAATGTACCATGTCCACTAAGATAATGTCAAAAGGACGCTGCATGCACTATGTATATATGTACCTATGGATGTACCAATGTACCATGTCCGCTAAGATAATGTCAAATGGACGCTATATGCACTATGTATATATGTACTTATGGATGCACCAATGTACCATGTCCGTTATGATAATGTCAAATGGAAGCTGCATGCACTATGTATATATGTACTTATGGATGCACCAATGTACCATGTCCGCTAAGATTTTGTCAAATGGACGCTATATGCACTATGTATATATGTACTTATGGATGTACCAATGTACCATGTCCACTAAGATAGTGTCAAATGAACGCTATATTCACTATGTATATATATACTTATGGATGTACAAATGTACCATGTCCACTAAGATAATGTCAAATGGACGTTATATGCACTATGGACATATGTACTTATGGATGTACCATTGTACCATGTCCGCTAAGATAATGTCAAATGGACGCTATATGCAATATGTATATATGTACCTATGGATAAACCAATGTACCATGTCCGCTAAGATAATGTCAAATGGACGCTGCATGCACTATGTATATATGTACTTATGTATGTACCAATGTACCATGTCCACTAAGAAAATGTCAAATGGACGCTGCATGTACTATGTATATATATACTTATGGATGCACCAATGTAACATGTCCACTATGATAATGTCAAATGGACGTTATATGCACTATGTGCGTGCATATGTACTTATGGATGAAGAAATGTACAATGTCCGCTAAGATAATGTCAAATGGACGTTATATGCACTATGTACATATGTACTTATGGATGAACCAATGTACCATGTCCGCTAAGATAATGTCAAATGGACGCTGCATGCACTATGTATATATGTACTTAAGGATGTACCATTGTTCCATGTCCACTAAGATAATGTCAAATGGACGCTATATGCACTATGTATATATGAACTTATGGATGTACCAATGTACCATGTCCTCTAAAATAATGTCAAATGTACGCAGCATGCTCTATGTACATATGTACTTATGGATGTACCATTGTTCCATGTCCACTAAGATAATGTCAAATGGACACTATATGCACTATGTATATATGTACTTATGGATGTACCAATGTACCATGTCCACTAAGATAATGTCAAATGGACGCTATATGCACTATGTATATATGTACTTATGGATGTACCAATGTACCTTGTCCACTAAGATAATGTCAAATGGACACTATATGCACTATGTATATATGTACCTATGGATGTACCAATGTACCATGTCCACTATGATAATGTCAAATGGACGCCATATGCACTATGTACATATGACCTATGGATGTACCAATGTACAATGTCCATTATCATAATGTCAAATGGACGGTATATGCACTAGGTACATACGTACTTATGGATGTACCATTGTACCATGTCCACTAAGATAATGTCAAATGTACGCTGCATGCACTATGTATATATGTACCTATGGATGTACCAATGTACCATGTCCACTATGATAATGTCAAATGGACGCCATATGCATTATGTACATATGTACCTATGGATGTACCAATGTACCATGTCCACTATCATAATGTCAATTGGACGGTATATGCACTAGGTACATATGTACTTATGGATGTACCATTGTACCATCTCCAATAAGATAATGTAAAATGGACGCTATATGCACTATGTACATATGTACTTATGGATGTACAAATGTACCATGTCCAATAAGATAATGTCAAATGGACGTTATATGCGCTATGTACATATGTACTTATGGATGTACCAATGTACCATGTCCACTAAGAGAATGTCAAATGGACGCTATATGCACTATGTATATATGTACTTATGGATGCACCAATGTACCATGTCCGTTATGATAATGTCAAATGGAAGCTGCATGCACTATGTATATATGTACTTATGGATGCACCAATGTACCTTGTCCGCTAAGATTTTGTCAAATGGACGCTATATGCACTATGTACTTATGTACCTATGGATGTACCAATGTACCATGTCCACTAAGATAGTGTCAAATGAACGCTATATTCACTATGTATATATATACTTATGGATGTACAAATGTACCATGTCCGCTAAGATAATGTCAAATGGACGTTATATGCACTATGTACATATGTACTTATGGATGTACCAATGTACCATGTCCGCTAAGATAATGTCAAATGGACGCTATATGCACTATGTATATATGTACTTATGGATGAACCAATGTACCATGTCCACTAAGATAATGTCAAATGGACGCTGCAAGCACTATGTATATATGTACCTATGGATGTACCATTGTACCATGTCCGCTAAGATAATGTCAAATCGGACGCTATATGCACTATGTATATATGTACTTATGGATGCACAAATGTACCATGTCCGTTATGATAATGTCAAATGGAAGCTGCATGCACTATGTATATATGTAATTATGGATGCACCAATGTACCTTGTCCGCTAAGATTTTGTCAAATGGACGCTATATGCACTATGTACTTATGTACCTATGGATGCACCAATGTACCATGTCCGCTAAGATAATGTCAAATGGACGCTATATGCCCTATGTGTATATGTACTTAAGGATGAACCAATGTACCATGTCCGCTAAGATAAAGTCAAATGGACGCTGCATGCAATATGTATATATGTACCTATGGATGCACCAATGTACCATGTCCGCTAAGATAATGTCAAATGGACGCTGCATGCACTATGTACATATGTACTTATGGTTGTACCAATGTACCATCTACACTAAGATAATGTCAAATGGACGCTGAATGCAATATGCATATTTGTACCTATGGATGAACCAATGTACCATGTCCACTAAGATAATGTCAAATGGACGCTGCATGCACTATGTATATATGTACTTATGGATGTACCAATTAACCATGTCCAATAAGATAATGTCAAATGGACGCTATATGCCCTATGTGTATATGTACTTAAGGATGAACCAATGTACCATGTCCGCTAAGATAAAGTCAAATGGACGCTGCATGCAATATGTATATATGTACCTATGGATGCACCAATGTACCATGTCCACTAAGATAATGTCAAATGGACGCTATATGCACTATGTATATATATATAATTATGGATGTACCAATGTACCATGTCCGCTAAGATAATGTCAAATGGACGTTATATGCACTATGTACATATGTACTTATGGATGTACCAATGTACCATGTCCGCTAAGATAATGTCAAATGGACGATATATGCACTCTGTATATATGTACTAATGGATGAACCAATGTGCCATGTCCACTAAGATAATGTCAAATGGACGCTGCATGCATTATGTATATATGTACCTATGGATGCACCAATGTACCATGTCCACTAAGGTAATGTCAAATGGACGCTGCATGCACTATGTATATATGTACTAATGGATGAACCAATGTACCATGTCCACTAAGATAATGTCAAATGGACGCTATATGCACTATGTATACATGTACTTATGGATGAACCAATGTACCATGTCCGCTAAGATATTGTCAAATGGACGCAATATGCACTATGTACATATGTACCTATGGATGCACTAATGTACCATGTCCACTAAGATAATGTCAAATGGACGCAGCATGCACAATGTATATATGTACTTATGGATGAACCAAAGTACCATGTCCACTAAGATAATGTCAAATGGACGCTGCATGCACTATATATATATGTAATAATGGATGCACCAACGTACCATGTCCGCTAAGATAATGTCAAATGGACACTCTAAGCATATATGAACTTATGGATGCACCAATGTACCATGTCCGCTAAGATATTGTCAAATGGACGCTATATGCACTATGTGCATATGTACCTATGGATGCACCAATGTACCATCTACACTAAGATAATGTCAAATGGACGCTGAATGCAATATGCATATTTGTACCTATGGATGAACCAATGTACCATGTCCACTAAGATAATGTCAAATGGACGCTGCATGCACTATGTATATATGTACTTATGGATGTACCAATTAACCATGTCCAATAAGGTAATGTCAAATGGACGCTATATGCACTATGTATATATGTACTTATGGATGTACCAATGTACCATGTCCACTAAGATAGTGTCAAATGAACGCTATATTCACTATGTATATATATACTTATGGATGTACAAATGTACCATGTCCGCTAAGATAATGTCAAATGGACGTTATATGCACTATGTACATATGTACTTATGGATATACCAATGTACCATGTCCGCTAAGATAATGTCAGATGGACGCTGCATGCACTATGTATATATGTACTCATGGATGTACCAATGTACCATGTCCGCTAAGATAATGTCAAATGGACGCTATATGCACTATGTATATATGTACCTATGGATGTACCAATGTACCATGTCCGCTAAGATAATGTCAAATGGACGCTATATGCACTATGTATATATGTACTTATGGATGCACCAATGTACCATGTCCACTAAGATAATGTCAAATGGACGCTGCATGCACTATGTATATATGTACCTATGGATGTACCAATGTACCATGTCCGCTAAGATAATGTCAAATGGACGCTATATGCACTATGTATATATGTACTTATGGATGCACCAATGTACCATGTCCGTTATGATAATGTCAAATGGAAGCTGCATGCACTATGTATATATGTACTTATGGATGCACCAATGTACCATGTCCGCTAAGATTTTGTCAAATGGACGCTATATGCACAATGTATATATGTACTTATGGATGTACCAATGTACCATGTCCACTAAGATAGTGTCAAATGAACGCTATATTCACTATGTATATATATACTTATGGATGTACAAATGTACCATGTCCACTAAGATAATGTCAAATGGACGTTATATGCACTATGGACATATGTACTTATGGATGTACCATTGTACCATGTCCGCTAAGATAATGTCAAATGGACGCTATATGCACTATGTATATATGAACTTATGGATGTACCAATGTACCATGTCCTCTAAAATAATGTCAAATGTACGCAGCATGCTCTATGTACATATGTACTTATGGATGTACCATTGTTCCATGTCCACTAAGATAATGTCAAATGGACACTATATGCACTATGTATTTATGTACTTATGGATGTACCAATGTACCATGTCCACTAAGATAATGTCAAATGGACGCTATATGCACTATGTATATATGTACTTATGGATGTACCAATGTACCATGTCCACTAAGATAATGTCAAATGGACACTATATGCACTATGTATATATGTACTTATGGATGTACCAATGTACCATGTCCACTAAGATAATGTCAAATGTACGCTGCATGCACTATGTATATATGTACCTATGGATGTACCAATGTACCATGTCCACTATGATAATGTCAAATGGACGCCATATGCACTGTGTACATATGACCTATGGATGTACCAATGTACAATGTCCATTATCATAATGTCAAATGGACGGTATATGCACTAGGTACATACGTACTTATGGATGTACCATTGTACCATGTCCACTAAGGTAATGTCAAATGTACGCTGCATGCACTATGTATATATGTACCTATGGATGTACCAATGTACCATGTCCACTATGATAATGTCAAATGGACGCCATATGCATTATGTACATATGTACCTATGGATGTACCAATGTACCATGTCCACTATCATAATGTCAATTGGACGGTATATGCACTAGGTACATATGTACTTATGGATGTACCATTGTACCATCTCCAATAAGATAATGTAAAATGGACGCTATATGCACTATGTACATATGTACTTATGGATGTACAAATGTACCATGTCCAATAAGATAATGTCAAATGGACGTTATATGCGCTATGTACATATGTACTTATGGATGTACCAATGTACCATGTCCACTAAGAGAATGTCAAATGGACGCTATATGCACTATGTATATATGTACTTATGGATGCACCAATGTACCATGTCCGTTATGATAATGTCAAATGGAAGCTGCATGCACTATGTATATATGTACTTATGGATGCACCAATGTACCATGTCCGCTAAGATAATGTCAAATGGACGTTACATGCACTATGTACATATGTACTTATGGATGTACCAATGTACCATGTCCGCTAAGATAATGTCAAATGGACGCTATATGCACTATGTATATATGTACTTATGGATGAACCAATGTACCATGTCCACTAAGATAATGTCAAATGGACGCTGCAAGCACTATGTATATATGTACCTATGGATGTACCATTGTACCATGTCCGCTAAGATAATGTCAAATCGGACGCTATATGCACTATGTATATATGTACTTATGGATGCACCAATGTACCATGTCCGTTATGATAATGTCAAATGGAAGCTGCATGCACTATGTATATATGTAATTATGGATGCACCAATGTACCTTGTCCGCTAAGATTTTGTCAAATGGACGCTATATGCACTATGTACTTATGTACCTATGGATGCACCAATGTACCATGTCCGCTAAGATAATGTCAAATGGACGCTATATGCCCTATGTGTATATGTACTTAAGGATGAACCAATGTACCATGTCCGCTAAGATAAAGTCAAATGGACGCTGCATGCAATATGTATATATGTACCTATGGATGCACCAATGTACCATGTCCGCTAAGATAATGTCAAATGGACGCTGCATGCACTATGTACATATGTACTTATGGTTGTACCAATGTACCATGTCCCCTAAGATAATGTCAAATGGACGCTATATGCACTATGTATATATATATAATTATGGATGTACCAATGTACCATGTCCGCTAAGATAATGTCAAATGGACGTTATATGCACTATGTACATATGTACTTATGGATGTACCAATGTACCATGTCCGCTAAGATAATGTCAAATGGACGATATATGCACTCTGTATATATGTACTTATGGATGAACCAATGTGCCATGTCCACTAAGATAATATCAAATGGACGCTGCATGCACTATGTATATATGTACCTATGGATGTACCAATGTACCATGTCCGCTAAGATAATGTCAAATGGGCGCTATATGCACTATGTATATATGTACTTATGGATGCTCCAATGTACCATGTCCGTTAAGATAATGTCAAATGGAAGCTGCATGCACTATGTATATATGTACTTATGGATGAACTAATGTACCATGTCCGCTAAGATAATGTCAAATGGACACTATATGCACTATGTATATACCTATGGATGTACCAATGTACCATGTCCACTAAGGCAATGTCAAATGGACGCTGCATGCTCTATGTACATATGTACTTATGGATGTACCATTGTTCCATGTGCACTAAGATAATGTCAAATGGACGCTGTATGCAATATGTATATATGTACTTATTGATGTACCAATGTACCATGTCCACTAAGATAATGTCAAATGTACGCTGCATGCACTATGTATATATGTACTTAAGGATGAACCACTGTACCATGTCCGCTAAGATAATGTCAAATGGACGCTATATGCACTATGTATGTATGTACTTTTGGATGTACCAATGTACCATGTCCACTATGATAATGTCAAATGGACGCCATATGCACTATGTACATATGTACCTATGGATGTACCAATGTACCATGTCCACTATCATAATGTCAAATGGACGGTATATGCACTAGGTACATATGTACTTATGGATGTACCATTGTACCATGTCCAATAAGATAATGTCAAATGGACGCTATATGCACTATGTACATATGTACTTATGGATGTACCAATGTACCATGTCCAATAAGATAATGTCAAATGGACGCTATATGCGCTATGTACATATGTACTTATGGATGTACCAATGTACCATGTCCACTAAGAGAATGTCAAATGGACGCTATATGCACTATGTATATATGTACTTATGGATGCACCAATGTACCATGTCCGATAAGATAATGTCAAATTGGCGCTGCATTGCACTATGTATATATGTACCTATGGATCAACCAATGTAATTTGTCCGCTATGATAATGTCAAATGGACGCTATATGCACTATGTATATATGTACATTTGGATGTACCAATGTACCATGTCCACTATGATAATGTAAAATGGACGCCATATGCACTATGTACATATGTACCTATGGATGTACCAATGTACCATGTCCACTATCATAATGTCAAATGGACGCTATATGCACTAGGTACATATGTACTTATGGATGTACCAATGTACCATGTCCGCTAAGATAACGTCAAATGGACGCGGCATGCACTATGTACATATGTACTTATGGATGTACCAATGTACCATGTCCACTAAGATAATGCCAAATGGACGCTATATGCACTATGTATATATGTACCTATGGATGCACCAATGTACCATGTCCACTAAGATAATGTCAAATGGAAACTGCATGCACTATGTATATATGTACTTATGGATGAACCAATGTACCCTCTCCACTAAGGAAATGTCAAATGGACGCTGCATGCACTATGTATATATGTACTTATGGATGCACCAATGTACCATGTCCGATAAGATAATGTCAAATGGACACTATATGCAATATTTATATATGTACTTATGGATGCACCAATGTACCATGTCCGCTAAGATATTGTCAAATGGACGCTATATGCACTATGTACATAAGTACCGATGGATGCACCAATGTACAATGTCCGCTAAGATAATGTCAAATGGACGCTATATGCACTATGTATATATGTACTTATGGATGCACCAATGTACCATGTCCGCTAAGATAATGTCAAATGGACGCTATATTCACTATGTACATATGTACCTATGGAAGCAGGAATGTACCATGTCCACTAAGATAATGTCAAATGGACGCTGCATGCATTATGTATATATGTACCTATGGATGCACCAATGTACCATGTCCACTAAGGTAATGTCAAATGGAAGCTGCATGCACTATGTATATATGTACTTATGGATGCACCAATGTACCATGTCCGCTAAGATTTTGTCAAATGGACGCTATATGCACTATGTACTTATGTACCTATGGATGCACCAATCTACCATGTCCGCTAAGATAATGTCAAATGGACGCTGCATGCATTATGTATATATGTACCTATGGATGCACCAATGTACCATGTCCACTAAGGTAATGTCAAATGGAAGCTGCATGCACTATGTATATATGTACTTATGGATGCACCAATGTACCATGTCCGCTAAGATAATGTCAAATGGACGCTGCATGCACTATGTACATATGTACTTATGGATGTACCAATGTACCATGTCCACTAAGATAATGTCAAATGGACGCTATATGCACTATGTATATATATATATACTTACGGATGTACCAATGTACCATGTCCGCTAAGATAATGTCAAATGGACGTTATATGCACTATGTACATATGTACTTATGGATGTACCAATGTACCATGTCCGCTAAGATAATGTCAAATGGACGCTATATGCACTATGTATATATGTACTTATGGATGAACCAATGTGCCATGTCCACTAAGATAATATCAAATGGACGCTGCATGCACTATGTATATATGTACCTATGGATGTACCAATGTACCATGTCCGCTAAGATAATGTCAAATGGACGCTATATGCACTATGTATATATGTACTTATGGATGCTCCAATGTACCATGTCCGCTAAGATAATGTCAAATGGAAGCTGCATGCACTATGTATATATGTACTTATGGATGAACTAATGTACCATGTCCGCTAAGATAATGTCAAATGGACATTATATGCACTATGTATATACCTATGGATGTACCAATGTACCATGTCCACTAAGGCAATGTCAAATGGACGCTGCATGCTCTATGTACATATGTACTTATGGATGTACCATTATTCCATGTCCACTAAGATAATGTCAAATGGACGCTGTATGCACTATGTATATATGTACTTATTGATGTACCAATGTACCATGTCCACTAAGGTAATGTCAAATGTACGCTGCATGCACTATGTATATATGTACTTAAGGATGCACCAATGTACCATGTCCGCTAAGATAATGTCAAATGGACGCTATATGCACTATGTACATATGTACTTATGGATGTACCAATATACCATGTCCAATAAGATAATGTCAAATGGACGCTATATGCGCTATGTACATATGTACTTATGGATGTACCAATGTACCATGTCCACTATGAGAATGTCAAATGGATGCTATATGCACTATGTATATATGTACTTATGGATGCACCAATGTACCATGTCCGATAAGATAATGTCAAATTGACGCTGCATGCACTATGTATATATGTACCTATGGATCAACCAATGTAATTTGTCCGCTATTATAATGTCAAATGGACGCTATATGCACTATGTATATATGTACTTTTGGATGTACCAATGTACCATGTCCACTATGATAATGTCAAATGGACGCCATATGCACTATGTACATATGTACCTATGGATGTACCAATGTACCATGTCCATTATCATAATGTCAAATGGACGCTATATGCACTAGGTACATATGTACTTATAGATGTACCAATGAACCATGTCCAATAAGATAATGTCAAATGGACGCTATATGCACTATGTACATATGTACTTATGGATGTACCAATTAACCATGTCCAATAAGATAATGTCAAATGGACGCTATATGCACTATGTGTGTATGTACCTATGGATGAACCAATATACAATGCCCACTAAGATAATGTCAAAAGTACGCTATATGCACTATGTACATATGTACTTATGGATGTACCAATGTACCATGTCCACTAAGATAATGTCAAATGGATACTATATGCACTATGTATATATGTACTTATGGATGTAACAATGTACCATGTCCGCTATGAGAATGTCAAATGGACGCTGCATGCACTATGTTTATATGTACTTATGGATGAACCAATGTACCATGTCCGCTAAGATAATGTCAAATGGACGCTGCAGGCACTATGTATATATGTAATATTGGATGCACCAATGTACCATTTCCACTAAGATATCGTCAAATGGACGCTGGATGCACTATGTATATATGTACTTAAGGATGCACCAATGTACCATGTCCGTAAGATAATGCCAAATGTACGCTACATGCACTATGTATATGTATACTTATGGATGCACCAATGTACCATGTTCGCTAAGATAATGTCAAATGGACGCGATGCACTATGTACATATGTACTTATGGATGTACCAATGTACCATGTCCACTAAGATAATGTCAAATGGACGCTATATGCACTATGTATATATGTACCTATGGATGCACCAATGTACCATATCCACTAAGATAATGTCAAATGGAAACTGCATGCACTATGTACATATGTACTTATGGATGAACCAATGTACCCTCTCCACTAAGATAATGTCAAATGGTCGCTGCATGCACTATGTATATATGTACTTATGGATGCACCAATGTACCATGTCCGCTAAGAAAATGTCAAATGGACACTATATGCAATATTTATATATGTACTTATGGAAGCACCAATGTACCATGTCCGCTAAGATATTGTCAAATGGACTTTATATGCACTATGTACATAAGTACCGATGGATGCACCAATGTACAATGTCCGCTAAGATAATGTCAAATGGACGCTATATGCACTATGTATATATGTACTTATGGATGCACCAATGTACCATGTCCGCTAAGATAATGTCAAATGGACGCTATATTCACTATGTACGTATGTACCTATGGAAGAAGGAATGTACCATGTCCACTAAGATAATGTCAAATGGACGCTGCATGCATTATGTATATATGTACCTATGGATGCACCAATGTACCATGTCCACTAAGGTAATGTCAAATGGACGCTGCAAGCACTATGTATATATGTACTAATGGATGAACCAATGTACCATGTCCACTAAGATAATGTCAAATGGACGCTATATGCACTATGTATACATGTACTTATAGATGAACCAATGTACCATGTCCGCTAAGATATTGTCAAATGGACGCAATATGCACTATGTACATATGTACCTATGGATGCACTAATGTACCATGTCCACTAAGATAATGTCAAATGGTCGCAGCATGCACAATGTATATATGTACTTATGGATGAACCAAAGTACCATGTCCACTAAGATAATGTCAAATGGACGCTGCATGCACTATATATATATGTAATAATGGATGCACCAATGTACCATGTCCGCTAAGATAATGTCAAATGAACACTCTAAGCATATATGAACTTATGGATGCACCAATGTACCATGTCCGCTAAGATATTGTCAAATGGACGCTATATGCACTATGTGCATATGTACCTATGGATGCACCAATGTACCATCTACACTAAGATAATGTCAAATGGACGCTGAATGCAATATGCATATTTGTACCTATGGATGAACCAATGTAGCATGTCCACTAAGATAATGTCAAATGGACGCTGCATGCACTATGTATATATGTACTTATGGATGTACCAATGTACCATGTCCACAAAGATGATGTCAAATGGACGCTATATGTACTATGTATATATGAACTTATGGATGAACCAATGTACCATGTCCGCTAAGATATTGTCAAATGGACGCTATATGGACTATGTACATATGTACTTATGGATGCACCAATGTACCATGTCCTCTAAGATAATGTCAAATGGACGCTGAATGCACTATGCATATATGTACCTATGGATGAACCAATGTACCATGTCCACTAAGATAATGTCAAATGGACGCTGCATGCACTATGTATATATGTACTTATGGATAAACCAATGTACCATGTCCACTAAGATAATGTCAAATGGACGCTGCATGCACTTTGTACATATGTACTTATGGATGCACCAATGTACCATGTCCACTAAGATAATGTCAAATGGACGCTGCATGCACTATGTATATATGTACTTATGAATGAACCGATGTACCATGTCCACTAAGATAATGTCAAATGGACGCTGCATGCACTATGTATATATGTACTTGTGGATGCACCAATGTACCATGTCCGCTAAGGTAATGTCAAATGGACACTATATGCACTATGTATATATGTACTTATGGATGCACCAATGTACCATGTCCGGTTAGATTTTGTCAAATGGACGCTATATGCACTATGTACTTATGTACCTATGGATGCACCAATGTACCATGTCCGCTAAGATAATGTCAAATGGACGCTATATGCCCTATGTATATATGTACTTAAGGATGAACCAATGTACCATGTCCGCTAAGATAAAGTCAAATGGACGCTATATGCACTATGTACATATGTACCTATTGAGGCACCAATGTACCATGTCCACTAAGATAATGTCAAATGGACGCTGCATGCACTATGTATATATGTACCTAAGGATGCACCAATGTACCATGTCCGCTAAGATAATGTCAAATGTACGTTATATGCCCTATGTATATATGTACTTATGGATGTACCAATGTACCATGTCCACTAGGATAATGTCAAATGAACGCTATATTCACTATGTATATATATACTTATGGATGTACAAATGTACCATGTACACTAAGATAATGTCAAATGGACGTTATATGCACTATGGACATATGTACTTATGGATGTACCAATGTAGCATGTCCGCTAATATAATGTCAAATGGACGCTATATGCACTATGTGTATATGTACCTATGGATGAACCAATGTACCATGTCCGCTAACATAATGTCAAATGGACGCTGCATGCACTATGTATATATGTACTTATGGATGCACCAATGTAACATGTCCACTACGATAATGTCAAATGGACGTTATATGCAATATGTACATATGTACTTATGGATGAACAAATGTACCATGTCCGCTAAGATAATGTCAAATGGACGCTGCATGCACTATGTACATAATTATGTATCTATGGATGTTCCATTGTACCATGGCCGCTAAAATAATGTCAAATGGACGCTATATGCACTATGTACATATGTAATTATGGATGTAAAAATGTACCATGTCCGCTAAGATAATGTCAAATGGACGCTATATGCACTATGTACATACGTACTTATGGATGTACCAATGTACCATGTCCGCTAAGATAATGTCAAATGGACGCTATATGCACTATGTACATATGTACTTATGGATGTACCAATGTACCATGTCCACTAAGATAATGTCAAATGGAAGCTGCATGGACTATGTATATATGTACTTATGGATGAGCCAATGTACCCTGTCCACTAAGATAATGTCAAATGGACGCTGCATGCACTATGTATATATGTACTTATGGATGCACCAATGTACAATGTCCGCTAAGATAATGTCAAATGGACGCTATATCCACTTTGTATATATGTACCTATGGATGAACCAAGTCCATGTCCGCTAAGATAATGTCAAATAGAAGCTGCATGCACTATGTATATATGTACTTATGGATGTACCAATTTACCATGTTCACTAAGATAATGTCAAATGGACGCTGCATGCCCTATGTATATATGAACTTTTGGATGAACCAATCTACCATGTCCGGTAAGATAATGTCAAATGGACGCTGCATGCACTATGTACATATGTACCTATTGATGTTCCATTGTACCATTTCCGCTAAAATAATGTTAAATGGACGCTATATACACTATGTTCATATGTACTTATGGAAGTACCAATGTACCATGTCCACTAAGATAATGTCAAATGGATGCTATATGCACTATGTACATACGTACTTATGGATGTACCAATGTACCATGTCCACTAAGATAATGTCAAATGGACGCTGCATGCACTATGTATATATGTACCTATGGATGAACCAATGTACCATATCCGCTAAGATAATGTCAAATGGACGCTGCATGCACTATGTATATATGTACTTATGGATGTACCAATGTACCATGTCCACTAAGATAATGTCAAATGGACGCTGCATGCACTATGTATATATGTACCTATGGATGAACCAATGTACCATATCCGCTAAGATAATGTCAAATGGACGCTGCATGCACTATGTATATATGTACTTATGGATGTACCAATGTACCATGTCCACTAAGATAATGTCAAATGGACGCCGCATGCACTATGTATATAGAACTTATGGATGAACCAATGTACCATTTCCACTAAGATAATGTCAAATGGACGCTGAATGCACTATGTATATATGTACTTATGGATGAACCAATGTACCATGTCCGGTAAGATAATGTCAAATGGACGCTATATGCACTATGTACATATGTACTTATGGATGTACCAATGTACCATGTCCGCTAAGATAATGTCAAATGTACGTTATATGCACTATGTACATATGTTCTTATGGATGTACCAATGTACCATGTCCGCTAAGATAATGTCAAATGGACGCTATATGCACTATGTACATATGTACTTATAGATGTACCAATGTACCATGTCCGCTAAGATAATGTCAAATGGACGCTATATGCACTATGCATATATATATATACTTATGGATGTACCAATGTACCAAGTCCGCTAAGATAATGTCAAATGGACTTTATATGCACTATGTACATATGTACTTATGGATGAACCAATGTACCATGACCGCTAAGATATAGTCAAATGGACGCTGCATGCACTATGTACATATGTACTTATGGATGTACCAAAGCACCATGTCCACTAAGATAATGTCAAATGGAGGGTATATGCACTATGTACATATGTACTTATGGATGAACCAATGTACCATTTCCGCTAAGATAATGTCAAATGGACGCTGAATGCACTATGTACATATGTACATATGTACTTATGGATGAACCAATGCACCATGGCCACTAAGATAATGTAAAATGGACGCTGCATGCACTATGTACATATGTACTTATGGATGAACCAATGTACATGCCCGCTAAGATAATGTCAAATGGACGCTATATGCACTATGTACATATGTACTTATGGATGAACCAATGTACCATGTCCGCTAAGATAATGTCAAATGGACGCTGCATGCACTATGTACATATGTACTTATGGATGGACCAATGTACCATGTCCACTAAGATAATGTCAAATGTACGCTATATGTACTATGTACATATGTACTTATGGATGTACCAATGTACCATGTCCACTAAGATAATGTCAAATGGACGCTGCATGCACTATGTATATATGTACCTATGGATGAACCAATGTACCATATCCGCTAAGATAATGTCAAATGGACGCTGCATGCACTATGTATATATGTACTTATGGATGTACCAATGTACCATGTCCACTAAGATAATGTCAAATGGACGCCGCATGCACTATGTATATAGGACTTATGGATGAACCAATGTACCATTTCCACTAAGATAATGTCAAATGGACGCTGAATGCACTATGTATATATGTACTTATGGATGAACCAATGTACCATGTCCGGTAAGATAATGTCAAATGGACGCTATATGCACTATGTACATATGTACTTATGGATGTACCAATGTACCATGTCCGCTAAGATAATGTCAAATGGACGCTATATGCACTATGTACATATGTTCTTATGGATGTACCAATGTACCATGTCCGCTAAGATAATGTCAAATGGACGCTATATGCACTATGTACATATGTACTTATAGATGTACCAATGTACCATGTCCGCTAAGATAATGTCAAATGGACGCTATATGCACTATGCATATATATATATACTTATGGATGTACCAATGTACCAAGTCCGCTAAGATAATGTCAAATGGACTTTATATGCACTATGTACATATGTACTTATGGATGAACCAATGTACCATGACCGCTAAGATATAGTCAAATGGACGCTGCATGCACTATGTACATATGTACTTATGGATGTACCAAAGCACCATGTCCACTAAGATAATGTCAAATGGAGGCTATATGCACTATGTACATATGTACTTATGGATGAACCAATGTACCATTTCCACTAAGATAATGTCAAATGGACGCTGCATGCACTATGTACATATGTACATATGTACTTATGGATGTACCAATGCACCATGGCCACTAAGATAATGTCAAATGGACGCTGCATGCACTATGTACATATGTACTTATGGATGAACCAATGTACATGCCCGCTAAGATAATGTCAAATGGACGCTATATGCACTATGTACATATGTACTTATGGATGAACCAATGTACCATGTCCGCTAAGATAATGTCAAATGGACGCTGCATGCACTATGTACATATGTACTTATGGATGGACCAATGTACCATGTCCACTAAGATAATGTCAAATGTACGCTATATGTACTATGTACATATGTACTTATGGATGTACCAATGTACCATTTCCGCTAAGATAATGTCAAATGGACGCTGCATGCACTATGAATATATGTTATTATGGATGTACCAATGTACCATGTCCATTAAGATAATGTCAAATGGACGCTGCATGCACTATGTACATATGTAATTATGGATGTACCAATGTACCATGTCCACTAAGATAATGTCAAATGGACGCTATATGCACTATGTACATATGTTCCGATGGATGTACCAATGTACCATGGTCACTAATATAATGTCCAATGGACGCTGCATGCACTATGTATATATGTATTTATGGATGCACCAATGTACCATGTCCACTAAGATAATGTCAAATGGACGCTGCATGCACTATGTACATATGAAATTATGGATGAACCAATGTACCATGTCCGCTAAGATAATGTCAAATGGACGCTGCATGCACTATGTACATATGTACTTATGGATGGACCAATGTACCATGTCCACTAAGATAATGTCAAATGTACGCTATATGCACTATGTATATATGTACTTATGGATGCACCAATGTACCATGTCCTCTAAGATATTGTCAAATTGACGCTATATGCACTATGTACATATGAACCTATGGATGCACCAATGTACCATGTCCGCTAAGATAATGTCAAATGGACGCTATATGCACAATGTACATATGTACCTAAGGATGCACCAATGAACCATGTCCTCTAAGATAATGTCAAATGGATGCTGCATGCACTATGTATATATGTGCCTATGGATGCACCAATGTACCATGTCCGCTAAGATAATGTCAAATGTACGCTATATGCACTATGTACATAGGTACTTATGGATGTACCACTGTACAATGTCCGCTAAGATAATGTCAAATGGACGCTGCATGCACTATATACATATGTACTTATGGATGTACCAATGTACCATGTCCACTAAATAATGTCAAATGGACGCTATATGCACTATGTATACATGTACTTATGGATGTACCAATGTACCATGTCTGCTAAGATGATGTCAAATGGACGCTATATGCACTATGTATATATGTACCTATGGAAGCACCAATGTACCATTTCCACTAAGATAATGTCAAATGGACGCTGCATGCTCTATGTATATATGAACATATGGATGAACCAATGTACCATGTCCGCTAAGCTAATGTCAAATGGACGCTGCATGCACTATGTACATATGTACCTATGGATGTACCAATGTACCATGTCCGCAAAGATAATGTCAAATGGACGCTATATGCACTATGTACATATGTATTTATGGATGTACCAATGTACCATGTCCACTAAGAGAATGTCAAATGGACGCAATATGCTCTATGTATATATGTACTTATGGATGTACCAATGTACCATGTCCGCTAAGATAATGTCAAATGGACGCTATATGCACTATGTACATATGTACATATGGATGTACCAATGTACCCTGTCCACTAGGATAATGCCAAATGGACGCTATATGAACTATGTACATATGTAATTATGGATGTACCAATGTACCATGTCCACTAAGATAATGTCAAATGGACGCTATATGCACTATGTATATATGTACTTATGGATGCACCAATGTACCATGTCCACTAAGATAATGTCAAATGGACGCTGCATGCACTATGTACATATGTACCTAAGGATGTACCAATGTACCATGTCCTCTAAGATAATGTCAAATGGACGCTGCATGCACTATGTATATATGTACCTATGGATGAACCAATGTACCATATCCGCTAAGATAATGTCAAATGGACGCTGCATGCACTATGTATATATGTACTTATGGATATACCAATGTACCATGTCCACTAAGATAATGTCAAATGGACGCTGCATGCACTATGTATATATGTACTTATGGATGCACCAATGTACCATGTCCACTAAGATAATGTCAAATGGACGCTGCATGCACTATGTATGTATGTACTTATGGATGTACCAATGTACCATGTCCGCTAAGATAATGTCAAATGGACGCTATATGCACTATGTACGTATGTACTTATGGATGTACCAATGTACCATGTCCACTAAGATAATGTCAAATGGACGCTATATGCACTATGTACATATGTACTTATGGATGTACCAATGTACCATGTCCGCTAAGATAATGTCAAATAGACGCTATATGCACTATGTACATATGTACTTATGGATGTACCAATGTACCATGTCCGCTAAGATAATGTCAAATGGACGCTATATGCACTATGTACATATGTACTTATGGATGTACCAATGTACCATGTCCGCTAAGATAATGTCAAATGGACGCTATATGCACTATGTACATATGTACTTATGGATGTACCAATGTACCATGTCCGCTAAGATAATGTCAAATGGACGCTATATGCACTATGTACGTATGTACTTATGGATGTACCAATGTACCATGTCCACTAAGATAATGTCAAATGGACGCTATATGCGCTATGTACATATTTACTTATGGATGTACCAATGTACCATGTCCGCTAAGATAATGTCAAATGGACGCTATATGCACTATGTACGTATGTACTTATGGATGTACCAATGTACCATGTCCACTAAGATAATGTCAAATGGACGCTATAAGCGCTATGTACATATTTACTTATGGATGTACCAATGTACCATGTCCGCTAAGATAATGTCAAATGGACGCTATATGCACTATGTATATATGTACTTATGGATGTACCAGTGTACCATGTCCGCTAAGATAATGTTAAATGGACGCTATATGCACTATGTATATATGTACTTATGGATGAACCAATGTACCATGTCCGCTAAGATAATGTCAAATGGACTCTGCATGCACTATGTACATATGTACTTATGGATGAACCAATGTACATGTCCGCTAAGATAATGTCAAATGGACGCTATATGCACTATATACATATGTACTTATGGATGTACCAATGTACCATGTCCACTAAGATAATGTCAAATGGACGCTGCATGCACTATGTATATATGTACTTATGGATGTACCAATGTACATGTCCGCTAAGATAATGTCAAATGGACGCTATATGCACTATGTACAAATGTACTTATGGATGCACCAATGTACCATGTCCACTAAGATAATGTCAAATGGACGCTGCATGCACTATGTATTTATGTACTTATGGATGCACCAATGTACCATGTCGGCTCTGGTAATAACAAGCCACTTGCCAGCTTGAACAATCTGACACACAAATACTTACTCTCTACCTTCTGATTATTAATAATAATAAGTTGAGTTGGGCGCCAGGTCGCTACTAACTGTATATGTACAGTAATAATAATGCAGAGCGTAGTAATATCTCTCTACAGGGAAAGATAATCCTCTCATAAAGCATAACAAGTTTCTATTAATAAAAAAGACAAAAATGACGTTACTTTGAAGATAAATAATTTACTGAATTTACGTTAACTTGGCACAAGTTGATAAATGGCGGTATATAGAAAATTAACGTTATTACAAAAATCTGTAATTTACATTTGCCCAGCTAGAAAAACTCAGAGAAACCTAAGTATGACACGTTCGTTCGCTCACCATTGTAGAGAGTGAGTCCATGTCACTGTTTCAGGTCGTACAACTCCAGGTGTTGATCTTGAAGATTGATGAAGATCGGCGTAATCGATAGAACTTATGTGATTATATGAATTTCCTAGTAAAGCAGAGACTAGTATGTCATCTACTTACTATGTAGTGATGGAATCTAATTCCTGTAATCATTTTAGTGGAAATAGCCATAGCACAAATATACCACTCAGTCAGTTGGACGAATATGTGAGTCCATTGACTGCAATTCAATATATGTGCAGAATGCTAAGTTCTGACTACTAAGTACTAGAAAGTGAACTGACGAAAGTTCAAGAATAGTTCTGGCTCTTACAAATTTCAAATCAAAAATCAAAGTCGTAGTCCTCTTCTCTCGGTCAGGAAGGGTGCTTTATGCATTCAACATAACTCCCATCAATCTTCTTCTTAACCAATCAGATATCCGTTGCCTATGATACCTCTCCTTCCATTACTTCTGCTTTCTTCGTCGATCGTGATTCGCTGATTGTGTCATGTAACTACATCTTCATACAACACTTCTTCTAGTTCGGAGCGCACCTGGTTGAAGGCTGGTGGCTCCCAAACATATTAATCTTCCTGCTTGCGCACCTGGTTGAAGGCTAGCTACTGCGTATGTGACATCTTTTAATTGTTTGTATTTCATCTTCATTGTTCATGAGTCTCATCTTCTTGGATATATTTCGTTATGGGGCTATCCACTCCACTCTGAACTCGAACTACCTCCCGCTGCGTTTGTTATGAATTATCAACAAACATGTATCGAAAGAAGTATTGAGTTTCTCGGTCCCTAATATTAACAAATAAAGCTACTCTCCATATTCCAATATGATTCCCTTGAACGTTAAAATGGCATGATATTTAATAATTTATATGTGGGTTCGATATTATTCACCATATAAATTATGGCCATATAAAAAATCGAATAAATTGTAATTATTTAAATTGACATAAATGTATATAAAATAAATTGATTAAATCAATCTGTGTTCACTTCTGGGATCATTACACATGGCCTTGCAATATGTATGTACCTATGGTTGCACTTAAGTACGATGTCGGCTATGGAAATGTCAAACGGATGCTGAGTGCGAGCTCTCCTTGAGTCTGGGAGAGGCTGGGGCTCTATCGATTGCTCGCTAGCAGCCTGAACTCTGACATTTCTCTGACTCCCACACGACCCACTTCCAATGCTCTCTTGCGCTTTACATTTGTCATTAGGTCGAGCCTCTTTTATCAAAAACAATACACTCACTAAAAAATATGCACATGGGACCTGTTTCTTGTCCCTGATTGCCCATAGAATTAGAAATAACATGGAGTTAAAGCAGATTATTATTATTATTATTTTATTATACTGTTATTATAATAATTATTATTATTATTATTGTTTTGTTTTTGGTCAACTGAGGACCTTGTTATTTCAATTGTTCCCTTTTAGATTTAAAATTCGTCCAGTATTGTATCATTGATGGTGTTGTTCCTTTCTATCTTTTCTCCACGCCTTTCCAGTTTTTAACGTCGGCGTAGGTGCTCTTAGCCTGTCACGCTCCAGGATGTCTTCACATGAGATCCTAATCTCGTGTACATCTTTTTGTAACTTACTGATTTAGGCTGCCTTTGTCTTCTTCTCTTGAAGAAAATTAAAATTTCGATAGGTTAATCATGTTGACGTAATTCGTGCCACGTGCCCTTAAAACGTAATTATTATTATTATTATTATTATTATTATTATTAGCTGGTCCCGTGGTTGGGTAGAACACCTGCCTCTCATCTGGAGGCCCCGGGTCCAATTCTGGGCTGCGTGAAGGATTTTAGAAACTAAAGTGAGGGCTGGAACGGGCTGCACTCATCCTGAGAAGCTGTCTGATCAGAGAGACAGTGCCCCGGTCACGAAAACAGAGATTAACTACCAAGGGGATACGTCGTGCTGACCACGCGTTTCCTTACAATCTGTAGACCAACCTGCAGGACTGGCCAGGGTCACTTGACAGACCAACGCCCTTCTGAGGCCTTATGCCACACAATTTGTGGTTTGTTCTCTTATTATTATTAAAGCCAAATGACTGATACGTGTTGAGACACCTATCTCGAAGGTTCTGGCATTGATTCTCTGGCACTGACAAAAGAAACTGATCTAAGGCTTGATATGGGGTTACCCAGTCTCGTGAGGCAAAGCTGAAAAGCTCAACCAACCTAGAAATGGTTTACTGTGGTTCCCCACCTCACCTTCAGGTAAATGAGGGTATGGTTCCATACTTAGAGTCAAAGATGCCTCGCCTCAATTACTGTCTTACAGATGCCACGATAACGTAAGTTATCAGACAACTAACAACCACGATGTCCAAGCCCTAAAATTAGACAGCCAACTACTTCTCTTTAACGACTAGATTTTGTTTACTTCGAGGCTCTTAGAAATAAAGTTGTCGTTTCAATTGAGGGCCTTGGACATTGTGATCATTTAGCCCCGCGTACTTGTGTGTGTATGTTTGGCTCATGTTTGATGCCACTTTTTCATCGCACTAAAATACGCAACTGACGGAACGATCTGGAGGAGGATTTAACTCATGCCAACCTAGTTATTTCACCTCCAAGTGCATGTTTATGCTTTGAAACGTCAAAAGAACCATTACAAGAAGTTTCACCATAATTCTTCGAAATTTATAAATAAAAAATTACAACATTTGGGGATATTTTGGAAGATACTACGATTTTTGGTCATATTTAAAAGAAATTACACATTGCAGGTAAGCGAGATGACATTTTATAGTCAAGAAATGACTTTGATATTAGGCATGCTACTCTGCCACGGATGAAGCCACCATTGTAACACCGTTAACATGTTTTACAGTGTTCTGTGAAGCGTGGTGCAAGTTGAATCGGGATGCTTTGAGCCTTTTCTCAGACGCCTAACATAATCGGAGTGATTGTACGGAATTTACATATTGTTGTGAAGAACTGTATCGTTGAGTTTTGTCTTTTGACAATTTTAGGTATTTTGGCGAACTGAGAGTCGAACTTGGACTTGCACACGGTGCAGTGATAATCTGTAAAATATTATGAAGTGAACCACGAGACTCTGGAATCGTTATTTCTATCACTTAAGTAATCTGTGCGACGAGCAAAGTGATATTTTCTAAAAACTGAATTCTTGTAACTGGATTGAACTGATAATTAATGAACAATTGCACACACACGTCCTAGAATCTGTGAAGCAATGTTATAATCTGTGACGGGAAGACGAGGGCAATTTTGATTATCCGCAATTTGTCTAACGCCAGTGTTGCTATTTACGAGTATTTTAAACTGAAGTTAGTGGATCAGAAAGATTTTTATAATCTCAAATCCAACCTCTATGACTGACGACTTGGCTTCTTCAATTGTTACGATGGAAGGCGCTATGGAGTAGACACATCGTTATTGGCCATTAACGGCCATACCATGAGACGCAGGAAGGGACGTCGATTGGGAAAGACCATGAAGCCGAGCCCAGGATCTAATTAGCAATTGAACCCACAACCCACGATAACAGTATGTGAGTCAGAACTAACATCTTGTATCGTAGAGCTGTTGCTGGTTGTTGAACGACCACACTTTACTAAGCTATTGGCAGGCAGGCAGGCAGGCATTCGTTTGTTGTACTGGTTACGGTTGTATCTGGGAGTAATTTTATATGACAGCATTTAGGTTCAATTTTTCTTGCTAGCATCACAACCGTTCAACACTATGATCCTTGCTGTATTGGGAGAACAATGCAAGTTGTAAATATTCAGCGTATTGTTTAACACCATCTGGTCTAGTGATGTGTTTTATCTACTGTTTAACTATGCTTTGGAATAGCGTAATGATTAGGAGAAGGGCTCAAGTAAGCCGCACAAGTGTATCTGTAAATATGAAATTTTTACGTATCATTTCGAGAATTAATTGGAGGAAGCAGGTGTCATATCTTCGCTTTACTACTGTTTGAAATATTCTGTGATTTTGCTAAGCTCTGGACTTGGCACACAACAAGGCGTCAATGTTAGATTAATGCTGTATTAAAATGATGATAATGGAATGTTGTAGCAAGAGACTGCTTTGAGAAGTAGCAAGCTAGATTGGTTAGCATTGGAAGGACAGTTTATAAGGCTGTGAATGTATCGGGATGGGAGTGAGCACAGCTGCTGAAGTGTCGACTGCATTAAGATGACATAAAATGACAATTTGAATGAGGCTTTGTAATGTGAGAGGATATTGGTTCGAGGAAATGGAATGTGATGTTTCCCGCAGTCAGAGCTGCCTATTAATAATGACAATAAATATTCATGTAGGATTTCCAACTACGATTATTACAAGAGATTAACTTGAGGTTTATTCATGATATTTCTAGAGCTGAAAGCAGCCGATCCCTTTGCCATTTCTCTTTTATAAAGACCAAATGAGATGTATAAATTCAGGGCAACGTTATTGCTGTGTCTACAGGTGACAGTTGATATTGGAGCAGACTAGGGTCGCTCATATTAAGGGTGTAAGGTTATTTGTGACAAGTGATGGATTTTTCTCATTGTTGGCCAGGTATTCTCGTGAGTGGTAGTAGCCACGAATATTTTTCTGCCAATAGGGCAAATGCTATTGAAGACTGTTGTGTAGTTTGTAAGGGAGCTTTTTCTCTCATATTTTGGTAACATGAATTGAGATAGTGGTTTTTGCTGCTTGATGTTATTCATTCTTATGGTGGTAAAGAAACTATTTGAAACACCTAGAGGGATAAATGAATAACTGAATGGAATAATAGTAATGTGATAGATTTTTCTTAAATAAACATGCAGTATAATAATCTCGTACCTAAATTAAAATTTAAAATTCAAATTCTTAATTAAAAGAACCAATACTTCGAATGTTGTTTATGGTGAATGATGATTAAATACAAGCCTAGGACGAGCTGATACGATTATTGAGACGACGAATAGCAATTTCTGCGATTACCTTGGAAACCCAGATAACTGGCAATTACGTGGCAATTCATAATTTTAATTACGCAGTCAACGACCTAAATTTTCTACAACACTTAGATGACAATTAGCTGCAAACAGCAGTTAATTTGTACAGGAAGAACGCGAAGTGCGTAACCAGTAGTAACGGTTTTGTCTCTTTATTGATTGTTTCTTTCCTTGTATTCGTGCATTGCGTGTTTAGATAATTGTCTTTGTTTAGGAACAAGTGTGAAACTGTTCGCCAGGTCTCTACTCGCCTTTGTGGCGAGTCCCGTTATTTCCACTGGTCGTGAAGGGTGTGCTACCTGCCCTACCCCGCTCTCAAGTACCGTACATTCCTTGGACAGTGTCACTATTGTGCTCCGGGCCGGATTTCTGTGGAACAACGAACGTGTGTTCTGAGTTCGTGCATCATTTCATATTGACGCCTCGCATTGTACATTGTAACGGTAGCCTCAACGCGAAGTATGAGCGGAAATCGTGTTTCTCCTTGAATGCAAGCTACTTCGATGATTCGTATAAACTACAGCAGTGGCGCAGATTGAACCTCGAAACATTACACATGAAAGGAATTCAACTTCAAGCAGCTTCGGTAAGTACATGCTCAGTTCTGGTTTCCTGTATTCCTGTATGATATTCCCGTTATGGGTCCTAAATTTAAAGCACTTCTCGTAATAACTAGAGGCCTCACAAAGGCAAATATTACTCGTTTACATAACTTCGTCAAGAGCTTCCAATCAGGGTCAAGTATTAAAGCAATAAAGGCAAGGTTCGATGATGTACCAAAATTAAGGCGGAAGTATGAAGACGCGCAAGAGAGATTAGAATTAGAAGACGAATCCGAGGACCACAGTGAAGATAGGAATACTTTTCAGACTGTGTATTATGATCTCGTTGATAAAATGACCACGTTGATTGAAGATTGTGTAGAGTTACGATCAAAACCGAACAATCCTTCGAGTACTAAAAGTGATGGTCAGTCTAGTTCCGGCAAGAGAGAGCTGACACTTCCTACAATTAAATAACCTTCCTTCGGGGGACAGGTCACTGGATGCTGCCATTTTTGTGACACATTTACTAGCCTCGTAATAAACAATCAAGCAATTGACGATACACAGCGATATCACAATTTGTTATCTTCACTAACGGGCGAAGCACATGGCCAAATTAAGAACCTTCCCATAACAGGTCCAAATTTTAAAATTGCTTGACAAACTGTCTGTCTGAGATACAATAATCCAAGATTAATTGCCACAGCACACGTCAACAACTTGCTGAACCTTCCACGTGTACATAAGGAATTACCCACAGAGTTATGAGCACTTCTAAATCAGGTATCAAGTAACTTAAATGCACTTGAAGCACTTGAACTTGAAATCCCTCTTCACGAAATCCTTCTAGCGCAATTAATTCTTGAAAGGACTGATGACGTCAGCAGAAAACAGTGTGAGCTGACGTCATCAAATTCACAATTCCCATGACTGGATGTGCAAAGTAAATTTTTAGAGGACAGATGTCAAGCCCTAGAATTAATCAATGGTAACCGAATTCCTACCCCAGTTGTCCATTCTACCACTCAAAACATCACTAGCAAGAAGCTCACGAACAAAGTCAGACAAGTGTATATTTCAAGTAACAACAATTGTTTATTTTGTACTGGAGTGCAGCCTCTTTATAAATGTCAAGACTTTTCCAGTGATAGTGTTGCGCAACGAACAGAATTTGCCAAACAGCATAAATTGTGTACAAATTGTTTGAGACATGGTCACATTGTTGGTGATTGTTCTTCAGGTTCTAGCTATTCTTGCGGCTTGAAGCATCACACACTACTTCACCGCAACCAAGGAACTGGTCGTTCTCCTACCCCAAGGCCGCCTGATAGGCAACAGGCAAGACCCAACAACTCTAATGTAACGCAACAACGTGCCGACACAGCTTCCTATTGCTCACTGAAAATTAAACCGCATACTCGTATATTGCTCTCGACTGCATTGGTCAAGGTGCGTGATGGGGAGGGCCGACTTCAGACTTGCTGAGTCCTGCTAGACTCGGGCAGTCAAGCACACTTCATCACGACGGACTGCACACAACGACTGAACTTAAAGAAGATACGGAATATAATTCCAATCCAAGGTATAGGTAGTATCGACGCAGAGTCACATCATAGTGCAAACATAGAGGTGCATTCCATTACTAGCAACTATCAAGTAGTTATTAATTGTGCTGTATTGTCACGAATTTCAGCTGAATTGCCAGGATCATACATTAACTATCAAGACTGGCAAATTCCCGAAGAACTGGCCTTAGCTGACCTCAGCTTCAACCAACCAGGTCAGATTGATAGGTTAATCGGGCAGAGATATTTTTTGATCATCTTAGGCCTGAAAGACGCACGAGGAGCGGACCTATCCAATTCTTCAAAACACGGAATTAAGCTGGATTGTAACGGGACAGTTACAGATAGATAGGGTGAGCGGTCTGAGTTCACCGCCTGTGCAGTCATTCTTCACTATGAATGGCCATTCACTCGACCAGCAACTTCAACGATTCTGGGAATTAGAAGAGATGGCTCAACCAATCAGATCGAATGATGAAATGGAGTGCGAAAAGCATTTTGTTGACACAGTCAGACGGGATGCAGAAGGTAGATTCACGGTACGACTCCCACTCTGTGGGAAACCATCAGAATTTGGCAACTCATTAACAATGGCTACGTCACGGTTTCACAATCTCGAGAGACGCCTTGAAAGAAACCCTCAGTTGAAGGGGAATTACGTTACCTTTTTAGAAGAGTACGAGACTCTAGGGCATATGGAGGTATAACCTCGGCGCCTGATAAGGAGGAACAGAGCTACTTCATGCCCCATCATCCAGTTTTCAAAGAGTCAAGTTCAACTAGGAAAACCAGGGTTGTATTCGATGCATCCGCCAGTACTACCACGGACGGTCACTCAGTGACATCCTCAGGGTTGGGCCGACAATCCAGCAAGATATCTGGTCCATTATCACCAGATTTCGCAATCACCAAATATGCTTTACGGCAGACATTCGACAGATATACCGGCAGATAAGGGTTGATAATCATGACCGCAGACTTCAGAGAATCGTGTGGCGATCATCGCCAGAAGATCCTGTAAAACTTTACCAGCTATTACCGTCACCTACGACACAGCGTCAACACCCTTCCTCGCAACTAGATGCCTCCAACAGCTCGCGATGGAAGAATCAGACAGCTTTCATAAGGCAGCGAAGATTTTACAGAGAGACTTCTACATTGATGACTGTATGTCTGGAAGTGCGACCGTCGAGGACGCGTTAGACACTCAAAATCAACTTATCAACCTTCTACAAACTGGAGGGTTCTAGCTTCGAAAATGGAGTTCGAATCACCTCCGACTACTTGATGCAAATCCTTCGGAGTGGCGAGAAGCCCAGAACCCACTTCAACTAGATAACGGGGAAAACATTAAGACATTAGGCTTGCATTGGCATCCTGCTAGTGACCAAGTGCAAATCGTAAACGGCAACTAACAACTACGCAACCCAGTAACAAAACGGAAGGTACTATAAATAATAGCTTAAATCTACGACCCACTTTGGCAAGTGAGTCCAATCATCATCTCCTGCAAGTTCTTCTTACAGCAACTGTGGCAGGTACGTCTAGGGTGGGACGAAATTTTACCACCAGAGCTACTTCATCGATGGCAGAATTTGTGCGGCGAAATTCCATTTCGCAACCAAATTCGGATCGACAGACTTGTAGTGGTAAAGGGAACTCCGTTGAACATTCTGTGCCCGTATAGACCAGAGTCCGCACGACCTCATATGCATTTTACCAAGAATCAGTCAGCACGAGAGTCAAAATATCCCGGGGCGCCAGATGGGTTAAAGCTAATCGCAAAAACGACATCAAATGAAAAAATGCTTTACTGATTTTTGGCTCAATGCAACAATAAGGATAGAAGGAGATTCAACTGGGCATAACACATCATGTAAAATTATCTCATTTTATTCTGAATTTAAAATTCACTGCAAAGTAAAATGCTCAAAGCAGCATCATTCATGTGTGGCGACCCACATTACTATTTACACAATGTACAGAAATTTTCCAACACATTGGACAATTATCTTTGGAGACACAACTCTGATTATCAGTCCTGTAGACTGTGTTCCAAAATTATATCCATTATTTATGATTAAATCCATTTCAAATTTAATTGTCTTTACTGGAAATACTGTAGTTCACTGGTTGAATTTTTACATAATATTAACACTCGTAGAATAATTGTTCATAGAATTTTTAACTTTCACTTATTTTTCCAGTTTCAAAAAATATTGTCAAAAAATATTATTATCTCTGAATCAACACAAATTATGTACACATATTAATAACAACATCTGAAAAGTATCTGACCCTGGAGCATAGCATCGAAGAACTGTGCGAAGCACAACAAAATTAATTGTTCTTCTGACATTAAACGTTTCGAGAAGTGACTCGACTATGAACTTCAAGTTCCTAACAAAATATATGATTTCTGAATCATCAACTTGATCAATAAATTGTTGGACCATTCAACTATTCGATTTTCCACTTGGAATCATTATTAAGAAAAATATTTATATTTGTGGCCAATTTAGTAACTTTCACAACTTGCAATTCTTGAACAGAATGCGGAAATAAGAATTGTAGCTTCATAATAAATTCATTTAGTTCATGACACTAGGATTGAAAACATCCTTCATATTATTCGTGGTTATAGAATTATTTTTAATTGGCAGTGGCCCATTCTATTATTTTTATAAGAACACAATATTCCAACAACAACGGCAAAGGTCTTCCTCTGAAGAAGAATAAAATACTATCATGATAAATCCGGATTCTAGCAAAATCAAAGTCTTAATGGAATCCGTAAACAAGGTTGAAATAAGAACTGATGGTTTTTAAGAAATAACCTTTGGGTCATTCATACGACGCAATGTGTAGTTCCAATACTCCTTCTTTAACACTGAGTCATCGAACCTGCTATTTGATTGATGCTCAAATAAAAACCTCCTCATTCCTGCGACTTAAACATGCGCACCTGGGAATGGCATTTCAACTACTCCACACACATAAATTTTCTTCCCCAAATTTATACAATAAATCAAGCCTCTGCTTATCATCAACACTGGAAGATTTATAAACTTACAAGTTTATTTTATTTTACCATTCAGTTCAAATCGTGAAGTTACCACACTTATGATACTCTCTATTTCACTTTCGAATGTGTATCTACGTCATGATTTTATATAAATACAAAAATATCCTAATTGATACAAATATCATTTGCTTCCCGTTTCATGCCTCTCCGTGTTATCTGAAAAATATACTTTGCTCATTGCAAATATTAACTGTTCAACGAGAACTGTAATGTTGGTTGAATGCGGGCTTGCGCTAACCACTATCCTTCGGAAAATCACCTGTTCCAAACTAGAAATGATTAAACTACTTCATAAGCTCTCTCTCAATGAATGTGATTATTAGAAAATATAAGATCCAAGAATTATTTAGAAAAGTTATGAAAATCATTATTATTATTATTATTATTATTAGTGGATTATTATTATTATTATTAGTTATATTATTGTAAATGTGTTTAATTATTATTTCATTATGTGAGAATCCACATGTTCGATTCTTCGAATATGGATAAAATATCCATTTCTCAACAAAAATAATTATTAATTTTTACAGTTACCTCGGCTGATTTCCGTGATTATCAAAAAAATATGAAACATTCAAATAAATGCTCGTTATGCTCGGTCATCGATCCTAAACTGTTCTGACTGCTGAAAATACTCAGAATAACTCTAATATGTCTTGCGTAAATCATTGCAAGATTTAAATACGAAGAAAAACAATTGTGTTGGTCATCTGCAGAAAATGAGTTTGTTCCAATTAGCTAGGCATAATATAAAAGTCAAATGTGGCTTACATTTCTCGTTGGTCTTGAAGCGTAGTGAACCTGGTCTGTACCAGATTTATCCAGATACATGCCCTATTGGACACGCCCGTCTAATCCTTGTATCGGCCGCCATTATATACCCACAATCTGTCTAACACGACATAGTGGAAATATTTCTTGAAGTTTGAAGTAACTGCTGATCCATTTTAATATTGGCTTCAATTAAATCCATAGCAGTTCACTTAAATGGGGTCAGATCCAAATGATCTATTCTCAAATACGTCAGTTGTAACATAACTCACGGTAATCTTTTCAGTACAAGAAAACACTGACAGTCTAAATCAATCAACGGCTGTTCTGAAGATCGTTTCATGGGCATGGTTTATCACCATCTATCATGCGCGAAGCAACTTATAGTTTCCGTGAATCTACCGTGATAGACTGACCTTCAATATACTGAAAGATCGGAGTGGTTATCAAGTTACAATTTACGAAACTGACAAATTGGCTTAAAATATCCAAGTATTGAATTATTATTACTGGACTGTGACAAAGTACTTTCTAGACAAAGTCTAGCATGTGTCCATATAGAAATAAAGTATTTCACCAGTGTCCGTCGAAAAATAACAATCACCTTAGTGATTCCCTCTGCCGGAAACTTACTATGTTCCACACGTATCGTAGCACTTTTGTGACTATCACAATTTAAAGATATCTTCTGCGTAGATCCGGCAACCATGTGCCTTGGCTCAACGTAGCAGCAGCACCTTGTCATGCAAGAGCTTGGTTCGAAGTGAGCTAATGATGCTTGGGCCGGTCGGCTTTTATTCAAAACGGTCGGGTCCACGCTGGATCACGCTGAAATTTGGAAATCCTGATATCTCCGGTGTATCTGATCCGATTCACTTGAGACTAAGTGCATTCTCTTTCATTTGGCCGTGCCAGTAATCTGATCTAAGTCTCAAGTCTCTACTCCATGGCTAACTATTTAATCAACAAATAGTCTCGACCTCTGCTACTACTCGCTACGTCACTTAACATGATCTTGGCTGCACAAAGTTTCCATTCCATTCTAGAAGTAATGGAGCTCGATATTCAAATATCTCAACTTTCAAAAGCGGCTGTAGCCTTTCCCTTGATATCTAGGTGTCTGAATCTTGGAATACCCATTCCTAGAGTTGGGCATATCCACCCCACACCTAGCAAAAAATAAAAATTGGAAAATTTTTATTTTTCCTATCTACACATTAAATCATCTGGTTCTTGAATAATAAATCTTCAAATTCGCTGCATTATAAGTTCCCACGATGTTACCAGTTCGTGTATTGGCGATTTCATTGCTTACATTGTTGTTTACTTCCACAATACGATAGGGTCCAGCGTAAAGGCTTGCAAACTTCGAGTACACTCGATTTTGCACGTCAGAGGGTGTAGGTCTTTTCACTAAAACAAGAGTTCCTACGCGCAAGGGTCTGCGAAAACGCTTTCCACTCACTCTGCGCTTTCTTTTCTCAGCTTGGATCCTCAACTTGTCTAAAGCTAGAGTTTCCCTCATCTGACGACTTGGTTCAATCTCAGGTGGAATAGAGATGATTCGATCCCATAATCTTGTTGGTTTAATTCCATGATGAAGCAACATGGGAATCTGTCCAGTACTCTCATGAATTGTAGAGTTGATGGATTCGGATGCTAATGAGAGAACATCCATCCATTTCCAATGCTCATTTGGACAATGGAGGCGGCAAAATTTTGCTATTTCAGCCATCACGCGTTCTGCTGGATTGCTTTCAGGATGTCTGATAGAACAAAACAATTGTCTAATCCCAAGATTATTCATGACGTTTCTAAATTCTAAAGATGTAAATTGGGGTCCACGATCTGATAAAACGAATTCCGGTTCGCCTGCTTCCGGAATTACGTTGTCTGTAATTCTCTTCGCACAATATTTTGCGTTTGCCTTCTGAATTGGGTGTAACATAGTGTATTTGCTGAAAACATCCATGGTCACCAGAATATATCGGTTACCTCTTTTAGACTTTGGGAGAGGACCATAAAGATCAGTCGCGATGATTTCACAAGGCTTAGAAGGAATAATAGGCCTTGGTAATTCTCTCAATAATCTAGAATTATGTTTACTCCTTTGGCATAAGTCGCATTCTCGAATAGTGTTCCTGACAGTTTGTCGCATTCGCTCCCACGAAAATTTTTCTTGTATCAAGTTGACCGTCTTATCTACTCCAGCATGACCTGCAATTCGATGTGCCGTCCAGATAATGGGTTTTTGCATTCGTGGAGGTATCACTACTCTCAGCTTCGTATGGTCGGGATCTGCAAACTTGTAGACTAAACCATCTAACATCAAATAATCTCTTGAAATTCTTTCAGTTTCCACAAAATCATCATCATTTGGATCCATGTCTCCCTGTAGAAAACGAAAAATGTTTCTAAAACGTCGGTCTCTCCTCTGGGATAAATGCAACAATCTTAACCTTCTCAAGGTATCCTCATCCTCCTGCGTCAGGTTAACTTGAAAAACCTTAGATGTAGACTCCACTGCTCTACTCAATAAATCGGCCCCAACGTTCAATTTTCCAGGAGTGTGTTCAATAACTAGGTTGAATTGTTGAATAAAAAGTGACCATCTAGTTATCCTATCACTGGTAAAGTTTGTTCTCAAGATAAACTCCAATGCATGGTGATCAGTCCTCACAATTACTGAATGTCCTATTAACATTTTCTTCCACGACTCCAACGCGAAGATTACAGCAAGGGCTTCTAACTCTGTGGTGTAATCATTCCTTTCTGATGGACGAAGTTTCCTGCTTATGAACGCCAGGTAACGTCTCTTGTGATAGTCATCTTCTTGAAGAAGAATAGCTCCAATCCCTACGGTGGATGCATCGGATTCCATGATGAAATTCTTGGTAAAGTCAGGATACTCTAATTTCACGCTGTTTACCAATAACCTCTTGGCATCTTGAAATGATTGTTCACAATCTTCATTCCATTTCCATTTGTTTCCCTTTTTTAACAATTCCTGCAATGGAGCAACCATCTTGGTGAAGCTTGGACAATGCCCTGCAAAGAATTGGCATGTCCCGAGAAAACTGCGGACATTCTTCACTCTAGTAGGTCTAGGGAAATTTGCAATCACCTGTATCTTTGTCTCATTGGGACGGTATCCTTCACCATCCAAAATGTGGCCCAAAAATTTTATTTCCTTCCGAAAGAACTGACATTTTCGAAGGTTTACTTTAAAGTTCGCTTTTCTCAAATCTGCGAATAACATCTGGAGATGTAACAAATGTTCCTCCTTAGTCTCAGATACAATTAGGATATCATCTATGTAACGAATTGCTGTCTCTTTTACTTCAGGACTCAAGTTTTGTTCCAGTGCTCTGATCAAAACAGATCCAGATGTTTTGACACCAAATGGTAGACGGCGGAATACATATGTCTGCTGGTCAAACATAAACCCTGTAAACTTTTTGGAATCTTCACTAAGCCTAATGTGGTGGTAGGACGAAGTGAGATCAATGTTAGAGAACCAGACCTTGCCTTGGATTTTCCCTAATGATTGGTGGTCTGTCATACTCTGGCAGCAATCTTGAATTCAAATTTCGCGCGTGTAAACATAGTCTCAGACCTCCATCTGGCTTAGACACTACTGCTAATGGATTGACATAAGAGGTAGTGTACTTTTCAATCACATTGTTACTTTCCATCTCTTTGATAAGCACTTTTACCATATCTCGATGCTTTTCCGCTACCGGATACAATTTAGCATGGAAAGGTGCATCATCATTTACACGAATACGATATCCAAAATCTTTAATTTCACCAGGTTTAATATCAAAAATATCGTGATACTCTTCCAAAATTTTTCCTAGCTCTGGGGACTCCTTCTCAGTGTAGACTTCTCTTCCTTCAGCTTCATGAAAAATCAGAGACCATTGAGCATCTCCCTCGATGTCTTCCTCTTCTTTTCCCTCGAAGTTTATCTCTTCGGTATTCTTGAATCTGATCGTCTCTGTCTTCATGTCTATCACTGCTTGATATTTCTGAATGAAATCCGCTCCCAAGATCATGTCAAAAGCCATGTCCTTCATTACTACAAACACATGTCGGAAATCATGTCCTCCAATAGTAACACATAAGTATAATTGTGTTTTACACAGAGATATTTTGTTGGGTATTATTCCTTGGATTTTAATTCCTGATACTGGAATCTCCTCTAAATTCTCTTTGAGCTTCCACAGAATATAAAGCTTCTCGCTCACAAGACAAAGCATAGCCCCAGTATCAATTAAAGTATCGACAGGCATACCGAATACTTCGCATGATATGATTGGCATTTTAATTCTTGTACCCATTTCTTTCCGTTCGTCATTATGTTGAATTAAGTCATCATCCTCTGCTTGCCATTTAATAATCCTGGAAGTGAAAGTGTTTAAAATTCTATCTTCTACTGTGAATTCGAAGTTTTTTTCTTTTCCATTCCCCCGGGATTGTTGTGTTCCCGATGGACCTGGTTCATTGGGCTTCTGTTCCAAGAACTGCAAGTTTTCTTGGTGTCTTTCTTCCAAGTTCTTCCTCGTCTCCTTATTGAACTCTTCATTGGACTGACGAGTGTTCACATTCCCTCTGTTATTGTAGTTATTGTTTCTACCATAGTACCTTCTTTCCTGGTACCTTCCTTGATTATCCCTTGGCCTTCTCCATCGAGTATTATATCGATATCCACCATCCGGTCTCGCATAAGGCTTGTAACTGTATCTGTTATTGTTCTGATTCCATCCTCATTTATCGGGCTCTTCCCTCTGCGTTTTCTCTTCTCGCCCCTCTCGAATCTCTCGAGGTGTTTGGGAATAACTGTCGGCCATAACAGCGTACACAGCGTTGTTATTCTTTCCTCCCTTCTGATGGAAGAATTGAGAGTTCGTGTGATCAAGTTTCTGCAATACCTCGTCAAATTGCTCCATATTATTATTATTATTATTATTGCCTTTATTGGTGGCGCAGTTAGGGCTCTTGGCCCTCTCTTACACTTAACCACATTAATACAATACAATAAACATATTATGGCGACAAAATTAAACTATAATAATTGACATTGATCATGACTTGCACACTCTCATTCACTCATCCAGTCATACTTGTTGTCGGTCAGCAATGTTCAGCAGGCTGCCCTAGCAGGTGGTCTTGAATTTAGATAGTGAGGTGGTACCCCTGACACTGGCTGGAAGGGTATTCCACAGCCTAGACCCCACCACATGAAAAGAGTTATTGTATATAGAGGAGCGATGAATAGGAATGGAGAGGGAAGAACCAGAGCGTGTATTATTACCATGGAAAGAAGACAAGTACTTGAATTTATTTGATAAGTATAGTGGTCCATCGTCAGACAATAATCGGAAAATCTGGACAAGAATGTGATATGATCGACGTAGTTCAGGTTTCAGCCAGGAAAGAGCGCAATAATAGGGAGTAATATGTTTATCATAGCTCAGATCGTAGATAAATCGTATGCAAGAGTTCAGAGCTCGTTGAAGTTTCAAAGTTAATGTTTTGGTTGCGTCTACAAGAATAACGTCACAGTAGTCAAGAATAGGAATTATTAGTGTCTGTATGAGTAGGATTCTTACTTTGAATGGTAAAATATCTTTTTTTCTTATGAGGGAGTGGAGCGTTGCGAAAATCTTCTTGCATACATTCTGTACATGTTCAGACCAGTTAAGAGTCTGATTTATTATCACACCTAGATTTTTCACTGTAGGACAGTATGGAATTTCATTGTTGTTCAGTACAATTGGGGGAATAATTTGATCTCGGAGTGACGTCAATAGTTTTTGAGAGCCAATTATGATAACTTGTGTTTTGGATGGATTCAGAAGAAGGGAATTTTCCTGAGAATATTTTCCAAGTCGTTGAAGGTCAGCGTTGATAGTTTCAATTGTCAATGGAATGTCATTTGTCTTGCAGTGGGAGTATATTTGCCAATCATCTGCATATAGGTGATATTTGCAATTTTTCAAATTAGATGAGATGTCATTGATATATAGTACAAAAAGCAAGGGTCCTAATACACTACCCTGTGGGGCGCCTGACTTTCTGCTTAGCCACTGAGAAGTTTTATCCTGGGTTACAACACGTTGCTGGCGATTATTCAGGTATGATGCGAAAAAGTTAATTGTCTGCTGGTCGAAGTAATAAAATTCCATCTTTTTCAATAGTGTCTGAGTATTTATGGTGTCAAAAGCACTGCTGAAGTCGAGAAGGGTGAGGATTGTCACCAGTTTTTGGTCCATTGCGTGTCTAATGTCGTCAGTCACTTTGAGTAATGCTGTTGCGGTGCTATGTCCCTTCTTGAAACCTGATTGCAGAGGGTCTAAAAGAGAACGGCTATTCAAATATTCAAGTACTTGCTCATGAACCAGACGCTCGAGGGCTTTTGAAAGTGCAGGTAGAATGGATATTGGCCGATAGTCAGATGGAGATAAAGGTTCGGTTTTCTTAGGAATAGGGATGACATTGGCTTGTTTCCATAGGGAGGGAAAGGTGTTAGTTGTAAGACTATGGTTGAATATGTGAGTAATAATTGGTAGAACGGCACCGATGATATTATGTATGAAGGATATGGGAATATCATCAACTCCTCTCGCTTTTGATTTTATGGAATATAGTACCTTTTTTACTTTGTCTGCCGTAACCGGATGGAAAGTAAAGAGCGGGTGGTCAGGTAGTGGGTGAAAAGAATCATGGGGTGTTGAATTAGTTGGTACTCTCTCTTCAGTGAAATATTCATTTAACTCATCAAGCGGTATGTCTGGTACATGTGTCTGTTGCTGCTGTTTGCCTATACCTAGAGAACGCATATTATTCCAGGCATTCCTTGTATTCATCTTCTTTGTCACGTTTTGTATGTAGGAGAATTTGGCGTTTCTTACGAGCTGCTTAATACGATTTCTGAGTACACGATAATTTTCAAAATCAGTTTCGTCACGGGTACGTTTAAAACGCCGGAATAGTGCATCACGCTGTGCCATCATACTTTTAATGTTATCATTTAACCATGGGCATGCTGGGCGAGTAACTTTGATCGAATGTTTAGGGGCATGTTTGTCATACAGACTAATAATAAGAGAATTTAACTTGTTTACTTTTGCGTCAATGTTATCTAAGAGTAATATGTCATTCCAGGGAAGGTTGTATGCGTCATGTTTTAAGTCATCCATATTAATATTTTTCATGTTTCTAGTGATAATATATTTAGGTGTGTACTTAGGCACACGTAGGGAGTACGACAGGTAAATTAGGTCATGGGTGGAGATAGATGGTACGGGTATTTGCCCGAAAGTTTCAACTCTGTCGAGATTGCTTGTCACAAGATGGTCAATCAATGTATGTGATTCGTATTTATCAGAGTAAATGTGGTTTGTAGGTTCTAGGGGAAGAATAGTCATGTCGCAGGAAGCGAACAGGTTTTTTAATTGTTTGGTCTCATACGTCTGTGTCAGTAAATTGGTATTGTAGTCACCCACGGCTATTACGTGTTCGTAGCTTGGAAGTAAGTCAGCAGCGATCAAAGTTCTTTGGACGTCTGCTGGAAACTGACGTATTAATGCGGTAATTAATTCATTATCTGGCATCGCCGGATCTAAATGTTGTAGTTTAGAAAGCTGTCCAGAAAAGTACGTAGAGTATCGAGTAGGTTGTGACGTCGAGAATCTCTTTGAATATAATTCTGCTCTGACTTGCTGTTGGGTTTCCGGGGACCAAAACTTTTTTAATAACCCACGGGAAAACTCCTCAAAATTGGTGAGAGTGGACCTAAAAGCTCTAACCCAAAAAAGTGCGGGACCTTCCAAAAATTTCCCTATCACTCGGATCTGTCTTTCCTTAGGGATTTTGGAATCTTTTAGGTAATCACCTGCTTCTCTCAAGAATTCTACGGGTGTCACAGAATCTCGCCCTGAAAATTTAGAAGGCTTATCCTCTACATTCTCGAATACAGTTATGGGGTTGGATTGAAATACTGTCCTGACCTCATCCTGTCTTTGAATATCAGTTTCTCTAGCAGCACCTAGGTTTATCTGTATCTGTTCTTCTCCCCTTATACTTGGCATTTTCAACAGATGTTCAGACTGTTTCTCGTCCTTGATTTGGGTTTTCATAGCCTCAATTTCCTTATGGTTTTCTTCTGCCATTTTTCTAATTTCTTCGGTTTCCTTACAGTTCTCCTTGACATCAGTGGATATCTGGTTCATAACAGCCTCGTGACTTTCCAACGACCCTGTCACATCTGATATGTCCTTCTGAGTTGCTTGAATATCTTTGGAAATTACTTGAATATGCGATGACAAAGATTCCCTAATTTCCTTGACTCCCTCTTGGTTCTCCAGCTTGAGTGTGTCTTTAATCTCATCGATAACTGTGGTTTTAATTTCAGTTTGTAATTCATTAATCACACCTTCTCTTATTTCTCCCACTATGAGTTCTTTGAATTGTTCTGTCAAACGTTGAACAACTAGAGTTGCCATCTCATTGCTCTCTTTCTTCACTCTGACTTCTAGGTTGATCATGTCTTCACCAACTTTCCTAAGACCATGTTCTATCCTAACAGCTAAGCTTTGGGATCTTAGATCTGCATCGCGAAATTTATCGTCCATTAAACTTGCGTTAGTGGCTAATGAAGTTTCGAGCTCATGTATTTTTTCGCATAATTTAGTCATTTTACTCTCAAGTGACATTTTCAAGATTTCGGAATACTCTTTAAATTTATTTTCCATAGAATTAAATTTACTATTTAAATTTTCTTTCAAGTTATCTTTTAACCTGCTTTCTAACAAATCGGAATTTTCCTTGAGTTTATCATCTAAACTTTCTTTCAAGTTATCTTTTAAAGAATCAGAATTTTCTTTAAGTTTATCATTTAAACTTTCTTTAAGTTTATTTTCTAAAGAATCAGAATTTTCTTTAAGTTTATCATTTAAACTTTCTTTAAGTTTATTTTCTAAAGAATCAGAATTTTCTTTAAGTTTCTTTTCCAAAGCCTCTGTATTTTCTTTCATAATGGCTGCTACACGCAGTCCAGCTTCTTTGGAACTCTCTTACAAACTCCTCATCATCCTCATCATCTCTTCCATAATTTTCAATTATTATTCAAAACTTTGGTGTATACATGTTGGCAGACACAAGATTATAATTAGAACAAGAAATATGAATAAAATGCTCAAAGCAGCATCATTCATGTGTGACGACCCACATTACTATTTACACAATGTACAGAAATTTTCCAACACATTGGACAATTATCTTTGGAGACACAAGTCTGATTATCAGTCCTGTAGACTGTGTTCCAAAATTATATCCATTATTTATGATTAAATCCAGTTCAAATTTAATTGTCTTTACTGGAAATACTGTAATTCTAATAAAATGAGATTTGTCCTAATGTCGACGAGATGGAAAAACAAAATTCTCTACTTTTACGAATTACATTTACCACAATATCACAAGAAAAATATGGAAGTTCTCAAATATCCTCCACCTGGATTCTAATAATGCGTATGTCCAGTCATCGAACGCTTACTACTGAATTTACTTGACGCCCTAATGGTTAAGCCATTATCAAAAATAATCAAACCCATTCTAATTATTAACCTAGTTAAATTTTTTAATTTTCCCCACTAATTGGGTTTCCTACTAATTTATTCATCCAAACCAGACATCTCTCAATTCCCAAAATATCTATATAAACAATTATCACAATTTAAATCGGCATGCGATTGACCGTGTCTAACTCGAGCCCCACGTTCGAAGCCATTTTTCTCTCTATCTTATTTTATGTGCCCGTTTAGACCGGAGTCCGCACGACCACATATGCATTTTACCAAGAATCAGTCAGCACGAGAGTCAAAATATCCCGGGGCGCCAGATGGGTTAAAGCTAATCGCAAAATCGACATCAAATGAAAAAAATGCTTTACTGTTTTTTGGCTCAATGCAACAATAAGGATAGAAGGAGATTCAACTGGGCATAACACATCATGTAAAATTATCTCATTTTATTCTGAATTTAAAATTGACTGCAAAATAAAATGCTCAAAGCAGCATCATTCATGTGTGGCGACCCACATTACTATTTACACAATGTACAGAAATTTTCCAACACATTGGACAATTATCTTTGGAGACACAAGTCTGATTATCAGTCCTGTAGACTGTGTTCCAAAATTATATCCATTATTTATGATAAAATCCAGTTCAAATTTAATTGTCTTTACTGGAAATACTGTAGTTCACTGGTTGAATTTTTACATAATATTAACACTCGTAGAATAATTGTTCATAGAATTTTTAACTTTCACTTATTTTTCCAGTTTCAAAAAATATTGTCAAAAAATATTATTATCTCTGAATCAACACAAATTATGTACTCATATTAATAACAACATCTGAAAAGTATCTGACCCTTGAGCATAGTATCGAAAACTGTGCGAAGAACAACAAAATTAATTGTTCTTCTGACATTAAACGTTTCGAGAAGTGACTCGATTATGAACTTCAAGTTCCTAACAAAATATATGATTTCTGAATCATCAACTTGATCAATAAATTGTTGGACCATTCAACTATTCGATTTTCCACTCGGAATCATTATTAAGAAAAATATTTATATTTGTGGCCATTTTAGTAACTTTCACAACTTGCAATTCTTGAACAGAATGCGGAAATAAGAATTGTAGCTTCATAATAAATTCATTTAGTTCATGACACTAGGATTGAAAACATCCTTCATATTATTCGTGGTTATAGAATTATTTTTAATTGGCAGTGGCCCATTCTATTATTTTTATAGGAACACAATATTCCAACAACAACGGCAAAGGTCTTCCTCTGAAGAAGAATAAAATACTATCATGATAAATCCGGGTTCTAGCAAAATCAAAGTCTTAATGGAATCCGTAAACAAGGTTGAAATAAGAACTGATGGTTTTTAAGAAATAACTTTTGGGTCATTCATACGACGCAATGTGTAGTTCCAATACTCCTTCTTTAACACTGAGTCATCGAACCTGCTATTTGATTGATGCTCAAATAAAAACCTCCTCATTCCTGCGACTTAAACATGCGCACCTGGGAATGGCATTTCAACTACTCCACACACATAAATTTTCTTCCCCAAATTTATACAATAAATCAAGCCTCTGCTTATCATCAACACTGGAAGATTTATAAACTTACAAGTTTATTTTATTTTACCATTCAGTTCAAATCGTGAAGTTACCACACTTATGATACTCTCTATTTCACTTTCGAATGTGTATCTACGTCATGATTTTATATAAATACAAAAATATCCTAATTGATACAAATATCATTTGCTTCCCGTTTCATGCCTCTCCGTGTTATCTGAAAAATATACTTTGCTCATTGCAAATATTAACTGTTCAACCAGAACTGTAATGTTGGTTGAATGCGGGCTTGCGCTAACCACTATCCTTCGGAAAATCACCTGTTCCAAACTAGAAATGATTAAACTACTTCATAAGCTCTCTCTCAATGAATTTGATTATTAGAAAATATAAGATCCAAGAATTATTTAGAAAAGTTATGAAAATCATTATTATTATTAGTAGATTATTATTATTATTATTAGTTATATTATTGTAAATGTGTTTAATTATTATTTCATTATGTGAGAATCCACATGTTCGATTCTTCGAATATGGATAAAATATCCATTTCTCAACAAAAATAATTATTAATTTTTACAGTTACCTCGGCTGATTTCCGTGATTATCAAAAAAATATGAAACATTCAAATAAATGCTCGTTATGCTCGGTCATCGATCCTAAACTGTTCTGACTGCTGAAAATACTCAGAATAACTCTAATATGTCTTGCGTAAATCATTGCAAGATTTAAATACGAAGAAAAACAATTGTGTTGGTCATCTGCAGAAAATGAGTTTGTTCCAATTAGCTAGGCATAATATAAAAGTCAAATGTGGCTTACATTTCTCGTTGGTCTTGAAGCGTAGTGAACCTGGTCTGTACCAGATTTATCCAGATACATGCCCTATTGGACACGCCCGTCTAATCCTTGTATCGGCCGCCATTATATACCCACAATCTGTCTAACACGACATAGTGGAAATATTTCTTGAAGTTTGAAGTAACTGCTGATCCATTTTAATATTGGCTTCAATTAAATCCATAGCAGTTCACTTAAATGGGGTCAGATCCAAATGATCTATTCTCAAATACGTCAGTTGTAACATAACTCACGGTAATCTTTTCAGTACAAGAAAACACTGACAGTCTAAATCAATCAACGGCTGTTCTGAAGATCGTTTCATGGGCATGGTTTATCACCATCTATCATGCGCGAAGCAACTTATAGTTTCCGTGAATCTACCGTGATAGACTGACCTTCAATATACTGAAAGATCGGAGTGGTTATCAAGTTACAATTTACGAAACTGACAAATTGGCTTAAAATATCCAAGTATTGAATTATTATTACTGGACTGTGACAAAGTACTTTCTAGACAAAGTCTAGCATGTGTCCATATAGAAATAAAGTATTTCACCAGTGTCCGTCGAAAAATAACAATCACCTTAGTGATTCCCTCTGCCGGAAACTTACTATGTTCCACACGTATCGTAGCACTTTTGTGACTATCACAATTTAAAGATATCTTCTGCGTAGATCCGGCAACCATGTGCCTTGGCTCAACGTAGCAGCAGCACCTTGTCATGCAAGAGCTTGGTTCGAAGTGAGCTAATGATGCTTGGGCCGGCCGGCTTTTATTCAAAACGGTCGGGTCCACGCTGGATCACGCTGAAATCTGGAAATCATCATATCTCCGGTGTCTCTGGTCCGATTCACTTGAGACTAAGTGCATTCTCTTTCATTTGGCCGTGCCAGTAATCTGATCTAAGTCTCAAGTCTCTACTCCATGGCTAACTATTTAATCAACAAATAGTCTCGACCTCTGCTACTACTCGCTACGTCACTTAACATGCTCTTGGCTGAACAAAGTGTCCATTCCATTCTAGAAGTAATGGAGCGCGATATTCAAATATCTCAACTTTCAAAAGCGGCTCTAGCCTTTCCCTTGATATCTAGGTGTCTGAATCTAGGAATACCCATTCCTAGAGTTGGGCACAATACAACTGCATGGTTTTTCGGATGCATCTGAGCAGGGTATTTATCTTAGATCTGAAACTCACGATGGAGACAACGTTACAAACTGTTGAGTGCTAAATCCAGAGTTGCACCATTGAAGCGGGTTTCTCTACCCCGCCTAGAGTTGTGAGGAGCCCTACTTTTATCCCGACTGCTTAAGAAGGTCAACTCAACACTAAAGCTGAATGTCACTAGCGTTCATCTCTGGACAGATTCAACAATATTTCTTGCATGGATTGCAGGGTCTCCCAATCGCTGGAAGACGTTCATTGCCAATCGAGTTGCGGAAATTCAGCAAAACACATCAATTAGAGACTGGAAACACGTTGCCTAAGCTACGTAGATCAAGGTTTAAAACTGAAATAATTCACAATAGTAACAAGTGACCAATCAAATGCCATTCAGCTTAAACGATCTAAGTGGTATAGAAGCGATTTCCCTAATCCCAACATAACTGTTGGATTTTTCCCGGTACCGGCTAGGACCAGTCTCATCATTCTCTTGCCCCCTTGGCACTGTTTCATCCTGGAACCGCATAGGGCCAGTTTCATCATTCTCTTAACCTCATGGCGCTGTTTCATCCTGATACTGGCTAGGGCCAGTTTTAATATTCTCTTGCCACCTTTGCCCTGTTTCATCCTGGTACCGGCTAGGGCCAGTTTCATCATTCGCTTAACCTCATGGCATTCTTTCATCCCGGTACCGGCTAGAGCCAGTTTCATCATTCTCTTAACTTCATGGCGCTGTTTCACCCTAGAACCGGCTAGAGCCACATTCATCATTCACATAACCTCATGGCGCTGTTTCATCCTGGTACCGGCTAGAGCCAGTTTCATCAGTCAATTAACCTCATGGCGCTGTTTCATCGTGCACTGGCTCGGACCAGTCTCACCATTCACTTAAACTGATGGCGCTGTTCCATCCTGGCACTGGCTAGGGCCAGTCTCATCATTCACTTAAACTCATGGCATTGTTTCATTCTGGTACCGGCTTGTGCCAGTTTCATCATTCTCTTAACCTCATGGCGCTGTTTCATCCTGGTACCGGTTTGTGCCAGTTTCATCATTCTCTTAACCTCATGGCGCTGTTTCATCCTGGTACTGGCTAGGGCCAGTTTCATCATTCGCTTAATCTCATGGCATTGTTTCATCCTGGTACCGGGTTGTGCCAGTGTCATCATTCTCTTAACCTCATGGCGCTGTTTCATCCTGGCACTGGCTACGGCCAGTCTCATCATTCTCTTAAACTCATGGCGCTGTTTCATCCTGGTACCGGCTAGGGCCAGTTTCACCATTCGCTTAACCTCATGGCGCTGTTTCATCCTCGAACAGGCTAGGGCCAGTTTCATCACCCGCTTAACCTCATGGCAATTTTTCATCCTGGTACCGGCTTGTGCCAGTTTCATCATTCGCTTAACTTAATGGCATTGTTTCATCCTGGTGCCGGCTAGAGCCAGTTTCATCATTCTCTTAACCTCATGGCGCTGTTTCACCCTGGTACCGGCTTGTGCCAGATTCATAATTCACTTAACCGCATAGCACTGTTTCACCCTGGTACCGGCTAGAGCCAGTTTCGTCATTCACTTAACCTCATGGCGCTGTTTCATCCTGGTACCGGCTAGAGCCAGTTTCATCAGTCACTTAAACTCATGGCGCTGTTTTATACTGGCACTGGCTCGGGCCAGATTCATCATTCGCTTAACCTCATGGCATTGTTTCATCCTGGTACCGGCTTGTGCCAGTTTCATCATTCTCTCTCTCTCTCTTTAGGGGCCGATAACCTAGATGTTAGGCCCCTTAAAACAACAATTATCATCATCATCATTCATCATTCTCTTAACCTCATGGCACTGCTCCATCCTGGTACTGGCTAGGGCCAGTTTCATCATTCGCTTTACCTCATGGCATTGTTTCATCCCGGTACCGGCTTGTGCCAGTTTCATCATTCGCTTAACTTAAAGGCATTGTTTCATCCTGGTGCCGGCTAGAGCCAGTTTCATCATTCTCTTAACCTCATGGCGCTGTTTCACCCTGGTACCGGCTTGTGCCAGTTTCATAATTCACTTGACCGCATAGCACTGTTTCACCCTGGTACCGGCAAGAGCCAGTTTCGTCATTCACTTAACCTCATGGCGCTGTTTCATCCTGGTACCGGCTAGAGCCAGTTTCATCAGTCACTTAAACTCATGGCGCTGTTTTATACAGGCACTGGCTAGGGCCAGTTTCATCATTCGCTTAACCTCATGGCATTGTTTCATCCTGGTACCGGCTTGTGCCAGTTTCATCATTCTCTTATCCTCATGGCGCTGTTTCATCCTGGTACTGGCTAGGGCCAGTTTCACCATTCGATTAACCTCAAGACATTGTTTCACCCTGGTACCGGCTAGGGCCAGTTTTATCATTCTCTTGCCTTCTTGGCATTGTTTCATCCTGGTAACGGCTAGGGCCAGTTTCATCATCACTTGCCCTCTTGGCATTGTTTCATCCTGGTACCGGCTAGGGCCAGTTTCATCATTCACTTAACCTCATGGCGCTGTTCATCCTGATACTGGCTAGGGCCAGTTTCATCATTCGCTTAACCTCATGGCATTGTTTCATCCTGGTACCGGCTTGTGCCAGTTTCATCATTCTCTTAATATCATGGCGCTGTTTCATTCTGGTACTGGCTAGGGCCAGTATCATCATTCGCTTAACCTCATGGCGCTGTTTCATCCTGGTACCATCTACGGCCAGTTTCATCATTCGCTTAACCTCATGGCGCTGTTCATCCTGGTACTGACTAGGGCCAGTTTCATCATTCACTTAACCCCATGTCGCTGTTTCATCCTGGTACCGGAAAGAGCCAGTTTCATAATCAACTTAACCTCATGCCACTGTTACATCCCGGTACCATCTAGAGCCAGTCTCATAATTCTCTTGCCCTCTTGGCACCGTTTCATCCTGGTACCGGCTTATGCCAATTTCATCATTCTCTTAACCTCATGGCGCTGTTTCCTCCTGTTACCGGCTAGAGACAGTTTCATCATTCTCTTAATAACCTGATGGCGCTGTTTCATCCTGGTACCGGCTTTGGCCAGTTTCATCATACACTTAACCTCATGACACTGTTTTTCCCTGGTTCCTGCTAGAGCCAGTTTCATCATTCTCCTTAATCTCATGGCGCTGTTTCATCCTGTTATCGTCAAGGGCCAGTTTCATCATTCACTTGCCCTCATGGCGCTGTTTCATCCTGGTATCGTCAAGGGCCAGTTTCATCATTCACTCGCCCTCATGGCGCTGTTTCATCCTGGTTACTGCTAGAGCCAGTTTCATCATTCACTTAACCTCATGGCACTGTTTCATCGCGGTACCGGCTAGGGCCAGTCTCATCATTCTCTTAACCTCATGGCGTTGTTTCATCCTGGTACCAGCTAGGGCCAGTCTCATCATTCTCGTGCCCTCCTGGCGCGGTTTCACCCTGGTACCGGCTAGGGCCAGTTTCATCATTCATTTAACCTCATGGCTCTCTTTCATCCTGTTTCCGGCTAGAGCCAGTTTCATCATTCCCTTAACCTCATGGCGCTGTTTCATCCTGGTACCGTCTAGGACCAGTTTCATCATTCGCTTAACCTTATGGCGCTGTTCATCCAGGTACTGGCTTGGGCCAGTTTCATCATTCGCTTAACCTCATGGCATTGTTTCATCCTGGTACCGGCTAGGGCCAGTTTCATCATTCTCTTGCCCTCTTGGCACTGTTTCATACTGGTACCGGCTAGAGCCAGTTTCATCATTCACTTAACCTCATGGCACTGTTTCAACTTGGTACCGGCTGGAGCCAGTTTCATCATTCTCTTGCCCTCTTGGCACTGTTTCATCCTGGTACCAGCTAGAGCCAGTCTCATCATGCTCTTAATCTCATGGCGCTGTTTCATCCTGGTACCGGCTAGAGCCAGTTTAATCATTCACTTAAGCTCTTGGCACTGTTTCATCCTGGTACCGGCTAGAGCCAGTTTCATTATTCTCTTAAACTCATGGCGCTGTTTCATCCTGGTACCGGTTTGTGCCAGTTTCATCATTCTCTTAACCTCATGGCGTTGATCCATCCTGGTACTGGCTAGGGCCAGATTCACCATTCAATTAACCTCATGACATTGTTTCATCCTGGTACCGGCTAGGGCCAGTTAAATCACTCTCTTACCTTCTTGACATTGTTTCATCCTGGTACCGGCTAGGGCCAGTTTCATCATTCACTTGCCCTCTTGGCATTGTTTTATGTTGGTACCGGCTAGGGCCAGTTTCATGATTCATTTAACCTCATGGCACTGTTTCATCCTGGTTTCGGCTAGAGCCAGTTTCATCATTCTCTTAACCTCATGGCGCTGTTCCATCCTGGTACCGTCTAGGGCCAGTTTCATCATTCGCTTAACCTCATGGCGCTGTTCATCCTGGTACTGGCTAGGGCCAGTTTCATCTTTCGCTTAACCTCATGGTATTGTTTCATGTTGGAACCGGCTAGAGCCAGTTTCATCATTCTCTTAAACTCATGGCGCTGTTCCATCCTGGTACCGTCTAGGGCCAGTTTCATCATTCGCTTAACCTCATGGCGCTGTTCATCCTGGTACTGGCTAGGGCCAGTTTCATCATTCACTTGCCCTCTTGGCATTGTTTCATGTTGGTACCGGCTAGGGCCAGTTTCATGATTCATTTAACCTCATGGCACTGTTTCAGCCTGGTTTCGGCTAGAGCCAGTTTCATCATTATCTTAACCTCACGGCGCTTTTCCATCCTGGTACCGTCTAGGGCCAGTTTCATCATTCGCTTAACCTCATGGCGGTGGTCATCCTGGTAATGGCTAGGGCTAGTTTCATCATTCACTTGCCCTCTTGGCATTGTTTCATGTTGGTACCGGCTAGGGCCAGTTTCATGATTCATTTAACCTCATGGCACTGTTTCAGCCTGGTTTCGGCTAGAGCCAGTTTCATCATTTTCTTAACCTCATGGCGCTGTTCCATCCTGGTACCACCTAGGGCAGTTTCATCATTCGCTTAACCTCATGGCGCTGTTCATCCTGGTACTGGCTAGGGCCAGTTTCATCATTCTCTTAATCTCATGGCATTGTTTCATCCTGTTACCGGCTAGAACCAGTTTCAACATTCACTTAGCCTCTTGGCACTGTTTCATCCTGATAACGGCTAGAGCCAGTTTCATCATTCGCTTTATCTCATGGCGGTGGTCCATCCTGGTACTGGCTAGTGCCAGTATCTTCATTCTCTTATCCTCATGGCGCTGTCTCATCCTGGTACCGTCTAGGGCCAGTTTCATCATTCTCTTGCCCTCATGACGCTGTTTCTTTCTGGTACCGGCTAGAGACAGTTTCATAATTAACTTAACCTCATGGCACTGTTTCATCCTGGTACCAGCTAGAGCCAGTCTCATCATTCTCTTGCCCTCATGGCACCGTTTCATCCTGGTACCGGCTTGTGCCAGTTTCATCATTTTCTTAACCTCATGGCTCTGTTTCATCTTGGTACCGGCGAGAGCCAGTTTCATCATTCTCTTGCCCTCCTGGCGCTGTTTCATCTGGGTACTGGCTAGGGCTAGTTTCATCATTCACTTAACCTCTTGGCATTGTTTCATCCTGGTACCGGCTAGGGCCAGTTTCATCATTCTCTTGCCCTCTTGGCACTGTTTCATACTGGTACTAGCTAGAGCCAGTTTCATCAATCACTTAACCTCCTGGCACTGTTTCATCCTGGTACTGGCTAGGGCCAGTTTCATCATTCGCTTAACGTCATGGCATTGTTTCATCCTGGTTCCGGCTTGTGCCAGTTTCATCATTCTCTTAACCTAATTGCGCTGTTTCATCCTGGTAACGGCTAGAGCCAGTTTCATCATTCTCTTGCCCTCTTGGCACTGTTTCGTCTTGGCACCGGCTAGGGCCAGTCTCATCATTCTCTTAACCTCATGGAACTGTTGCATCCTGGTAGCGGCTAGAGCCAGTCTCATCATTCCCTTTACCTCATGGCATTGTTTCATCCAGGTACGTGCTAGGGCCAGTCTCATCATTCTCTTAACCTCATGGCACTGTTTCATTCTGGTACCGGCTAGAGCCAGTCTTATCATTCACTTAACCTCATGGCACTGTTTCATCAAGGTACCGGCTGGAGCCACTTTCATCATTCTCTTGCCCTCCCTGCACTGTTTCATCCTGGTACCGGCTAGAGCCAGTTTCAACATTCACTTAGCCTCTTGGCACTGTTTCATCCTGGTACCGGCTAGAGCAAGTTTCATCAATCTCTTAACCTCATGGCGCTGATTCATCCTGGTACTGGCTAGGCCAGTTTCAGCATTCGATTAACCTCAAGACATTGTTTCACTCTGGTACCGGCTAGGGCCAGTTTTATAATTCTCTTGCCTTCTTGGATTGTTTCATCCTGGTACAGGCTAGGGCCAGTCTCATCATTCACTTGCCCTCTTGGCATTGTTTCATGCTGGTACCGGCTTGGGCCAGTTTCATCATTCATTTAACCTCTTGGCACTGTTTCATTCTGTTTCCGGCTAGAGCCAGTTTCATCATTCCCTTAACCTCATGGCGCTGTTTCATCCTGGTACCGTGTAGGGCCAGTTTCATCATTCGCTTAACCTTATGGCGCTGTTCATCCAGGTACTGGCTAGGGCCAGTTTCATCATTCGCTTAACCTCATGGCATTGTTTCGTCCTGGTACCGGCTTGTGCCAGTTTCGTCATTCGCATAACCTTATGGCGCTGTTCATCCAGGTACTGGCCAGGGCCAGTATCATCATTCGCTTAACCTCATGGCATTGTTTTTTCCTGGTTCCTGCTAGAGCCAGTTTCATCATTCTCCTTAATCTCATGGCTCTGTTTCATCCTGTTATCGTCAAGGGCCAATTTCATCATTCACTTGCCCTCATGGCGCTGTTTCATCCTGGTATCGTCAAGGGCCAGTTTCATCATTCACTCGCCCTCATGGCGCTGTTTCATCCTGGCTCCGGTTAGAGCCAGTTTCATCATTCACTTAACCTCATGGCACTGTTTCATCGCGGTACCAGCTAGAGCCAGTCTCATCATTCGCTTAACCTCATGGCGTTGTTTCATCCTGGTACCAGCTAGGGCCAGTCTCATCATTCTCTTGCCCTCCTGGCGCTGTTTCATCCTGGTACCGGCTAGGGCCAGTTTCATCATTCATTTAACCTCATGGCACTGTTTCATCCTGTTTCCGGCTAGAGCCAGTTTCATCATTCCCTTAACCTCATGGCGCTGTTTCATCCTGGTACCGTCTAGGGCCAGTTTCATCATTCGCTTAACCTTATGGCGCTGTTCATCCAGATACTGGCTAGGGCCAGTTTCATCATTCGCTTAACCTCACGGCATTGTTTCATCCTGGTACCGGCTAGAGCCAGTTTCATCATTCTCTTGCCCTCTTGGCACTGTTTCATACTGGCACCGGCTAGAGCCAGTCTCATCATTCACTTAACCTCATGGCACTGTTTCAACTTGTTACCGGCTGGAGCCAGTTTCATCATTCTCTTGCCCTCTTGGCACTGTTGCATCCTGGTACCGGCTAGAGCCAGTCTCATCATACTCTTAATCTCATGGCGCTGTTTCATCCTGGTACCGGCTAGAGCCAGTTTAATCATTCACTTAAGCTCTTGGCACTGTTTCATCCTGGTACCGGCTAGAGCAAGTTTCATTATTCTCTTAAACTCATGGCGCTGTTTCATCCTAGTACCGGTTTGTGCGAGTTTCATCATTCTCTTAAATCATGGCGTTGATTGATCCTGGTACTGGCTAGGGCCAGTTTCACCATTCAATTAACCTCAAGACATTGTTTCATCCTGGTACCGGCTAGGGCCAGTTTAATCACTCTCTTGCCTTCTTGGCATTGTTTCATCCTGGTACCGGCTAGGGCCAGTTTCTTCATTCACTTGCCCTCTTGGCATTGTTTCATGTTGGTACCGGCTAGGGCCAGTTTCATGATTCATTTAACCTCATGGCACTGTTTCATCCTAGTATCGCTAGAGCCAGTTTCATCATTCTCTTAACCTCATGGCGGTGTTCCATCCTGGTACCGTCTAGGGCCAGTTTCATCGTTCGCTTAACCTCATGGCGCTGTTCATCCTGGTTCTGGCTAGGGCCAGTTTCATCTTTCGCTTAACCTCATGGCATTGTTTCATGTTGGTACCGGCTAGAGCCAGTTTCATCATTCTCTTAACCTCATGGAGCTGTTCCATCCTGGTACCGTCTAGGGCCAGTTTCATCATTCGCTTAACCTCATTGCGCTGTTCATTCTGGTACTTGCTAGGGCCAGTTTCATCATTCACTTGCCCTCTTGGGATTGCTTCATGTTGGTACCGGCTAGGGCCAGTTTCATGATTCATTTAACCTCATGGCACTGTTTCATCCTGGTTTCGGCTAGAGCCAGTTTCATCATTCTCTTAACCTCATGGCGCTGTTCCATCCAGGTACCGCCTAGGGCCAGTTTCATCATTCGCTTAACCTCATGGCGCTGTTCATCCTGGTACTGGCTAGGGCCAGTTTCATCATTCTCTTAATCTCATGGCATTGTTTCATCCTGGTACCGGCTAGAGCCAGTTTCAACATTCACTTAGCCTCTTGGCACTGTTTCTTCCTGGTACCGGCTGGAGCCAGTTTCATCATTCGCTTTATCTCATGGCGGTGTTTCATCCTGGTACTGGCTAGGGCCAGTATCATCATTCGCTTAACCTCACGGCGCTGTCTCATCCTGGTACCGGCTTGTGCCAGTTTCATCATTCTATTAATTTCATGGCATTGTTTCATCCTGGTACCGGCTAGAGCCAGTTTCATCATTCGCTTTATCTCATGGCGGTGTTTCATCCTGGTACTGGCTAGTGCCAGTATCATCATTCTCTTATCCTCATGGCGCTGTCTCATCCTGGTGCCGTCTAGGGCCAGTTTCATCATTCTCTTGCCCTCATGGCACTGATTCATCTTGGCACCGGCTAGGGCCAGTCTCATCATTCTCTTAACCTCATGGAACTGTTTCATCTTGGTACCGGCTACAGCCAGTTTCATCATTCTCTTGCCCTCCTGGCGCTGTTTCATCTTGGTACTGGCTAGGGCCTGTTTCATCATTCACTTAACCTCTTGGCATTGTTTCATCCTGGTACCGGCAAGGGCCAGTTTCACCATTCTCTTAACCTAATGGCGCTGTTTCATCCTGGTAACGGCTAGAGCCAGTTTCATCATTCTCTTGCCCTCTTGGCACTGATTCATCTTGGCACCGGCTAGGGCCAGTCTCATCATTCTCTTAACCTCATGGAACTGTTTCATCCTGGTAGCGGCTAGAGCCAGTCTCATCATTCCCTTTACCTCATGGCATTGTTTCATCCTGGTACGTGCTAGGGACAATCTCATCATTCTCTTAACCCCATGGCGTTGTTTCATCCTGGTACCGGCTAGAGCCGGTCTTATCATTCACTTAACCTCATGGCACTGTTTCATCAAGGTACCGGCTGGAGCCACTTTCATCATTTTCTTGCCCTCCCTGCACTGTTTCATCCTGGTACCGGCTAGAGCCAGTCTCATCATTCTCTTAATCTCATGGCGCTGTTTCATCCTGGTACCGGCTAGAGCCAGTTTCAACATTCACTTAGCCTCTTGGCACTGTTTCATCCTGGTACCGGCTAGAGCAAGTTTCATCAATCTCTTAACCTCATGGCGCTGATTCATCCTGGTAATGGCTAGGGCCAGTTTCACCATTCGATTAACCTCAAGACATTGTTTCACCCTGGTACCGGCTAGAGCAAGTTTCATCAATCTCTTAACCTCATGGCGCTGATTCATCCTGGTAACGGCTAGGGCCAGTTTCATCAGTAACTTGCCCTCTTGGCATTGTTTCATGCTGGTACCGGCTTGGGCCAGTTTCATCATTCATTTAACCTCATGGCACTGCTTTATCCTGTTTCCGGCTAGAGCCAGTTTCATCATTCCCTTAACCTCATGGCTCTGTTTCATCCTGGTACCGTCTAGGGCCAGTTTCATCATTCGCTTAACCTTATGGCGCTGTTCATCCAGGTACTGGCTAGGGCCAGTATCATCATTCGCTTAACCTCATGGCATTGTTTCATCCTGGTACCGGCTTGTGCCAGTTTCATCATTCGCTTAACCTTATGGCGCTCTTCATCCAGGTACTGGCTAGGGCCAGTTTCATCATTCGCTTAACCTCATGGCGCTGTTCATCCAGGTACTGGCTAGGGCCAGTTTCACCAATCGCTTATCCACAAGACATTGTTTCACCCTGGTACTGGCTAGGGCCAATTTATCATTATCTTGCCTTCTTGGCAGTGTTTCATCCTGGTACTGGCTAGAGCCAGTTTCATTACTCTCTTATTAACCTCATGGCGCTGTTTCATCCCGGCACCGGCTTTGGCCAGTTTCATCATTCTCTTTACCTCATGGCGCTGTTTCATCCTGGTACCGGCTTGTGCCAGTTTCATCATTCGCTTAACCTTATGGCGCTGTTCATCCAGGTACTGGCTAGGGCCAGTTTCACCAATCGCTTATCCACAAGACATTGTTTCACCCTGGTACTGGCTAGGGCCAATTTATCATTATCTTGCCTTCTTGGCAGTGTTTCATCCTGGTACTGGCTAGGGCCAGTTTCATCACACACTTAACCTCATGACACTGTTTCGTCCTGGTTCCGGCAAGAGCCAGTTTCATCATTCTCCTTAATCTCATGGCGCTGTTTCATCCTGTAATCGTCAAGGACCAGTTTCATCATTCACTTGCCCTCATGGCGCTGTTTCATCCTGGTATCGTCAAGGGCCAGTTTCATCATTCACTTGCCCTCATGGCGCTGTTTCATCCTGGTTCCGGCTAGAGCCAGTTTCATCATTCACTTAACCTCATGGCACTGTTTCATCGCGGTACCGGCTAGAGCCAGTCTCATCATTCGCTTAACCTCATGGCGTTGTTTCATCCTGGTACCAGCTAGGGCCAGTCTCATCATTCTCTTGCCCTCCTGGCGCTGTTTCATCCTGGTACCGGCTAGGGCCAGTTTCATCGTTCTCTTAACCTTATGGCACTGTTTCATCCTGGTACCGGCTAGAGGCAATTTCATCATTCTCTTAACCTTATGGCACTGTTTCATCCTGGTACCAGCTAGAGCCAGTTTCATCATTATCTTAACCTTATGGCACTGTTTCATCCTGGTACCGGCTACAGCCAGTTTCATCATTCTCTTATTCTTATGGCACTGTTTCATCCTGGTACCAGCTAGAGCCAATTTCACCATTCCTTTTCCGTCAAGGCCTTCTTGTACAAAAATCTTAATTTTCTCTGCAGCATCTGCTGTGGCTAACAAGTTGATTTATTTGAGACAAAGGCTCAGTTCTGAATCCAATTTTGCTGCCTTCGCCTGAAAGGATTTTAATGGTGCTTATTAGCATTATATTGCCTATGTACTTTCAACTCTCATGTTCAAATCCAAAGATTTGATTGCTACTTGCATTACATTGCTGTAATGCATAGGCACCTGCTGTTTCCAAGATCTTAAGATCAATAAATTCTTAGCTATCCTAGCCCTTTTCAAGTTTTACTGTGTCTATTGAGACACCCTAATATGAAGTTTCTTGCTCATTTATTCTAGTTTTTGAAACATATTACAAGTGTTTGAAGCCCTCATGAAGTCCTGATACAAAATACTTAAGCAACAAGCAAGCTAAGAATACGACGCGAAATAAGTGCCTAAGCAATAAAACAATCAATGAAAAATAGTAATAGTTACACCCTGAATGTACGGCAAAAGGAATCAAGTTAAACGTTGACAATCGAAAAATGTGCCATTTACATTTAAAAGCACCAATAAAGATAGCTAAGGCATGACGGTGTCACTTCCAACATTTATCTTTACGTTAAAACTTTTCTAGCTAGTCCCATCTAACGTTAAATATTGGCGAGAAACGTCTATCGCAAGTTAAGTTATACACAACTGGTTTCATAATCTGGTGGACTGTAATTCATCGCGCTGGGATTTGAAATCACTGGACTTCTGTGGAACATTTTATGTAATTATATTATATTACACAGTTATATACAATACATGTTGATACATATAATACACTGTCACTCGTTCGATATAATGTTCCACGATAGTGCATGTCGGCACGTCTGCCTCGCTCTCACCCACGGAGGTGACTTGCTTCAGCACAATAGTGACACTGGCCAAGGAATGTACGGTACTTGGGAGCGGGGTAGGGCAGGTAGCACACCCTTCACGACCAGTGGAAATAACGGGACTCGCCACAAAGGCGAGTAGAGACCTGGCGAACAGTTTCACACTTGTTCCTAAACATGCCGACCGCCAAAAAAGAGTTTAACACTTTCTTGGACAAACAGTCACCTGAAATATAACACCAACAAACATACGAACATAAAGCATTGAACATAGTTAGTTAGTCAAAACACCACCTTCACAAATGCCTCTGTCTGGCATGGGAAGTGGGCAGAGTTTTGTAATGGGTCTCTTGAATGTACTGTACACGTAAATCCGGAAAGTAGACTGTCGGAATATCCATAGCCCTGGCTGAATTGCCTATTTCTAACAGCACCGGCTAAATTACTTGATTAGAAATCGCTCCAGTAAGGTCTTTAGGGATTTACATACAGCAGTTGCAAGAATATTGTGGATAACAACAAAATATACGGGGCTCACCTACCTTACCTTACCTGTCTCGGGGGTATGGGAACTCATTTTCGCCTGAAAATGGATCCACAATACCTTGATCCTTATATTTAAAATGAATCACTCGTCAACGACCAAGAACAACGAACTGTGTAAATTTATTTAACATATGTAAACTAACATAAACAATAAATAACAATAAACTATGCTAACAAATATTTTACTGCATATTTTACATATTTTACTGCAATTAATGGACTGTAAGTTAAAAGCACAAAAAGTTTGAAGTGTCTAGGCCTACTGTACGTATTTAAAAACGTTTAAGACGAATACCACCTGCGCCACATTCTTTGAAACATTATATAATAGCTGGCACGCTTACTTGTATGACACCTGGCCATATGCGTTCATTGACACACTGACCCACATTGCGTCGGCCGTGAAACTGTTTCATTGTCAAGGCTGTGGCTGGACACCACGCTTGTTATTAAATAATCTGGCCTTGAACGGACTAGTGGAAATACACTTCCCAACATTTTCTAGCTGCATACACATACAGTTCTGTCGTGCGTTTAATAACCTCGTTTGAAGAGAGATTCCCACATTATAAAACTGCTTATAACTCGTATAATTCTTTACCTATTTGTCTGAAATTTAAATACACCCATCCTTTCTCATTCCTTAATCGTTCTAGAACCGATTACGTTGTTCATTCAAACTTAACAACTGGCAATCATCCATTCTAAAAACATTCACTCACAAAATATGCACGATTTCAAAAACATCCTACTAATTAATCCTAACAAAAATGATTTAAGTAATTAAATCATTACGTAAAAATTATTTTTATAAGAAACTAGCTGAAGTACCCGTGCTTCGCTACGGGTCGTAAATAAATTAAAATGTGAAGGTGACAGTTAAAACAGGGGATAAGCGAGGTGCTGCGCAGAGGGAGATTAAGGATGGAACATTTTGTCCAACTACACCGCTCTGCCTTGACCGTGTTTTATAGCACACATTTAGGTTTTACTCGCTAACGGTTGGAGATACATTTCGGAGAGAAAATGCAATTTTTAACCTCGTACATGCCATCAAAAGTTTGCTATTTCTTAGCGTTCTCTTTTTATTTGAAATGGAAATATGAAAGTTTAAAACCAAAGGGTAGAGTGACGTCACTAAAATGGTCGCCATCTTTAATTAGTGCAAAGTATTGAAATCAAAAGTAACCTGTATGTTAACCAGGTAAATCTGCTACTCCCATGTAAAATTCATGTAAATCGGACCAGTGGTACTTGCGTGATTGAGTAATATACAGACACACACTATCTCAATTTTAGTCTCGCTTCGCTCGCGTTATAGTCGTGTCATATTGTTATTCAATGAATTGCAGGTTTAACCCCGTTAACACCCCTTAAGAACCTGAATATCCAAAAATCCCTCCTTAGTAGATGTTTTCGACTGACGACAAACATATCCTCAAAATATCATTCTTCTAACATTAATAGTTTTGGTTGGTCGATGAGAGTGAACATCCAAAAATCCTTCCTTAGTGGACGTTTTTCTTCCAGAATTTCACCCCTCCCCATAGGCCCCTTAAATTGGTTTTATGAAAAGACGGTCGAACACCTATTTATTTTATTACGTTCTCGCTTGCTGAGCCCAAGGTTGCAGGTTCGAAACCTGGCGCAGCCAGCTGGCATTTGAGGGTGCGCAAATGCGAGGGAGCCGTGTCAGTAGATTTACTGGCACGTTGAAGATCCCCTTCGGGGCAAAATTCCGGCACCCCGGCGTCTCTAAAAGCCAGTGTAGTTAAAAGGGACGTAAAACCAATAACATTATTATTATTTATTTTATTTATTTATTTATTTATTTATTTATTTATTTATTTATTTATTTATTTATTTATTTTAAGCTGATTGATTTCCTCCGAGTTTCAAACTCCTCGCCTATGTCGTTTAAGAGATACACGCTCCGTTAAGAATCTTTCAACCCCCACTTTTCATCCCTTTCACCTCATAATATACACTATATCGAAAAACCATTAGACATGTGTCAGCTTATTTTTAATGATTAGTATATATGCCAAGTATCAATCCCCAAATGAAACCACTCGTGAGATATTGTTATTCAATGAAATGTACGTTTACCCCCTTAACACCTATTAAGAACCTGAATATTCAAAACTCTTACCTTAGTGGACGTTTTCGACATAAAACGAACATATCCCCAAAATTTCATGTTTCCAACTTCAATAATTTTGGCTGGGCGATGATGAGTGAGTGAGTCAGTCAGGACATTTTCTTTCATTTATATTTGATAATTTCACCACTCCCCATGAACCCCTTAAATTGGATTTATGAAACAAACGGTCGAACACCTATTTACTTATTTAAAGCTGATTTCCCCCTGAGTTTGATGAGTGAGTAAGTGAGTCAATCAGTTAGGACACTTTCTTTCCTGTTTTATCCCCCCAGAATTTCACTCCTCTCCAAGGGCCCCTTAAATTGTATTTATGAAAAAACGGTCGGACACATATTTACTTGTATTTTAAGCTGTTTTATCCCGCCGAATTTCAAACTTCTCGCCTATGTCGTTTAAGAGATACACGCTCCGTTAAGAATCCCTCAATCCCCAATTTTCACCCCTTTCACCTCAAATATACACGACATCGATAAACCTTTAGATATATGTCTGATTATTTTTAATGATTAGTTTATATACCGAATATCACATCCCCAAAGAAACAACTCATGAGATATCGTTATTCAATGAAATGCACGTTTATCCCCTTAACATCTCTTTAAAACCCGAATAAAGAAAAATCATTCCTTAGTTGACGTTTTGACATACAGCGAACATATTCCCAAAATTTCATTTTTCCAACATTAATAGTTTTCGCTGGGCGTGATGAGTGAGTGAGTCAGACAGGACATTTTCCTTCAATTATATTTACCAGAATTTCACCCCTCCCCATGGGCCCCTTAAATTGGATTGATGAAAAAACGCTTGAACACCTATTAACTTATTTTTTTAGCTGTCTTTTTCCCCTGAGTTTGATGAGCGAGTGAGTTAGTCAGTCAGTTAGGACACTTTCTCTCCTTTTCCCCCCCAGAATTTCACCCCACCCCATTGGCCCCTTAAATTAATTTATGAAAAAACGGTCGAACACCGATTTACTTAATTTTTTAGCTGATTTTTTTTCGCTGAGTTTCAAATTTCTCACCTATGTCGTTTAAGAGATAGGCCTACACGCTCCATTAGGAATCCTTCAACCCCCAATTTTCACCCCTTTCACCTCATAATAATACACCATATCGAAAAACCCTTAGACACATGTCTGCTTATTTTTAATGATTAGTTTATATGCCGAGTATCACATCCACAAATGAAACCACTCGTGAGATATTGTTATTCAATGAAATGCAGGTTTAACCCCCTTAAGACCCCTTTAGAGCCTGAATATCAGAAAATCCACCTTAGTGTACGGTTTTGAGATACAACGAACATATCCCCAGAATGCCATGGTTCCAACTTCAATATTTTTGACTGGGCGATCATGAGTGAATGAGTCAGGACATTTTCTTTCATTTTTTTCCTTCAGAATTTCATCCCTCCCGATGAACCCCTTCAATATGATTGATCAAAAAAACTGTCGAACAGCTATTAACTTACTTTAAAGCAGTTCCCCCCCCCCCCCCCCGAGTTTGATGAGTGAGTCAGTCAGTCAATCAGTTAGGACACTTTATTTCCTGTTTCCTCCCACCCACCCAGAATTTCACCCCTCCCCATGGGCCCCTTAAATTGGATTTATGAAAAAACGGCCAAACACATTTTTACCTATTTTTTATGCTGATTTTTTCCGCTGAGTTTCAAACTCCTCGCCTATATCGTTTAAGAGATACACGCTCCGTTAGGAATCTTTCAATTCTTACTTTTCACCCCTTTCACCTCATAATATACACCACATCGAAAACCCCTCAGAGACGTGTCTTCTTCCTTTTTAATGATGAGTTTATATGTCGTGTATCATATTCCCCAATGAAACCAATCGGGAGATATTGTTATTCAATGGAATGCAGGTTTAACCCCCTTAAGACCCCTTCAGAACCTGAATATCCGAAAATCCTCCCTTAGTAGACGGTTTTGACATACAATGAACATATCCCCAAACTGTCATGTTTCTAACTTCAATAATTTTGGCTGGGCGATGATGAGTGTGTGAGTGAGTGAGTGAGTGAGTCAGGACATTATCTTTCAATTTTCTTTTTTCAGAATTTCACCCCTCCCCATGAACCCCTTAAATTTGATTTAATAAAAAAACTGTCGAACAGCTATTTACTTACTTTAAAGCAGTTTTTTTCCCCTGAGTTTGATGAGTGAGTGAGTCAGTCAATCAGTTAGGACACTTTCTTCCTGTCCCCCGCCCCCCCCCCCAGAATTTCACCCCTCCCATGGGTTCCTTAAATTGGATTTATGAAAAAACGGTAAAACACATATTTACGTATTTTGTATGCTGATTGTTTTCCGCTGAGTTTCAAACTCCTCACCTATGTCGTTTAAGAGATACACGCTCCGTTAGGAATCTTTCAATCCCCACTTTTCACCCCTTTCACCTCATGATATACACCACATCCAAAAACCCTCAGACTCTTGTCTTCTTATTTTTAAGGATGAGTTTACGTGCCGAGTATCACATCCCCCAATGAAACCAATCGGGAGATATTGCAATTCAATGAAATGCAGGTCTACCCCCTTAACACCCCTTTATAACCTGAATATCCAAAAATCCTCTCTTAGTGGGCATTTGCGGCCCTTTGGGAAGCTGCATACCAAATTTCATTCCAATCCGTCGGTGGTTTCTGAGATTTCGTGATGAATGAATGAGTGAGTGAGTGGTATTTGACAAATATATATAGTAGATGATAGAGTCAAGTCTTTGTTATGCTAAACTCGGTTGACAGTGCTGTGTGAGTAGTTGAGTAACTAACGGGATTTCAAGTAAAGATCCTCTTTTTCTATACCGGTAGTGCAGAGCAGAACTGGCATCCGGTCGGCCGTGTCTCGACTTTAGCTATGTTGCCATGGAAACTATCTGGCTTGCCATTCCTTCATGAGTATATTTTATGATTTGATTAGCCTGTGCTTGAGTGCAAAAGGGCCGAAATCAGAAGAATGAGAAAGACTATCGAAAATTCATGTAGCCAGCGGTTCCTTCTGGATCCTAAACTATATGTATGCAAAATTTGGTTGAGATTGGCGGAACGGTGTAGATTTGTATACGGAACAGACCCACATACATACATACATACCCACATACAGACTTTCACTTTTATATATAAGATATGGTCGTTATAATAAACGATATCTAACGTTGACAACACATTATCTTAGAGAATCCTAGTTCTCTCTTACTATACAACTTGAAATTAGTTATTTACAAAGTTTCTCAACATAAAAATTTGCTAACACTCATTAGCGTTCATATACTGCACACAAATCGTCTTAGATAGGTTTCTTTACGTTATCGATCAAATGCAATCAACTGGCAAAGGTCAACTGTACGTTTCTATGCAACTCCGGGTTTAATAAGGTTTAATTATGGTATGAATGACAAGAGTAGACAATCGTTCTCTAGTTGCCTTCCGCTCAAACCTTCCTGTCATCACAGCTAAAACGTTACTTCACATGAAATGGAATTCTTGTATACAACGACTCTTATCATGATCTATGCCTTGTTCTTATCAAAAGAACTATATTTCTTTGACTTCCCTTAAAATGCGGAAACACCTTCGCACGAGCTCAACACAGGTCTACATCACCTCATATAACACTATATATTGTGCCCAATTAGACACGGCTGACTGGCATCGAACCGGGGTCTTTATCACAAGGAAGACCAGGCTCATGGTTCTGCGCAGAATCGAATCATTGTCTCTGAGGGGAACAGCCACAGTGAACCCGAGGAACTATGAGTTATAACTGCATATAATTATAACAGCATGATTTCACGGCCAGAACGAGAATATTATAGCTTTAAAGGTGGATTATTGCAGAAAATACAAGCCTATGCTAAGAGCTCAAGAAAGCGAGCCAGCTTGACATTTTGACAAAGCGAAGTTGAAAGTGGGTGGAGTAGACGTGGCGCCTATGCACTACTTTCGGCGTGGCTGGAGGGTGAAGGCCGTGATTAACGACTAAGAAAATCCCCCTTCAACAAGGCGAAACAGTGGAGTGGGGGTGGCCGCCCACAGAAATTAATTAATTACGGCCAAATGGAGCAATGAATTGAGATGAAACTTACACCCAGATGCATGTATTCTAGGAAAGATAATTTAGGAGTGTTTTCACGCCTAAATTAAAGCCTGCATCTATAAAGGAACCTATGCACAGACCTAATCCGCGGCAGAGGCAGGATTTGTAAGGTCGCAGAGGGGAAGAACCGGGGTAGCATCATGACGCCGTGGAAGAAAGCAATTAATTATAATTAATTGGCCAAAGCAATTGCCTGCACGCGAGTGAATTTGGAACCTCCATGCATTGAAGAATAAGGATCATACTTCACTTTGTCTGAAAATGTATTATTTTAAGAAGAGAGTCACTCCTGGAAATCCAGTGAACTATTTTTCATCGGGAAGCATTATATGGGGAGAAGCTGGAGCGGAGAGTCAGTTCGACTTGACTCAACTCGTGTGGTGACACTCTGTCGGAACACGCAAGAATGAGCGCGGAATTTATGAAGTATTGACGCTCAAATGTACTTTCAGTGAAGAATGAAAGGCGCATCATGCAGCTTAATAACAGTAATTCTGCATCATATAATAATTAGTCTACAGCAGACGTATAAGCAACAGTATACGCTAGTATAGAATCAGTACAGCGTAGAAATAATTTAGGATGAGGTTTACAGACAATGAACATAACCACAGGAAGTGTTATCATGGGTAAAATAAAACATACTATTGTAATGAACACTACAGTTACGGGAGCCTGGGAGGCATCATAAGTAGTTGTGACCTAGGATTGAACACATTTGCAGTAGAGGAGACATAAACTGTAGGTGACGGGAGACGAACACACACACGCAAGATAGACTTTCAAGGAGACCAGCGATTGTCAGGAGTTAGCTGCATCGCATCTCTGAGGTCAGGCGATAGTGGGAATCCGATCAAGGATCCGTGTGTGAAAATTGTGCGAAAATTATGTATAAAAGTTATATTACAGTGATCTTTAAAAGTGTTTATGTTTATATGGTAAACGAATGTGTATTGTGTTTAAGTGAAAATGCCAGTAGTGAAAAATATAATTACCATGTGTAAAGTCTATACAATGTGTCGTGTGAAAAATATCATGATGGCTTAAAACAAGCATTATGGCAGGCGAAGGGCTGGCGTGCTGGACCAACCCAGCTAAAATGAAAGTGAGTACAAATTTAATATGTTGATATGATTTAATAGCTCACCATACAACGAAGCATTCCCTCAATGATTAAGAATTAACAGTCATTTGTGTACGAGATCACATCCCTCGTATTTTGGTAAAAATATGGCTTATGTTATTGTGAAAAGTAAGAAAGAAAGTTAAATATCGAGATAAAGAGAGCTTTTCAGTGTCATTGAAATGTTAAATAAATGTTTTATTATGGTATATTCTACAGGGTTGTATCTGAGAGCCATTAAGATAGTTAATGTATGCCAGCAAATTTATTCTTGTTTTGGAGCTACGTACAACTTTGGCTTATGAGTAAATGTATAGAGGACGTGAGTGCTTTAAGAATTGAGTCATCTGTAAGAAATATTGTTTGAGCCGCGATCAGCGAGCATGTAACGTAGAATCAAGAGATTTACGTCAATAAGTTGCGGGAATCATCCGAAACTAGTTCGCGCGTTGTCGAATCTAGTAGGCAAAATCTTCGAAGCTACGATATAGTATTGCCTTAGAGCATACATGTGTATTCGCAACAGAGTTGGGACAGAGTCTGTCTGTATCCACTGTTAGCAGAGTCTTCGCCACCAGGGATAACTGCTAGAGACCCTTGGTAGGCCGATATATTAATTGATCTGCCCTTAGAGGTAAGACAAATGGTTCTTCGTGTAGGAAACGTCGATGTCCTCTGGTTATATGCATGCCGTCCAGTGAGATAACAGTGAAACTCACCTGAGATGCGCGCAAAAGCCACTGATTACGACCACAGAACGGCAAAGCTCTTTCGTGATCCATCCCTTGCCTTGAATAGTAATTAGGAGCCGAAATGAGCCCATTAAATACTCTAAATGTAGGTATTAAATAAATAGATTGACTCAATTCGTAAGGACACGACCCATTCAGGGTACCTCTAGCACAGCTGCACCAGTGAGTGAACACTTGACCATGCGGGGAGTCAGGCGGGGTAGCAGGTACAGTCCACTAACCCGGCAGCCATCTTGCCGAGGACGGCCCATGACTAATCCATTGTTCGCACGAAAGGAAGTCAATAGACCTGATCCTTTTATTTTAAGATTGTAGTGGGACACTGAAGAATCTCGATATTTCGAAAAGTAATTAAGATATGCTTGATATGATGATATCAATTGTATTAGATACACTATTTCCATACACAGGCAATGTTGGAATGAAGTAATCGGATAACATTTGGCCCAGTTATTCTTTGAGGAGGAATTAACTGTACCAAATAAATAGAAGCATTTTTGTAAAGAGTATTTACCCAGTTCACACAAATTTATTCATGCGGGTAGCGTAATTTGAATGAGATGACACGTTTGTAACGATAATGTTTTGACCAGACCCAGAAAATCGTTGTATGGTGAAGCTATAAAATATCTATATCTATGTGTATTTTGGATGGGAAAGTGTACCACTTCAGCGTTTGAAACTTATCGGAAAGGAATACGATTCGCACGGGACAACACTTATTAAACAAGGCATAAGCTAATGAATTAATGTTATTTAACGTAAATGTCCCGTGTAAAACGGATAAATGTTTAATAATTGCAGATTTAATGTCAATTAAATATAATTTGTGTTTTTTGTGTTGTGATATTCCAATTTGTGTTAAATTGTGCCTCGTGAAGAACAATATGGACACTCGCAAATGTCAAAGAGTATCAACAATAGGATGTTCAGGATAGACACGAGTGCGGTGGAGCACCAATCTTGAGGAGAAGAGACTCACAGATAATTTTGATTTTTGTTGTGGGAAATAAATGTAAAGTATTTTTTTTTTTGTGTTTTGTTGTCTTGCCATGAATTACTACCATTAAATGTTATACTTAGGAATATGTTGTTTCTTTTAAGTAGAGTAGTCACCTGACAGACTCAAATCCTGAATATGTGCTCGTATAGTGGGTTGAACGCCCCATACCTCGAAAGACCGTGAGTTAGCTGGGATAAGAACACATGTTCCATATGATGACGAATGGGTACAATATGGCATAAACAATTATCATCCACTATGTTAAACAATAACCAAAAACGGATTAATTGTTATTAACATTTCTTCTGTGGGAACCTCCTGCAATTAACGGCTTTACCATCAGCGTCGTCACACTCGACTACTGATCTGAAATTATACATCCTTTAGTTCTTCAAATAAAACTTCCAACAAGAACGAACGACTTTAGACTGTCGTGATTGACCTCCTAGAGTTTACTACACAATTAGATAATTAATTGTAACTCGTCTGTCACAAATATATTGTAATAAAAATATTAATTCTGTTTCATCTCACTTGTCAAACTTAAAATTGCACGTCGTTGCAATATCAGGTCTACATTATGACGTGATATTACACAAATAGTGTATAAATAACCCACATGTTATTTATAGTGTCAAATAGACTTCGATCTTGACCGGGATAAACTAGCTTTGAATTCCGAGCCAAAGATTTAAATAATCTTCTATCAAAAGATATTTCCTCAAACAATTAATTGAATAAAGCTTTCAGCTTTACAAATAATGTAAGGATTGTCAATTTCGCAATGTCTTTCCATTCTACACGAAGAATGTCTATGTGTATTTAAGACTTCAGTCATATTTAAACGACTAGTATTTGCTACATCGCCGTAAAGTTTATATACAATAATGATATGACAATATCATTCGATGTTTCTTCTGCTCTTGAAGTTGATACATTAAAGTGCCCAAATTAAATTACTAAAATAATTTAATTTGCAACTATTACACAATGTCTGAATCCTTGTTCAAAATAAAAATTAAAATTCAATAGTCAATACGACTAGTCTTCTATAAGGAAATCTGATTCCTCAAACAAAATTTTAATGTCAGTTCAACAACTGATCCGTAGAATAAAATTTAAAAATAGATTACAATCATCTCTAGTAATCTTGAAGCATAAAAATCTTAGCACACATCTGAAGTGTAAATTACATGGGAACACTGAAATACATGAAAAATGGAGTAAGGACGTCGGCTCAGAATGTCACTAATCAAGCTCTATACTACAAGTAAATGACACTGCTACCTTATATATTGGGCGATAACTTGAAGATCAGGGTAAGTATTTACACAATACTTGAGGTGTTTCCTCAGTCCAATATACTGAGATGGACCTCCATTCGAACCTCGGAACTGCGTCCTCGGATTTGGGAAGCCATTCCCTCTCCGGTATTCACCAACCTCCGTCTGGTATCGAATGACATCATTCTGGCATATGCTTCTGGTTTTGCTGGGATACCCTAGCATCTTGACCATCATCTTCTTTAGAATCTTCATTCTCCGTCGCAAATATGTATCAGCATCATTGTTGAGTAATAATTTTTAGAAATATTCATGTAGGTGGTGAATGAATTATTTCAATTGATAATCGTTGTTATATTAGTATTTGTAGACTGACGAAAATGTACAAGGTGTAACGAACACTACGTCTGTATTCAACAATACGTTGTCTATCGAAGCTCCATTGTTGTATCTTGACTCTGCATCAAATATGTCTCTGGCGCATGACTACTTAGTCCATCATCTCAACAATATTAATAATGTTGAATGAAACTAATCGATGAATATTAATAGTCATTATAATAATGTTTGTTTGCTGCGCCAATGTTAAAGTTCTCCACTGCTGTTCACTTGAACTATGTTCGCTAAATTCACCCTGCAACAAAATTGTTATTCTGCTTCTATTTCCAACACATTTTAAAAATTGTCTTTACAGGCTTATTACGTCGAAGTAGTTTCAAATAAAGCGCTCGACTTTTAATAGAATGTAATATTTAACCTGTACTATCTATTTATTCACTTGGCTGAAGTTTATTATCAATTATAAATGAGATATCCAAATTCCATTACTCCTCTCAACTTCGCCTATAATGCTAGCACGGGATAACGTATCGTCTCCACGAGTCGTCTATCGCCGCACTCTGACTAAGGCTTTCGGATCTCCATTAACCCAACAAGCACTTCCTCTGTCTTCAAAGTCTGCTAGAATAAGAACCTCGATGCTTAGATCTCCCTCTCCAAGTAGAAATTTTGGCGGTCATATCAATCTCCCACCATAATATTAGCGCGTAGATTACCAATGCTTATTACTGCGTATATTAACCGTTCTGCGGCGTTTAAAGTATCAAACATATTTTCTTTTAATTTCCTCTTTATTAACAATTTAAAAAATCTCCATCTAACGGCCTAAATGCATAATTTCTTCAAATTATGTAGTTGAAGTTAATTCCGTCTTCAATAAGACCTCTTCTCATTGGCTCTGGGCTGGTATCCAATAGCATAATTTATAACAATATTTCTTATATTATATGGATAATTCACTGTTGCTATGCTGATTTCAACCTTCTAGAAACTTCCGTTGCGCAACATACCACGTGATCGGGCTCTCTTACTGCCTTGAGCTTGTAACACGACTCACTTGTGTCACACTTCCAGGATTTATATTTGCTGGTTACATTTTATCATGGGGACGGAAAATACTCTCATTTTGTCCCAAAATAATTCAATTTCCGGGGGCATTCTCCCTTCATCTCAAGTTAAAAACAGTTGCTAAATTGTTTTAATCATTCTAATTCAAAACTTTTGATATGTCACTTGAACTCGAAAATTGAATTATTTTTAGCTTACTTTCTTATGATGAAAAATGAAAATCCACAGCCTGCTTTCTTATGATACTTATTTAAATTCATAGCATTGAATTTTCCTCTTCTCTTCTCCTCTTCATCCATCAAAGTCTTCTCCTATTCTTCTCTTCTTCAACGTCTTCTTCTCCTTGTTCTCTTCTCCTCTTCTTCTATTGTTCTTTTCTTGGTTCTGTGCTGCAGTATATTCTCTTCTCTCTTCTACTTCTTTCGTTCAATATTTATAGTTCCTCCGTATTGAACCCGATGGGGTTATGCTGACTGGAATCGAACATGGTTCTCAGAGACTGTGATCTCAGTAAAAAGGTTCCGCCAGGAAGCGAACCAGAGATCTGTACAGGGAGTTTCTTGGTAAAAAACCCCTCGAAAGAGACGTATATTTAATCACTGGTGTGATTTTTGATGAAATGGCATTATTTGTTAAAATAATGTAGGAAATAATGAGCAGATTATATCATTATAAGACGATTTGGTGTAAGCTATTGGGAGTTTGAAGCACAGAGGAGGGCAGAGCTGACATTTACTAATCGGCCCAGAATTGTGGGTTGGTCTCAGTGGAGCCACGTCCATCTCTGTCACCCCATTATGTCGTCTGGAGCAGGGGAGAGGCCTGAAAAATGACACAGTTATTCCCCGACGGAGAATAGATTTGGAGGAGGGGCGGAGAAATGCCCAGAAGAATCATTGATTACTCGTGATTGGAGTAACGAATCGAGATGAGAGTTGCACACAGGTGAATATCTTGGCAAGAAGATAATTTTAGAATCTTTTACCTGCGAAATTGGTGCATATTTAGTGATGTGCGTAAGGACTGTGAAGCGACCATTGTTCGCGGAGGGATGTGAAGATGTTGACGGGGAGTTCCCGGTTAGGTAGCGTCCCACGCCATGGAGAAAGGAATTAATATTAATTAATTGAACGAGCGATTCCTTTGCACACATATAGTTTTGGGACCTGTGAAGAGAGAGGAACACAATGATCATGGTTTGAAGACCTGAATCATGCTGTGAGAGGAGCGAAGATTACGCGGGAAGATGTTGCTCTACTTTCTGTGGAAATCCGATATAAGGGAGTAGACCCCAGGAGGAGTTCTCACTTGAATCTCAGTCCTACTCTGTTACTCTGTTACTCAGTTACTCAGTTGAACCTCAGTCCTACTCTGTTCTCTCAGTGTTACTCTGTTCTCAGTTGAAACTCACTTGAAGCCCAGTTGTAAGCCAGTCGAGACGCAGCCAATCTCAGTCTACATGCCGCCAAGCGCAGTTACAGCCAGTTACAGTTTTACTCAATTGTCAATTGTAGCACAATGGAAAAAAGTTGCAATCAGTATGCAGCAAATATGCAGCAGTACGAGACAGCGTGTAAGCCGCAGACAGAAGTCTTCAAATAAGTTACGTGCAGTCTTCGAGTGAAACTTCAGTCAGCTACAGCCAGGTTGAAGCAAGTTCGTCAAGGCAAAACGCATGACGGATCTATTCATCAAGACGCCGAACACAGACTGGTATGTGTAAAAGAAACAGTAAACATGCTTGTATGAATAATAGTCGTGATACAGGCATAATCAGCCGCACGAACTATGACGTGTTCAGTTATGAAGCACCGTATAGACTAACGGTAGCATTATTGTATATAATTATTTGTGAAAGTGTTGAACTTTATTAAGCGCAGTGTGTATTGTATTAACTAATCGTATATGTGTAACTACGATAGAATGCGCTAAAGAAACTTTACTAAGTGTTTGGTATTGCCATGAGAGTACCAGATGTTAACGCTCATGTTTGGGAGCCAGCGTATTGATGTAACGCAGGACACTTACTGTAGGAGTAATGATCGTCACAAAAACTGTTGGGGAGTTCCGAGAGCAGATAACCAGACTTTCAATCAGGAGTTGATAACGTAAGATGCCGTCGACACCTGCAATTTCGATCTCTGCTAGGGAATTTCAGCATTGAAGTGTGTATAAAGTGACGAGTGTTCAGTGTAATGTATATGTAAAAATATCATTTAAAGTAGTGTCTGATGAAGTGTTTTACATGTTTGGGGAGTGATAACTTCATGAAAGGTATGCAACGTGTCGTGTTGGTGATAGAAATGTATAATCAAATGTGTGTAAACAAGAAAAATATGTCGCGTTAAACCCATTATGGCGGGCGACATGGAAGAATATGATTGGTTGGAGCCACCTTAGATGCCTATAGAGATGTAAGTACCCCACAAATTATGGTTATAATTATGTAGAAGTATGGACCGATGCATGTCTGTGATTCCGTAAAGGTACTGTGAATTCCTTATAGATGCCAGTAAAAGTCAGTTAGGAGGCTGATCCTCCATGTTTAATCAGTAATGAGTTGATTTTTATAGAGTTGAAATGATGATTTGCATCATTAAGTGGAGTAATTATTCCCACTATGAATTAAGAATGGCAATCAGTTATGTAAATGTAACGAACGCGATTGTTCGAGTTTAAAACGTTTAGCTATGTCGGAAATTTTGGTAATTTATATGAGAATAATAATAAATAATGATTTGGTCATTTATGTCAATGAGATTTATAATAATAATGGTAAATTACGATTTTGGTCATTTATGTCAGTGAGAAATGATGATAATAATAATAATGGTTATTAAGAGTATGAATGAACACAGCAGGAAACAAATAAATGTTGTAAGCGAGAATTATTAACGCTAAGTGCAAGACTTATCAATCTAAGCAGGAAGATGTTACAATGAGATTACATTTCAGTAATTATGGAAAGAAGCTTTATATCAGAATATTGCATATATTCAGTAATGATACCAGTAATGAAAGAGCTTTTAGTGGATTGAATTTGCAGCTTAATTGAGAAGCTTATAGAGTAAATGTTAGATTTCTCTTAATATAATAGGTCGGTGTGTCGTAGCATGGAGCATTAGGGGCCAGATAGTCTATTCTACGTATGAATTCTCCTATGTCGTGGACATTGTTGGAGACATTATTTGCCAGAGTTTTAGTGAATGGACCCTAACTCTGAAGAAAAGGATTGAAATGTGTTCCGGGCTGGAATCTTGTAAGAGTCGAGGAAACAAGGACACCTCGCAGCTCTATGATTTCCCGAGAACTTATGATGAGTTATTTACGCTCGTGGGCAGCGAAAACTCATGGCGACAGTGGTTTTGTGCGCCTATATTATACTTGAGACATCGGTCAACCGCCAGGCTCATGCATTACGAACCCCGAACCTTCATGTTGAATGGACCCATGTGAGGCCATTAATTAATCATTATCCTCGACGTAGGAATAATTACAAAAGCTCATTCAATACCTGTTGGCATAATAGTCAATTAAGATCCTTTGGGAACATGTGTGCCGGTTAGGACACAGTATTTGTCTTGTAAATCTCCACTGCTTAGAGAGGGAAGCTTTCAAACTTTTAGAAAGGTCGAGATAATTGGTGGAACGACCCATCCCACTTTCTATTGTGTAGCGATTTCTTTAGCCGAGGGTCGGTGCCAACCACTCGAACCGCTCAGGCAAGTTATAAAGGGAAGAGATTCTAGACCTTGTTAAAATGACATATAATGCGAGATTGTTATGTTGAGTATTATAGCCATGTGGTTTGTGAACGCATGGATAATTATAGTTCATCCGGATGGTTCATTAATTTAGCTATCTGACGAATAGTTACATGATATATTTGTACTGTCACTGGAACCAAGTCATGTAGTTGGTTACTAGATGCCAATCGCCATGAGCGCGAGGTAGTCTATTGTACAATCCGACATAAGCTATAACGTTACGTTTTATCTAGGAATCACAGACAGCATGCGGTGAAACCATATAATTGAAGGATATGTAGGGGGTAGCTTACATAATTATGGAGTTGCACGGTGATTTTGGTGCAACGTCCAAATAGGTAAATGCATGCAAAGCATTTCATTGGTGAGAAGAAAAATATTAAAACACGCACGGCACACATAATTGTTTAACATAAAGAGATTTAAGGAATAATCCTTGTTGTAATCTTAAAGAAGGCACATTGTATGACTGTTATGTTAATGGACAGTGTGTTTTGAAGTCGTAGGTGCATCAGCGCACTAGTATATCCTTGTGAAGTTCACAGAAGGGTAAAGCATTATGGCTAGGTATGACCTTGTTGTGATTTCATATTTGTTTATTTGTGGATTGTGGAAGTAAAAATTTTGTTTGCTTTTATTTTATGCTTTTTGGGTATTGTTTTGTGTTTGAAGCCATGATTTATTTTAATGAATTAAAGTTTTAGAATAGAGTTGTGCTTTATCATTGTAGAGTTGATACCTTTTAGCCTCAAATCCAAAATATGCACTGCAAAATTGGGGTTACCGTACACGCCTGAGAGCTGATGCTAGTTGGAGGCGGATGCATATTATCCAACGAGATTACTCACATGGGTACATGGGATTTGATGTCCTATACTGTGATTTGAGCTAAAGGTACGACTAAAGTCGGTCAGATTTAATGCACACAACTCTATTAAAGTAAGAATTAACGAAGTAGGGTGTGACCGCTCCTAATCCATAGCTAAGTTCCGATACGTATATATAAATTTTGATAGATTGTGCTTATTCTCTACTCATTTATCATGGCCCAAGCAGCGTGGGACGGTATTAACTCTTTATGGAACCGCCTGCGTCAGTGCAATATGAGCGATGTTGGCATTGCACGAACCGGGCAACGATAGATAGATATTAATTTATCATGGCGTGGCCCAAGTGGGGCTTTCGGCAGTAAAAACCACTCCCTGAACAGTTTTTATAGTAAATTAAAATACGGCCGATGTCCTACTAATACCACGACCCTCTGATATTAATTTATCATGGCGCCCAGAATACGTGGAACTTATGGGATTTAGGGAAAACCCATAGATTTTTTATGGTATTTCATGGGGAAAACCATAGTAATTGTTTTGCCTCAAACTGTGTTTGAGTGATTTTTGAATTCAGTAGGCTTTTTGAGGTAACGCAGAATCTCTCTATTGAGAAGAGAATGGCCTAAGGGTACGAGCGTTACATACCCAATCCACAATCTACCATAATATTATCAGGTTTTGTACGACTTCACAATATGTGTGCAGTGTTTGATGTTTCTCTTCAAAACGTATCCACATATTTTTCCAGGAAGCCTGCCTGCATATTTAAGTGTGTTATTGTAAAATGCCAGGTACGGAGGAGATCTTGCAAGTTATTGCAGGACTGAAACAACATTTTGATGCTGCTAACGAGCAGAACAAACTGGAAACCAAAGCTTTCCAGGATAGTATAAATGCTCGTTTAGATGCCAATCAGGTTGCAATGAACAATAACCAGATTGAAATAAACAACCGTTTAGAGGCAAATAAGGTTGAATATAAAGATGAATTAAACAATAAGTTAGGTCAAATGCAAGAAGTCATTAAGACCGAAGTAACAGATACTGTTGTAAGCATTGTATCGGAAATGCAGGTAAATACTGACAAACGTTTCGAGGCCATAGAAGCCAAACTTGAGGGTAATTTGCAAGCGTGTAGGCATGCTCAGGAGCAAACCAACAGTAAATTAGAGGCGTTGTCTAACGATATTAAGGATATTCAGATCCAAAACGAGGCGAATCTCGAACGCCAAGCGAAACAGTTCGCAGAGTTTACGAAAACAGTAGACCAGAGATTAGAGGAGAACGACTCCAAATGGGATCAGAAATTGAAAAGCTACGCTAGAGCAATTAACGGTGACCTCAAGAAACAGGACCAGAATATATTAGGTCAATGCCAGGAAATAGGCGAAATTAAGGCTATCGCTCAGGAAAGTAAGGAGCTGGTAGGCAACGTGAAAGGTCAGATGGGTAAAGTTCATAAAGAACTGGACCAAGTGCAAAGTGATATTGTCATAGTCAATAAAAGACAAGAGGAAAACAGAGGCGAGATCACCAAGGTCCGGAATGAATTGTCTAAAGTCAATGGACACATTCAAGATGAAATTAAAGGTCTGAGAGAAGAACTCGAAATAAGAGAAGGCCAGAAAACAGAGGCAAGCGACAAGACCCTTGCTCAAATTAAAGAGGACGTAGAGGATGAAATATCCCATATCAAACAAAGTCTGAAAGAAGACAAGGTGAAAATTTTTCAAGTAGCCGAGGAAAACCGAGATAGGCTTACAAGAATAGAGAAAGAAGTCATTACTCGCCTAGAAAGAGCAGAAATGCGCCATAACCAAATGGAGACTAGGATAATAGCACAGGAGGAGACACTTCTGAAATATCCTAAGTCAAGTGAAGGCAGCATAGAGGATATAAGAAAAACAAGGTGGGCAGACCTAGAAACCCAACCTATAAGCAGGAACGCTGCAGGCGCAGGAGAAAGTCCTTACATGACGCCAGGTGTACCAATTGCGGCATCGACGCCACATGAAAATGCGATGCACACCCAGGTGATAAACGTCATTAGGGCAAGCGAAGAAAAACCTAGGAAGTTTTCAGGTAGTCACTGTAGTATGACACCAAAATATTGGTTAAAGGAAGTGACTGAATATCTCAATGATGCACGAATACCGCAGGAGCGTAGGCTACGTGCTATAGAGAAGTTAACAGAGGGGGAGTGCGCATTATGGTTTCGCAGCTTCCGTTACACTTTTGATACTGTTGAGGAATTCCGCGAGGCATTCTTGAAAAGATATTGGGACGCCGCGACTCAGCAGAATTTACGGCTGGATTTGTATGCCAAAAAGTACAGCACGAACAACCCGACGAAGTACGCAGAATTTTTCATATCGCAGATGTGTCGTTTTAAAGAGCTGGATCAAAAACCTAGTGAACTGGAGCTATGCATTGCTATCGCCAAACAGCTTCCATACGAGATCCAAAGGCTACTAATCTCGGCTAATGCGAAAACGGCTATGGAAATGGAGACAGTTCTAAGGCAACTGGACCTCACCACAGCAAATACTATGCGTCAGAGTCGAACCGTGGAACAAGTCCACGTGACCAACACACAGACTGACCAACAGCAAGCTCCAAGGAACAACAAGGCCACGAGCACAGAAACTTTAGATTCCTATGGACGGCAATGGGAACAGGAACCCAGAAAATGGCAGTCAAGGTACAAAGGAAATGCTAATAAAGCAGGAAGAGGTCGAAGTTCGTGGAATAAACACGATAACAGGGGCAAACCGTACCATAACAATGGAGGTAATAATGGCCAGGAAGGCAATAATAGAAATTGGAGACCCCAAGAGAGAAGAAATAACTTCGATGACGAGGCAGAAGAGCGATATCATGCTTCTTTGCGATACCTCGAAGAAAGGGGAGATGAGCCCCAGAAATCACAAGTCCGCTGGCAAGAAGTCATGCAGAACAGGACATCGCCAGACAGATATGGAGATGGAGCTAAGAGTTTGGAACTACAGCGCAGCGAACAGGAGAGAAGGAACTCCAAAGGGGCGGGCGCTGAAGAAAAAAAAAACGCCAAAATTAGAAGAGCTCGAGACTGATGGATGGAAGTCTATTAACATCATCAATTGGATAGCCAAACCAGAAGAATTGATTGAGGATACAGGAGGACCACAGGTCATGGTCAAGAGAGAATTGCCTATTATAATTGTGAGAGTGGCAGGATTAAAAGTCAGAAGTCTGCTAGACACAGGATCAACAGTGAGCCTGATGACACAAGCTCTATATAATGAAATAGCCCGGAGAGAGAACATTTTGAAGATACCGATCTCCAGTGTCAAAATTAAAGGGGTAATTCCAGACAGAACAATGATATGTAAATACCAGGTATTCCTAGATTTACAGATAGGAGGCTCTATTTTCTCGCAGAGTTTTCTGTTAGTAAACAAACTACCTTATAACCTACTTATTGGGGCAGAGTTTATAAGGGAATACAGAGTGATAATTGACCTAGCACAGGACAGGGTTATGTTCCATGTGAATGAAGAAGCTGAAGGCTTAGAGGTCGCACTCAATGAAATTGAACCAGGATCCAGTGAACAAGTATGGCATACATACAGAGATGTGGCTGATGAAGAAGTGTTAGCTATGGAGCAGTTAGAAGCGGAGCTCAAAACACTAGCCACAGACTTGGAAAAAGATCTGGAACCCAAATTGGAAGAATACATTTCGGAGAAGCTAGAAGAAGCGAAAATTGGGCTAAAAGAGAAGGAAAATTTAAAGCAGTTATTGCTGGAACAGAAGGAAGTCTTTGATTCGAGACCTGGTCGGATAAAGAACTTCACTTATGCTTTTCAAGTCAGTGATTGGACACCATTTAGGCAGAAACCCTACCCTATAGCTGAAAAGCATTATGCTAAAGTGAAAGAGGCAATTCAGGAGATGTTGGAGGCCGGTGTTATTGAGAAAACACCTACGCCTTATGTAAGTCCATTGGTAATTGTACCAAAGACAGACGGATCTGTCAGAGTCTGCTTGGACCTGAGACGCTTAAATTTGAGAGTTATTCCGGAATTTGACCAAGTGCCACCTATTAAAGAGATCCTCAGGAAGTTTAAAGGGAAAACTATATTCTCAAACTTGGATATCACATCCAGTTTCCACCATCTTGAATTAGAGAAGAAAACTAGTCTGTTGACAGGATTTATGTTTGATCAACATACATTCACATTTTTAAGGCTACCTTTTGGGTTGAAAACAGCTGGTTCAGCCCTGATAAGAGCGTTAGATCGCAATCTATCAGATGAGGTTAAAGAGAGTACCATCAGATATGTAGACGACATTCTACTCACATCAGAATCTCTGGAGGAGCACATGAGAGACCTGAAGAAGTTGCTAGATGACCTTCGAGAGGCTAACTTTAAGGTCAATATCAAGAAATCGCACTTCTGTCAGAGGGAAGTTAAATTCCTAGGGCATGTTATTGATGCAAGTGGAGTGAAGCCTAATCCAGATAAATTGGAGGTAATTCGGAATTTCCCTCGACCCACGAAAGTAAAGCACGTCGGACAGTATTTGGGAGTGATTGGATTCTTTTCGAACCACTGCCCAAACTATACTGCGACAGTAGCACCACTGCAGGACCTATTGAAGAAAGGCGGCAGATGGAATTGGACGGAGCAATGTCAGGAAGCATTCGTGAGGTCAAAACAAATGCTTTTGGAATATGTGAAACTGGGATACCCAGATTATACCCAGAAGTTTATCATACAGACGGATGCATCACTTATTGGGATTGGAGCGATGCTATTCCAGGAAAATGTTGACCAGCCTGAGAAGAAAGTTTTTATCGCCTTTATCAGCAGAAGACTGAGAGCCCATGAGAAAAATTACACGATCACAGAGATAGAATTGCTCGCAATTTTGTACGCGTTGCAATCGTGGCACAAACTCGTGTACGGCTTCCGAATAGTCCTGAGAACAGACCATAAAGCTTTAACATTTTTGTTAAAGACAGATTTGTCTAGTCAGAGATTGACAAGATGGTCCCTGTATATCCAGCAATTTAATGTGGAAATAGAATATTGTCCAGGGAAAGAGAATGTAATACCGGACATATTAAGTCGTTACCCTAGAGAAGAAGAAGTACTAGCGGTCCAGATTGAGAATCGAGATCAGAAGACGTTGGATGACTTAAGGAACATTACCAACCTACAACGCGAAGACCCATGGTTGAAGATGATAATCGATTACTTTGAGGGACGTTTAGCAAGGGGAACTGCGATATACAGAGAGGCGGAGGCATTGGCAACAGATTATGTATGGTATAATCAGATATTACACAAGTGGGACGATGTGGATCACACACGTCAAAGGATTGTAATTCCTGCATCTTTGCAGAGGAGATTAGTATGGCTAGCCCACAGAGCATTTGGTCATCCGGGGATTGATAAAATCTGTGCTCTGTTGAAGGAAGCATTTACTTGGCCAAAATTGAGAGAAACGGTGAGAAATGCTATTAGAACATGTGATCTTTGCCAAAGGGTAAAGCCGAATCCCTTTTTAATGAGGCAACGACCTATCCCGTTATTACCAGAGAAGCCAAGGCAGCTATTGAGTATCGACAACTTTGGACCATTGCCTAGAGCACGTAGAGGCAATAGACACATTTTTGTAGCCATGGATGTATTTTCGAAAATGGTGGTGTTGTGCCCCATTCAAAAGACAAGTTCAAAACAGGTCTTGAAGCGCCTGAAAGAGAGAGTTATTCCGATTCTTGGGAAGCCGGATAACATTCTCTCGGACCACGGAAGTTGCTTTACTAGTGCAGAATTTCGTCGAGAACTGGAAACTCTAGGAATTAGGCAGATTTTATCTACCATTCGCCATCCTGAGGCAAGTCCCGTTGAAAGAGTAATGAGAGAGATCCAGAAATACATGAAGATCTACTGTTCTGAAGCGAATTGGCGTTGGATTGAATTTCTAGAAGTCATTGAATACTGTATAAATAATACTGTACATGAGGCGACAGGTCAGGTTCCCGTTACTCTACATCTGGATCAGAGACCAGAGAGACCGTGGAATGGTGTTATTCCATTACCAGTAGACGCACAGCTCGGTAGAGAATTGAGGATCCAACGAACCTCTGAATATCTCAAAGCACAGGCGGAGAGACGTCAGAGAAGGAATCGTGCGAAGAGGTATCATAAACCGCTTCTCGTGGGACAGAAAGTTTTAATTAAGAAACCCGCCAGTTCAGATCCAGAGGCACGGAAGTATAAGAAGTTTAATTTTTCTTACCACGGCCCGTTCGAGGTGATAAGAGACCTCCAGAACAATGCATACAGGTTAAGGCATTTAGAGAATGGAAACGAGGTCGTTATGAACATAGCCAACTTGAAAATTTATTACTCGCCAGAAGAATTCGATGAACCAGAAGAAGAATTAGTAACGCACACCCAACTCAACGTGGAGAGCGGAGGCAGCCAAGCAGGCAGACCTGAATGTTGGAACGGCGAGACGGGACGAGAAGCAGACAGTTTACCCAGTGTAAGCGGAGAGCAGAAAGAATGCCAGTGTTTGCAAGAATTCTATGAAGAAATGGTCAGAATGGCTAGAGAGGTTGAGGCTGTAAACGCGACCCTTCGCAGGGAGAATAGACAGCTCAGAAACAAGGCCGAGTGTGGTAGGGGGAATACTACTAACCCACTCGCAGCCAGACAAGGTGAAGGACCCCAGACGTAAACACAGACGGTGGTCGACAGTCAGCTGGTTACTTATATAAGCCACTTGCATTGGACTTTTATAAGTTTTGCAAGGGGAACATGAACCCGATGGGGTTATGCTGACTGGAATCGAACATGGTTCTCAGAGACTGTGATCTCAGTAAAAAGGTTCCGCCAGGAAGCGAACCAGAGATCTGTACAGGGAGTTTCTTGGTAAAAAACCCCTCGAAAGAGACGTATATTTAATCACTGGTGTGATTTTTGATGAAATGGCATTATTTGTTAAAATAATGTAGGAAATAATGAGCAGATTATATCATTATAAGACGATTTGGTGTAAGCTATTGGGAGTTTGAAGCACAGAGGAGGGCAGAGCTGACATTTACTAATCGGCCCAGAATTGTGGGTTGGTCTCAGTGGAGCCACGTCCATCTCTGTCACCCCATTATGTCGTCTGGAGCAGGGGAGAGGCCTGAAAAATGACACAGTTATTCCCCGACGGAGAATAGATTTGGAGGAGGGGCGGAGAAATGCCCAGAAGAATCATTGATTACTCGTGATTGGAGTAACGAATCGAGATGAGAGTTGCACACAGGTGAATATCTTGGCAAGAAGATAATTTTAGAATCTTTTACCTGCGAAATTGGTGCATATTTAGTGATGTGCGTAAGGACTGTGAAGCGACCATTGTTCGCGGAGGGATGTGAAGATGTTGACGGGGAGTTCACGGTTAGGTAGCGTCCCACGCCATGGAGAAAGGAATTAATATTAATTAATTGAACGAGCGATTCCTTTGCACACATATAGTTTTGGGACCTGTGAAGAGAGAGGAACACAATGATCATGGTTTGAAGACCTGAATCATGCTGTGAGAGGAGCGAAGATTACGCGGGAAGATGTTGCTCTACTTTCTGTGGAAATCCGATATAAGGGAGTAGACCCCAGGAGGAGTTCTCACTTGAATCTCAGTCCTACTCTGTTACTCTGTTACTCAGTTACTCAGTTGAACCTCAGTCCTACTCTGTTCTCTCAGTGTTACTCTGTTCTCAGTTGAAACTCACTTGAAGCCCAGTTGTAAGCCAGTCGAGACGCAGCCAAGCTCAGTCTACATGCCGCCAAGCGCAGTTACAGCCAGTTACAGTTTTACTCAATTGTCAATTGTAGCAGAATGGAAAAAAGTTGCAATCAGTATGCAGCAAATATGCAGCAGTACGAGACAGCGTGTAAGCCGCAGACAGAAGTCTTCAAATAAGTTACGTGCAGTCTTCGAGTGAAACTTCAGTCAGCTACAGCCAGGTTGAAGCAAGTTCGTCAAGGCAAAACGCATGACGGATCTATTCATCAAGACGCCGAACACAGACTGGTATGTGTAAAAGAAACAGTAAACATGCTTGTATGAATAATAGTCGTGATACAGGCATAATCAGCCGCACGAACTATGACGTGTTCAGTTATGAAGCACCGTATAGACTAACGGTAGCATTATTGTATATAATTATTTGTGAAAGTGTTGAACTTTATTAAGCGCAGTGTGTATTGTATTAACTAATCGTATATGTGTAACTACGATAGAATGCGCTAAAGAAACTTTACTAAGTGTTTGGTATTGCCATGAGAGTACCAGATGTTAACGCTCATGTTTGGGAGCCAGCGTATTGATGTAACGCAGGACACTTACTGTAGGAGTAATGATCGTCACAAAAACTGTTGGGGAGTTCCGAGAGCAGATAACCAGACTTTCAATCAGGAGTTGATAACGTAAGATGCCGTCGACACCTGCAATTTCGATCTCTGCTAGGGAATTTCAGCATTGAAGTGTGTATAAAGTGACGAGTGTTCAGTGTAATGTATATGTAAAAATATCATTTAAAGTAGTGTCTGATGAAGTGTTTTACATGTTTGGGGAGTGATAACTTCATGAAAGGTATGCAACGTGTCGTGTTGGTGATAGAAATGTATAATCAAATGTGTGTAAACAAGAAAAATATGTCGCGTTAAACCCATTATGGCGGGCGACATGGAAGAATATGATTGGTTGGAGCCACCTTAGATGCCTATAGAGATGTAAGTACCCCACAAATTATGGTTATAATTATGTAGAAGTATGGACCGATGCATGTCTGTGATTCCGTAAAGGTACTGTGAATTCCTTATAGATGCCAGTAAAAGTCAGTTAGGAGGCTGATCCTCCATGTTTAATCAGTAATGAGTTGATTTTTATAGAGTTGAAATGATGATTTGCATCATTAAGTGGAGTAATTATTCCCACTATGAATTAAGAATGGCAATCAGTTATGTAAATGTAACGAACGCGATTGTTCGAGTTTAAAACGTTTAGCTATGTCGGAAATTTTGGTAATTTATATGAGAATAATAATAAATAATGATTTGGTCATTTATGTCAATGAGATTTATAATAATAATGGTAAATTACGATTTTGGTCATTTATGTCAGTGAGAAATGATGATAATAATAATAATGGTTATTAAGAGTATGAATGAACACAGCAGGAAACAAATAAATGTTGTAAGCGAGAATTATTAACGCTAAGTGCAAGACTTATCAATCTAAGCAGGAAGATGTTACAATGAGATTACATTTCAGTAATTATGGAAAGAAGCTTTATATCAGAATATTGCATATATTCAGTAATGATACCAGTAATGAAAGAGCTTTTAGTGGATTGAATTTGCAGCTTAATTGAGAAGCTTATAGAGTAAATGTTAGATTTATCTTAATATAATAGGTCGGTGTGTCGTAGCATGGAGCATTAGGGGCCAGATAGTCTATTCTACGTATGAATTCTCCTATGTCGTGGACATTGTTGGAGACATTATTTGCCAGAGTTTTAGTGAATGGACCCTAACTCTGAAGAAAAGGATTGAAATGTGTTCCGGGCTGGAATCTTGTAAGAGTCGAGGAAACAAGGACACCTCGCAGCTCTATGATTTCCCGAGAACTTATGATGAGTTATTTACGCTCGTGGGCAGCGAAAACTCATGGCGACAGTGGTTTTGTGCGCCTATATTATACTTGAGACATCGGTCAACCGCCAGGCTCATGCATTACGAACCCCGAACCTTCATGTTGAATGGACCCATGTGAGGCCATTAATTAATCATTATCCTCGACGTAGGAATAATTACAAAAGCTCATTCAATACCTGTTGGCATAATAGTCAATTAAGATCCTTTGGGAACATGTGTGCCGGTTAGGACACAGTATTTGTCTTGTAAATCTCCACTGCTTAGAGAGGGAAGCTTTCAAACTTTTAGAAAGGTCGAGATAATTGGTGGAACGACCCATCCCACTTTCTATTGTGTAGCGATTTCTTTAGCCGAGGGTCGGTGCCAACCACTCGAACCGCTCAGGCAAGTTATAAAGGGAAGAGATTCTAGACCTTGTTAAAATGACATATAATGCGAGATTGTTATGTTGAGTATTATAGCCATGTGGTTTGTGAACGCATGGATAATTATAGTTCATCCGGATGGTTCATTAATTTAGCTATCTGACGAATAGTTACATGATATATTTGTACTGTCACTGGAACCAAGTCATGTAGTTGGTTACTAGATGCCAATCGCCATGAGCGCGAGGTAGTCTATTGTACAATCCGACATAAGCTATAACGTTACGTTTTATCTAGGAATCACAGACAGCATGCGGTGAAACCATATAATTGAAGGATATGTAGGGGGTAGCTTACATAATTATGGAGTTGCACGGTGATTTTGGTGCAACGTCCAAATAGGTAAATGCATGCAAAGCATTTCATTGGTGAGAAGAAAAATATTAAAACACGCACGGCACACATAATTGTTTAACATAAAGAGATTTAAGGAATAATCCTTGTTGTAATCTTAAAGAAGGCACATTGTATGACTGTTATGTTAATGGACAGTGTGTTTTGAAGTCGTAGGTGCATCAGCGCACTAGTATATCCTTGTGAAGTTCACAGAAGGGTAAAGCATTATGGCTAGGTATGACCTTGTTGTGATTTCATATTTGTTTATTTGTGGATTGTGGAAGTAAAAATTTTGTTTGCTTTTATTTTATGCTTTTTGGGTATTGTTTTGTGTTTGAAGCCATGATTTATTTTAATGAATTAAAGTTTTAGAATAGAGTTGTGCTTTATCATTGTAGAGTTGATACCTTTTAGCCTCAAATCCAAAATATGCACTGCAAAATTGGGGTTACCGTACACGCCTGAGAGCTGATGCTAGTTGGAGGCGGATGCATATTATCCAACGAGATTACTCACATGGGTACAGTATCGTCTATGAGAACCGTTTTCACTGCATTCCCCTTTACTGGTACTCGGTTTGGGATCGATACTGTACCCATTTATAACTTACTAAGACCTGTTGAATCCCACGAGGAGCTCTGGATTGTAGGCTCTGAAACAGCCCGGCTGTAAACACCCCCCAGATCCCACCAACAGGTGAAGGAAGTACAAAGGAGCATATCAACAAACCTAAATTGTGCAGAGACAAGCCAAAATGCGAACAAGGAAAACTAGCTCAGGTCAAAACGTGACACGAGACTCAAACGAGATACGACTAATCTCAGAGAGTAGTGAGAAAATTTAAAAAAGAAAAGGAAACACATTGATCTTCCCGGCACAATTTATGTAGTTATTATGAATTATGACTCTCGGATTGAACTGCTGTAAAATAAAATATTTATTCAGTAAAAATTAATGGTACTGAAAGAATCTCTCACCTGAATATAATACATTAATATACACGTAAATACATATATAATGTTTCTTAATGAAACAAGGTCCAATGGCAACACTCACCATCACTACACCATCTTATTTGGTTAAATTGTACAATAAGGAATCGCCACTGAGGACGCAGTTGAACCTAAGAGAAGGAGCTCAGTTAAGTATGAATATGTTTGCACCGTGTCAAACGAAAATGCAAAATTTGAAAAAGATTACTGAGAAATGGCTGTATTTAAAGAGATCTCTCGAAAATCGCCACAGGTTTAATTAAATTTCATAGATATGAAATTTGAAGTAGACCTAAAGTGAAATCACAGTAAATATCCTAGAGATAATATCTCTGATTGATTTGAAAACAGAACGTCACAAACGTCACTTGATGACGTATTCTAACAAGACGGAAATTAAGAACAACAAGAACCACCATTAAACTCCAACGAAATATTTCACAAACTTTAGTTACACATCAACCACCACTTGTCAGTCACACAGTATTTCTATCGACTTCATTTTATAAGTTTCACAATCATAATAACTCACAGTGATCCAAAAAAAACTTTTCCAGCTTAACAATATATCACGTGGTTCCAATAGTCCACGAGCTCAATTTCACAATCAATTTTACTTCACTAATAACATTAATATTACACCTGATTAACGAGAGAAACCTTTTATATCAGTATTATTCAAGGATCTAATTCCTAAATGGCTTAGCAAAAATACAATTTCGGAAAAAAAAACACCAAGATTTAAACATACATCCTTGAGTTCGGAATCAAATAATCTTTTAGAGTAAATGTCAATCAAGAACCCATCACGAAACCATGATGCTGAAGCATATTATAACGTCAAACGATTTTAATGTGAAGGAAAAATTTACTTGCAGGGAATTACAGTAACACGACCATAACGGTGCAAAAATTTGATAAAATAATCATAATACTAAAACGCAAATCTTCTTCCTATAAGACGGTCTTCCCAACGATTGAAAATTTCAGAAAGTTACGACGAACGGAAAAAACTGACGCAGAAGCAAGAAAGAAATACTAAATCCCAACAAGACATGGATAAACTAGTTCGTCAAACGAACTCAAAAAGAAAAATCTGGGGTCAAGAAAGACAATGATTTATCTGACTTAAAACCCTGTCATCAAATAAACTAATTACACAAACTAATTGGCAACTGGATACAGCAAATGAAAGTGCTCGACTACTACCAAAGATTGTCAGATCTATACCTTAATTTCAGATGATGGAGGGGCGTCAATCGGAACAAAATATCCCGAATCCGGCTTCCAGAAGAATCCTGGCCTTGAGTATAGGGACTCAACACCCTGGCGTCGAACCCAGATTCACGTCTTCCTATGACCACACCCCGGGTGGAACTATGCATCAGATCCGGTATAATCTAGAAGGTCCCACACGAATGATGTAGGCGTAATTCTTCATTGACAATCTTGATATGATAGCATAGAAGTAACTTTAAATTGCTTCCGCGGTTTACGCTCGTCTCATCCATGACTCTGAGTGAGTTACAATTCATGGCGAAGGTTTTCAGAAAATGCTCTAAAAACATATCTGGCTAGATGTACTCCACAATTACATCACTACGTCAGAACTCCACTCGATTATACTGTGCTCCTGTATAACATTTTAAGCGTTCATTGTCGTGGATCGTGAGCACCAAAGTCTTGTTCCTATCGTCGACCGTGTTAGGCTGTGGATAAATATCAAGCAGCGTTTAATTTCCACAGTTCACTCAGTCCTGATTTTTCATGGCGAAAAGCCTGAATAGGATATCAGTAGATCCCAATCGAAACAAGAATAAAGTTTAAACAAACTTAAAGAAGGTTTGAACCATACAGAGAGCCACTCGAGTGCGTATAACGAACTTCACGTACTGTGCTATAATGTGGACACGCCAATCCACGCGAAGCAAATTCCGCCTGCAGCAACTTACGAATCACACTCAGCGAGCGTCGCACACATTGCGGTCCCGCTCTGGTAAGAAAGACAGCCAGCAAGAACAAGAGTCTCTCTCACCGACCTCCCCAGACAACTCACCCCTCCGTCAGCTACTGACGTCACTCGACCTCGAGTCTACCCACAGTCACATGATCCGAACAAGGCAAGAGAGGGCGATGGCCCCTGCGTTACGTCACATCAGAAGTTGTAAACACGGCCCGCTCTGGTACACAAAATACCACCGCGCCATGTAGCGCTCTCTCAGACATCCATAATCGGAAATACAAAAACGGTCACATCCTCCTCCCGACACAGTAAATAAAAGCGAGAATAGCTTTTATTTTAATCATTCAAGATATTCTTAATACACTGGGACGTATTTTGTATCCGTTTACTTGATCTTCTTGAAAAATCGCTTCAGGCTCTTGGAATTATAGCGACCTATAACTTCACTGCCATCTAAACTAGCAATCTTATAGCAGTTGTTTCCATAGGCTTTCGCTACTTTCATAGGGCCAAAATAAAGATATGAGAACTTAGTATAAATCTTACGAGAGACATCTGCTTTAGTATGCTTCTTAATCAATACAAGGTCATTTTTCTCCAACGGCGGCGTGTAACGTCTGCCTCGGGTCCTTCTCTGACGTCTTTCAGCGGCATTCATTAAGCTGTATCTTGCATTCTCTATTCTCTCTTCTATAGAGAGTTCACGATCCTTTGGGACATAATTAAAGACGTTGCTCCAAGGTCTTTCTGGCTTTCTATTCAAATGTACAGTCATAGGGACTTCCGCGATGCTCTCATGAACGGCCGAGTTTAAGCATACTTCCATTAAAGGGACAAATTTTACCCAACTCTCATGTTCCTCCGTGCAATAGATTCTTGCATATTTTGAAATTTCTGGCATCAGGCGTTCCGACGAATTGGACTCAGGATTACCTAATGCTAGAAAAGATATGTTTGATACCCAGTCTTACCATAGCCTCCTTGAAAACGTGAGACGTGAACTGTGTTCCGTGGTCGGATAATAGGGTCTCTGGTATCCCAACTTTTGGAAACACACTGTTCTCTAGTCTGCTCAAAACCTGCGCCGTTGTCGCCTTCTGCATAGGATCCAGCGTTACGTATTTTGAAAATACGTCTACGGTAACCAGAAGAAATTGATTACCTCCCGCGCCCTTCGGGATCGGGCCATAAATATCACAAGCCATTAACTCCCGGGGTCTATAGGGAATAATAGCTCACGGCTCTTCCTTAGATAAGGCGGAAGGATACTTGCTCCTCTGGCACTCTGGGCACGATCTAATTACGTTTGCAATAGATGCGCGCATCTTCTCCCAAATAAAAGCTTCCTGCAACGTTTTCAGCGTCTTATCTAAACCACCGTGACCAATACAATGATGTGCCAGCCAGATCACTGAAGTAATTAGTTTGGGAGCTACGACAATCCTGATTCTCGTGTTCTCTTTATCTGAGTACTTGCACACGGTTTTACCACACAATACATATTTTTCAGAGCGTCTCCTAACTTCCTCATAGCTTGGATCAGAGTCATCCTTGATGCCTTTCAAAAATCTGTACATGATCCGTGTTGGAGTGTGTCGCTTCTGTGACACGGCTATCTTGCCAAGCCTTTCCAGGGTCTTTTCGTCATCCCTCTCCAACCGTACAGTATTAATCTCGATCTTTGTAAAAGGGTTTCTTGAAAGCGCATCAGCCAACAGGTTATCTCTACCAGGCTGGTGAACGATGGTGGCATTGAATTGTTGGATAAACAATGTCCACCTCGTTAACCTGTCGCTGGATCGATCTGATTGCATCATGAATTGCAATGCTCTGTGGTCTGTTATGATTACAGTCTGGCGGCCTATTAATAACTCCTTCCGTTTCTGAAGAGCTGAAATGAAAGCCAGCGCCTCCAACTCCTTAGTATAATAATTTTTCTCATGCTCTTTTAATTTTCGACTGTGGAAATCAATATAACGTCGCTGTCTATTCACATCTTTCTGGTATAAAACTGCACTTAGGCCAATCCTAGATGCATCAGACTCAATATAAAATGTTTTGTTGAAATCAGGATACTCCAGCTTTACAGAGTTTTTAAGCATTTTCTTTGCACTTTCAAAAGCGCGATCAACCTCAGGCGTCCACTTCCAACTGTTATTTTTCTTCAAAACATCGTACAGGGGAGCCATCGTCTCCGAGTATCCTGGGCAGTGACAACTCAAGAACTGACACATACCCAGAAACTCACGAAGCTGACGAATCCTGAGAGGCCTGGGAAACTGAACGTAAGCATCAATTTTCTTCATATTGGGATGGTATCCTGACTGATCGATAGTATGTCCTAAAAAACTTATGCGCTCCTGCATAAAATGACATTTATTGTAATTGATCTTTATGTTAACGTCACTGAGCTTCTCAAAAAGCCGTCTAAGGTGGATGAGGTGTTCCTGAACGCTTGTAGAAGAAATAATTAAATCGTCGATATACGAGATAACATTTTGTTTCACATCTTCTGACAGCTTGTTATCCAAAGCTCGTATCAAAGCTGGACCGTTATTGATCATGACAAAAGGGACACGACAGAACACGAAGGTTGTCTGATCAAACAAAAACTCCGTGTACTGGCGACTGTCCTCAGTCAGCTCAATTTGATAAAACGAGGCCGTTAGGTCAAGAACGCTGAAGCAAGACTTCCCTTGGAACTTTCTCAACTGATCTCGAATTTTGGGAGGTCGGTCCATTTCTAACATGATGAAGGAGTTGATCCGACGAGCATCCAGACACAAACGCAGCTGACCGTTCGCTTTTTTACCACCGTAATTGGGTTCAAATACGAGGACGCTTGTTTCCTTATTATACCTTCCTTCTCCATTTTCAGAATAATATGTTTTACCTCATCATGGTATTTTTCAGGAATGGGGTACAATTTAGTCTGATAAGGGGTTGTATCAGTTAATCAGTCCCGGTTTGTCGTCGAAGATATCTTTATATTCGGAAATCAGGCCTTCGAATTCCTCCCTAACATCTCCAAATCCCACGGCTTTATGGGCAAACTGCTCCCCTTCTTGCTCGATTGCATTTATGACATTATCAAGCAGCTCGTGCCTAATAATATTTTCTGGGTTTTCCACCGTCTCTGTTTCTTCTGTAGCTACATTTTCCGTTGCCTCTTCATTGAATTTAATGACACGTTAATTCATATCAATCACGGCCTTTGCTTTAGTTATAAAATCAATCCCCATTATCAAATCGAAATTTATGTTTTTCACAACAATGAAAACGTGTTCATAGGGCCCGGAATTAATACAGAAATTCATCAGGACCTAATCCTTGCGTTTCATAGTCTTATCCTCAAATATGCGCTTGGTCTTGACGGATGAAGCAGGAAGAACAATATATTGGTTTTCCTTCTCCAAACGTAGGAAACAATCCTCTGATATAATTGAGACCATAGCCCCAGTATCCATCAAAGCTTTACACTGTTGGCTGCCAATACAAATATCTATAATCGGCAGTTCCGCTGGTCCCCCTTTTGATCTAACATTATCTTCATAAAGAAGGTCCTCATCCGTAGCTTCAAAAATCTCGTTAATAGTGATGGTGTAAGGATGTGAAGTGTTCATGGGGTGCAAGGTTATATGGAAATTGGAGGTTTTTTTCTTTAGGGTCTCCCTCTTTATTCGTCCCCTGTTGACTCGTTCTCACTTGAGAATCTGCGCCTAATTCCTTTCTCTTTTCGCGCTCACCTCCTCGTGTTTGTTCACGAGACTGATCCCGCCCATTTCTAGGCTGATTATTATCCCTTCTTCCGCGAGCGAATTCTTCGTCACGGTAGTTTTTATACGACCTATATCCTTGTTGCGGCCTATTCTCTGAACGATATGGAGCATCCCTAGAATAATTATATCTAGGCCGTCCATATTCACTACGTCCATCATTCCTATTGTCGTATCGACGATTTTGCCAAGGTCTATCCTGGTATTCTCGATACTGATTGTTATATCTTCTGTCCCTTTGATAGTAATTCCTAATAGGTCCTGTTTTCTGATTTTCCTGCCCTTATACTCTATCAGTTTGCTGCGTCCTATCCATGACGACTGCATGCACTGTCCTAGGTTCCTTACGGATGTTCTTATTTACAACAGGAGTCGCACTTGTACTAGTGTAATCCAATTTACGCAAAAGGTCCTCCATGTGCACCAAATCAGACACACCTGATGAAATGAGGTATGTACGGACTTCCACGGGCAATTGACGGGATATGGCTTCAATCAATTCTCCTTGTGTAAGAGGGGGCTGCAAAAATCTGAGTTTTGAAAGCTGCATCGCGCAGTACTCAGCGTAGCTCGTTGGTCCACTATTAGAATACTTTTTGTAGTAAATTTCTGAACGAATATTCTCCTCAACCTCCACTGACCAAAATCTCTTAATAAAGGCCTCCTCGAAACTCTCAAAATCTTCTAACGTGTAACGGAATGCTTTGAACCATAAAAGAGGGCCATCCTATAAATAACGTTCCACAATACGTAATTCTCTCTCTGGAGCAATATGATTTTCCACAAAATAATCCCTAATACTTCTCACGAACTCAATTGGGGTCATCCCATCAAGGTTGCTAAATTTTTTAGGTTTTTCATCAAAATTGCGAATTATCATGATATTTCGTGATCCATTTGACGATGTATTACCTCTGGCTTCCCCTGCAGTTTGATTGCCTGTCGGAATCTTGTAATGATCTCGACGAGATTGTCCCACTTGTAATCCTGATGGAGTATTTCCATCTATTTCCCCAGTTGATTGCAAATTTGTAATGGTTGGATATAGATATTGGCGAGATTGTTCCACTTGTAACTGTTCCGCCCCATTCGATCTAGTCGCTTCCTGGAAGTTTGTGTGTCCCGAAGTGTATAAACCATGACCATCCTTAGTCGAAAGTTCGAGCCTAAACCGGTTAATATCCTCCTGCCATTTAACTTTTAATTCTTTCTCTAAAGCCTCTACGTCAATATGTTCAGCTAAATTAAACTTTTCAAGTTTTTCTCTAACATTATTTAATTCGGAGGTTTTTCGTTCTCTTTCCCCTATAAACTCAATTTTGTCCTGTTCCCCCTTGGTTTCAATCTTTTTAATCCTATCCTCTAAAAGAGTCCTACATTCATTAATACGTGTGATTTGGGAATCCTGATTGACATCTATTCTCTTATTAAATTCTTCTCGAACATCAGCAATATATTTATTCAACCTAATTTCAACGTTAGCAAGTTTCAAATCCAATTCAGCTTTGACACCTGCTACACACTCTTGATTAATTTTAACAATTTCCTGCCTAAGTACACCAACATTTTCATCCATTATAGCCTTTACATCAATTTCAATGTCTGCTCTAAGAAATGTTGTATGGTCCTTTATCTGCGTTTGTAAAGACCACATGTCTTTTCTTTGCAGAACAAAGGATTCCTGAGTTTTAATGGACTCGCTAGGAAATTGAGTTTGGACAGCATCCAAATTCTCTTTTTGCTCCTTTTTATTGGCATCAAGTTCTCACCTCTTCTCTACTTGAAATTGTTTATTGTCTTTGTCTAAATCAACTAATCTGGCTTGTACATTGTCCACCTTAAATTGTACAGTATCCACCATTATCTGCATATTATTAACATCGGACTTTACCCTATCTACTGTAGATTGTACCTGAACCATGTCAGATTGTACGTTATCTACGGTAGATTGCATTTGAGCCATGTTCGATTTAACCTGACCCATATCGGTTTTAACCTGGCCCATGTCAGACTGTATATTGTCTACTGTGGATTGCATTTGAGCCATGTTAGAATTAACCTGACGCATGTCAGTCTGTACATTGTCTACTGTGGATTGCATTTCAGTCCTGTTAGATTTAACCTGACCCATATCGGTTTTAACCTGGCCCATGTCAGACTGTACATTGTCTACTGTGGATTGCATTTGAGCCATGTTAGATTTAACCTGACCAATGTCAAACTGTGCATTGTCTACTGTGGATTGCATTTGAGCCATGTTAGATTTAACCTGACCCATGTCACACTTAACATTATCTACTTTAAGTTGCACATTTCCCACGTATAATTGCATAGTGTCAACTTTTAATTGTACATTAACTACCTCGAGTTATGCAGAATCCACTGAGGTTTGTACATTGTCTACTGTGGATTGCATTTTAGCCACGTTCGATCTAACCTGACTCACATCAAGAGTAACATTGTTCACGTTTAAATGAATATTTTTAATGTCATCCTGAATCTCATAATTACTTGCCTCAACATTATTTACTTTCGATTCTACTCGCTTAGAACTGTCTTGAACACCTTTACGGGTAGTTTGCATCAGATCTAATTCACCCTTAATGCTTTTGGCTACACTCTCTTTAATGCGTTCCATATTGCTTTCCTGCAGTTTATCAAAACTGGATTTGTTAAACGTTTTGATACCTTCCAAATCCAGATTTAAGTTGTCTATAGTCTCACGGACGAATTTAAACATATTGTGGTCATCTGCCACAGTCATCACCTCAGGCGGTGATGTCATTGTACAAAAATATGAAATACAAAGAGATAACAAGAACACAGTATTACAGAGCAGAGCATAGACAGTGTGAAGTAACCAGATTGCCAATACTTGAAAGTTTCAATCGTTTAGCTTTACCTTAAATTATCTTATATCTAATTAACCCTATCGAAGCATGTTCCAAAAATATCCAGAAATCCCAGACGATCGCCACAACTCATAATAATCACAGGAATGACCCTAGTAATAAATAATCTAGTTTGAAATTAAAGAATTTACCATTACTACGATGCAAACATGATCGTAAGCCGGTCCAAAAAACAACCCACTTAAATGAAGTTCCAACATTGACCCCATTACGTGTTTAACTCGACTGGACACGTGAATAAAGATTCCTGTGCATACCTCCATTACTCTGTCACAAGTCGCCAGTGAATTTAACACAACATGTGGCATTACCTAACATCAAAATTTTCAATGATGGCTGCAATACTACACAAATTATGTAGATCGAGTACGCTCGTAATTGCTTCATTCATCACAGTGAAATCCCAACATTCATGCCTAAATATTGGTTTGCCATTATGTCCAGAATACTCCTCCAACGTGTTCATAACTGATCGTTGCGAAGGTATCTGAAAATGGTGCTGTTCGACAGAATCGAACCCAACACCTAAATGTCACTCCCGCTAGAAACGATTTCTCAATTCGAAGCCCAAAACGTTAGGGCCAAATCTGATGTACCCTTTTATAACTTACCAAGACCTGTTGAATCCCACGAGGAACACTGGATTGTAGGATCTGAAACAGCCCGGCTGAAAACACCCCCCAGATCCCACCAACAGGTGAAGGAAGTACAAAGGAGCATATCAACAAACCTAAATTGTGCAGAGACAAACCAAAATGCGAACATGGAAAACTAGCTCAGGTCAAAACGTGACACGAGACGCAAACGAGATACGACTAATCTCAGAGAGTAGTGAGAAAATTTAAAAAAGAAAAGGAAACACATTGATCTTCCCGGCACAATTTATGTAGTTATTATGAATTATGACTCTCGGATTGAACTGCTGTAAAATAAAATATTTATTCAGTAAAAATAAATGGTACTGAAAGAATCCCTCACCTGAATATAATACAATAATGTACACGTATAAACATATATAATGTTTCTTAATGAAACAAGGTCCAATGGCAACACTCACCATCACTACACCATCTTATTTGGTTAAATTGTACAAAAAGGAATCGCCACTGAGGACGCAGTTGAACCTAAGAGAAGGAGCTCAGTTAAGTATGAATATGTTTGCACCGTGTCAAACGAAAATGCAAAATTTGAAAAAGATTACTGAGAAATGGCTGTACTTAAAGAGATCTCTCGAAAATCGCCACAGGTCTAATTAAATTTCATAGATATGAAATTTGAAGTAGACCTAAAGTGAAATCACAGTAAATATCCTAGAGATAATATCTCTGATTGATTTGAAAACAGAACGTCACAAACGTCACTTGATGACGTATTCTAACAAGACGGAAATTAAGAACAACAAGAACCACCATTAAACTCCAACGAAACATTTCACAAACTTTAGTTACACATCAACCACCGCTTGTCAGTCACACAGTATTTCTATCGACTTCATTTTATAAGTTTCACAATCATAATCACTCACAGTGATCCAAGAAACCTCCTCCAGCTTAACAATATATCACGTGGTTCCAATAGTCCACGAGCTCAATTTCACAATCAATTTTACTTCACTAATAACATTAATATTACAGTTGATTAACGAGAGAAATCTTTTATATCAGTATTTTTCAAGGATCAAATTCCTAGATGTGTGCTTCCTGGCAATAAAGACGGCAAAATGTTGATATGGTAGCCATTACACATTCCGCTGGGTTACTTTCAGGGTGTCTTATGGAAGATAACAGGTGTCCATTCTCGAGTTCATCCATAGCAGCGGCGAACTCAGCAGAGGTAAGCTATGATCCGTGGTCGGTGAGGAGAAATGGTGGCTTTCCCACCTCCGGTATCACTTGACATTTAATCCTCTGAATAATCTGGTGCGCTGTTGCCTTTTGCACTGGATGGAGCATGGAGATGGTAAACACATCGATGGTTACAACTACGAATCGCTTCCCATGACGTGCCTTTGGAATCGGTCCATAAAGTTCCCTAGGTTTTGAAGGCAAGATAGGTCGAGGTGGTTCCTTGAGTAAGTGCGACGTGAACTTATTCCGCTGGCATGCGTCACAAGCACGTAAACACTCTCTTACGGACGTTCCCATCCCTTTCCAAGTGAAAGATTCACGGATGGTCGATAGGGTCTTATCTGTCCCTCCATGGCCAATGGACAAATGAACCATGAGAATGACAGTCTTCTCGTACCTTCTCGGAATGGAGGCTCGAAGTTGGGTGTGGTCAGCATCCAGAAACTTGTATAAGATCAGCTGATAAATTAAATAGTCATCAGCTATGGCGGCAATTCTGGCTTAATCAGGAACCTGGGCATCCATTCGGTTCTGCAAAAATCGTATGATCCTCCTTAGCTGTTCCTCACGCCTCTGACCTTCGGGTAAGTGAAGTAGTCTGCGGAGGTGGTCCTCGCAGTCTCCCTCGATGTCAATGGCGTTGAGAGTGGCGTCAGGATTACGGATGAGAATGTCGGCCAACACATTCTTGTTGCCTGGGCGGTGCTCGATTACCAAATCGAATAGCTGGAGAAATAATGTCCATCTGGTTATCCTATCGCTTGCCAGTCTTGATCGGGTTATGAAGATCAGAGCGTGATGGTCAGTCGTCACCACGATCTTGTGTCCCCAAAAAAGATTGCGACAGTAATCCAGGGCGTAAACTCGTGCTAAGGCTTCGATCTCAGTCGTAAAATTGTCGACTCATGTGGCCTTAATCGTCTGCTAAGAAAAGCAATATAGTGACGATCTTTTAATTCATCCTCTTGCAATAAAATTGCACCAATGCCAATTGAGGATGCGTCCATCCCTAGTATGAAGTTCCTAGTATAATCAAGGTATTCCAAAGTGATGGATTCGGCCAGCGTTTTCTTTGCCTTAAGAAATACTTCATTGCACGTCTCGTTCCAAGCCCATCTGCAGTTCTTCTTCAATAGGCTCTGCAGTGGTTCTACTGTCTCCCGAATACTTAGGTCAGTGTGCAGCAGAAAACTGAAGAATTTCCAAAAACTGTCTCACGTGCTTCACACGGGTTGGAGTAGGGAATGCGGTAATTGCCTGTATTTTCGCCGGGTTCGGACGATAACCTAGGCCGCTGATAACGTGGCCTACAAATTTTATTTCCGACTTGAAGAAATGGCATTTGTCATACTTGACTTTAAAATTCGCCTGTCTGACATTCTCGAAAACGAGTCGAAGAGTATCAAGGTGTTCTTCCTCGGATTCCGATGCTATAATTATGTCGTCAAAATAACATACGACATTTTCTTTAACTTCTGGTGTCAACTTTGCATCCAAATCTCGAATCAAAGCGGCTCCTGCATTTTTCACACCGAAGGGCAGTTTCTTAAAGACATAAGTAGTCTGGTCATAAATAAACCCAGAGTATCTCTGCGTGTGTTCGGGCAGTCGGATGTGGTAATAGGATTGTACCAAATCCAGGGAAGTCAGATATCTCTTCCCTTTAAATTTCCGCAGAATATCCCTAATCTTCGGCGGTCGGTCATGTTTTGGTGCCAGGCGTTCATTTCAGGCCTTCGCGTCGAGACAAAGCCTTAAGGTTCCATCTACCTTCACCACAGGTGTAATTGGATTCAAGTAGGACGTTGGCGCTTTATTTATGGTTCCTGCATCTTCCAACTCCTTCAGCTTTCTAGCTACTTCGGCGAGGTGCTTTTCTGCAACCGAGTGGATCTTATTTTGAAAAGGTGAGTCATCTAGTAGTATCAGATCGTATTCAAAGTCAGGAATCTCTCCTGGTGTCGTTCCTAAAATGTTCTGGTATTCCTGGAGTAGGTCATCCAATTTCTTCTTAACAGCGTCAGATAGAGGTTGCGCATCCGCAGGTTCTCCCTGTTCTGGTGCTTTCTGCTTTGTAACCCAGTTGTCGATCACATAAATCTCAGGATTCGACTCTGGTTCGTCCTCTAAAAAGTTCATGGCAATGGGCTCATTAGGCGAAACCTCAACTGTATTACTTCACATGTCAACTATGCCAACATGCAGGCGCATGAAATCTGCTCCAAGGATAGCCTCATATCGGAGGTCTTTCAGAAGAAGAAATTGGTGCAAATACACCTGGTTCGCTATGGTCAGAGTACATAGGACTTGTACTTTGCACTTGACTGTTCGATCGGGGATGATTCCTCCCACTCTCAGGATTGAAACAGGCAATTCGGTGACGTTGGACTTCGCCTTCAACGTGGCGTATAAGTCGGTCGAGATCACACTGATCATAGCTCCGGTGTCAATAAGGATGGTGACAGGACATCCATTAATTTCAGCCGGTAGCATTGGCAATAGGGTCATTTCAAAGTCGTTCGTCGTTCGTCTCTCCTCCGGAAGATCCTCTTGCACCGGCTCCCAGAGTAAAATAGAGGCAGTTACTCTGGTACCATGCAATTGAGACACTACTTCATTTTTGGCATTTTTTTCCTTTGGAGGTGCTGGGTTCGTCAGGATCGGTCCCTCTTCTGGAACATTCCTTTCTTCTCACGGCATTCGGCCTTGGTCCGCCTCTTCTCTCGGCGTTCTAAGTTGTCGGATGTCCGCGCGTCCACGCCAGTCTCTGTCATGTTGGTGTTTGAGGTCTCGATTCCTCCAATATCCCCCACTGTATTGGTAGACTCGTCTGATGCCACCAGACTGTTGTGCTCAAGGTGTGTCTCGGTTACCTCGACGGTCCTGAGTTTCGTAACCTCGGTTACCCTTCTCCCTTTGGTTGAACCGGTTATTCCAATATCCCTGGTTCCCTCGACGGTCGTCTCTGGAGTATGGCGTTCCATTCCATTGGCGTCTGTTGAAGTTGGTATTCCCAGTTTGGTACAGTCTGTTATTTCCATTGTCATTTCCACCATTGTTCCTGCTTGACTGCGTCGATTTAGACGTCTGTGAGGTCTTGTGAACAGTCGTCAAGTTGACATGTCTAGTCTCACCCCTGGTCGGCTTGTGTGGACTGAATTGCTTGGCGCTAGAGTCCAATCTCCTCAAGATCTGGTCACACTCCCAGAAAGTCTTCGCTCCCGCAGCGATCAGTACTTTCTGTACATTGGCAGGGTACTGCCAGACGATCGTGTTGATCAGATCCTCTTCAGACAACGGGGTTTTAAGGCGTCTCAACTTAGCTAACTGGGAAGCATAATAGTTCGCATAGCGAGTTGTCAAGTTCGAGCTGTACCTTCTAGTGTTCATTTCGGCTCGGATGGATTGTTGGATGTCGCTGGACAAATATATCGTCAGGAGTGCTTCCTTCAAGTCATGGTACCCGGTAAACGAATACCGGAAGGCCCTGTACCACGTACTGCCTTGACCATCCAAAAGACGTTCAATAACTCTTAATTCCCTTTCAGGGGTAACCATTGTATCCCTCAAGTAACTTTCCACGTTAGCGAGAAATTCTACGGGAGTGACACCACTTCCTGACCCCGTAAATTTCGCTGGTTGTCCCTCTCGTGATCTAATAATCATCACGTTGCTTTGATTACTAGGCGAGTACTGAGGTTTGAACGGTTGAGCATTGTAGTTCAAATTAGTACCAAAACTGTTTGGTGTAGCAGTAAAATTTGACTGCGCCGTCGGCGTCTTGGTAAATATTTGATGTTGCTTTCCAGATTGAGGCTGTATCTGGGATTGCATAGACATTCTTTCGCTATGTTGAACAACATCACTGAATTGTGGTGGTTGCATCGCCTGTGGCAATTTTATATGACCAGATGGTGACATTCCATCTGTCTTGTTACCCTGGTGCGAAGTGTTTTCCTGTACAATCGTTGGAATACTTATGTTCTGTGACTTAGTCCCGGTTAAATTTTTAATCTTCCTGTCGAGTTCTTCCCATTCCGGGATGGTTTTATCCTCCCTTTGTCGACTCAATTCCTTGACCTGAAGTTCGATCCGTTCGATTTTACCTCGCAAACATTGGTCAAGATCGCGGACGGTACGTCGTACGTTTGCGCTTAAATTTTGCCTTTCGTCCTGCGCAGCTTTTTCCAATCGTGATTGTAGAGCATTGACGTCTTCTCTGACTCGGTAAATGACGTCCTTGTCGACGGCGACGTCTCCCCTAAGTTCAGTCACCTCGTCTCTTACTCTCGCGACTTGGGTTTCGACTACAACCTTATGCTCGTTGAAGTCGCCACTAAGAAGCATGATATCTGTGCTGATCTCCTCCTTATTCGTGTCTACCGTTTCTCGTAGTTCACAGATTGTGTGGTTTAAATCTGCGACGCCTTTGCTCGTGACTGTCATTTCATGTCTGAGCTGTACTACTTCAGCTCCGATAGCATTAACGTTTGTGTGTACTGCGTATGCGGCTCCTCGCATCAATATCAATCCTGCATTTACTGTAGCCACCTCAATCTTGACTTGTTGGATGAATCCCTCGACGTGAGAAACCCGACCTCCCAACTCTTCCCTATTATGGTCGAGATCGGCCCTCATGTCGATTTGAATCCTGGTCATAGTAGCTTCCAATCTAGTCGTATTATCGCGTGCCCTGGTATCGTTGGTTTCGTCCAACTCTGTAATGCGAGTTTGCATTTCTTCCCTTGCACGGTTGATGTCGTAGTTAAGTGCGTTTAGCCTAGTGTTGGCATCCTGCTGGTGTCGCAGATCGTCGGCCCTAACATTAGCTAAACCTGCAGTAATGTTATTGTTTACCGCCTCCCGGTTAACTTCCATTTCTGCCCTAACATTATTTACATCTTGTCTAACATTAATAACATCCTGTCTTACATTATTTACGTCGCTTTGAACAACAGCTGAGCTAGCATTTACATTTTTACGTCGCCTCTTACATTGTTTAAGTCACCCCTAAGAGCGGCAGTATTATTCTCGAGGTCGCTTCTAACATTCTCAAGTCCCGCTCATTAACATCGCCCCTAACATTGTTCAGTGTGACAGTGTTGGCTCCTAAATCATCCCTAATCTGTTGGAGATTAGCAGTTACCCCAAGTAACATTTCCTCAAACCGGCGGATCATCGCCTCATCCATTACAAATATATTATACGTGAGAAACAGAGAGAAATATCCATCAGAAGAGAGCTTACATCCTAATCTGATTTTAATAAGTTAATTACACTTAACCTTCGTGGTATTAGATCACAAGAATGACACACGGCTTGCTGAACAGCAGTACGACCTTCTAGAATTCGTCCCAGACCAGTCAAACTAGCCTTCGAATAGTGTTATCATCCTCTTAAAAGAAAATGACAGGTGCTGATGGCTACCTTGTCCAAATTCGGCAACTCTATTTGGGCGCCATTTTAAATTGACGTATATGAGCCCCTTAGACGAGCTGTTAGGGTTGCCACTAAGTGAAATGACTTCCCGGACAACTCATCGTCCGAACACATATGTCGAAGAGGATTGGATGTACTTCCTATAGGTCAGTGCGCACGAAAGACGCAGCATCCCGGGGCGATCGGGCAGACAAGGTATATCTCAAGAATGACGCAAGAGGTACACCGCAGAAACACTTAGACTACAAAATAATAACATCCAGACTTATGTAGACTCGTGTTAAATTTATTAAAAAATAACAAACGCCTAGCCTAGTTCGGAGGGTTTGTTTCGGGCTAATCCTGCAAGCTAATAAAAAAAAGAGATAAGGTCGAGAATCCTGAAATGATTTAAGTTTAAAACCCTCGCGAAAGATCTAATTACAAGAAAGCAAAAACAGCAAAGCTAGGGTAGTGGCACGAAAAGTACACCCTACACGGATGAAACGGGCTACTTATAAAAAGAAGTTAAATTAACAGCAATAAAGCAAAAGAATTTACGGTGGTACTACTCACAAATTTACATTTAAATGATGAATGAAGCTAGCTAATTCCTAACAATTACAACAAAGTTTACGGCGACTGACTGCCGTAACAAGCAGACAATTATAGCAAAAGCTATGTGACAACCAGTAAAAAAAAACATTAAAGCCCTTCTTACTGGCTTCATAAAGTTTCTTATTAAACACCTGCGTACACGCAAGAATACTGTTTGTATCCTTGGATTATTTATCATGTAATTATGTTGGCAACGGCACGATAAAAATCACTTCTTATGTCGCATGAGCGTCGTGTGCCACCACTTGAAAACTAATGGTCCGAACGAGCTCCGTCATCCCAAAATAGTGTATCAAAGTCTATCAGTCATCTCCCGCTGTAAATGTGACAAATCCACAGAGTCGGCCAGCGAGCGATAAATTGCAAATGAAGATTAATTCACAGTCATTATGAATATATTATTTATAATATTGAGTTGTTATTTTTATTAGAAGCATGGTTTAAGTTTTCGTAGGTTTATGAGGAATGCTGGCGAATCTATGTGGACACCTAGGCTTAACAGTATGAAGTCTATTAAAAGTACATGACTAAACAACCTCGACTCAAACCTGGCCGGAAAACACAATGACACGAGTTAGCTAAACTCGGTTGCAACAACAACAAATACTGTAGGGGCGCAAAGCTCTCCTAATCAGTCTTCAGGTAAAATCCTGGATTAAAGTGGTTGCAGGTCTATCACCTGTACGACAGCGCGTCACGAGCGCTTCAATCTAACATAGAAGCCTTCAACAGGGTGTCAAAATCACCTTAAATAATAGACAACAGCTTCCTTTCAAAATCATGCACTCTCCCATAGTGCTCAAACATCTCGCTTTCTGAAGCGTTTACCAAAGTTACAGGCTCGTCCAATGACGTAAGCAAAACATCTGACTGCAATAATAACACTACTTAGCCTTGACCTATAAATGATCATACCTTCCAAACGGTAGAATACTTTAGTACGCATGCGCGTCTCGTCAAACAGTAAAAAGTGTCTCGCTGTGAGTGGGACAGATCCATTGGCTTGGCAAAGCCGTTAACACTGGTGTGTCGTAACACACTCCTCATGCATCGCATCAAGCGAGGAATTACATTATAGCAGGCGTTAATTCATTTAATAGAAGTCCAAATATGAATTAAGCTGGTTCATTAATCATAATAAATAATAGTAAGTGGTTTGTGGCTTCACTACCACGTAAAAATACGGAGTACAAACATATACTATGTTACAAAATTGCAAAGAACCTATTCTGAATACATTCCACTTTTAACGAAGTACTTTGGAGTCGAATAAATATATGTCGCTCCTCTCCTATTTACATGTTGGCAATTACAAAACTTTCATGTGTCTAAAGACTTGACACAAACAAAATATAATGACATGTGACAATCCTACAGACTGCTAGGATGTCGGAAACGAATCGAAATGCATGTGGGGTTCGATGCTAGAGTAGCATCTCCACTATAATTTCCCATTCTGTTCTTACTCGGACATATGTGGCTTCTGAGCTCACATTAACAGCATAAATCAATGACATTTATAAAAGGTAATGACTACTGTTGGTCATTAAATGATACGGCCATAAATAAGCCCAAAATTAAATAGTGGCGTCAATGGAAGTGTCGCTAAAAGGGGGTCACAATAAAATGACGGAATGATGGTTGTCCATCGCTCAAAACCAAGTTGGCCCATTTGAAGGGTCGACCAAACCAAACCTAAGTGGTTCATGGTCATGTCTATCAAAGAAATCTAGGACATAACATCCTGCGGACACCTCCAAGATGCACCATTGAACATGGTGTCTCACATTCACTGTGAAGAAAAACAACATTCTAACTACAAATTCCTACCTATGTGGTCGCCACTACTTCGGTTAAATTCTAATAACTACTCTACCACAGATAAACCCGTACAAGGAAGAGAATTGTGGACTCACATTGCGGTCACCATTATGGTAAATCCAAGGTAATCATGGTGTTTCAGAGACCTGGACGTTTGGCAATAATTCCAGAAATAACTGGGGCATCGAGTCTACCTCGTTCCAGTCACCTGCTTCTGCTATTGGTCTCACGAACAAAGATTTCCTCCTCATGGTCAGCTACTGGGTTGATGGGTTCATGGGTTCCATTTCCCAAAAAGTAGATGGTCAGATCTCCTGCCATGGTGTAGTCGTCTTCGTAGAATATTCCTCTCACATGATGGGGTTCTTACTCCATGACACTGACTGATATCAGTGTGGTAATCATGATGTACACGTGGTTGACGTTATGATGCATAGTGAGATAATTCACACGTGTTTTCACAGAATTTATTACGTTAGCACAGTATTTGAAAGATTCACTGGCTCTAATTTTGCGACAGTTATAAATTGGCCTTCACTGGTCTGCTTCACTGATGCTACTCGACATGTGGTGTCGGTAATCACTGATTCTAGTGGTAAATCCTTTGTCACAGAAAATCACTGTAATCTTGCACTGAAATTTACAGATAATGTGCATCGAAGAGTATTACGAATATTGCGTGCGTTTCTCACATGGATGGTTGTGAATTACAATTGTTAAGCTCTATTTTATGCACCTCGTGGACGTTAGTTTGACGTGCCACGCGAAGAAATGTGGTGTTCCCAATCCACTGAAAATATTCGTTAAAATTCACACGAAAATTCAGCCCTTGCACTCGTGCACTTGGTGAACAATTATCTAGACAGATTTGCATTTACAAATGAAATTCACACAGAATTCACTGTCGATGATTGTAGATTCTACCCTCGCCTCGAGGGCGGAATAGTGTGTTCATCGCCTTGCAGACGGAAATTCACTTATAATTCACTTTTCACAACTGAAAAAATAATTTCCTCGTTCGTAGCACTGCACACTTCGTGCAAAATAATACTTCACTACGACGATGGTCGTTGTAAACAGATTTCCTTCATCCTTTGGGTGGACTTGTAATATTTTCCTCGTCCCTAGGACGGACAGTAATACAAGCACGTCCGGTAACGATGGCTTTTCAACAGGTAGTCAGAGAGAATAGATCTTCCCTGCAGTGTGCGGACAGACACTTGAGTCGTTGATAGTCTACTTCCTCCCGTCAATCTGCGGTGATAATACCTCTTACCTTAAAATGAAAATTGGCAAACATCGTAATGTTTCCTTTATGCAGAGTTACTTCATGGAATGATCTGAGACTTTTAATAACAAGAAATGTAATAGTGCTCAGAAAAAAAATATAAAGATGAATGTCCAGAGTCAAGACATCATCCAATTTCCTCACATGCCGCGCGCTGCTTCAGGGTGCGTTCAGTCACAATGCATGGCATGTTCTTCATCATTTCCATTAAATATCACCGAGCCATGAGATCAGGCGGGCTGCTTACGTAGCGAAGACAGTAGCAGTTGACATCCAGCATGAAGCAGGCGTAGATGTTCATTTTCAATGATCTGTTTAGTTAGGCGATGCCTTGGCTGTAAAATGATCTGATGTTTCTGGTTAAGCGGAAGATCAGTTTGTTGTAGTCGACCACCTACTCGAAGGAGTCTTTGGTTACGGAGGAAAGGATTCAAAGGTATTAACTTGCTTCCTTTATTAATGGCCCTTGTCATCCGAAGATCGTGAAGTTCTGGACCATATTCTGAAGCTTGGGCTATTTTGATGTATGCATGTAATGCAATACGTAGTTCTTCGTACTCCAATTCACCCGTTTTTCTTTGATTACGAGGACGTCTGGCATTTGCGGCAAATCAGATACAATATGCCGTTACTCTCGTAAGACGCGTTAACTTGCAGAATCGCTTCATGAAATCATCTTGAGGTTGAGCTGCTATCAGGCTAACAACATGTTTTTCTGTTCTGGGACGTCCTGAGATATTAATAAAGGGGCCGATATAGGCCAGGATGCCGAATGCTTCATAAGTCACGATGTTCCGTTCCACCACAAGGCGTTAGAAATGAGAGTTTCTGGAGTGAACCTCCGAGAAATCATGTCAGTGGAACTATCAGCTGAATTTCTAGAAATTCTTGTGTTACTAGCAATGTTAGTACATTAAACCATTAGAAACGGAAACAAGTGTATTTCACTGTGACGTCACCGACTTCTAATTTCAGGAGAACACTTTGAGAACTTTCTGTCCAAAGCATGTTGGGTTTTATGTAGTTTATGTAATTGGGCCCATGGAGGCCCAATTTTTAGGCATATAACAGAGTTTATGAAAATTGCTACGGTGCGCCCGACCAATATTCACAGTTTCACTATCTAATTGACATGAACCCCCTCGGAGGAAACTGAAATTTAAAACAAGGAGTTGATGAATTAGCATTGTCAGTAAAATCTAGCACCTGGTGACTGGTGACTAGCCTTCTTGATAAAAATTTAGTTGCAACGTGATAAAATTGTTAAAACAGCTTCACAGCTGGATTAAAACAGAATTTTAGTTATCTTACACATGATGAGTAGGTAGCGGGCGAGTGGATGTATTAATCACTACATAGTCACAAAATGTCGGACAAGACGACTGGCCCTCGGAGAGTGGTCTAATTAATATGCTGGTGTCACTAAAGGGTCTGACAAGCGAAAGAGTTCACAGCAGTGAAGCGAGCGAGACGAGGGGAAGGGGGAAGGTGGTGACGTATGACACTGAGAATATCAACATAGAAAAAAAATGCCCTTAAGTACAAGAAAATTTCTTCTTTTTTCAAGAGCTAGACTTGACACCGAAAAGATTAGAGAACCATCTGCAGTAGATGAGCTGAATTTATAAGCTTTATTCAGTAACTGCTGAAATCCGACTTCACATGCTGGCAACCAGGAACTAGTGAGTTCAACTGGGAGCCGACAAATGGTGCGCTAAGAAGAGACTTGATGTTTCCTTTAAACGGGGTGAAGGGTGACTCGAACGCTAGAACACATTAGAAAAAACTATAAATAGACTGCACAGAGAGGGGGAAATATCGAAAAGTATGTTGGTGGTTTGCACAGAAGAAAATAAAATAAAAGGCAACAAGTCAAACAGAACCCAATATGGGTGCAAATTACTGAAAACCGTTTGAGTGTTAGTAGATAAGCAGTGGTGCTTTAAACTCACAACTTATTGAGCCACCCTCGTACTGCTACCCAAGACAATAGCTGGCGAACCCATGGTTGGATTTGAACATACGACATGTTGTAGGACTCAGGGTGACCTCCGCTTTCCTGACATAATCTCGTTAAATTTAAAAAAAATTGAAAATTTTTGTTTTGGAAAATTGGCTATATTTTGAAAACTTAATATCCTAAAACGTCATATATTGGCTTAAACGAAAGGTCTTTATACCCTTTATCGTTAAAAAAATATATATTTTTAACATTTTTTCCAGTTTTGCCTCATGGGGCCGAACGTACCCCATTTCAACCCTTAGCACAAAAAGAAATTCTCGTCAGAGTTGGGAATCGAACCTTGTTATCCATAGTCACAGTATCACAGAACGTAGCATTACAATCTTGATGCAACGGTTACCTTTGGTTAAGATAGAACATTCCCTACTCATTTTCAACACATGAGTTTCCAGACGTCAGACCAAAAGATAAGATGGACTCACAGCTTCCCAGGGGAATTATGGAGTTCCTCAGTGGTGATGCGTTGCCATGGTGATAAGAACTGGACTCTGTCTAGCGAAACCAATGCCTGTTTCAAGCGACTTATATGCGGCGCTGAGAAGAAAAGCGTACCTTCAAACAATTTACAGATCAACCCGCCACATTTCTCAGAACTTCATCCTCAGACATTATTTAGGTACACAAGTTTAATTTCGTAGAAAACTTGTTTTGCATAATTAGATGTTGTTTTTGTTGATTGATTTAGGGGCTTTGTGACATCGTGTTCATGTAGCCCCCCGTACTTGGGTGTATGTTGATTTTTTCTGATGACCTGTGTTATTGTGATGGCTGCATTAGTGTGTGCATTTGTAATTCAGGTGAGGATTGGGAATAAGAAACCACTCACTTTTATTACTCTAAGAGTTTCAAATGGTTATTTATTCCTCCTTACTCCCCTCATCGTAGTGGAAGATGGGAATCTAGTGTTAAAATTGCAAAAAGGCATTCGAAAAAAGTTCTTGGTGATTGCAACCTAACTTACAAAGAATTTAAATATCTTGCTGTTCTCATTGAGGGAGTTGTGAACTCCTCTTTCTAATGGCCCTGATGATTTGATTCCCTTAACTCCTAGCCACTTTCTTATCCGCTCCCTCTCCTCTACTCGATACTCGTAGAGACATCCGTCTACCTATTGTTTGGCGCAAAACTGAAGCCCTACGTAACTCATATTGCAAACGATGGAGAAACTTCGCTTCAGAGGGGGCATAAGTGGCTCTCTCCGACCCTAGTGTGAGGACGGGTGATCTTGGGCTCATAAGAGACGCAACACCTCCCTTGGTGTGGATCCTGGGCAGAGTAACAGAGTGTTACCTTGGACGAGATGGTAAGACTCGATTGGTGATGATCTTCACAACAAACGGTCATATTATAAGACCAATATCAACGATTTCTCTTTGCCGGTCGACTCTTGATTCTGAATTCTCCATTTCTCTGAGTCGGTGGTTTGAACCCTTCCCCCCCCCCCCCCCCTCTGTTTGCTATATTCCTGTTCGAATATACTCTACTAGATGAGCAGTGGTGCTTTAAACTCACAACTTATTGAGCCACCCACGTACTGCTACTGCTACCCAAGTCAATAGCTTGCCAACCCTTGGTTGGATATGAACGTGCGAACTGTTGTAGGACTCGGGGTAATGCCCCCTTTCCTAACAAGAACTCGTTATATTGTTTTTAAAAAATGATAATTTTTGTTTTGAATATGGACTTTATTTTGAAAACCAATAATCCTAAAACGTCATATAAAGGCCTAAACGAAAGTTCATTGCAACTTTTATTGTCAGAACAAAACTTTATATTTTTAACATTTTTTCCGATATAGATCATTTTTTTAAATTGGCTATATTTTGGAAACTAAGAATTTTACAAAGAAGTGTGCTTGCCTTACATCAATGGTCTTTATCCCCTTTACCCCTAAAGGAAATTCAGATCTGTAGGACAAAAAGTAGTAATAGTGGGAGATTACAGGCTCTACCTGTAGTCGCGTGCGTGCCTGAATACGGATAGCTATGCTGGAAAAGGGTTATGTTTGCGAAGGAATAGTGATAGGTGGGCGTGCTTGGTGTCATTTTAAAGTTACTTTCTCGGATCTACGTAATGGCGAGCTTATTTTTTTAATAGGTGGGATATTTGGTGAAGGATATTGGGGGTAAAACTCTGCTTTTTCCATTTTTAGTGATATTTCAGGAAGGAGTGGTGCTAGGAGGGCGTGCTTGGTGTCATTCTTTTTGTCGCGTTGTCCTCTTTACGACGATGAATGTATTGAAAATGTGTGATAATGGATTTTGGTTTAAAAACATGATTTTTAGACTTTTTGTTATATCTCGCGTACAAATAAGGCTAGAGACGTGTACGAGGTGTTCAAGAACTCGTGGTGACGTCCCCCTTGTGAATGTAGTATTTGTTATTCCAAAAGATGTTCAATAAGGGCCTAACGAGTCATGTTGAAAAAATCATTTTAAAACTTTTGTTTATTATAAGAGTGGTCGTAGAAAGAGACGGTACCGGTTGTGTGTGTTTATACGAGAATGTTGCCATCCACGGTGGCCGTGCCCAATGGATCAATCGATATTTCGCTAACCGTTGGTCGCAGAGGCATATACGACGGTTCGTTTAAAGGGTATTTTTTCGATCCTTTCTATGGTGGAGTCATTGGCCCAAAATACCCGATACTGCTATGTCATCGACTTTGGTTTTCCTAATGTTTCGCGAACTTGTAATGTTAGAAAGGTGTACGGGTGAATGATAATATTTACTGGCAAATTAATTATTTTTAGCAATTTGTCAAAGGACACGACAACCAGATTATTAAGTGTGATTGTATTTTTTCAGGCACTGGGCAGCTAAGCGGAAATAAGGCTAATAGTTGTGATAAGATAGAGTTAGGATGAAACACAGCTTTGAATGGTTAAATGAAATGTATGATTTATATATTGTAGCTGTTAGCCCGCTAGCAAGCCGCAAGTGTTTTGTAGCTTGAAGACACGACAGAACAGACTTGCTCTGCTAGCCGGCCAGGCCCCACCACAACATGATGATTCTATCTTAGGAATGTGCTGAGCTCACCAGACAACAGTGCCGCGGTGTAAAAGTACAGTGAGACCAGACACTTGAAGGTCAAATAGCGCCATGCATGTGCAGGAATGACAAAACAGGCAGTGTAGGGGGAAGGGTGTGATGGGAGGGTAAGAAGTGGATCAGAGAGAGCTTTTGTTCACACCCCCTCAAATAGCCAGGTGATAGGTGTGAACGGGAGTGCAGGGAGGGATAGAGGGGCGGGGAGGGTAAGAAGGGAGGACAGAGAGTCATGTTGATGTCATGCCACATGGTACTGTATATCATTACTTTATCAGACGTTACATTGCAAACACATGCGCTAGTTAACATTGTTTTTATATGCTGGTGGAAAATACTTAAACTCGTTGAATTTGTTGATTGTTATATTTACAGACAATGATTAATGCTGTATATTCGTTTGTTTACAGATAATTGATATACCTACTGTGTTGAAGACCAGTGGATTCCTGTGCCTAACCCAGTCAGTGATGACATTTGGCTAAATTATTTTTGGGAGGTAGGGGTATTATTAATGGTTTTAGGTGTTTTAATGCTAATGGATGTTTAAATTATTATTGATTGATTGCAATCGATGGATTAATTGATTTAATTTATTTTTGATTAGCTTTGTGGAGAAAGAGTGAGAGAGAAACAGAGAGACAGAAGGAGACCATTACCACACTAGCCCACGAGAAGGCAAAAGCAAGGCTTTAAAAACCAAGGTGAGATTTCGTTGTGAAAAGCCGTTGGTGAGTGCTGAGGACACCGTTCGTGACCTCTCACACATTACGGGGGAGTTTTGGGGAGCTGCCCACTGAGTATGTAATGTAATGTGACGTTATTTATCAGTGTGTATTTCCAATTATGATATTCAGTTTTTGATTCGTGAATTGGGTCATGTAGGTAAGGGGAGTTTTAGTATTATCCTCCAAAACCATGAGCGTTCTACAGTCCTTACATGGTGGTAGGGCAAATTATTCATTCGATTTCTAGATTCCTTCAAGTTTATGGACTCATCCCTAGACAGCCTAGTCAACGGCTTTCATGAAGAGGAATTAAAATAACACACAATGCATTTTCAATATCCTCATCATTTTAAATTGTGCATGCGGAAAGGTATTTCCCCTATGATTTCTGTGCAATTTGGGACGTGTTAAAGAGAAAACTCTCCCACCGCAAGAGAAATTTTACTCTAAGCTTACACGCTGTGCCGTTTCCGATGAAGACTATGCACATGCATTCCAAGTTTGGCGAGTGTTCAATATAGACACGCTAGGGGATTGTGCTGTGCATTACCTAAAACTCGATGTATTGCTGCTCACGGATGTGATTGAAAAATGTAGTGAGTTGTGTCAGCACATCTATGGACTTGACCCGGCTCACTATTTTACGAGTCCTGGGCTGTCCTTTGATGCGGCTATGAAATATACTCGAGTGGAATTGGATTTACTCACTGATGTAGACATGGTCTTATTCTTTGATAAAGGCATTCGCGGCGGGTTTCTGTCGCTTAACCAGCGCCATGCCGAAGCGAATAATCCATTCATGTCCTCTTATTCACAAGACAAACCGGAATCGTGTTTGATGCACTACGATGTGAATAATTCGTATGGCTATACTATGAGCCAGCCTTTATATTATAAGGATTTTGCCTGGCTCACGGAGAAACAAGTGTCACAATTTGATGTGAACACGGCCACCCTGGAAACGTACTGCGAATATGTTTTAGAGGTCGATGTTGAATATCACTCATCATAGTATGACCAACATGCTGATTTTCCATTCTGCCTAGAGCAAATGGTCCCCCCTAAGAGTAACGTGAAAATTTTAAAAATGGATGGGCACACCGCACAACAAAAATCGGTATGTGCTACACATTCAAATGTTGGTGCAATGCCTAGCCCAAGGCCTAGTGTTAAATAAAATCCCCGGGGGGTATTTCCTTTGCCCAAAAAGCATGTCTTGATCCATACTTGCGACTGAACACTCAGCACCGACAAATGGCAACACAGCAGTTTGAAATATTTTTTTAAAATTGATGAATAGCTGTATATATGGCAAAAGCATGGAAAATGTACGCAAATACCGTGACATTAAATTAGTCAATGTTTGGGACATTGGCCAAGCAAAGCCATATTTCAAATCGATTAAAATTATCGATGAGAATTTGGCAACCAATGAATGCATATGATTAGGTAACATTTGTTGGACCATAGCAAACATGGTGAGGCTGGGAGGGTGGGGGAAACTTAACGCTTATAGCTAATGGTAAATAGTAATTTTCCTTTTTAATATCATCTTTTTCAATGAATGCAGTGGTAGATAGGCTTTATTTTGTAAGACAGTCTTATCTGTAGGTGTAGTAGCAGAACTCTTTGTTTCTGCAAACACAAAGAAAGACTGTACCATCACCAATAGCCAAGCACTCGCATCAGGACAATTTCAAACACTTAAAATCAGCTAACGTGTGTTTTGCAAATATCACCTTTCGACATGGGCTAAATCAGAAAAGGAGTAAACAGAAAAATTGAAAGTGAACTGCTCCATATCAGCAAAATGCATAAACCTCAAAATGAAAATTTAAAAAACGCAAAGTGGAAATTGTAAATTTCAAATGTGAGAAATATGAAAATGAAAAATGGCTATCACCATAAACAAATCTAAATTAAAAAAGACATCTTGCTCAGGGAATACTGGTTTTATTTCACAACAATTAGGGCTTTACAAAAAAGAATACAAAAATTCAAATTCCTCAATCCTTTTTTTTAATATTCATGTCCACTCGTCATTAACTTTCCTTTCATAGCACTAATCACAATCAGGGCTGCCATTCGCTCTCCCAGTGAGGCATCACAGGATGTTAAACGTTGTTTAGCTTTTTCTACAACATTTCATCCGCCACATTTCTTAATGCAGGATGACTATGGCGATAAGAAAAATCATGTTCTTTGAATGCTTGATACAAAAGATTAATAGCTACATCGCCACGCTGCAATCGTTGATTCAGCTTTGTTCCAGGACCACAATAACGATACCCATGAAAGTGCATTTCAAAAGGTAAACGATTAGTGACATTGTCAATTATGCCACGACCAGTACAAGTTTGACATATTATTTTCAATCGACGGTGAAAAGGTTTGATCTTCCTCCTCTTCTGTTGATTATGTTCTTGTTGTTGCTTTTTTCTCGCCATCACACACGTGGAATGAGGAGACAAAGTCTTTACACTGAGTTTTATGACTGAGATAGTGTTTGACCAGCTGGCAAGTAGCATACGGTCGCACAGATGATATTTTTGCCATGGCCACTTGCTTATGGTGATCGTGATCAGTATATGGTTGCAATTCACTTAACAAAGGGTCATGAGCCCATGATTTTGGCACATGTTGCAAGATTTCTTTCAGTGCATTAGGTGCTACATAATAAATAAACGATTTTGGAAGCGCCATTAACTCTTCTTCGGTAAGACTGTCTAGTTTCTTTTTGCAAACAAAAAATTTGCCAATGGCATTATCGGTAGCACTCCCCCTCCAACCTATGATGTACTGTTGATGTTAGCACGTCGCTTGTAGGAAACTCACTGTTGTCATCCACCGGTAAACCTTGAGTTCTAATTTTATTTTACACGCCCCAAGAGGCATTGGTGGTTTACCAATGAAACAGGTGCCACGCGTATGCCAGGGCTTTATTGCTAATGTTACCACACGGGCAGCGTTCCATTAGTGTTTGCAACGAGGGGCACCCTAAATCCATCAAATCGATACATTGACAGTAAGAAGCTAAAAACTGTTGTATCCATTGACGCTTTTCATTACCTTTCGCAAATACCACATTGGCTGATGATAAATGGACTTTCATCACCATGTCGAGGTATTTATAAGGTAGTTGCAATGATTTTCAATCCATTGGGTTTATTTACTTTCTTTTTCACACAAAATATCAAAAGCATAGGGTGGCTTAATCATGAGATGGGTGGGTTGTGATATCCAAAACGTGGAACAGTCAATCATGGCCACCTCTTTAAATATAAATTTGTTATCTCCAATTTTAAACCCTTGGCAATCCACAATCAGCGTACGCAACATGTTGCCGCTTGCCTGGACCGAGTCCAACTGACGACTGACTATCGATTACAAAGGTTTAGAAATAATCATAATAATTACCAATTCTTTATTAAATCATTTTATTGGCATAACAATCATGACAAGCTTCACATTTTGTTTTTGTCATTCTGGGATAGGGACGGTACCAAATCATACAACAATAAAGTCCTGTGTGGTAATAGCGACCAAGACACCGGTGATGTCCCAATGTTTCTAAACTGGGCGTTTTCGACTTTGTGATGCTCACAGAAGCACCGTTGAAGCCATAAGGTCCACACGTATCTTAACTTTTTTCATCATTCAGAGTCAATAGTGAGAAGTAACTTGAATGGCATGATATATTACTTACATCCATTCTACAGAGGTAGGGGCAGGCTGATGACCAGCGCTGATGTTTCGGCTTAGATTCATCACTCTCTTCCCATTGGTCTATGGTGTTGAACAAAACACACATTTCACTTCATCTCTTGTTTATAAATAATAGAAACCAGCGGCTGCCAAGGTCTGAGGGTTAATGAAAGGCACAGGCCACGTTGCAAATGTCTTGAAACGTTGTACCTCAGATTTTAAATTAATGGGTGTGACACCTCATGTGGCTTTAAAACAATCTATGACTGAACTTCTTGACGTTGGTTTGCCTGTTATTTATACACTAGTCACTTGGTTGGACAGTGGATAGTAGTTGACTTGTTTGTGATGAATAATGAGACAATAAGCCGTGGTGTTTGGCTGAACATTGTCATGAGTTTCAAAATCTGGTCGGAAGTCAATATTGGATTGCTTGAAAGACTCTTCCTAGTAGGAACAATCAAAACCACCAGTGGAGCCCTTGCCTTAAACTCTTGGGGTGACAACATGCGGTAATTGTCTTTTTGATAATACGACCATCTGAATTTACAAGACAAGTCATAGAGGGAGCCAAACTTATTTTTTGAAAAATCCAAATCCAGTCTTTCATAGGGAGAAACAGCACCGTTCAGGAAACTACGACTATTTCTCAATTGTAGGTGGTCAAATTGAGTCTCATCTTTGGTTTGTTGATACCTGCGATTTGTTTGAAAACCCACTATAATGTAGAGAGGTCTCACTGTATAGCGTGCTGTTTTTACAGACCAACTGTGCGTGTTGGTGGTTGGTAATAGGGGGTATCCATGGAGCGCAAAGCTTCTAAATTCCATGGGTAGAGACAACCTTTCCCACAATCTTGATCATCTCCAGTTTTTTACTATCCGAAAGGGTCACGTGCGGTACTTTCCATAGAATCCGTTGTAGTTGATTTTTTTAATGTATGGGTCCTTCATCGGTTCCCTTGAATAAATTATTACCACTCCCGGCTCTGACCAGATAAAGCACTTGCCTTGCGTTTACCACAAAACACTGGTGATCTTCGGCAAAGCGTAAAATGAGTTCATGAGGTAAATATCCAGTAAATGTGCCATCGGTGTGAACCATCCCGTCATTGGTCGATCAGGGCACCAACTCGCCATGCAAAGTATTTTACCTTCTTCCATTCATGACACTTGAAATACCAACATTTTGAGTGCTATATACTACAATATCATTAATCACATAGCGCACCTTGACTAACCTGGATGTGAGCCGACCTTCAAATTGAATGACACTTTTCATGTGGTAGGGTGTAAATATCTTGGTTGTTGATAACAAATTGAATTTCATCATTGTTATTTAGTCCAGGTGTTTGAGCTTGTTAGGAATGCGGATAAATTACTACCACCCCTTCTTGTTTTTCAAGAACCCAGTGTTCACCTTTCCACCTCTAGGATAGAATTCATCGTGTGGCTTTACGTGGTAACTCAGATGCTGTAAAATCTGCTTGTCCTTGCGTGTTAACGTGTATACACGTGGTAAACAACACTATGACTAGACGGTGTTGTTGCTTTGTACACCAACTTCATAGTGGCTTTAGAACCAACTTGTAGGTGACTGGTGGGCGAGAATATAGTTGAATGAGTTGTTGGTCGCTATTGACCAGTCTTAAAGTTATATTACTAAAATGATCAACACCCACAGAATGAAAAAGCTCCAGTGGAGAGTTTTCACGAATAATGTAGCCATTGCGCGATGTCACAGTAAAATCGTAGAGCGAAAGCGATGGCTCTTGATTCGTGTACACGTTGCTAATAATAATACAAAGTTACCGACACGTGATAATCCTCAATCAATTTCACTTCATGGTCTTATTCATGTGTTATTGGGTTCCAACAATCATGGTAGAAACCCCAGTAAAGGGCCGATGGAATAGGGTTGTGATTTAAAATCAATTTTAAACGAGGATAAAATACTGCAGCGATGAGTAATGGTATGGGCAACAAGTTCAAACTTACGTGTTCCATCAAGAAATGACTTGAACCCATATTGCTTTACCAGCACCACGTAAATGTGTTCATAAATATCGTCTATGATATATTCACCAGGGTTGAGGGATAGCATACAATCATCATAGTAAAACTTGTCATTGACATTTTTACATATCTATTATATAAAGCTCAAATACCACTCACTCACTGACTGACGCACTCATTCATTCATCACGAATATTACTAATATGATCAACACCCACAGAATGAAAAAGCTCCAGTGGAGTGTTTTCACGAATAATATAGCCATTGCACGATGTCACAATAAAATCGTAGAGCGAAAGCAATGGCTCTTGATTCGTGTACACGTTGCTAATAATATTACAAAGTTACCGACACGTGATAATCCTCAATCAATTTTACTTCATGGTCTTATTCATGTGTTATTGGGTTCCAACAATCGAGGTAAAAACCCCAGTAAAGGGTTGATGGAATCGGGTTGTGATTTAAAATCAATTTTAAACGAGGATAAAATACTGCAGCGATGTGTAATGGTATGGGCAAAAAGTTCAAACTTACGTGTACCATCAAGAAATGACTTGAAACCATATTGCTTTACCAGCACCACGTAAATGTGTTCATAAATATCGTCTATGGTATATTCACCAGGGTTGAGGGATAGCATACAATCATCATAGTAAAACTTGTCATTGAAATTTTTACATATCTATTATATAAAGCTCAAATACCACTCACTCACTGACTGACTCACTCATTCATTCATCACGAAATCTCAGAAAACACCGAACGGATTGGAATGAAATTTGGTATGCAGCTTCCTCAAGGGCCGCAAACGCCCAGGAAGAAAGGATTTTTGGATATCCTGGTTCTAAAGGGGTGTTAAGGGGGTAGACCTGCATTTCATTGAATAGCAATATTTCCCGATTGGTTTCATTGGGGGATGTGATACTCGGCATATAAACTCATCATTAAAAATAAGAAGACACGTGTCTGAGGGTTTTTCGATGTGGTGTATATTATGAGGTGAAAGGGGTGAAAAGTGGGGGTTGAAGGATTCCTAACGGAGCGTGTATCTCTTAAACGACATAGGCGAGGAGTTTGGAACTCAGCCGAAAAAAATCAGCATAGAAATAACTAAACAGGTGCTTGACCGTTTTTTCCTAAATCCAATTTAAGGGGTCCATGGGGAGGGGTGAAATTATGGGGGAGGGGGGAAACGTAATATGTCTGAGTGTAAAATTATACATGGCCTATGTTGTAGACAATAATACATTACATCTTTTTTGTCTCTTGCTATTTCATCATACGACGAATACTTAGGGAGTTATTAATTTTTTGTACTTTTTGGCCGGAATTTTCAAAGTTCCAGGAATGACATAAAAATTGATTCGAATGAAATTTAAAAAAATAGATTTTTTAATGCTTTTATTATATTTTTCACGTCTTTTAGGGTCCGAAACCACCATGATATTTTGATGTTTTTTTTGTCCCATGCATTTTTTTTCAGGTGATAGAATTTTTTCCCACTAGGACCCATGCTTATCTATCTATTTAACTAATGTTATAACGGGATTCCAAATGTTATTGCGGGCAAAGCCGCGGGTAACAGCTAGTGTCGTATATTTTATTGTACGTTTCAAGAGAAACAAGTCCCAAACCATAATGTCTTTCACTTAACTCAATTGCAGGGTAAAAGTCTAGGCTGACTTCTTGTCCACGTCCATGCAGTGTAAATGTCTTACTTTCTGCTGACATACGGTTTATATTTTTGCTTATGCTGTGTCTTATATAAAAAATAAACACAATCGCCCGCACTCTAGGGTGTCGAACTTTTGCAGACGTTTCACATTATAGTATACCTTTGTTCATTTTCCAAAATACGTGTATAGTTCCATGGGTGGAGGGAGATTTCCAAAAGTGTCAGAGTACCACACAGTGGAACCCTCATTCAAATAGGCTACATAATGGGTTCCTGGTCCTCGGTGATCATCTAGATTAATGACAGCACATTCTTGTTTTCATGGTCGTGGTGGTAATTAGTTCCGCATAAACACACCTCGAAAATGAGAAATATTTCGTTGATTGGCATAGCTTTTGACTTATTCATGGGTCAGGGCATGTCTTGCTATAGCTATGGTTAATTTTTTAATTTTTGTTGATAGGTAGATACAAAGTCCTTGTTTATAGAAAGCTGGCTTTATATTTTTGCATTTCTAGCCTCTATAACAATGGCTTCAATCGTTTCATTATTTCGTTGACTCTCCTTCAATTGTTGCACTGTTCTGCAGATTTTATCGTTTTAGCCACCGCGCTCACACCACCCAAAGGTGAATCCAGGGCTGCATGTCCGGCAAATTAAGCCGGTAAAAATCCAGCTCGTTTAGGAACAGGAATCACTCGGCCTTGGTTTGAAACCTGTCGTTTACTTTATGGATTGACACGTCTCTGTGCTGCTTGGAGGGCTTTCGTAGTCATCAACACTTTATTTTTTATTTATTTGTGTTCGCAAGGGCTTATCAACAATTGCCTTAACCCCATTCTTTGGCAATGCAGGGTCTTCTTTTTAGTCTTTTTCACCACATATCTTTGTTTCACCAAGATCATGTTTCCCGCTTCTTTTTTCTCTAAGTTTAGAAGCAATTGGAAAGATAGTTTATCACCCACGCTGACTTTTACCAAGTAGTGGCATGGCATTATGGTATAATCGTAGGGATAAATGTCTTACTTCTGGTGTATAGTCCGTAATACGAATATGTCCATCATATGGTAAACGATAACTCGTTGAGCCTGAAGGTAAAACATAGGTAAAATCTTCAGCGTCTTTAACAAAACCTCGATGCGTCATGGTCATAACAATTACATGAGGATAGGGTTTTATCATGGAGGTAACATAGTCTTCCACAAATTGTTTGGTTGCCACCTACTTGTGTTCTTTGGGGTCTAAAACGTTGGCTATTCGTTTTCGCTTCATGTGTAAACTCTTGCCTTTAATTTCAAACCACTTGTTCATTTTCAAAGTTAAAAACTGTTTGGTACAAACATCTTGAGTGTTCACAGGGTCGGCCACATGAATAGTGTGGTTATGATTAGCCGTATAGCCGTCAACAGTAAGCTGGAGCACTTTATCATATAACCCTCGCACCTTGTTATCCACATACTTTGTGTGGTGGCATCTGTAGACACTCCTCAAAAATCATCACCCCTTCAACAGTTTAAAAAATTCGGTCATTGCCGAAACACCTTCCAAACAGCCTACAATGTCACAAGGCCACGCCTCAAAATAAAGTGTCCGGGCGGGGACACCAAGAGCCCGCCGATTAGCCAGCTTGGTGTGCTAGGCGAAACCCCACATAAGACACGGCACAAACCTAGAAGAATTGCTGAGTTTTAATTCACCGGCCGTGAAAGCCAATACATCTTCTTTCTGAATTAAAACACATTTTTAAAAAATATTATGGAACGCAGCTGGAGTTCTGTCCAATCTATTTACTGGAAAACCGGATACGACGTATGGTTTCCGATATGAAGATGATGGTTTCCAAATTGGTGCTTCATCTATTAAATTTACAGGTTCTAGTCATCGTCATCTTCATTTCCCCTTTTCCAGCTGACACTGGGTGGGGCAAATATGGTTCCGCGCCACTTTGTTCTGTGGTTCCACCATTCATCTTCCGACACGGTGTTCCAATCCAGGTTACGTTTACTAATGCTATTCTTCACCGAAACCATCCAACGCATTCTTGGTCTTCCTCGTCCTCTCTTCCCTGTCATCCATCATTCCAGTGCTCGTCTTGGTAGCCTTAATTCATTCATCCGTTTGACATGTCCAAACCATCTCAATCTGTTTTGCTCCAGTTTGTAATTTAGTTTCTGTACCCCCAGTTCTTTGCGTATATCTTCATTTCTCACTCTGTCTCCCCTCGTTCTCTGGACCATACTTCTCTGGAATCTCATCTCAGCTGCATGTACTCTGCTCTCATCCCTCTTTGGCATTGTCCAAGTTTCTACTGCATAGGTCATTATAGGAACATAATATGCTTTGTACATACCTTCTTTAGCTTTAATTGGTATATCCTTGTTCCATATTAGTCCCCGTACCTGTTGGTAGATAGTACTTCCAGGTTTAATTCTTCTGCATATTCCAAATCTAGTCATCCATCTTCAGTCAGGTCACTTCCCGAGTATTTGAAGTGTTTCACCACTTCCAATTCCTTATCTCCTACTTTGATTACTCCCTTTCCTTCTTTCTTACCTCTACTCACCACCACTGTTTTACTCTTCTCCACATTTATCTTCAATCCCCATTGCTCAATCTTTTCATTTATTACGTCTAACTGTTTTTGTACCTCCATCTCATCCTCGCCCCAGATCACAAGATCGTTTGCAAACAACATTACCTTCATCTTAGCCCTACTATAGTCCTTCATTGCTGCCTTCATCCATTAAGAACAATAATGGTGATAACACACTTCCTTGCTTTAATCCAGTGACAATTTTAAACCATTCGAATGTCCCGACTCTAGTCTTCACACTACTGTAGCAATCCATTCGCATTCCTTTTATCATGTCTCTCAGTTCCTTGCCTATCCCTTTCTGTTAAGCTTTCCCAAACATTTGTTCCAGGGATGCTATCATTACCATGTCCTTCCCATATTCCCAACTCTTTTCAATGTTCTGTCTCAGAATGAAAATGGGTTGCACTGTTGACCTGCCCCCTCTAAATCCAAACTGCTCCTCCTCTATTTGGTTTTCTACCTTTACTCTAATTCCTTTTCTATGATTCTTTCCATTACTTTGGTAACATGCGAGATGATGATGATTCCTCGGTAGTTACCACACACCTTGCTGTCTCCTTTCTTGAATATTGGCAATCTTATTCCCTTTTTCCAGTCTTCAGGAACTTTCATCTCTCTCCACACACTCCTGAGAAGTCTGCATGTCCACTGCAGTCCTACTGGTCCTGCCGCTTTGATCATTTCTATTGCCACTTCGTCGATTCCCACAGCTTTCCCCATCTTCACCTTCCTAACTGCCCATTTCACTTCTTCCATAGTAATGTCTGGTTCTTCTGCTATTTTTTTCCTCCATCGTTTTGGCTGTTTGCAAAACTTCTCCGCATGTCTGGCGTCTCATATCCAACGGCTCGCTGAAATATTATTTCCATCTGTTCCTTTATCTCTTCTGGATTTGTCAATATTTCACCTTCTTTGTTTTTCATGAACCCAGTGTTCACCTTTCCATTTCTTCTACTTTTTATAAATCCAAATAGCAATTTCTTTCCACAATTTAAATCCTCCCTTATTTCCTGGGTGAATTCTTCCCAGCTTTTCTTCTTTTCCTCTGCAATTACTTTCTTGCAATCTCTGTTTCCTTCTATATATTTTGCTCGAATTTCTTCAGTCTTTTTTGTTTTCGATTCCTTCCAAGTTTTCTTATTCTCCCTTACCTTTTCTTTCACTCTATTGTTCCACCATTTTGTCGCCTTTACCCATAGCTTTCCTGATGTTCTACCACATGTTTTCTCTGCACTGTTTACAAATGCATTCTAGAACTTTTCCCATTCTTGTTCCACATGGGTAATATCCGTCCTTGGTATCTGTTCTTGCAATTCTTCCTTAAACTCTTCTGCAACCTCCTTTTCCTTTAGTCACCACACCTTAATCTTTCTTCTCTACTAGTGCCATCATAAAAATAAACTATCCTTTAACGCCAGGTTTGTAAAAGCTGTTATTTTCTTGTACTCCATCTTCAGAGGACTGATGATCGTGACAAAGATAAATCCATTTTATTGGAAACCCATGCCCACAAAGGAGAGTATAACCCCTCTCAACAAGTGAATCCAAATACATCTAAAAATATAAAACCATCATTTCGAAAATGTTTCCAACCAGTCAAAGTGTTCGTCTGCTTCGGGAGACACTCTTCGGGAGTGACATTTAAACCATTACAACCCCTTGTGGATGCTACCTACTGGCATAACTCAATTAACCATTCCAGTGGCTACAGTCCTTGCATGCTTCACGTGAAGCTGGCCACACCGGTCACGATTGGGAAATTAAAGAAACTGAACAAGAACTTCAAAATGCCAAAATTATTGTTCAAGCCCTCGCCCATCAAAATGCAAAGAACTCGCGAGTTGCATCGCCCTGCTAGGCATAACTATCAGCGACTCGAGGTTATTTCACGGGGCGTGGATGAACTTTGGCAGGCTGATTTGGTAGAGATGATTCCCTATGCTAGCGTTAATGATGGTGTGGGCTATATGCTGTCTGTCCTTAATGTGTATTCCAAAATGGCCTTTGTTCAATTTGTGAGTCGCATATCCGGCTCTTTAGCCACCAAGGCCTTTAAGCGTATTATTAAACAATCCAAACGTCAAAGCCAGTTGTTGCAAACCGTCCAGGGAAATGAATTTTTCAAGAAGGATTTCTCCAGTTTTCTCAAATCTTTGGATATTCACCATTAGACCACGTACAGCAATCTAAAAGCCAGTGTTGTAGAAAATGTTGAATCGCGCGCCTAAATTAATATGTGGATAGAGTTGACAGCTCAGGGGTCCTATCGCTGGCTCGACTTATTATCTGAGCAAGTGTCACGTCACAACAATAGCAAACACAGAAACATTGGGACAAAGCCACGACTGGTTACAAAAAATATTCCGCGGATGGATAAACTGTCTAACCCCTTCAAAACAGCTGATTCTAAACGTCACCACCTTTTCATCGTTGACCATGTCTGTGTGAGCAAATTCAAGTCTATCGTTGACAAGGGCACAAATTGGGGGACAGAACTATTTCGTATTCGTCAAGTCAACCTGGACAGCCCAGTCACCTATTTACTCTACGACCTCAACCATCAACCCATAAGAGGCAGGTTTTATCTCCAATAACTCCGAAAGACAGCGTTTCCAATACATTACCTTGTTGAAAATGTGTTGAAACAAAAAGGAAACAAAATGCATATGAAATGGCTGGGATTTAGCTCAGCCTTCAATTCTTGGATTAATAAATCAGATTTTATGTAAACTCGTGTGTCTATTATTTATTCACTCATGCTTACTAAACCTATACCCCCTCTGAACTACACTCATGTCTGGATACAAGCTTCAAATGGTCAAAGACTTGTAACTAATAGTAAACTGTTATAAGCAACACATCTCTCTCTCTGTCCAACCTCTCTTACCCCTCTCCCCTCCTCCCCAGGTTAAACTATTCTCAGCGGTAGAATGCGACATCATTGTAAAACAGTCTTACCTAACTTTTCAGCCGTCGATTGCACACCAATGGTTCCACTTTAGTGTGTTTAAGGTTTTGAGTCGCTGCAGCGGTAAATCTTTTTTATTCCAACACTCCAAAAAAGAAATAAAATAAACCTCCATAAGTGTACAAATTACAAATGAAAGCATGCTTTTCGTATATAAAATATGGTCTTAAACAAAATAATCAAATGGGCTATATAAAAAACGAAATATTAACTTGGTTTGTGAAGCCTTGCTTTTGCCTTCTCGTGGGCTTGAGTGGTAATGGTCTCTTTCTCTCTCTCTGTTTCTCTCTCTCTCTCTTTCTCCACAAAAATAATCAAAAATAAATAAAACAATTAATCCATCAATTGCAATCAATCAATAATTTAAACATCCATTAGCATTTGAACACCTTAAACCTTAATAATACACCTACCTCTCAAAAATAATTTAGCCAAATGTCGTCACTGACTAGGTCAGGCACAGGAATCCACTGGCCTTCAACACAGTAGGTATATAAATTATCTGTAAACAAATGAATATAAAGCATTAATCACCTCATCAATTAATCCATCAATCAATCATTGTCTGTAAATATAACTATCAATAAATACAACGAGTTTAAGTATTTTCCACCAGCATTTAAAAAGTCTGTCAACTAGAGCATGTGTTTGCACTGTAACGTCTGACAAAGTAATGATATACAGTACCATGTGGCATGACATCAACATGACTCTCTGTCCTCCCCCCCCCCCCCTCCCCTTCTTACACTCCCCGCCCCTCTATCCCCCCTACACTCCCGTTCACACCTCTCACCTGGCTATTTGTGGGGGTGTGAACAAAAGCTCTCTCTGATTCACTTCTTACCCTCCCCTCTCACCCTTCCCACTACACTGCCTGTTTTGTCATTCCTGCACATGCATGGCGCGGTTTGACCTTCAAGTGTCCGGTCTCACTGTACTTTTCCAACGCAGCACTGTTGTCTGGTGAGCTCAGCACATTCCTAAGATAGTGTTATCATGTTGTGGTGGGGCCTGGCTGGCTAGCCGAGCAAGTCTGTTCTGTCGTTTCATCAAGCTACAAAACACTTGCGGCTTGCTAGCGGGGTAACAGCTACAATATATAAATCATACATTTCATTTAATCATTCAAAGCTGTGTTTCATCCTAACTTTGTCTTATCACAACTATTAGCATACTTTCCGCTTAGCTGCCCAGTGCCTAAAAAAATACAATCACACTTAATAATAATAATAATAATAATCTGGCTGTCGTGTCCTTTGACAAATTGCTAAAAATAATTCATTTGCCAGTAAATATTATCATTCACCCGTACACCTTTTCAACATGACAATTTCGCGAAACATTAGGAAAGCCAAAGTCGATGACATAGCAGTATCGGGTATTTTGGGTCAATGAGTCCACCAGAGAAAGGATCGACAAAATACCCTTTAAACGAACCGTCGTATATGCCTCTGTGACCAATGGTTAGCGAAATATCGATTGATCCATTAGGCATGGCCAGCGTTGCCAGCAACACGCTCGTTTAAACACACACAAACGGTACCGTCTCTCTCTACTACCACTCTTAAAATAAACGAAAGTTTTAAAATATTTTTTTCAACATGACTCGTTAGGCCATTTGTGAACATTCTTTTGGAAATATAAATAATACATCCAAATGTGGGACGTCAACATGAGTTCTATGACACCTCGTACACGTCTCTAGCCTTATTTGTTTGCGAGATATAACAAATAGACCACAAATCATGTTTTCAACCCAAAATCCATTTTCACACATTTTCAACACATTCATCACCTTAAAGAGGACAACGCGACAAAAAAAAACACCAAGCACACTCTCCTAGCCCCGCTCCTTTTTGAAATATCACCAAAATTGTATAAAAAAACAGGGTTTTACCCCAAAATCCATCACCAAATATTCCACCTATTAAAAAAATAAGCTCGCCATTACGTAGATCCGAAAAAAATACTATTAAAACGACACCAAGCACGTCCTCCTATCATTATTTCTTCCCACACATAACCCTTTTCCAGCATAGTCATCCGCACGCACGCTACTACAGGTAGACCCTGTAATCTCCCACTACTACCAGTTTTTGTCCTAGAGACCTGAAACTTATTTTAGGGATAAAGTGGGTAAAGACCATTAATGTAAGTCATGCACACTTCTTTTTAAAATTCTTAGTTTCCAAAATACAGCAATTTTAAAAATTCAACGTTTTGGAAAAAAAAAGTAAAAAATATAAAGTTTTGTTCTAACGATAAACGTTATAAAGACCTTTCGTTTAAGCCTGTACATGACTTTTTAGGATTTCTGGTTTTCAAAATATAGTCCATATTCAAAACAAAAATGTTCAAATTTTTTTAAAATATTATAACGATTTGTTGTTAGGAAAGGGGGCAGTACCCCGAATCCTTCGACAGTTCGCATGTTCATATCCAACCACGGGTTGGCAAACTATTGACTTGGGTAGCAGTACGATGGTGGCTCAATAAGTTGTGAGTTTAAATCACCACTGCTCGTCTACTAGCGTATATTTAAACAGGAACATATCAAACAGAGGGAGGGGGTGGTGGCAAAGGAGCAAAGGGGCAATGGGGCAAAGGGACAAAGGGGCAAAGAGGCAAAACCACCAACTCAGAGAAAAGGAGAATACAGAATCAAGAGTCGAACGGCAAAGAAAAATCGTTGATATCGGTCTTATAATATGACCGTTTATTGTGGGGATTTTCACCAATCGAGTCATACCATTTCGTCCAAGGTAACATTCAGTTACTCTGTCCAGGATCCACAACAAGGGAGGACATGCGTCTCTTATGAGCACAAGGTCACCCGTCCTCACACTGGGGTCGCAGACAAACCACTTTTGCTCCCTCTGAAGCAAAGTTAGATATTCCAATCTCCATCGTTTCCAATATGAGTTACTTAGGGCTTCAATTTTGCGCCAAACAATAGGTAGACGGATGTCTCTAGGAATATCGAGTAGAGGAGAGGGAGCGGATATGAAAGTGGCTAGGAGTTAAGGGAATCAAATCATCAGGGCCATTAGAAAGAGGAGTTCACAACTCCCTCAATGAGAACAGCAAGATATTTAAATTCTTCGTAAGTTAGGTTGCAATCACCAAGAACTTCTTTCAAATGCCTTTTTGCAATTTTAACACTAGATTCCCATCTTCCACTACGATGAGGGGAGTAAGGAGGAATAAATAACCATTTGAAACTCTTAGAGTAATAAAAGTGAGTGGTTTCTTATTCCCAATCCTCACCTGAATTACAAATGCACACACTAATGCAGCCATCGCAATAACACAGGTCATCAGACTAATTCAACATACACCCAAGTACGGAGGGCTACATGAACACGATGTCACAAATCCCCTAAATCAATCAACAACAACAACAACATCTAATTATGCAAAACCAGTTTTCTACGAAATTAAACCTGTGTGCTTAAATATGTCCGAGGATGAAGTTCTGAGAAATGTGGCGGGTTGCTCTGTAAATTGGTTGAAGGTATGCTTTGCTTCTCAGCACCGCATATCAGACGCTTGAAACAGGCATTGGTTTCGCTAGACAGAGTCCAGTTCTTATCACCATGGCAACGCATCACCACTGAGGAGCTCCACAATTCCCCTGGGAAGCTGTGAGTCCATCCTATCTTTAGGTCTGATGTCTGGAAACTCATGTGTTGAAAATGAGTAGGGAATGTTCTATCTAAACCAAAGGCAACCTTTGCATCATGATTGTAATGCTACGTTCTGTGATACTGTGACTATGGGTTACAAGGTTCGATTCTCACTTCTGACAAGAATTTTTATTTTAGCCTAAGGGTTGAAATGGGGTACATTGGGCCCCATGACGCAAAACTGAGAAGATATGAGTTCATTTCCCAACGCAATCACCCGGGAAGTTCAACTTCAAGGATATGATTGGATAGTTCCTAACTTAATGCACGGCCGCCTCCTTCCAATTTCTAGCCTAAATTACAAGTACACACTCAATACAGTCATCACAAATACACAGGTTATCAGAATTATTTCCTCGTATAACACCCAAGTACACGAGGCTACATTACCAAGATATCGCAAATTCCCTAATTGAATTACCATCATCATGATCATTATTATCAACAGCAACCACAACAGGAAGGGAAGGCATTATTTATAAATCCTCAGTAGTCAAATGAGCGACTTGGATAGCAACGTGAGTTAAGGCTTAGGCCAGGGGACGAGGCTATCTCCAGACTCAAAAGATGAACGAGTTCAAATACTACCGTCGAATGTCCTTGAAATTGTCCCCCGTGGCTTCCCGTTTCCAAATCCATTGAGGCCCAATGCTAATTGTTCACGGTCGCTTCCCAAATATCAGTAGATCCTCTATTGAGCTTGGCGTCAGACACTTGACCCCTTGGAAACGGCATGCATTTGGGACGTTTTATTATTACTAACATCACTGATTGATTTTATTTTATCATTAAGTTATTACTTCTAAAAGCGATTTGCTTACATGACGGTTCATTATTTGGCTCGATCATGTTATATGCAAATGCTTGGTCTAATTTCCAACATATCAGAAAATGTGACATCCAACGTTTTGCTTTCGTACAGAGAATAGATTCTTAAGAATCTGAAATCACCCGAGCTGTTCTATTACAAGGAAGAACAGTGTTCATTTCACTGAAATCGGCCCCAATTAAAGCCTGCTGATTTTATGATTTATTGGTTTATTGGCTAATTAAATTATATATTTATTTATTTATTTAATAATCAAATAATTTTTATCTATTTCTTTAATGTTATTGGTTTTACGTACTGCACCCTTATATCTGGATGATCCACCAAAATCCCAGGCTGGAGATAATAGTGGATTGTAGCATCTTGAAGTCCCGGCTAAAACAACATGGTGCTACTTGGCGAAAACACTCAGAATAAGGAACAGGATTTCTCTCATATAGAATGTGCTATAGTAACTAACTATAGAACAGTAGGGTTCTCTATCTACTCAGCAAAAATGAGAATCTCTGAAAATCTCCGGCGTAAGGATCCGGATCAGGTCCCTCGGGAATTTCCCCCCTACAGCACATTCCACTACCATTTAACTACAAAGATAATGCCAATTTCCTATAAAGGATCTGGGAATCGTAACAACGTGCCTGTCGTATTTATTCACTAAACAATTACACGTTTCCTAACACTAGCATTGATTATATGCCTTAACAACTTTAAATAAGACCAAATAACCAAATGTCATTGCTTCACTTGCATAAAATACATGTTCGTTTCTTTTAGAAACCATAAAAATTATTTCAAGCGCTTTTATAAGCTTAAACAAAATCATGTATTAAATAGCAGCAAACAACTGCTGTGCCCTAGGTAACGGGAGTTTTATAACAAGAAAATGTTATTAAGTTAAAAAAATTATTATCCCCAAAAATAAATGAAGTTACCACTGACGTAGATCTCCGTCATTACAAAAACTATTCATTACTCTATACAATTTATCTCCCGCCTCCTATCACTTAAATTCTTCTCATGGAAGCGATAAAAATCTCAATATACATTTAAATTTCAAGTTAAAATTTATAATGCGCGTAAATGTAACAATAAACCTTTCTTTATATTCTTAATATAATTTATGTACAACACAAATATTAACGTTGTAGTTCAGCAACTACTCAATATAAAATAAAATATGTACAACGGTCCAACCGCTTTCTCTAATGACAATATAGACTGAAATCGTCTTCCTATTTCTTTACTGCTTCTCTACTGACTTAAGAAAGTAATCATTCACCTTACTATGTCTTATTCGTGAAAGAATGACAATTCGGGATTCTAAAATCCATACAATTAAGTAGAGACTTAGTTCAAAGACCTCCTACAACTTGTCTGTTATCATAATAAAAATACTTTAAAAAAATATAACCTTCCACTGCGTTGAATAATTACAGTAGATTCAATATCTAATTAAGAACCATTTAAATAGATCTCAGTTTACTCTCAGTTTCAACAAAGATCCATTAAATCCTATAATTGCATTCAGATTCAGCATCATCTAGGATCCGCTTTCCTGTGAATTTCAAGGAGTTTCAACTCTGTGAGACTATTACAATAACTTCCAATACTAATAAACATTAATATTACTGCATCTTCATAAAACATCCTATTTCAATCTCAAAATATCCGCAAGTCTGTCACTACAGACATTCGTTCAATAATTGAGCAATGGCTTCACAATTGCCCATTGTCATAAAATAAATACCTCCGTCTGCTACGGGAATAATAAATCTCACTCACAGAGATGATTCGCAGTTCCTTTCAAAAACATATTACTTCTCAACTCACTTATCAATAACAAATTCCTTTCATAGTTGCAACACTCTTAATAAAAATATTTAATAAAAATACTGGTTCTATCAATGAATTAATTTAACAGGTAATACGATAAAATACTAGTCTTCAAATAACAATCGTATTTGTTTGTATCACTCACATTTCTATAAAAGCTTTCAATTAGCTGTAATATTTTTTTAAATCTTTCTTCACATTCTTGTTATTTCAAAAATACGCTGTAATTTGTATTTGTTAATTTAACAATGTATTCCTTCACATATTCTTCCTTTAATATATTTCTCACAAACTTTAATACTTTATAATTGTTAGTCACCAAATATTTATAACCAAATCTGTCTAATAAGTTATCAGATCGTGACTTTACATAGATCTCTACAAAAGATCTTTAAGAATCGCATTCTCTAAAATATATCTCTGTATAACACTCTTGGAACAAATTTCCATTATTATTATCGTTGACAAAAAACGATACCCTACAATTCAAAAATTGGCAAAATGTGATCTGAACACGTTTAAACTTTACCATAAAATATTCTGAACTAAACTGTAAAATCTCCCCATTAAAATTTCGAAAGTCATAAAATTCCATAAATTCCAAATCAGGACATGGTTAATAATGTAGATTGGTTTTAATGACTTTTATATTTCGTTTAATGTCGACTTAATATATCTGCTTGCACAAACCAAGTGCCTTCGTTCGTGAATTTCTATTTGCTTTGTTGTATTGTTGAGTAACTTGTTGAGACGTCCTTCTCCGCTGAAGTCGTAATTATTAAGAGCCCTTATTTTTTTCTCATTTCCCCCTCATCAAATTTCCAAGGATCTGATTGGTCGCTCACTATCGATGATCATAAAAATCCTTAATTACATTTGTTTGAGCTACGCTGTCTAGCTCCAAGTTCCCCCACGGACTGCTAATTATCCCATTGGTTGGGTCGGTTAATAAGCCAGTTTTATGTCGACTTCCAGAGTCGCTATATTTTATCATGGGACAATTTAGAAAACTTTTGAAGAGATGAATAATTTCCTAGCTCATATCCATATAAGATCGCAGTACCATTCAACTACTGTGTCTCTTAGAGACGCTGGGGTGGCGATATTTTGACCCTAACGTGCTGACACGGCTCCCTCGCATTTGTGCAATCTCAAATGCCAACTGACTGCGCCAGGATTCGATGACGTAACCTTGGGAACAGCTGACGAGAACGATACTACTGCGCGATGCAAGCAGTTTAGTATCAATAACCCTTAAAACAACAATTATCATCATCAAGCAGTTTCATGTATAACACAATAATCTATTTGTAATAATTCACAGTGTGTCTGCATTTTTACGAATTTACACTGAGAATCATTTTTTTGGGATACCATACTGTTGATTAGCCAATGCCTTGAAAGAGAAGATTTTTGTGTGTCTGTCTGTCTGCCTGTCCAACTGGCTGTTAGTGGGTGATTGCGAGTGCACTACAAACTTAATGCAGATCGTTGCTATACAACAGGGTTTATTGGGGGCCACCTCGTCGTGTAGCCGCTAGCATTCTTGCCTGTAGCCCCACAGGTCCGCGTTCGATTCCCAGCTCTGCCAGGTAATTACATTCTGATCTGAGGGCTGGAAAGGGGTACAAAACTGAGAAGAGCTGGGTTCAATTCCCTGCTCTGCCAGGTAATTAAATTCTGATCTGTGGGCTGGAAAGGGGTACAAAACTGAGAAGAGCTGGGTTCGATTCCTACCTCAACAATCCTGGAGGTGGTTTTTCGTGGCTTCGCACTTCTACACCAGGCAAACGCCAGGGCGATTCCTCTCTTAAAGCCACGTCCGCCTCCTTACCAATCCTTACCTGAATTACAAATACAGCCATCATAATAACACAGGTCTTCATTCAAAATTTTTGAAGTTTTAAGAAGGATATATGGCCCGGTAAAAGGGGTCCAAGGGTGGCGAATCAGGAAAAGCAAAGAAATTGAAGAGATAATCAAGGGTGAAGATATATTGAATTTTATTAAGTCCTGACATCTGGATGGACTGGGTCAAGTTGAGAGGATGCATGAAGAAAGAAAACCAAGGAGATATTACATGGAACTATGGAAGGGAAGGAAGGGAAGAGGAGACGCGGACGACCGCGCAAAAGATGTCTACACGATTTAGGAGAAGACTTGAGAACTATGAGGGTTGGAAGATGCTGGGAGAAAACTCATAGAAGGGACTAATGGAGAGGAATCGTGCGAGAGGCCAAAGCCTACCCCCAGGCTGTAGCGCCGAGGAATTAAATAAGTAAGATATCGAACCTGGCCCACTTACTTAATATGACTTCAGTGGTGAACGACTCTCCCGCTTTCTGAAGCAGATTATTTTGTCTTCAAACGCGGATTTTTTTAAGGAAATTACTACACTGAATATGCTTAATATCTTACAAATGGATGAATTGGAGTTCCTTTTATGATAACGTTAAGGTATTTACATAGCAGAGATGCGAACGCAGGACACCGGACACTACACGACTATAGTAGTACTTCCGACAAGATACTCTCTTATCGTCGAGAAGACAACGCTTTTCTACGTCTGTGCTCCTAAAATGGAGGCACGTTTTTGACAGTGATAAACTGTTTGTAATAAAACCGCACAAAGGAGTAGTGCGAGATATTATAGTGCACACCGTAATTGTTATAATTACTGTAACACGCATTGTGAAGCATATTATTTGGAACTGAGGCTGCAGGAATATTTTCTGTGACTTGTAAATTAAGAAAGTAGTCGAACACGAGACACTCTGAAACTACGAGGTGAGCATAATTGATTTCATCATTCTCCGAACTGTTATAAACTATTTAGGCTAAGCAGCATACGTTGAATACTTTAATTCTGTATACCGGTAATTGTGAAAGGAAACGAACTGTGGATCGCCGTGATATAATGCGATCTATTAAAAGTTGTAAATTCAGTGAGCTGACCATACCCACGTGTCTATAGAATCTGTGGCAGACATTCATGATCATTTTTACAACATCTGCACTGTGCAGTGCCAGTGTATGATATAGTAGTACCGTTAAAATAAGTGATATTCCCATCATAAAATTCTTGTACGAGCACGTGGAACCCTATACTGCCTACTTTGAAGAGCCGATGATGATGCAGTATAAACCACCCATGGAGAGGGAGTGGCTGACGTTAAACCCCACATAAAAGAAGGAAAGCGATGGCCTATGGCAGAGCCAAGGATCGAGCTCATGCCTTGTCTTATGGCCGTAGTTTGAAGGCACGGTAAGTCCAGCACACAGATAATGTGAGATTTTACTTATTCCAAAATATTAAGGGTGATTTTTTTGGTTGAGTAGGATAATGCCGCAATCATAACAACCAGCTTAAGCAGGATTTATTTATGATGTATTTCAGCTTTTGCCAAGTTTTCTGGTCAGATTTATTGACAGTGTAATACTGCCATATGATGGTGAGCACCACGTGTAAGCTCAGAACTACATTAATTAGGAGAAGATGTCATAAACCCAGTCACACTTATGCCTTGTGTATAACTCCTACTTACGATGCAGCAGGTCTGCTATAAAAATGCTTTTTGTTTGACATTGGTCGTCTCATATGACAGATGTGAGGTACTACACTGTCGTTTATGAAGCTTTAGATTTTCTGGTTCAGCTCTGATGCAACTATAACTATATTCCCAAGAGTTTTGGAAATGCTTTTGAGCAGGCGTACGACTTCGGAAGTTTCGAATGCAATCATATAACTGGTCGTATCATTTGACGGCACATAAAGGATCAGTGCTGTTGGTTATTATTTTATTTTGATGCCTAGGAAGCATTGTATTGGTTAGAAACATTGTTGAGGCTACCCAAATGGATGGTACAAGTGTAATTAACATGTGTTAAGGAAACACGAGCAGCAGTTGTCGCTGCCATGTTGAGCAAAGCACTCCAGTGGGAGTGGAATTACTTTGGCTTTGTCTTCTTTGACAAGAATGTACATGTTCACATGTGTAAGGAATTTTAGCTACAATGAACTATGATATTACGAGTGTATAACTTAAGCATGAGCTTGCATATAAGTAGGGGGGCTGTGATAGAGCTGACTCATAGCCTACTTTCCTGGTGACGTCACACAAGATGGCGGCCATGATGTCACCATGACGTCACACAAGATGGCGGCCATGACGCCACCATGACGTCACACAAGATGGCGGCCATGACGTCACAATATGGCAGCCATGACATCACTAACCTACGAGGTGTATTCGAAAAGTTCCAAAAATGTTAACTCATAGCCTACATTCCTGGTGAGATCACAACGAGGAGTGATAGAAAAGTTCCAAATGTTAACCCATAGCCTACTTTCCTGGTGACGTCACAACGAGGGGAGATAAAAAAAAATCCAAAATGTGAACCCATAGCCTACTTTCCTGGTGATGTCACATACTAACTCGCCATACCTTCAGGAGCAAAGCCGATATCTCCCGAACGCATGGTCGGATTTTGACGAATAAGGTGTCGTTGAAATCGGGCTGACACCCCCTTTCCAAAATTCCAAAATGTTAACAATTATCCTACTTTCCTGGAAATGTCACATACTTACCCGCCATACATTCAGGAGCAAAGCCGATATCTCCCGAACGCATGGTCGGATTTCGACGAATGAGGTGTTGTTGAGATCGGGCTGACACTCCCTTTCCAAAATTCCAAAATGTTGACCCATAGCCCACTTTCCTGGTGACGCCACATACTATCCCACCATACAATCAGGGTCAAAGCCGATATCTCCCGAACACATGGTCGGATTTTGTAGAATGAGGTGTAGTTGAACTCGAGCTGACACCCTTTTTCCAATGGACTACATTGCTTGCCAATGCATTCATCGCTATTCGATAAATCATAGATTGTAATGTAATGATTGAAAAAACAACTGCAAGAATGATTGCCGAGACACAGGGCATGGTATTGACCTAGATAATAGCCATGCTTGCATATTTGAATGAACCATAAATCACAGAGAATTATGCCGTGGTTTGTAGCAGGTAATCGAACTCGAGATACTTTAAGCCAAAGCCTAGCGTGCTAACCTGTTAGCTATGGAATGTAAAACAGTGTCGGCTCCTAAAACCTGTCACACTTTCCTGGGGGAATGATTAATTGAATAACCGATGAAATGAAAGTGGAAAGTGTTGCTCGTTTGAGTGATCAGGGAATGGAATGAATGAACCCCCCCCCATTTAGCAATGGAATGTGAAACACTGCTGGCTGATAAAGCCTGTTGCACTTTCCTGAGACAATGATTAAATGAATAACAGATTAAATGAAATGATCGTGCAAAGTATTGCTTGATTGATCGGTCAGGGAATGGAATGAGTAAAGTCTCCATTAAACAGTGAGGATATGAAATAGTGCCGGCTGCCATAGCCTGTCACACTCCCCTAGGATAATGATTAAATGAATGAGAGATGAAATCAAATGATTGTGGAGTGTGTTGCTAGAAAGGAATAGTGACAGGGGAAAACAAATAGCTAGAGACTGGAAGAGAACAAGAGTTAACCAAGTGAGGTCGACAGGAAGGAAGACGGAGAGGAGCCTGGCACAAGTAAGTGGAAGCAATGCCTAACACAGCTGGGGCCCTGTGATCGCTAACCCACCTTCCGCTAGATGTGATCCCCTGGAAAAAAAACTTGAAACATGACTGCTTGGCATTGACCAAGATAATAACCATGCTTGCAAATGCATTAGACGATATTTGAATGTACCATGAATTGCAGAGGCTTATGCCATGGTTTGTAGTAGGCAATTGAACTCGAGATATTTTAAGCCAAAGCCTAGCGTGCTAACCAGTTAGCCATGAAATGAAAACAGTGTCGGCTGCTATAACCTGTCGCACTTTCCTGGGGGAATGATTAAATGAATAACCGATGAAATGAAATGTTAGTGGAAAGTGTTGCTCGATTGAGTGATCAGGGAATGGAATGAATGAACCCCCATTTAGCAATGGAATGTAAAACACTGCTGGCTGCTAAAGCCTGTCGCACTTTCCTGAGACAATGATTAAATGAATGACAGATGAAATGATCGTTCAAAGTATTGCATGATTGATCGGTCAGGGAATGGAATGAGTAAAGTCTCCATTAAACAGGGAGGATATGAAACAGTGCCGGCTGCTAAAGCCTGTCACACTCCCCTTGGATAATGATTAAAAGAATGACAGATGAAATAAAATAATTGTGGAGAGTGTTGCTAGAATGAAATAGTGACAGGGAAAACCAATGTAGCTAGAGAATGGAAGAGAACAAGAGTTAACCAAGTGAGGTCGACAGGAAAGAAGACGGAGAGGAGCCCGGCACAAGTAAGTGAAAGCAATGCCGAACAGAGCTGGGGCCCTGTGGTTGCTTACACAGGTTCAACTAGATGTGAGCTCCTGGCGAGAAACTTGAAACACGACTGCTTGCTCGCATGCAAGTAGTGCAACCTTGAGATAATGAAAACTGCAACTCTAGCAAGATGACAGTAGTGGAGTGAGGCCGATTCTACTTCGCTTCAGAACATACATGCCGTTACTACTAAGCCTCAGCCATGTAATATTTGTCAATATTTCTCGAACGCACGGTCGGATGTTGACAAATGAGGTGTCATTGGACTCGGGTTGACGCCCTCTTTCCAATGGACCACTCATTTCAACCCCTAAATAAAATCTACCCCTACTAGGGGTGAAATTGTAATTTTTTAGTGAAAGTCTCTTTTCAAATGCGACATGTATAAGGTGCGCTGCTAAAATGAACTTAAACGTTGTTGCTCATATAGCGCATGCGTTTTTCTGGCTCCCGCTATGGATTAACATTTTGTTTTGTTTTGTACACATGCGCACTTGAGATTTTTGTAAGAGGGCGAGCTCTTTGAAAAAAATGATTGATAAGAAGGGGTTTTGGTGGTGAGGAGAGAGCCAGATAGTCGCCTACTTTCCTACGAAGTTTGCCGATATCTCTCGAACGCAAGGTCGGATTTGGACGCGTGACGTGTCAAATCGCTTGTCTCAAAGCCCTATATATGTTTTTAATAGGTTAAAGTTTTGAGAATGAGGGAAACAGGCTTTTTGGGGATAAAACCATGATTTTAGACTTTTTCCGATATCTCACGAATGCATGGTCGGATTTGGTCCTATGACGTGTCAAATGGCTTGTCTCGAAACCCTCTTTATTTTGGTAATAGGTTAAAGTTTTTGAGAATGAGGGAAACAGAATGTTTTGGTGTAAAACCGTGATTTTAGACTTTTTGCTATATTTCGCGAACCAATCATGCTAGAGGCGTGTACGAGGGGTCCAAGGACTCGGGCTGACGTCTTATTTGCTATGGACCATTCGTTAATTTTTTTTTAAAAATTGGAAACTCGATTTTGGGGTAAGCACGTGTCTTTTGTGATTTTGCCGATATCTCACGGACCTATAACGCTAGAGACGTGTACGAGGTGTCCTAGGACTCGGGCTAAGGCCCCCTTTCAAATGCGGTAGATATGTTTTCCAAAAAATAATTCACAAAGAGCCTAACGCCATACATGTTGAAAAAAAACCTGTTTTTTTCTTTACATCTTTATAATGTTCATGAAGCGTGGTAGTTGAGAGAGACGATCCTGCTGAGTGTGTGTTTCATCGAACCTGTCGCTAACCACAAGGACCATGCTTAATAGAACAATCGCTATTTCGGCGGGTCGGTGTATGACAGAGCGAGCGTGCGTTTTTCTGATATTTTACCTTTAACGTGTAAACGGTGATGAGAACTTGGTTCTATGTTGGTCGAAGCGAGTAGAGAAAACAAACTTTCAGACGAGCAGGAGGTGAATGTCATTTGAGCTTATTGGAAGTCGTTGATCTGACTTGACAACAGATGCAATGGAAAAATGACCATGACGCTTGAAGGTGAAATAATCTGTTCATCGTGGTGGCAGGGAAGAGCGAAATGCATGTGAATACATGTGAAACCACATGAGGGCTAAACAAGTTACATCCTGTTTGCTTCGTACGTGACAAAATGCAAGTTGACGTGAAATTTGATCTGCCGCAGGTGTTCGCCTGGAACGTTAGCTGTCCACGTGCACGATAACTGTTAACAAGTTACATCCTGTTTTGCTTCGTACGTGACAAAATGCAAGTTGACGTGAAATTTGATCTGCCACAGGTGTTCACCTTGGACGTTAGCTGTCCACGTGCACGATAAGAGATTGTTCAAAGCGTGGGAATCGCTGAATCGGTAAAAAGTATGATGCAACTTATGGGAATGATGTCACAACCAGTAGATAGGCAAGAGCTGCAAACAGCAGTGGTGGGAGGTGGAGGGGGGAGAGGGGGAGGTATAATGAAAGAGAGAACACAGGTGGAAAGTGAAAGACAAACATGTATGAACATGCACGAAGCGCGGAGCGCTGTACACACAGAGCTATAGGAGGTGTACAACATGTGTGAATAAGAAGTACACAGGTTCACACAACATGTAATTTATTGATCCAGGAATTAAACGTAGAGTTAAACCCTAACCATTTGACGTAGAGTTTATTTCCTTTTTGTTTCAACACTTCTTCCACAAGATAAGGCTTTGGAAATGCTGTTTTCTGAAGTTCATGGAGATAAAATCTACCTTTTATGGGTTGATGGTTGAGGTCCTCGAGTAAATAGGTGACTGGACTGTCCAAGTTGACTCGACGAATTCGAAATAGTTCAGTCCCCCACTGTGGCGTGTAGCCCTTATTAAAGGCAGACTTAAATTTGCTCACACGAACAAAATCCCCAATTTTCAGTCGGTGACGTTTAGGATCGGCTGTTTTTATGGGGTTTAACAGTTTATCCAATCGCTGAATATTTTTAGTCACGAGGCGTGGCTTGGTACCAATCGTTCTATGTTTGGTGTCATTGTAACGTGATATAGCTCAGGTAACATGTCCAACCAGCGATAACTGCACTGAGCTGTAAACACTTTCCACATATGGGTTTTCAATGTTCGGTTGAACCGCTCGACCACACTGGCTTTGAAATTGCTGTACGTGGTGTAATGGAGAATATCCTTAGATTTGAGAAAACTAGAGAAATCCTTGTTGAAAAATTCTTTCCCCTGGTCGGTTTGTAGCAGCTGAGGTTGACGTTTGTTGTGTTGAATAATATGTTGAAAGGCCTTGGTAACTAGTGGACCAGACTTGCGGCGCACAGGTTCAACAAAGGCCATTTTGGAATAGACATCAATGACGGTCACCATATAGCGTACACCGTCCTTAACGCTAGCATAGGGTATCATTTCAACCAAGTCAGCCTGCCAAAGTTCATCCACACCTCGTGAAATCACCTTGAGTCGTGGATAGTGACGCCTAGCTGGGCGATGCAACTCGTGAGCAATACCCATTTTAATGGGTGAGGGCTTAAACAATAATTTTGGCATTTCGAAGTTCTTGTTCAAATTCTTGAATTTCCCAATCGTGACCGGTATGGCCAGCTTGACGCGAGGCATGCAACAGCTGTAGCCGCTGGACGAGCTTATTGGGATTGTGCCAGTAGGTAACATCCACAAGGGGTTTTAATGGTTTAAATGTCACTCCCGAAGCGGACGCTTTACGACGAGTACTTTGACTGATGGGAAACATTTTTGCAATGATGGTTTTATATTTTTGAGATATATTGGCATTCACTTGTTGAGCGGGATCATACTGTCTTTTGTGGGCATGGGTATCGAATAAAATGGATTTATATTTGTCAAGATCCTCTGACGTATAATCATGGGAAGAGGGGGTCCGAGAGAATAGCAGCTTTAACAGTCCTGGCGTTAATTTATAGTTGATGTTTTTAATGACAGCTTTAGTACGAGCAAATTTAATGGATGAATCGCCAATTTTAAAACTATCATTCCCATAGCAAACACCATACGTGGTATCAGTGTTTCCAATAAATAGATCGGTGAAATAGGGTTCCAATGTTGATCCGTAATATTTTATTAAAATGGTTTTCAGTTGAGCTTTTTGTTGAGGGGTGGCCAAGAGTTGTGAAAACGGAGAGGCTCTGGAAGGGCAAGGTGTTTCGGCCAAGGATTTCTTTTTTCTCAAAAACTTTGCAAGGGGTGCGGCCTTTTTTGAGGAGTAAACACATGTTCCTCCTCATCCTCAAATTCGCTAACACTAGTCAAATCTTCCTGTTCCTCTTCCTCTTCCTCAGGGTCCTCGTGCAGCGTCTGCGTGGCTTGTGAAACGGTGGGTAGCGTTTCAGATGGCTTGAAAGAGGGTTTCAACATGGCTTTTTGTGGAGGTGCTAAATGTTGCTGAATAAACAAAGCATGATTTGCACGTGATTGTTTCAATTGACGAAACTTTTGGCGAATAGTATTTTTTTGCTCTAATAATATGCTTTTTCAATTGACTCTCTTCTAACGCCATGGTGTCTTGACAAATGACTTGCCGGGGAATGAGACAGGGCCTTAAATAGCAATAAAATAATCAAACCCTAAGCGATACCGTCCATGGTTGAGTTCACTTTGTTTGTCAATCACTAAACAGGCATGACGTTGAGTGTTCCAGCACTTGGCACACAATTCAGTAAACATTTGAAAGGTCATATCAGGATTCACATTTTCATTATAAATGTGACGACTGTTTCTCTCGTCCTGACGAAATAAAACATTGACATTGGCATTGTCACGAATCAACTGTTTGGACATTTTTGAATACGTTTGCCCAAGATAAAAGCAATCTATATGTTTGTGTCGACCCATGCTGAAATAGCTTTGAATGACGCCTTGACGTTCAGTGGATACATCATCGAAAATCATGAGTGAATCAGGCTTTACCTCATCCGGTGAAATCACATTTTCTTGCATGGAAAATGTAAAATAACCCATATTCTCTTTTTGTAATCCAGACATGACTTGATCCAGAAACACGTAGAGGGGTTGGTAGAGAGATTTTGCAAAAATATAAATATTTTGAAAACGCAAACCATTGGGCGCTGTAATGAGAGTCAGCAAAAGATTGGTCTTTCCACAGCCGGAAGGTCCCACAATGATGCAGCGAATGGAAGAAGGAAACAGTGAACCATGGCGTTGTTCACGTGATGTGGGACAGAGATGGGAAACCATGTCCCCCACGGGGAATGACTCTTGCTGCTTAATAATCTTCATTTCAACTAAGGCTTAGACAGGCTAGCAGGCTGTCTATATACAGGACACCGAGCCTTGTCATAGAAACAGTAGACTGGTACTACAGGTTGACGATGGATGTCTTTGGACGTGCGTTGATGGCCAAATCTAGGCCTATCCCCATACATGATCCTAAACAGGAAACAGATCCTGCTAATAAACACTATGTGGATAGGTCAGTAGTGCCACGCACAAAACAGGGAGATTATGACTTTAAGGGAAAGCGGTTAACCCATGTAAAGCATCCTCAAGTGTCTACAGACGTTACTACAAAAAAGTATGTGGATAACAAGGTGTATGAGTTTTATGACAAAGTGCCCCAGCTTACGGTGAATGGCTATAGTGCTAATCACCATCGGATTATTCACGTGGAAGACCCGCAAGACGAAGACGATGTTTGTACCAAGCGTTACATGACCTATGAAATGAAAAGGCTTTATAAAGTTATCCCATCTGTATTTTTAGTGTATCTGACAAATGAAAAACCTGTGAATGACAGAAACCATTTACCGCTAGTCCTCGAGCAGCACTTGACCTATGTGCTTGCTTCGGGTTTAAGCCACTATCGATTACACTATGATGGAACCATTCACATCAAATATGCCATACCTGATGAGAACCATTTACAAATAAAGATAAATGGTCATAGGATGTTGATCCATAACCATGAAATGGTCAATGCAGGTGACGAATTATCCTTTCATCTCATGTTGACATGGGATGAAAAGCAAGCGGGAAAAAGCAAAACGATTTCCCACTTTATGTGGAATTGGAATATCCAGCCATGAAATAACCATCTGACGTTAGTTGTGATTTAAACTTTCTTGTGAAAGGTTGTTGGTCATTATCATCATGGTGAAACAAAGGTATGCGGTGAGAAAGACTAAAAAAAGGACTTTGTCCTTGGAAAAACCTGGGCTTAAGACATTCGTGGACAAGCCCTTTGCCAAAGAAAAAAAAGAAAAATAATGTATTGACCATAAGGAAAGCCTTTCAAGCAGCACAGAGACATGTTATTCCAAAAGGTCGGCGACAGGTTTCAAACCAAGGGCGAGTGATTCCCATCCCCAAGCGAGCGGGATTTTTACCTGCATTATTTGCCGGTCTGGCTGCTATAGGTTCACTTTTGGGCGGTGCCAGTGCAGTGGCGAAAACCATTAAAGCCGCGCAGCAGGGCAAGCAACAACTCAAAGAAAATCAGCGACACAATGAAACGATGGAAGCGATTGCCATGGGGGCTAGAAATGCCAATTTAAAACCAGCCTTTTATCAACAAGGATTTGGGATTTCACCATTTCGAAATATTAAAAAAAAATAACCTCAGCCATAGCGAGACATGCCCTGTCGCATCAACAAGTGGAAAGCTATGCTAAACAACTAAGCTTTCTCATTTTCGAGGTGTGTTTATGCGAAACCAATTACCCCCACGACCCTGGAAACAGGAATGTGCTGTTGTCAATTTGGATGATCACCGAGGACCAGGTACACATTATGTAGCTTATAAGAGTTTAGTGCTTTTCAGTCGGTCAACACGAATGTGAAATTAGGGGGTTATTAATAGGTAAATGTTATCTGGATCAGGTGTACGATGTACTTTTCTTCTGCAATAAACCATGGCCCATATTCGCGGCAGTATTAAAGGTGTCGGGACGTCCTCATAAGACCGTCAACGCTTAGTTCGAATGGGTTATGCTCCACGCGTGGCGAGGGCTAATCCACGGTCTTTAATAATTGTAGACCCACCTCATTCAATAACATACACCTTATCTAGGTTGGCAACACCTCACATAAACACATCGCTATCACTACCCACAGCACGTAGGAGCAGGGGGGAGAAAGCAGGGAAAAACCAGTCGTTAAGATAACCACCGCAGTCTACCGCACAGTGACTTCCAGTGAGCACGAAAACTGCGAGTAGCTGTTGTACGGAAGACAATCAGATAAGTAGTTAGCCTAAAATTTTATAGTTTAACCATAGTTTACAACCATATAATCTCTCTAAAGTACAATCTACGGATAGCTATCACCATTTAGCATTTCACCTAACATATATACTGCATTTAGCATACACTGACAGTTGCAGTACCATTACTGCAACTAAATAATTGTACATATTGTAAATATTTTCACCTGTATTTCAAACATAGATTTTGTAGCCTAAGTGTAATGGATCTGATGATGATCGCTTAACGATCGAAACTGGTCACATTCGTGTTGACCGACTGAAAAGCACTAAACTCTTGTTTACTAAGGCAACGCTGAAAATATGGCTTCAAACACCACATATGTAGCTTATGTCAAAGAGGGATCCACTGTACGGTACTTTGACAGTTTTGGGAATTTTCCCCCGCCCATGGAACTAGTGACCTATTTTGGAAACAGGATCAAGATATATTATAATGTGAAACGTGAGCAAACGTTTAACAGCCAACAGTGTGGACGTTTGTGTTTATTTTTTTTATATAAGACGCAGCATAAGCTAAAACGCCACCAGTATGTCGGCAGAAAGTAAAACGTTTACACTGCATGGACGTGGACCTGAAGTCAGCCTAGACTTTTACCCGCCTATCGAATTGAGTGAAAAACCCTATGGTTTAGGACTTGTTTCTCTTGAAACGTACAATCGAATATACAACATACGAGAAAATGTGAACAACAAGTTTTACTATGATGATTCTGTGCTCACCCTGAACTCTGGTGGATACACGATCGATGATATTTATGAACACATTTATGTGGTGTTGATCAATCAATATGGTTTAAAGTCATTTCTCGATGGAACGCACAAGTTTGAACTTGTAGGAAATACCAACACTCATCGCTGCAGTATTTTCTCCACATTCAACATTGACTTTAAAACTCACCCCGATTCCATTGGCCCATTACTAGGATTTAAACCACGTGTGTTGGAGCCCAACAAAAAACATGATTCGGACCATGAAGTGAAATTCATTGAGGACCATCATGTGTCGGTGACATGTAATATTATTAGCCAAGTGTACACCAATCAAGAACCATCGCATTCGCTTTATGACTTTATTGTAACATCGCCCAATGGGTATATTATTCGTGAAAACCCTCCAGTGGTGCTTTTTCATTCTGTGGCTGTCGATGGTATTAGTAATATAACATTAAGACTGATGAATAGAGAGCAACAACTCATTGATCTAGATTCTACCACACCAGTGACTTATAAGTTGGTGCTAAAGCCACTATGAAGTTTGTGTATAAAGCAACAACACCGTCTAGGAATGGTGTTAGTTGTTTGCCACGTGAATACATGTTAACATCTCAAGGCAAGCAGATTTTACAGCATTTGGGTTACCACGTCAACACTCATAATGAATTCTATCCTAGAGATAGCGAACCGCATCGAGGAGCAACCAGGAGTGGTAAGAATTGATCTCCATTCCTATCAAGCTCAAACACCTGGTTTCAAAAACAATGATGAAATTCAATTTGTTATCAACAACCAAGATATTTACACCCTACCGCATGAAAGTGTCATTCAGATTGAAGGTCGGCTCACCAAAGCCGATGGCTCTACACCCACCACATCCAAGTTGGCCAACCATGGTTTGGCCTTTCTGTTTTCTGAAGTGCGGTATGTCATTAACGATATCGTGGTGGATAGCTCTCGAAATGTGGGCATTTCCAGTGTCATGAAACTATATCCCTCTTATAGTGAGGAAGAAGGTAAAACACTTTGCATGGCAGGTTGGTGTCCTGACTCGACCAATGACTGGATGGTACACACCGATGGGACCTTTACTGGATATTTACCTCTTAAACTGATTTTAGGCTTTGCCGAAGATCACCAACGCATTGTGGTCAACGCAAGGCAAGTGCTTTATCTAGTGAGAGACAGGAGTGATAATAATGCACTCAAGGGAGCCGAAAATGCTCCCATAGATTCAAAAATTCAACTACAACGCTTGCTATGGAAAGTGCCCCATGTGACCCTTGAAGATAGCAAAAAACTGGACATACTCAAAATGGTAAAGAGAGATATGCCTCTACCCATGGAATTTAGAAGCTGGGCACTCCATGAGTATCAGATATTGCCCACCACCAACACACACAGTTGGTCTGTAAAAACAGCTCGCTATACAGAGAGACCTCTCTACCTGATCGTGGGTTTTCAAACGAATCGCAAGTATCAACAAACCAAAGATGCCACGCAATTTAATCACCTGCAATTGAGAAATGCACGTCATTTCCTCAACGGAGCCGTGTTTCCCTATGAAGGACTGGATTTGGATTTTTCAAAAAATAAGTTTGGCCCCCTGTACGACTTGTTTTCTAAATTTCGATGGTCGTATTATCAAAAAGAGAACGGCCCCATGCTACTACCCCAAGCGTTTAAGGCAAGAGCGCCACTGATTGTCTTTGACTGTCCTTACCTGGAAGAGTCTGTCAAGCCATCCAATATCGACATTCGACTAGATTTTGAAACGCATGACAATGTACCAGCCAATACCACGGCCTACTGTTTGATTATTCATCACAAACAAGTCAACTATTATCCACTATCCAACCAAGTGACGAGTGTATCAATAACAGGTCAACCCACGTCAAGCCGCTCAGTCATGTCTTGCTTTAAAGCCTCAAGAGACGTCACATCCATGAATTTAAACTCTGAGGAACAACGTTTCAAGACTTTTGCCACATGGCCAGTGCCCTTCATAAACCCTCAAGCCTTGGCGGCCGCTGGATTCTACTATTTAAATACAAGAGATGAAGTGAAATGTGCCTTTTGTCCCATCATCATAGACCAATGGCAGGAGGGCGATGAACCCATGCAGGAACATCAGCGCTGGTCACCCGCCTGCCCCTACCTGTGCAGAATGGAAGTGGGAAATATACCCTGTCATTCAAGCTATCCCTCACTTGTGTCCCTGGGTAATGAAAAAAAAACAAGTTACGATACGTGTGGACCGTATGGTATCCATGGTGCTTCGGTAAGCAGCTCACCATCAAAAACGCATAGTTTAGAGACATTGAGACATCATCGGTGTTATGGACGTTACAAACACAAGAGACGATATTGTTGTATCAGTTTGTATTGTCCTTATCCCAAAATGACAAAAGCCTGTAAGACGTGTTATGATAATAAAATAATGTAATTCTTAAATTCTTATTTTTGCATGTCCCCCTGTCCTACCCTAACCTTAATTTGAAACTAGCATGGCAGGTAAGTCCATGTCATGATCACACCTTAGTCATTGATCGTCAGTCAGTCGTCAGTTGAACTTGGTCCAGGCAAGCGTCAACATGTTGCACACACTCATTGTGGATTGCCAAGGGTTTAAAATTGGTGACAACAAATTTATATTTAAACAAGTGGCCATTATCGATTGTACCACGTTTTGGATATCACAAGCTACGCATTTGCTATTTAAACCACCCCATGCTTTTGATTTGTTGTGTGAAAAAGACCGTAAACAAACCCAGTGGATTGAAAATCATAGGCAACTAGACTGGAATCAGGGAACCATTTCCGATAAATATTTGGACATGGTCATGAAAGCACACTTGACCTCAGCCAATGTGGTATTTGTGAAAGGTAATGAAAAACGTCAATGGTTGCAACCATTTTTGGCGTCTTACTGCCAATGTATCGACCTCATGGAGTTGGGCTGCCCCTCCCTGCAAACGCTCATGGATACTTGTTCCTGTGGCAACATTACCCATACAGCCCTATCACATGCGTGGCATCTCTTTCATTGGTTAACCACCCACGCCTGCTGGGAGTTATTCAACAAAATTATAACTCACGATTTACCTGTGAATGACGCCAGTGAGATTTCTACAAGCGACGTGTAAACATCTACAGCACGTGATACCATGGAGAAAGGCAATGCTACAGACAAAGCCATCGGCAAGTTCTTTGTGTGCAAAAAGAAACTAGACAATTTTACCAAAGAGGAACTCTTGGCGCTCCCCAAGTCGTTCATTTATTATGTGGCCGCCAACGCGGTCAAAGAAATCTGGCAACATGTACCAAAATCATGGACTCAAGACCCTGTGTTGAGTGAATTGCAACCCTGTACGGATTACGATCACCATAAGCAAGTGGCCATGGCAAAAATACCGTCTATGCGTCAGTGTGCGACTTGCCAGCTAGTGAAACTGTATCACGGTCATAAAAGTCCATGTAAAGACTTTGTTGAATCATTCCACGGGTGTCATGGCGAGAAAAATCATCATCAACAACAAACACAAACATCGTCCACAGAGGAGGAGGAAGACCAAACCTTTTTACAATCGATGGAAAAGGATATGCCAGACCTATACTGGCAATGGCGTCATTGACAAAGTGATTCAATACTTACCTTTCGAAATCCATCTTCCAGGTTATCGTTTTTGCGGCCCTGGAACTCGTCTCGAAAAACGTTTACAACGTGGTGATGTACCCATTAATCTTTTGGATCAAGCATGCAAGGAACATGACCTTTCTTATCGCCATAGTCATCCTGGTTTAAGACATGTGGCAGATACATTGTTATTGAAGAAAGCTAAACAACGTTTCACATCCAGTGATGCCTCAGTGGGTGAAAGGATGGCAGCTCGGATTTTCATGTGTGCTATGAAAGGAAAATTGATGATGCATGGACATAAACATTGAGGAGTGATGAATTGGGTTGTGTTTGTATTCCATTTTTCATTTGTCAATTCCCTTATGGTTATGAAATAAATACAAAGGTTTGCCAGAGCACAATGTTTTGTGTTTTTATTATTTTTAAAAATCATGATGTTGATGGCTGATTTCTCATTTTCACATTTCACACATTGCCATTTTGCCAATTTGCAATTTACAGTTTTTGAAAACGTTCGTTTTAAGTTTTGTGTTTTTGATGATATGGATTTTTTCCATTTTGCTGATGACTCTTTTTAAACAATGTCCGTTTGAAGTTTTTTGAATTTTTAAATTTTACATATGGCCGTTTCCAGTTTTAAAAAATGTCCGTTTTAAGTTTTGCGTTTTTTTTTGTGATATGGAAATATGGAATTTCCATTTTGCTGTTTTCACATTTTTCCATTTTAGCCCAGTCATATGGTAGTTTTGACGAAAAAAAATTAGGGTAGAAGGTTTCTCGACGGATTCTTATGTTTTTCGGTGTGCTGAATGCGAATCTGAAGTTTGCCAACAAAAAAAATGACGGCTTCACAGTGAAAATCGCAAAAAATCCTAAAAATTTCGGATTTTTTTCACAAAATCGCTTATAAGTTAAAAAATATGCAACCTAGTGAATTTCTCATAATTTACAAAATTAAAGTAGACAAAATTTCTTTCAAAATGCACTGGGCACTTTAAGTTTTTGAGTGCAGGGTATCGCCGCTAGAGCGCGCTGAAAAAGAGCGACGTTTTGGCACTTAGGCAAAAACGAGAGAAACTCAGCCCTAACTAGCCCCAGACACTTTCTAATCGTGTTTCCTCCATTAATACGTGTTTTATTCATGTTCTATGGTGGTATCATGACTGAAAGTTCGTTGGAAAAAAAATTGATAAATTAATATATTCAAGTTAAGTCATCTGTACTTATCCACCTAATGGTAAAGTGTGAAAGTGATGAGGTGAGTAATGTAAAACAGTTTTTGTGATTTTCACTCAACATCTCACCATGTCACACATATATCACACATTCCTAAAGAGATATATTTAATATATTGATAGTGTGAAACCGGAGTCGTTTTCCCTTTGTGTGAAATGTTCACCCTCAAGCCCTCAATAGGAAGGGTCCCTTTTTTGCCGACACATCTGTCCTTGACAGGTCCCCCTACATGCCTCCGGCCAACTCCTCTGCCATTCGTGTTTAGTTTAGTTTGCTCTCTCCTCCTCGTGGGACTGCTAAGCGTTCTTCTTCGGATTTCTGCCGTTCGTTCAGTGTTTTCAAGTGAACTAATGTTAATATTAGTGAATACGTGAGGGACGAAAATGTTGCGTCGTGAATGTGCAATTTGTGAGGAGCCTCTGGATGATCAAACTCGAACTTTCTTTCAAACGACAAGAACAAGAGTAGATTCACAGAGCTCCTCTGAGTGAGGCAGGGATTGAATCACGACAAGCCATTGAGGATGCTGATGCCCTGATCATAAGAACGGCTCAATCCACAGCTTACACGCATGGCACAGTTGCAGTGGTGGGAGAAGATGTTGACCTTCTCGTCATCATGATAGGCATCCGCACTTCTCCTAACGTGTTCTTCCTGAAACCAGGAAAAGGAAAAGTACCACTGACGCTATATAGCCCTGGCAGCTCGCTAGAGGAGCCCCTGAGCCATCATATTTTATTCCTCCACGCTGTCAGTGGTTGTGACTCCACATCCGCCATGTTCAACCAGAGTAAGACGAAATTCTTGAAGACCCTCAAGAAGAACCCAGATCTTGTAAACTACCATGAGCATTACATGGACCCACAGCACAAGTCGAGGAGCTAGTGAATGCTGGCGAAAAATTTCTAGTGGCCTTATATGGTGGTGACCACCATACCACTCGTCTAAACGAACTGAGGTACAAGCTGTACCTCAGTACAGCATATAAAGTCACCGGAAACATGGCCTCGATCCCTCCCACTGAAGCTGCAGCCCGTGAGCACTTTCTGCGAGTTTACCACCAGATCCAGCAGTGGCTGACAATCAGCTCAACCCAGAACAGTGGGGGTGGAAGTCATCGAGGAACGGCCTCACCCCCACGAGAACAGCTAAGGCCCCAGCTCCTGACAAGCTTCTCTGCAAGCTCTCTTGCAAATGCAAAGGCGACTCTCGAAGAACCTGCGGTTGTCGACGTGTGGGTCTATATTGCTCTAGGCTTTGTACCATCTGCGAGGGAAACTGTCTGAACCTTGACAACTCATGCGACATCGACAATGAAGGTGACCCTGATGACCCTTCTCCGGTTGAGTCACCACCTACAATCCTGGATACATCAGAACAAGGTAAATAGCATGTTTATACACCACCTTATTCCAATGCGGTCTGCTTACTTCACCCTCTAATGTATTCGTACGATTTCTTTTTAGAGTTGTCCGAGGATCCTTTCCATCTCGGTCGAATCACCAACGACGATAGCGGAGACTTCAGCAGAAGGTAAACTGCCTGTTTGTAATACACCCTATTTCACTGGGTTTCGAACAGTTTTCCAACTCGACACCTGAAAGTATTGTGGACAATAATTGGTACAATTCCTTTTCCAGTGGAGTTGCCGACCGGTAGCGATCAACCGGGACCTTCTGATCGGTAACCGGAGGCTGCTCCATCAAGGCCAAAAAGGAGGAAGCTCAATTAAAGAATTGAAATCAATTGTAATGAATTAATAGTTAATTGCAATTACATTCCTTTTCATTATATTCATGTAATTTAATTTTTAAATAAATAATAAAACGGCTTGATCGGTCCTTTATGAATTCCTACCACTCCGTGGGCAATGTTTTTCAAGGGCTTCGTAATCTTGTAACCACCATAGAGCACGAATAAAACACGTATTCATGGAGGAAACATGATAAGAAAGCGTCTGGGGCTAGTTGGGCTGAGTTTCTCTCGTTTTTGCCTAAGTGCCAAAAAGTTGCTCTTTTTCAGCGCGCTCTAGCGGCGGTGCCCTGCACTCAAAAATTAAAAGTGACCAGTGAATTTTGAAGGAAATGTTGGCTACTTTAATTTTGTAACTAGTGAGAAATTCACTAGGAAGCATACTTTTCAACTTATAAGCAATTTTGTGAAAATAGTCCGAAATTTTTAGTTTTTTCTGCTATTTTCACTTGAAGCCGTCATTTTTGTTGTTGGCAAACTTCAGATTCAGATTCAGCTCACCGATAAACATAAGAATCCGTCGAGAAACCTTCTACCCTAATCTTTTTTGGTCAAGACTACCATTTGACTGGGCTATTAGGAATGTGTGAGATATGTGTGACATGGTGAGATGTTGAGTGAAAATCACAAAAACTGTTTTACATTACTCACCTCATCACTTTCACACTTTACCATTAGGTGGATAAGTTCAGATGGACTTAACTTGAATATATTAATTTATCAAATTTTTTTCCAACGAACTTTCAATCATGTTACCAGCATAGAACATGAATAAAACACGTATTAATGGAGGAAACACGAATAGAAAGTGTCTGGGGCTAGTTAGGGCTGAGTTTCTCTCGTTTTTGCCTAAGTGCCAAAACGCCGCTCTTTTTCAGTGCGCTCTAGCGGCGATACCCTGCACTCAAAAACTAAAAGTGCCCAGTGCATTTTGAAATATATTTTGTCTACTTTAATTTTGTAAATAATGAGAAATTCACTAGGTTGCATATTTTTCATCTTATAAGCGATTTTGTGAAAAAAGTCCGAAATTTTTAGGATTATTTGCGATTTTCACAGTGAAGCCGTCATTTTTTTTGTTGGCAAACTTCAGATTCGGATTCAGCACACCGAAAAACATAAGAATCCGTCGAGAAACCTTCTACCCTAATTTTTTTTTGAAACAGGCTCTTCTGAGCACCAAATGACTGGGCTATTTGGTGTATGTCGAAAGTTAAGATTTGACAATGATGTTGATGCAATTGCTTGACCATGGCGATGCTGCAATGTGTTTATGGGTGTTTGCAGAAACGTCAAGGTCTACGACTACTGCAGGTAAGACTGTTTTTACAAAAATAATGTCTATTGTCTGCCTCATTTCAAAGAAAATTAAACCATTGAAAACAAAATGAGTATATAAGTGACCATTTACCCCCTCCCCACCCTACCTCACCGTGTTTGCTCTGGTCATACATACACACCAGCTTTCTCTCTCTACTCATACATTCACACATGTGTTTGGGGACAAACACAACCACTTTATTTATTCCCAAAAGCACACTCATCCCAAAATAACTTTTTAGTTTATCATTTACATTACAAAAAAATAATATAAAGTTACTAAAAATACTATTACTCATTAAATTTTTACAAAAAAAAACTACAACTTTGTACAGCTTTAAAAGAATCAAACTATTTACCAGTCAATTTAAAAATAATAAGGTTGCATAGAACTTTTTTAAAGAGCAAAAGATCCAAGTGGGTTGCCACTATTTACAAAATCTACTATTTACAATGGCAGAAACCAATATTTACAAAATACTAAATCTACAAGTTACATAAAGCTATGTCCCATAAACGATTAAACAGTTAAATCACACCTCCTCCTCCTTGCGATCATAACCCCAGGGTAGGCTGGTGAGCAGATCATCAGCCCACACACATTTGTTATCCATGGAGGCGAGGGTGCGTTTTCTCTGTTCCACAAGATACAAATGATGGTTGCTGGATTGTATCCTGCACTCTATATGAGACATAGCTTTGCCAGTGCGTAAAACCGTTAGATAGTCATCAACACGTAGCGATTTTACCACTGCCCTACCTACACCTTTCGCTCTTTTGGCTTCCTTACAGTCGAGTGTGCGATAAGCATACATTTTTTAAGCCAAACCTACGAATTCCGTCATAATGGAATCACCGCTTTCATCTTTTAAAACCCCCATTTCCTTCTTGTTTTTTATGGGCAGCTGAAACACGTTGTCAGCACTATAGCAAGAGGTGTCGAACCAGTCACTATGTTGCCTCATGACGTCATAGGGGTTGCAGTGGCGAATGTGGTAAATGAATGAGTCCGTGTCCATATACAAAAGAGAGACGTCCTCAATATGGCGTTTCGCAAACTCATAGTGGAATCGATACATGACCGAATTAGAAAAGTCTGAAATGACTTGACCCAAGTAAATGGGCTTATCCATAGTCAGGCTGGTCTTACTCATTTCAATAGTAGCCAAATCCTCATCGATAATTTTGATCGATTTGAAATTTGGCTTGGCAATGTACCGCCGGGCACCCCACTGCCCCTCCCAGACATTCACCAATTTAATGTCACGGTATTTGCGGACATTCTCCATAGACTTGCCATAGATGCAGTTGTTCATTAATTTAAAAAAATTAATTTCAAAATGCTGTCTTGCCATTTGTCGGTGCTCTGTGTTGAGTCGCATGTATGGCTCAAGCCATGCTTTTTGAGCAAAAGAAATACCCCTGTGGATTTTTTTAACACCAAGCCTTGGGCGAGGCATTTCACCAACATTTGGATATGTAGCACGTACCGATTTTTGTTGTAAAGTGTGCCCATGAGTTTTTCAATTTTCACTTTACTGTCAGGGGGAACCATTTGCTCAAGGCAGAATGGGAAATCGGCATGTTCATCATACAAGGATGAGGGATATTCAATATCCACTTCTAGCACATATCCACGGCCGGTTTCTTGGCTAGCCTTGATCACATCAAATTCTGACACTTGTTTGTCTATCAGCCAAGCAAACTTCCCATAGGGCAAAGGCTGACTCATGGCGTAACCGTACAAATTATTCACGTCATAGTACATTAAGTACGATTCTGGTTTGTCTGGTGAATAATCAGGCATGTATACATTGTTCGCTTCGGCATGGCGCTGGTTAAGTGACACAAAACCGCCACGAATGCCCTTTTCAAAAAATAGAACCATGTCTACGTCAGTGAGTAAATTCAATTCCACTTGAGTGTATTTTAAAGCGGCATCGAACGAGAGCCCAGGACTCGTATAATAGTGAGCCGGGTCAAGGCCGTAAATGTGTTGACACAAGTTACGGAATTTTTCAAACACATCGGTGAGCAGCAATACATCCAGTTTTAGGTAATGTAAAGCATATTCACTTAGCGTGTTCATGCCAAACAGTCGCCAAACTTGACATGCATGTGCATAGTCTTCATCGGAAACGGTACTGCGTGTTAGTTTCGAGTAGAATTTCTCTTGTGGTGGGAGTTTTCGTTGCTTTAACACGTCCCAGCTGTTGCAGAAATCATATGGGAATATACCTTTCCGAATGCACAATTGAAATTGCTCAGGATCATTAAAATGCATTCTAGTATTTTTTAATTCCTCCTCATTCAAGCCATTCACAAGGCTGTCTAGCGAGGATGCCATAAACTTAAAGGAATCCAAAAATCGAATGCTAAAGTCGCCCACCCACCATGTCAGGGCCGTAAAACGCTCATGGTTTTGGGGAATAATGGTAAACGAGCCCTTGTTGACATGTCCCAATTCACGAATCAAAAACTGAATGTCATAATTCGCCAGATTGTGGAAAAAGACACTAATGAAACGAGGAGCTGGAAAGTTCAAATTGCATTTACTATGTGCAGCTCCACGAAACTCTCCCGTAAAGTGCGAGTGGTCTCTGACTTTTTCCTCTCTATTTAAAATAGGCCTTTCACAAATATGGCATGTCATGGCATGCTCATACTGCTGCTGCTGTTCTGGAGATAGGCTCATGTGTACTGGGTGGTCCAGTAATCTCTGTACATCATGAGCCAACTTGACAAGTTCATCCAAGAACCATTTGGCACAATCTGGCCCCTCGCGGTATTTGTAAACGGATTGCGTGGGGTCATAGGCACACACCACATTAAATCCTATGGCAAAGGGTTCATGGTTTTGAATGGGTGTGGTTGAGCTGATGGTGGGATCTGGTTCACATCCCGCCATGGGTGTGGTGAGTGCTTCAAAATCTGCGTATACCACATAGGAAACAGTGTCACGCTTATGAATGTCCTTAAACTTTAACACAGCCTTGTCCCCTTGTGGTAATATCAATCTCACCGCTTCCTGAGAAACGCAATCTATCCTATGAAGTTCCAAAAGCGTAGGGGTTTTAAAATATTGCAAGCAACGGTCACAAATATGTTTCTTATGTTGATCTTTGGACATTTGACTGCTTAGCAATCTACTCAAGCTTTTAATCAGGCAATAGCGATTCACCTCTCCTACAGATAAATATAAAAGGTGAATGTGGTGTCGTTTCGGTTCTTTTGTGGCATAAAAAGGACCCACAATCTCATTACCATCAAGGCCATACACCATGAACGAAAAGTCCTGGTTGTCTTGTTCAAACCTATGGATCTCGGTTAAGTCCATAGGGAACGTCACTCGAGTTAAATTTAAAGTTTGTTTCAATTCTTCAAACTTGGCCTTGTACTTTCCTGGCCGAGAACCATTATAGTCTTGTGCTGGCTGCAAATACGCGGCCACAGCCCACAGAAAACATTCATTGTCATGGTTCTCAATATTCACCACAGCCTTTTTCAATGCTATTGCTGGTGGTGTTTTAATATAGCTAGACCCAGCATTCAACGGGTTGAAATGACAAATGTTGATTTGTAGATGATGAATTTTGTCTAAGGCGAGGCCACTCGGTCCTTGTTGTAGTTTATCAAATTTTGATAGCAAGGCATTCACCACATGGCTTTGATACCACTCGTTCAGATTATCAGCTATCAAAAGCTCTTGCATTTTACTGCAAATATAGAATGTCTCTTTATGCTCTACGTCCTTTTTTATATATGAAATCGCACACCAGTTCTGTATTCACCTTTAAAGCCGTATGCAACCTTTGCGCTGTGCAAATTTCAATTTTTAAAATTTCAAAACAAGATTCTAAAAATTCTTTGGGAATCAAACTTTTTCTAACATTGACCACACGACCAGAGCACACACGCGATTTGAAACAACTGTTTAGGGGTTCCCAAGTTAACGTATCCGCAGCAGTAAAAGACATTATTTTGAAAGAACACTCTCACCTGAGTTTTCAGCTGTAGACTGCTTGACAATGGTTCCACCCTAAAGCCACTTGGTTTTCAACTGTATTTGCTATAGCGGTGAACCCTTTTTTTTCCAAATATCAAAAAGAAATAAAATAAACCACCATAAGTATATCCATTCCATATAGTTTATGCATTTCATAAACAAAACAAAATCAAACAGGTTATATATTAATAAAACAAATCTCACCTTGACGTGTAATGCTTTGCTTTATTCCCGTCTCGTGTGCTAGTGTGGAAATGGTTTCCTTTTCTAGCTGTCTGTCTTTCTCTTTCTTTAATATATTTCCCACAGACACACGACAGGTATGCTATACACGTTATCTGCAAACAAATAAATAAATAAAATCATTAATTACCTAATCAATAAATAATTGCATGTATTTATATAGAAATTAATAAATATATAAATGAATAAATATATACCTACCCCACAACAAGGTTAAGTATTTTCCACCAACACCAAAACTGTTAAACAAGACCAGGGGTTTCATGCAACGCAGTGTGTTCAAAGGTAGTCACCTAAGTGAGAGCGGAAATGATAACGACATGTCTTTATATATGTTACGTTGCGTGTGTAATCATTTTTTCTCACGCTCGAACATTCTGTTATCAGGCACGTGGACAGCTAACGTCCAAGGTGAACACCTGTGGCAGATCAAATTTCACGTCAACTTGCATTTTGTCACGTACGAAGCAAAACAGGATGTAACTTGTTAACAGTTATCGTGCACGTGGACAGCTAACGTCCCAGGCGAACACCTGCGGCAGATCAAATTTCACATGAACTTGCATTTTGTCACGTACGAAGCAAACAGGATGTAACTGGTTTAGCGTACATGTCATCTCACACGTGTATGCATGCCTTTCGCTCTTCCCCACCACCACGATGAACAGATTATTTCACCTTCAAGCGTCATGGTCATTTTTCCATTGCACCTGTTGTCAAGTCAGATCAACGCCTTCCAATAAGCTCAAATGTCATTCACCTCCTGCTCGTCTGCAAGTTTGTTTTCTCAACTCGCTTCGACCAACATAGAACCAAGTTCTCATCACCGTTTACACGTTAAAGGTAAAATATCAGAAAAACGCACGCTCGCTCTGTCATACACCGACCCGCTGAAATAGCGATTGTTCTATTAAGCATGGTCCTTGTGGTTAGCGACAGGTTCGATGAAACACACTCCCAGCAGGATCGTCTCTCTCAACTAACACGCTTCATGAACATTATAAAAATGTAAAGAAAAAAACAGGTTTTTTTTTCAACATGTATGGCGTTAGGCCCTTTGTGAATTATTTTTTGGAAAAATATCTACCACATTTGAAAGGGGGCGTTATCCCGAGTCCTAGGACACCTCGTACACGTCTCTAGCGTTATTGGTTCGTGAGATATCGGCAAAATCACAAAAAACACGTGTTTACCCCAAAATCGAGTTTCCAATTTTTAAAAAAATTATAACGAATGGTCCATAGCAAATAAGATGTCAGCCCGAGTCCTTGGACCCCTCGTACACGCCTCTAGCATGATTGGTTCGCGAAATATAGCAAAAGTCTAAAATCACGGTTTTACACCAAAACATTCTGTTTCCTTCATTCTCAAAAACTTTAATCTATTACCAAAATAAAGAGGGTTTCGAGACAAGCCATTTGACACGTCATAGGACCAAATCCGACCATGCATTCGTGAGATATCGGAAAACGTCTAAAATCATGGTTTTATCCCCAAAAAGCCTGTTTCCCTCATTCTCAAAACTTTAACCTATTAAAAACATATATAGGGCTTTGAGACAAGCGATTTGACACGTCACGCGTCCAAATCCGACCTTGCGTTCGAGAGATATCGGCAAATTTCGTAGGAAAGTAGGCGACTATCTGGCTCTCTCCTCACCACCAAAACCCCTTCTTATCAATCATTTTTTTCAAAGAGCTCGCCCTCTTACAAAAATCCCAAGTGCGCATGCGTACAAAACAAAAAAAATGTTAATCCATATCGGCATTCAGCCAAACGCATGCGCGATATGAGCAACAACGTTTAAGGAACACTGGGACTGAAATTTTAGTGAAATTTGTGGAAAATGTCGATTTTCGGTTTTTTCAATACTAATCCCCTATCCCCTGCGGATCATATAGCAGTGTTTTTATCTGAATTCCGCCATTTTTAAAGCCCTGGCGTAGCTTTAAAATGCACGGTGTGTCCTTTAAACGCCCCAGCACAGTACGTGTCCAGAAGGTTCTGAGTCTTGGTGTTTCTACAATCGAAGTATCGCAACTGGTAAATCACAACAGAGTCATGACAAAATGGCTGTAGAACTTTAAGAACCCTTAGTTGTCAAGATTATGCCTGTTTATCAAAAGCTGGCATCAGATGAGCTACTATCCAGATGCACCCGTGGTGCTACTGAAAATCAGAATGAGTCTCTGCATTCTGTTATCTGGAGGAACTGCCCAAAATAGATTTTTATTTCACGGAAGATAGTTGAAATTGCTGTTAGTAATTCTGTAGCAGAATTCAACATGGGGTGTAGTGCAACAACAGAGTTAAAATCAGGAATAAGACAAACTTCAGTATCTCATGTCACAGCACAAACACTTGAAAGATGTGACAGTCGCAGAAAGTATGTAAGTCCGCGGTCATAATTGGAGAAGCGAAAGGCATGTCGACGGGAGGTGAAACTGACATAAAAGAAGGAGGAGGCTGCAAAACAGAAGAAGGAGGGTGTCACCTATGCTGTAGGACAATCCTAATGTCATTGGTAAGCTGAAACCTTGGAAATTGTGCATCATTTTAGAAAATTGCTGTTTTCTCGGATTCACTTTATCAGGCATTCAAAATGTTACTCGCGTCATAAATCTCATGATATTGCTTTCAAAATGGGAATTTATTATCTTCATTGCAATGACTATAAACCTGCGGATCGTTTTTTAGATTGCACTTTTGGTATGGCTGCAAAAAAAAATTCCAACTGAAAAAAATACGATTTTTTGTAGAAAAAACTTGGATATGAAAAAAAAATTAATTTCTTGACACTCTTTAATACAATTCAAAATCGGATCCGTAGGTTTCTTCCAATTGTTATAGTGCAATAGAATATTACCTAATAGTTACACTACCTTGTTTTTTTTAACGCGGCTGACCTTTATAAAACTTGAATAATTAGCACAATAAATGTACAAAATAATTAATATCTGGAGAACTAATCAACTTACAATGCTCACGTTTCCCACAGTGGTTTATAATATGACTATTCATAACCACATAACATTTCAAAGCTGTACCTCAGTTTATATAGAATTTGAAAATTTCAGTCCCAGTGTCCCTTAAGTTCATTTTAGCAGCGCACATTATACATGTCGCATTTGAAAAGAGACTTTCACTAAAAAATTACAATTTCACCCCTAGTAGGGGTAGGTTTTATTTAGGGGTTGAAATGAGTGGTCCATTGGAAAGAGGGCTTCAACCCGAGTCCAATGACACCTCATTTGTCAACATCCGAACATGCGTTCGAGAAATATTGACAAATATTACATGGCTGAGGCTTAGTAGTAACGGCATGTATGTTCTGAAGTGAAGTAGAATCGGCCTCACTCCACTACTGATGACTGTGTTAAATTGCACATTCTCTAAACATTCTCCCTGTTAGATTGCAGGCATATATCTCTGTATGAATTTTTGGATATTAAAAGGAAATCAGCTGTGGACATATTGAAAGGAATTGTCCTGGCATTTGCCTGGTGGTAAAAATGTGAAAATCACGAAAACCCATTTTAAGAGAAGGGAATTCACTCCTGAGACGCTTTTGTAGCGTAGCGGTTAGCATGATAAGCTGGCGCTCCCAGAGGTTCTGGGTTTGATTCCCGGCTCTGTCAAGAAATTTAAAAAGTGGTATGAGGACTGGAACGGGGTCTACTCAGCTTCTGCCCAGGCCCAAAAGAGTAGAGAGGATTCGATTTCCACTTTAGCCATTCTTGAAGTGGTTTTCTGTGATTTCTCACTTTGTCTTGGGGCAAAATGCTGTGATGATACCTACCATAAGGCCACTGCAGTCTCCTTCCCACTTCCTTGCCACACCCTCTCACAATTTCCATCCCTTTAATAAGCCCCTGTTTGCTTTGCATGTGAGGCCGCCTTGGCATTGTGCTGGTTACACACCCCAGTTGTATCACAGACACAGAGTCTCAAGCTCTAGGACACTGTCCCCTAGTGGCGGTAGAGGTGGGCTCCCTTGTTTAGTTCATTGGAAAAACCAATCCTGAAGGATAAAATGATATCGACCACAGGGCATGGTATTGACCAAGTGTGAATAGGAAATTGGTAACGTGGAACATGGATATGAATTGTTAAAGCGTGGGGATAACAAGTGGCTATGTAAAAAAACTATGTAAAATCACAGAGGCTTATGCGATGGTTTTGCAGCAGACCATTAAAGCATAGATACTTTAAGCCAAAGCCTAGCGCGCTAACCCGTATGCTATGAATGAACGATACCGATGGTCAACCACGATGTTCGTGCTTACAAAATGCATTCATCGCTATTTCATGAACCAAGAATCGCAGAGCTGTATGTAATGGTTTAACTCTAGCTTGGTAAAGACAAGATTGAAAAATGCAAATTCACAGCCTGCTTTCAATCAACCGAGCGGGATAGGGAATGGAATGAATGAACCCCTCATTTAGCGATGAGGATTTGAAACAGTGCCAACAGCTAAAGCCTGCCGCACTTTCCTGGGGGAACGATTAAATGAATAACAAATGAAATAAAAATGATTGTGGAAGAGTGTTGCTCGACTAAAGGATTGGGGAATGAAGCCGAGTTGCCTTTGTACTGTTGCGGTTAGCATGATTAGCTGTCACCCCCAGAGATCCTGGGTTTGATTTCCAGCTCTGTCATGAAATAGATGTGGGCTCTCAGATTGAAACAGGGTTTACTTACCCTCTGGATGACTCCAATTAGTAGAGGGGGATTTGATTTTTTACTTGAACCATTCTTGAAGTGGTTTTCAGTGGGTTTTCCACTTTGTTTTGCGTAAAAAGCTGAGATGATACCTACTGTAAGGCCACGGCCGGCTCCTTTACACTTCCTCGCCAAATCCTTTCACCCTTTCCATCCCAAGTCGACAGGAAAGAAAACAGATAGCAGTTTGATACAAGTATGTTAAAGCAATGCCAGACTCAGCTAGGATCTTGTGATTGCCAATCCTATATCTCAATAGATGTGGGCTCTCAGATTTTGTAAAGGATGAACTAGGTAATACCATTTCTTTATTTCATCACTTAGCAACAGTTAACTAATAGCTGAGATCATGAAACAGGATGTGGTATTGTAATACAAGCTATCATGTTTGAAAGAAGCTGATATTGCTGATAAGTGAAAACGGAAAACTTATTATGCATGTCATTTCCGTTTGACGTGCCATATGATGTAAAATGTTTTTTGCAAGCTAGCAATATTGAACACTATAAATGCAAGGTCATACCAATCATCGACACTCATTAGTCTCATTACTGGCGATTAATGCTGCAGTCTTATCATTTAATATAAGCAACCTAAGAAAGCAGCAGCGTTACATGGAGAAAAAAAGAAAACGATTTGTGAGGTATGTATTTAATAGATTAAACTTTTTTAACAGTTTAAATATAAATAAATGTGTAAGTTATGGATTGAAAAATGGATGAATGGATTGATTGTTTGATTGATCGATTGCTTTATTTATTTACAGATAATTGGTATACATAATCCAGTAGGCAACAGCAGTTATTATTAAAGGTGAGTACCTCTTTTAATAACTAAACGTGTAGGTGAGATTTGATGAATACTCTATCCATTGTCCATGTTGATTACTAGATGCCACTGACAATACAAGTTTGCAAATCCGTGTTAAAATGACTTGACCATTTGTGATTTGATTAACAATCTATCCCGTGTTCATATTCATAACTAGATGTCATTGACAATACTATTTTGTGAATCTGTGTTGAAACGACTTAACCATTTGTAATTTGATTAACCCTCTATCCAGTGTTTATGTTCATTACTAGATGCCACTGACAATACGAGTTTGAAAAGCCAATGTTCATAACTAGATGTCGTTGACAATACTATTTTGCGAATCTATGATAAAACAACTTGACCATTTGTGATTTGATTAACCCTCTATTCAGTGTTTATGTTCATCACTAGATGCCACTGACAATACGAGTTTGAAAAGCCAATGTTCATAACTAGATGTCGTTGACAATACTATTTTGCGAATCTATGATAAAACAACTTGACCATTTGTGATTTGATTAATATTCAATCCAGTTTCCATGTTGGTTTCTAGATGTCATTGACAATACTAGTTTGTGAATCTCTGTTAAAACGAATTGACCATTTCTAATTTGATTAACGCTCTATCCACTGTTCATGTTGACAACTAGATGCCATTGACAATTCAGGTTTGCAAATCCATTTTAAAATGACTTGACCAATCGTGATTTGATTAACACTCTATCCAGTGTTCATGTTTATTACTAAATGCCACTGACAATACGAGTTTGAAAAGCCAATGTTCATAACTAGATGTCATTGACAATACTATTTTGAGAATCTGTGATAAACTGACTTGACCTTTGTGATTTGATTAGTGCTCTATCCAGTGTCCATGTTGACTACTAAATGTCATTGGCAATACAAGTTTGCAAATTCGTGTTAGAATGACTTAACCCTTTATAGGTCCTTGGGATACTATCTTCCCACCATGTATTTATAGAACGGTGTTAGCGAGAGAATCTTCCCATCCCTTTCATTAGAAGCAGTTCCACATGCATGCACAAGCTAGATGCAGAGAAATATTGAAATCCCATTAATTTGATGTATACTGTCATCAGAAACCAAAGGTGGGAAGCATATATCCCAGTGGTCTCCACAGTGCACGTGTTCGCCTTTTCGGTTGTGTTGAGTGAAACAAATGCATTGTTTTACAGAAGAAGGTGTTTTATTGAAGATAAGAAATTTGTGAACGTTGGTATATAACAGAAATACAATGTTAATAATCATCTTGGTCACTTAAGTAAATATATTTCAGCTAGAATGATAATAATTATCCATCTCAGGGTGTTTGCCATAGAATAGAAGATTTTTTAAATTAATTTTCTGGGTTTTTAGTAAATACTATTTTAAAATTATTGAATTATATTCGAATATACTAACTTTCGACATTCCATTTGTAATTTGATTAATGCTCTATCCAGTGTGCATGTCGAATACTAGATGTCATTGACAATACAATTTTGTGAATCAGTGTTAAAACGACTTGACCATTTGTAATTTGATTAACGCTCTATCCAGTGTTCATGTTCATTACTAGATGTCACTGACAATACAAGTTTGAAAAGTCAATGTTCATAACTAGATGTCATTGACAATACTATGTTGCGAGTTTGTGATAAAACGACTTAACAATTTGTGATTTGATTAATGCTCTATCCTATGTCCATGTTGACTACAAAATGTCATTGCCAATACTATTTTGTGAATCTGTGTTAAAACAACTTGACCATTTGTAATTTGATTAACGCTCTATCCAGTGTTCATGTTGACAACTAGATACCATTGACAATACAAGTTTGCAAATTTGTGTTAAAACAACTTAACCATTCGTGATTTGATTAACAGTGTTCATGTTCATTACTAGATGCCACTGACAATACTATTTTGTGAATCCATGTTGAAACAACAACTTACCGTTTGCGATATAAAAATTATAGAAGAGATTTGATGAACGCTTTATCTAGTGTCCATGTTCACTACTAGATGTCACTGACAATACTATTTTGCTAATTCATGTTGAAACTACTAGACCATGCTGTAATGTTAAACGTGTAGGTTTTTCTTGGAGTTGTAAGTCATGAATTAAAAATGTATTGATTTATCAATTGATTTACAGATAATTGCTGTGAGACGTAAAAAAGAATTCACATAATCATTACCAACGCATAACAGTAACACGTCAATCACAAGTGGATTGCTGATAAGCAGTAGCGTGACTTGAATCATTATTTAAGAGGTAGGTATTTCATAGCATGAAATTTTAAATATGAGTGAATGTACAAGTCATGAATTGAAATGCATTAATTAATTAATTTTATTTTTATTTTTTATTTACAGAAATAAACAAAAAAGGGAGAGAGCGAGAGAAGGAAATAGCAGAACTTGCTATTCCAGATAGTGCTGTTTGCAGAGTTGTTTGCAAATATTAGTCGGCATTCCCGTATTTTAAAACACAGGTAAGAATATTTTTAACAAAAAATGGCATGTTATATGATAACAAACAATTTAACATGGAACCCTCTTGCTTCATGCTTTAAATCTCGTGTTTGTTCAGGTAGAATAGCTAATAGTAATGAAAGTATTATCCCCAAGGAATTTTTATTGTGTTGCTTTTATGTAGTTAGGCGGGAAATGTATAGGGCTTTGGAATTATACAAGGCTCTGAAAGTAAATATGAGTTAGTGTGTGATTTTGTCTACATAAAAAATTACATGGAAATCAGGGATAAATTTCATATATGTACAAAAATGCAATAGCTTTTCGTAGCCCATAATTTAGAAAATTGGTATGAAACCCATGTCGTGGAAGCCTTGCTAACAAAATTCGATAAATTTCAAGAAGGACCCAGCGGCCTTGCATTGGAACAAGTGCATTATCTGCAAATGGATATTTGTAAATTCAGCCCTTTGAAGGCTGGGTCACGTCATGTTGCTACACCACCAGCGATTGAGTCTCGGAAAGCCGTGGTGAACATTATGAATGCAAAACAAAAGTTTGGTGCTTTTCAGTCGGTCAACACGAATGTACCCAAATAGAGCTGGGTTATGCCCTGATCCTGAAATAAATTACATAAGATTAATAAATACACTAGGATGACCAGTTTCGATCGTCAAGCGATCATCATCAGATCCATTTCACTTAGGGTATAACATCTAAGTTTGAGAATACAGGTGAAAAATATATACAATATGTACAATTATTTAGTTGCAGTGTTGGTAATGCAACAGTCGGTGTATGTTAAATGTGGTATATCTAATGTTGGTAAACTTCTAAAATAGTGATGAAAATCCGGAATTTGTCTGTTAGGGTTGATTATATGGTTTTACAAAATCAACTATGGTTATACTGAAATAATGCAAGCTTATACTTATCGAGTTGTCTCTTTAACTGGAACTTGAAGCAGTTGCGTGTTTCCATAGACACCAGTTGTAGTCGACTAACCCCGAGTGTTCGCTGGGTGGAACTGGTTTTCCCCTTCCTCCCACTTTAGTTGCTATGTTCTTCCAGAGGTCAGTGCCATGTATATTTGTGTGACTTTGCGAAATCTAGATAAAAGTTTATGCTATTGAATGCAGGAGTCTGCAACTACTAAAGTCCGTGGAACTATCTTCGCCACGCATGGGCTAAAAAAGCCATTTATAATAAGCGGTACACGGTCTATTGAAGACGTCCCGGCACCTTTAATATTGCCGCGCATATCGGCCTAGGTTTATTGCAGAAAAATGTACATAGTACACCTGATCCAAATAACATTTACCTATAAATACCGCTATTTTTCCCCCTTTTATATCTAGCTTGGCTCTATCGCTAAGTTGTGTCTTGTTTTCGACAGGGTGTGTTTTTTAGTAGAGCGAAAAGGGGTGAACTCTCCATAAAATTGTGTTCATTTCGATTGTTGGGATTGTTTTGTTTGGCTAGGTGAATCTCGATTGCTTCTTTTATGTCGAGAGCTCTGCCTTTCGATTCGTGATGAATTATTTTTAGATCAGTCTCGATTTTAGTGAAGCTGTGCCCCATATCACACATATGTTCGCATACGGCTGAATGTGTTCCGTAACTTATCGCATTCCTATGTTCATTATAACGTGTATCTACTCGTCTTCCGCTCTGTCCAATGTAATTAGCTTGACAACCAATGTCTTGACATGTAATAGAATATACCCCTGACTTTGAATACGGGTCTTGTTTATTTAGATTGCTATTTTGCAGGTGCCTCACGGTCGTATTATTCGTGGTGAATGCTATTTTTATGCCTTGCTTTTTGAATAGATTAGTGATTTTATATGTGTTCTCATTCACATAGTTGAAGCACGCGAATTTTTTCTCATTAATGTCCGGTTTTGGAATCATTTTATCTTTATTTTTCTGTTTGGCTACAATTTGGTCTATTTTGCTTGGCGGGAAATTGTTTTCCTTTGCTATTTGTTTAATGGTTCTTATTTCCTTATTATAATTGTCTGTTGACATGGGTATGTTTAAAACTCTGTGCACCCTTGAATTGAACCCTGCTAATTTATGCGTACTGGGGTGATTAGACTGATTGTCGATTGCATGCGAGGTTTGTGTGGCTTTTCGGAATATGGAGTATGAAAGCTCGTTGTCCTTACGTTCAATAGTTATGTCGAGATAATTTATTTTTCGATCTGTTTCGGATTCCTTGGTGAATTTGATTGAGTGGTGTAGGCTATTAATGGATTGGAGAATGGATCTAACTCAGATTCACAGGTTTGAACAGGACAACCCTGATTACTCATTCATGGTCTACGGTGTTCAAGGGGAAGGAGAAATTATAGGCACTTTATATGCTACAAAAGAATTCAAACAACATCACATTCATCTTTTATATTTGTCTCAGGGAGAGATAATCACTATTGCCTCATTAAGAATTTATGTAAATTGTTAAGCAGACAAGCATCTAAGCATAATGGTAAAAACATATTTGCGATCGTTGCCTGGAATATTTTACAATCCCTACGATTTGGAACGACATCGAATTGATTGTTTATCTCAGGACGCAGTGAAAATCGTTTTGCCACAAGGAAAGGACGCTTTGTTGTAGTTTAACAATATTCACAAACGTGACACAGTGCCTTTTGTAGTTTATGCAGATTTTGAAGCTCTGACTACACCCATGGCGGGATGCGAAACAGATACCGCCATCAGCACAACCACACCCATTCAAAAACATGAACCCTTTGCCATAGGATTTAACGTGGTGTGTGCCTATGACCCCACAAAATCTTATTACGACTACCGTCGAGGACGAGATTGTGCAATGGTTTTTAGATCAACTGGTTAAGTTGGCTGATCATGTGCAGGGGTTATTGGACCACCCAGTACCCATGAGCCAAACTCCAGAACAGCAGAAGCAGTTTGTGCATGCCACCACATGCCATATTTGTGAAAAGCCGTTAGTCAGTGCGGAAGACACTGTTCGCGATCACTCGCAATATACAGGGGAATTTCGTGGAACTGCACACAGAAAGTGTAATGTCTATTTTCCAGCTCCAAGATTTATAAGTGTGTTTTTCCCCAATCTGGCTAGTTATGACATGAAATTTTTGATTCGTGAATTGGGTCATGTAAGCAAAGGAAGTTTTTTCATTATCCCTCAAAACCATGAGCGTTTCACCGCTTTGACATGGCGTCTGTGTGAATTTTCCATTCGATTTTTGGATTCTTTAAAGTTTATGGTATCCTCGCTAGATAGTCTTGTCAATGGCTTGGATGAGGAAGAATTAAAATACACGAAAATTCATTTTGATAATCCTGAGCATTTTAAATTGTGCATTCGGAAAGGTATCTTCCCCTATGATTTTTGTAAAAGTTGGGACGTGTTAGAGCAGAAAAACTTCCACCGCAAGAGAAATTTTACTCAAAGCTAACACGTACTACTGTTTCCGATGAAGACTAAGCACGTGCATGTCAAGTTTGGCGAGTGTTTGATATCAGGACAATAGGTGAATATGCCATGCATTACCCAAAACTTGATGTATTGCTGCTCTCAGATATGTTTGAAAAATTCCGTGAGTTAAGTGAACACATTTATGGCCTTGACCCTGCTCACTATTATACAAGTCCTGACCTGTCATTTGATGCAGCATTGAAATACACTGAAGTGGAATTGGATTTACTCACGGATGCAAACATGGTCTTATTCTCTGAAAAGTGTATTCGCGGTGGGTTTGTGTCGTTTAACCGGAGGCATGCCAAAGCGAATAATGCTTACATGCCGTCTTATCACAAGACAAACCAGATTCGTACTTGATTAATTATGAAGTAAATAAATTGTATGGCTATGCCATGAGCCAGCCTTTGCCCTATGGGAATTTTAAGTGGCTGACTGACAAGCAAGTGTGAGAATTTGATGTGAACACAGCCAGCCAAGAAACAGGCTATGGATATATGTTAGAAGTGGATATTGAATATCCGTCATCCTTGTATGATGAACATGCCGATTTCCCATTCTGCCTAGAGCGAATGTTTCCCCCTGAAAGTAAAGTGAACAGTCCAAAACTCATGGGCACGCCTTACAACAAAAAACGGTATGTAAAATCTAGGGTACATATCCAACTGTTGGTGCAATGCCTAGCCCAAGGATTAGCGTTGAAGAAAATTCATAGAGATATTTCCTTTGCCCAAAAAGTATGGCTTGAACCATACATGCGACTTAACACAGAGCACCGACAAATGGCGACACAGCAGTTTGCAATCAATTTTTTTAAATTGATGAACAACTGCATTTAAGGCAAGTCCATGGAAAACGTTCGCAAATACCGCGACATTAAATTGGTGAATGTCTGGGAAGGACGTTATTGTGCCCAACGATACATTGCCATGCCCAATTTCAAATCTATCAAAATTATCGATGAGAATTTGGCTACTATTTAAATGAGTAGAACAGCATGTCCATGGATAAACCTATTTACTTGGGTCAAGTCATTTTAGACTTTTCCAAATCAGTCATGTATCGATTCCACTATGAGTTTGCCAAACAGCATTTTGAGGATGTATCTCTTTTGTATATGGATACGGATTCATTCATTTATCACATCCGCCACTGCAACCCCTATGTCGTGGTGAAGGAACATAGTGACTGGTTCGACACCTCTTCCTACAGCGTTGATAATAAATTCGAGCTACCCATAAAAATAAGAAGGAAATTGGATTATTTAAAGATGAATGTGGTGATTTGATTATGACAGAATTTGTCGGACTAAGATGTAAGTTGTATGCTTATCGCACATTAAATGACAAGGAAGCAAAAAGAGCCAAGTGTATAGGTAAGGCTGTGGTAAAATCTCTTCATGTCAATGACTACCTGGAGGTTTTAAAAACAGCTAAAGCTGTGATGCATACTCAATGCAGGGTACAATCTAGCAACCACGAATTGTATCTTGTTAAACAAAGGAAACAAACACTGGCCTTGTTAGATAACAAACGCGAGTGGGGTGATGACCTGCTTTGCAGCGTGCCATGAGGCTTTGACAACAAGGTGAGTGTGTGTTTTTTGTTTTAATGTGTTGTAAAATAGCTATTTTTATAGATAGGATAGTTAATAGTTTTTTTCTTTTTAAATGATAGGCATTGTAAATATTAGCAAGTGTAAATAGTATAAACAAAGCCTTGAATAAGATCCCAATTATTATGTTAGTCATTGTAAATTTGTAAATAGTATTTCTTTATAGTTTATGTAAACGATAAACGTTCCTCGGGTTAGCATGCATGAGAATAAATGTTCTTTAGGGAAAAAATATAATGGTTGCTTTCCTAAAATGACAGGTGGGTATGGAATTTAAAAAAGTGTGAGTTTAAACAAAAGTGTATGTATGTATATGTGTGTGTGTCTGTAAAATGAGGCTACTAGTACTTGTCATTAGTTATTTAGCATTTGGAAAATACGGTGAGGGATAGGTAAGTGCGAGGGTTTATCATTTATTTTTTTAGTTTTGTTCATTAATTTTTTATTCATGTAGTCATAACTGAGTCTTCTTGTTAAAAGATAGTCTTATTTGTAAACCAAGGGGAGTGGGGTTTACTAAATAACTTAGAAACCATGGGTGATTGTTGTTGTTGTTGTAACAATGTTGAGACAAGAGTGTCATAGTTACACTCTTTTGCATATATAATAGCATGGAAGGTTTGAATGCTATCGGTCAAGCCTGTGGTCTTGAACTCAAGAAGATGAGCGACTTGCCTTTCATACACCTTTTAGCATTCATATAATTAAAAAAATAAACACTAAATTAAGAATCCGCGCTCATTGCATTTGTGAAGACTTTGAAACATTTCTTCCTTCACGTTTGGATGACGTGTCTGATGATGTTTTTCAATATATCAATACATGTAGTCAACCTGTATATTTGATTTATGAAGGAAAAGCCAATCATTGATGTATGATACGTTTTGAATAAACAAAAAAACAATATAAATGCTTGTTTATATTTTTTCGAAATCATAGCAGTGATGATATACCTTTTGATTGTTGTTTTAGTCCTAAAGTTTATAGGTAGATAAAAGTCGTTGACCATTCCTTCCACTAATAATTGACAACACTTCTTAATAATACATCACTGTTATGATAAGCTATATCATTATTTCCCAACTGCACGTCTCTCCCACCTCTCGAGCAATCATCAAGCTGAGTGCTGGGACCACAAAAGGAGTATCAAGGTAGGTATATTTTTTCAAGTGTTTATATTCAATGGCTTTACGAATAATTCCATAGGTAGTATACCATACCCTTTCTTATCGCCATAGTCATCCTGATTTAAGACATGTGGCTGAGCACACAAGTTTGCACTCACTTTTGCACCTACATTTGCTCTCACTTTTGCACCCACTTCTGCACCCACTTTTGCACCTACTTTTGCACCCACCTTTGAACCCACTTTTGCACCCACTTCTGCACCCACTTTTGCACCTACTTTTGCACCCACCTTTGAACCCACGTTTGCACCCACTTTTGCACCCACTTTTGCACCTACCTTTGCACCCAATTTTGCACCCACTTTAGCACCCACTTTTGCACCTACCTTTTCACCCACTTCTGCATCTACCTTTGCATCCACTAAACTATGACATTAACCTAAGCCTCGAAAATAAGTCATTACAAATAGGGCATTGACATAAACCACCAAGAAATAAGGCACCAACCTATGTCACCAACATAAGCCACCAACATAAGTCATCAACATAAGCAGCCAATATAAGCCACCCACATAGCTATCCACATAAGCCACCATAAGCCATCCCCATAAGCCACCCACATAGCCATCCACATAAGCCATATTAAACCACCACCATAAGCCATGAACAAAGCCATCCACATAAGTACCCATAAGCCACCACCATAAGCCATCCACATAGCCATCCCCATAAGCCACCACCATGTGTCATCAACATAGCCATCCTCATAACCATTCACATAAGCCACCATCATAAGCCACTCACATTGCCATCCACATAAGCTACCATAAAGTATCACCATAAGCCACCACCATAAGCCATCACCATAAGCCTCCTCAAAGAAATCCATGTAAGCCACCATAAGCCATCCACATACCCATCCACATAAGCCACCACCATATGTCACCCACATAGCCATTCACATTAGCAACCTTAAGCCACTCACATAGCCATCCACAGAAGCTACCATAAGCCATCACCATAAGCCATCACCATATGACAACACCATAAGCCATCACCATAAGCCACCACCATAAGCCTCCACCACCATAAGTCATCAACATAAGCCACCATCAAGAGAGCGTGGGTTTGAATCTCACCTCGGCTGTCCTGAAAAATGGTTTTCATGGTTTCCCATTTTTACCACCAGGCAAATACCAAGACGGTTCATTCATACATTCCATTCCATGACTCGGTCTATTGCAATCAATTCACAATATTGATAATCATGGCCGCCACATAAGCCTCTGCGATTCATCACCCACCCTCTTACAAAAAAAAGTACGCATGCGTAAAAAATAAACAAAAATATTAGTTCAACGACACCTCATTCGTCAAATTCTACCATGCGTTCGGGAGATATCGGCATTGCCCCTGAATGTATCGCGGGTTAGTATGTGACGTCACCAGGAAAGTAGGCTATGGGTTAACATTTTGGAATTTTGGAAAGGGGTGTCAGCCCGATTTCAACGACACCTCATTCGTCGATATCTGACCATGCGTTCGGGAGATATCGGCTTTGCTCCTGAATGTATGGCGTGTTAGTATGTGACATCACCAGGAAAGTAGGCTATGGGATAACATTTTGCAATTTTTTGGTCACCCCTCGTTTTGACGTCACCAGGAAAGTAGGCTATGGGTTAACATGTTGGAGCTTTTCGATCACCCCTCGTTGTGACGTCACCAGGAAAGTAGGCTATGGGTTAACATTTTTTGGAACTTTTCGAACACACCTCGTAGGTTAGTGACGTCATGGCAGCCATTTTGTGACGTCATGGCCGCCATCTTGTGTGACGTCATGGTGACGTCATGGCCGCCATCTTGTGAGACGTTATGGTGACGTCATGGCTGCCATCTTGTGTGACGTCACCAGGAAAGTAGGCGATGAGTCAGCTCTCTCACAGCCCCCCTACTCAGACATGACTGCCGTATCAACTAATTAGTCGGAAGTTTAGCGAGCCGAGTGCCGCATATATCCGCCGATTATTGGCGTGTGTTATTGTGTTACGCGTTGGGGGTAATGTTTCGTCAAGTTGACATCTACATGACAGTGTTTTTGCTGTTGTCGTCGAGAGTCACCATGGACATTAGGGACATAAAATTATACTATAGAGCATAGGTGGGCAATGAGAGAGCGCAGCGGAGCCAAGGAGCCGGGACATGCTGACTGCTCTCTGGAACGACTAGATGGCAATATGCGCAATCAAGGCGCAAGCATAGGTACAATATTGTACCGGGCTGAGTATATTATGTGTACGCCTTACGCAATACAAAAGCACAGTTTCGCACAGTGCGTTGTGCAGGTAACATGGCTAGTCAAAGCAATGCGGTAAAGCGGCGGGGTACATTACACTTCAAGCCCTATTGGGAGTGTGATTACCAGTTCACCGACATCGAAGGAGGAGCACAATATTTGGTGAGCGGGAAAATATTAGGCATAAAAAAGTTCAATTTAGACACCACTACGGATAACATCACCTCAACCAGTGTGGAAGTATTGTGCCCTTCTGTCCACCTGGGATGGACAGGCGACCACATGCGAGGCAGCATGAACACAGTGTCAGCACGAGATTTATCTCAGGGCGTCCTGGGCTGGGCTATATAATTACTGCACACTGCACCCATGCTCTCCGTAAAGCATATGGAAAGTCTTCACAACACTTAACATAAAGTGAAGACACGTGTTAAGATAAAACCAATTCACCTAGTATTTATTCACCAAACATTGCTGGCAATAGCAAGAAAATAATGATCACTTCCTATTTTTACTATGCATCTCTGAAAATAAATCATAGTCTCTTCTTGAATGTCCGTTGGTTTGACTATGTTTGAAAAACCACATATTGCTCCATTAATCTATACATGCGAGATTGCATAATCACTCATGACACGAAAAGAAAAATTTAATTTTACCCTATTTGGTTTCAGTTTATATTATAGTCCTATATTCTTTCACATATTTACATGGATTATATACAACATCCTGAGATTGTTTCACATCCGCGTTTCAGTATTACGACGAAAACACATAATTCAGAATGACACTTATGCGGCCTGTCAAATTGCATCATATTGGCAATTAACTTTATCACAGCAGTTATTTATCTCAAGGCAAATAATAATTATTATTAATAATAATATTAATAATAATCAGCTTTATCAAAGGTAGCCTCGGATATACCATTTTAATTTCATGATAATATTATTTAATGAGAGGATACGCAATACTGAACATGAATTAAATACCAGCCGTCATAAAAATAGGCATGAAGTTACACATGACGTCATTACATTTATAGCAAAACATTGATCTTATATTGGTGTATTTCATGGGAATTCTTAGGAATTGGAAAAACATTTGAAGCACTGTCATTACTATGGGACAGGATATCACTCCCGCATGCTCCCATTTTATTGTCAAAGCAAGCAGTATTATGTTGAACAGGATATCACTCCCGCAGGCATCCACTCATACGACGATCAACACCTCCATCTGAACTAACCTTAGAAAAGTGCATTGACTCACAATTAACATTATTAAGCTTCATTTCACAAATATCCAATGATCTTTGAAATCGTAAAATCCCAGATTTTTATACAATCAACCAATTGTTTATACCCATAATTCAACATATTCATCATAATCGTTTATTATTATTATCCTCAAGAATTATTAAATTCATTGTTATTTATCAAAATTCAGTATCCTTTAATATTAATTTATAGAGATTTTTATTATTATTATAATCTTATGAAAATATTTTCTGGTATTCAGAAACATAATGCAAATGCATCTAATGTGTCATAATTCTGCTGCATTTATATAAATGGAGTATTATAATAAAGAGTGGAAATTATTGAAGATCCACCTCACCTACAAGTCAAAGCGACTAAAAGAAATATACGCCTAGCATTATGCAACCAACTATAAAAATAACGATGATTTTTAACAATTAGGAACGTGAATCGGTTTTAGCGGAAATTGTGGAAATTCATGGCTCAAGCATAATGTTTACATTACTCGGAAGACTTCTAACTTAAATATTCTGTGGCGTTTGATCGTCCCTCAGTGCGGATCGAACCCTGGCAGCACGGACCCGTGAAGACTGCATGCTAGGAAATGGACATATCCCGGCATTCGCCTTACTCTCCGTCCTCGTCCACAGAAATATGCCTCTGACGGCATTGCTCTGGTTCCCCATCCGACAATCCTGGTATCGTTCCCCTCACATAGCGCCTCTCTAGCCACTAGTCATGTTCGAACAGTGGGGCAGTGACGTCACCATCTTATGGGGTCGTTCCACAAATGCACAAACGGCATTCTGATAATGTAGCCCACAGTTTTTAGAATGTCCACTTATCCTGATAGTCACTAATATGTTCGGGGTGATTTTACAGGGCAAGATGATTATAATAATAATAACTTCTGGCTAGAATGTCTCAACCAAGCCTGATCTACTTCTGACATGAAAGTTCCAAGGTATAACATAGGTTATCGGGGTAGCTCACTATCACCCTGTATTCAGTTATGCGGCTAGTTTGACTAGGACACAATTCTAGTTCACAAATGGTGCGCACATGGTATAAGTTTACACACAGTAAAGTTGTCAGTCACTTGCGTGAAACAAGTCCACATTCACATACCTGTAATTCCTGATGTATTCTCAAAACGATGAACTTTCACAATCACTATGATAATAATAAGTTTCATGGAACACGATGACACTTGACTTTACATTCACTGGTGCGAAAAGAAGGCTATTATGTCAGAGTGACATGGAAACGTTTCTGAGAATGCCTAGCCTCGCGGATTAGTTCTGCAGTATAACGGCGTTGCGATGAATGAACACAATCGAACATGCTTCTCCGTACAGACGGATGAAAGCAGACAGGTAACCTGGCCTCCAATGAGCCAGCTTATATACAGCCACAAGGTCACATATCAATCGTAATGCGATATCTCCTCTTCCATTGGTCCCCACCGTAGAATACTCTGGAAAGTTATTAATTTCAATAGAAACATCATGAATAAACGGAAGAATTATTCCAAATATAATTCTCTGGTGCTGGTGCCTTCCTCTTCTCTATCCAAATGCAAACAATCATATTGAGTTCCGACATTTCCTGGCTGTGCTCAGGACACGCGCCTCTTTCAAACCATGGCGAGTCAACGGCTTGCCACAGCCTTGATGACGTCACAACGCGATCACTTCAAATCACGCCCTCATCCATTCCGTTTTAAAAAGGTACATACGCCACCTGCCTCTTAGAGAATACAAATTCCTCGAATTTTTATTTATCATCCTTCACTCGATATCTTCTCTTCTTTATATGGCGTGATTTATCCTCCAAATCCTCGTCATGAAACACGGGTGAAACCTCATCTGGACTCCTATGTCAGTCTGTCATAACGTGGTATTCTTTTTCCTTTTGTATCAAAATTATGATCTGTTTCTTCTACCCCCACGAGAAGTTCCAGGTTTGGGCTCCTCCTTCTTATTTTTCTTGTTGAGCTCATCTAGGTATGTCATATTTTCAAGATGCCTCTCCTCTAAATGCGATTGTTGCGATCCCTGGAATCTCGATTTTCTTGATTCTGGAGCCCTCGATTATTCCTGTCATCTTCGTTTCTCCAATCCTGATCATTCCTTCTAGAATCGCATTGTCTCCCACGGCGATATCATTCTCTTCTTTCATATTGGACATATTGTCCTTGATATCGTCCATCATATGATTCTTGGCGTAGTTTACCATCACGACGATCACGTGGTTGATAATCTCTTTCGGTGTTGTTGGTTTGTGTTTGGCTATGTCGATCTGTTGCCACCAAATTAATTGGTAGAGGATAAGATCTGACATTCCTCTCTCGAAACTGTTGATTGCTAACATGATCCAACCTCTGGAGAACTTCATCTAGATCATCTAAACTCTCTGCTCCAGCACCTATTAAAGTTCTTTGGACATCCAGCGGGAACTGACGCGTTAATGCCATTATCAACTCGTATTCTGGCATAGGGGGGGGGGGGGGGTGTAAAAATTGGGTTTAGCTAACTGACTGGTGAAGTAGCTAGAATATTGAGTAGGCTGTGAGTTCGAAAATTTATTTGTGTACGCCTCAGAACGGATGTCCTGTTGTATTTCTGGGGCCCAAAATTTCTTAAAGGTTCTTTGAAATGTCCTCAAAATCAGTCATAGTGTATCTGAAGGCGCGATACCATATAAGTACGGGACCCTCAAGCAGTTTGCCCACGACTTTCGGTTCTCTGGCTGGTGAAACTCTCATTTCGGATAGGTAATCTTGTACCTCCCTAAGGAATTCAACTGGGGTGATGGTAACTACTCCACTGAATTTGGCTGTTTTTTCATCCTTACTCTTGATGACAGTCATAACTGAATTCGATGTAAGAGGATTATTATCACGAACAGGTGTTAGATGGAAGTGAAAATAAGGCATTTTTTCATTTGTCATATTCGAATCCTTGGATTCGGCTCCTGATTTATATTCTGTTTCTAAGGACGTAATTTTATTTTCCAAAGCTGAAACAGCTGCCTGTACCTCATCAGATTGTACTTTCGAGCTTCCTATTTTCCTCTGTTCCATGATATTGGACGTCATTCGTTCCGTTTGTATTTTGGAAACGTCTGCCTTTAATTGTTCCAAAATTTTGGATTTCCATTGTTCCGGTTGAATTTTTAAAACTTCTGCCTTTATTTCTTCCAAATTTCGGATTTAAATTGTTCCGGTTGAATTTTTGAAACTTCCACCTTTCTTCTAAAATTTCGGATTTTTGTACCTGGTTTGTCTCTGAGACTCCAGCCTTCATCTGTTCCACAAGTTCATACCTCATTCGTTCTTGGACAGCCTGCAATTCCAAGATGGTAACTACGTCTGTAACAGTTGATATTTGGTTTCTGTGAATTTCGCGGTAGTAACCGTTTCTGTTTGGATTCTCTTTTTTATTTTGTGAAAATCGTCATGAAAACCCTGGTTGTACGTTTCTATACGGTTCAAGATTTTTTCTGAGTCTGATACTCTTTTGTTCAAATCCTTAGTGACCATTTTATCAAATTTTTCTAAATCTTTTTGAACCACACCTACTTCTTTCCTAAGATGAGAATCGCACGTTCGAATAGCATTATGAACGTCCTTCAAATCATCGTCAACTTCCTTAGTAACGCATGCAACTACTCGTTTCTGCATATTTTCAGAAACAGTACTTTTAAAATTTCCAGTGAGTTGAGACTGTAATTGTCACAAGTCCATCCGTAATCTTTTAATTTAAGAACATATCTTTAGGCCTTCATAAGTACCGCATCTTCTAATTGTTCTATTTCTTCGCGAGTTTTCGCCAAAATCTCCTCTAACTTTGAACTCTTTTCGAGGACCTGAATTTCCACTGAACAAATTCGTGCTTCTAAAGTACTCGAATTTTCCTGAATTTTTCTTTCAATCAAGTAATTTTTCTTAACCCTATTTTCTACTAAAGTAAGTGCAGCAGAGTTATCACCTATCTGAGATTCTAAATTAGCCTCTACCAATTTAAACTGTTTCTCTAGGGATTCTGAATTTTCCAAAATTTTCTTTTCAAGTAAATTAGAAATACTATCAATTTTATTTTCAAGGTCTATGGTAAGCTCTTTTGAACTATTTTCGATTTGACATTCAAGGGATTCACAATTTTTAAGCATTTTCGTTTCAAGTTCTTTAGGACTATTTTGAATTTGACTTTGAATTTTATCTTCAAGGGATTCAGAATTTTCAGAAATTTTATTTTCAAGTTCTTTGGAACTATTTTGAATTTGTGTTTCAAGAGACCCAGAATTTTCAGAAATGTTATTTTCAAGTAATTCTGCACAACCCCGTATTGCAGTTTCCATTTTATATTCAAGGGTATCTGACGTGGTTTGAATGGTTTCTAAAGTAGCTTGAATAATATTTTCTAATGTTTCTGTATTTGTTCTTATGTGACCTTCTGCTGCCGAAATAGCATCAGAAGTTTCTTTCGTTTAATTTTGTAAAGCATCTAAAATTAAAGAGTTCTTTGACATCTATTCATGCAAAGACATCAACAATGTCTTCATCTCCTGATCAGACATGATTTGCCACAACACAACAAATGGCCATCAGTGAGAAGAACTAACACCAGACACTTAAGGGACTTAAAGCTATGGTAGATGTATGTAAAATATTTGAGCCATGAATTTCCTTCCGAAGGAAACGTGAATTGATTTGCTTAATCAGAAATTAACGTAACTTAACCAACAACAAAATATGTTCCTCACTTCTGTTCTATGTCGCGAAAAACAAACAAAATCTAAAGCAACAATGGATGAAAATAAAAATAAGACGATACTCAAGCAATTGAGCTATAATATTCCTATCGATCCCCACAAGTTGGGCGTCATATATTTCTCTTCCTTATGTGCCCGTCTGTCCACCTGGGATGGACAGGTGACCACATGCGAGGGAGCATGAACACAGTGTCAGCACGAGATTTATTTCAGGGCGTCCTGGGCTGGGCTATATAATTACTGCACACTGCACCCATGCTCTCCGTAAAGGATAAGGAAAGACTTCACAACACTTAACATAAAGTGAAGACACGTGTTAAGATAAATCCAATTCACCAAGTATTTATTCACCAAACATTGCTGGCAATAGCAAGAAAATAATGATCACTTCCTATTTTTATTATGCATCTCTGAAAATAAATCATAGTCTCTTCTTGAATGTCCGTTGGTTTGACTATGTTTGAAAAACCACATATTGCTCTTTTAATCTATACATGCGAGATTGCATAATCACTCACGACACGAAAATAAATATTTAAATTTACCCTATTTGGTTTCAGTTTATATTATAGTCCTATATTATTTCACATATTCACATGGATTATATACAACATCTTGAGATTGTTTCATATCCGCGTTTCACTATTACGACGAAAACACATAATTCAGAATGACACTTATTAGCGCGGCCTGTCAAATTGCATCATATTGACAATTAACTTTATCACAGCAGTTATTTATCTCTAGGCAAAATAGTTAATTATAATAATTATAATTAAAATAATAATAATAATAATAATAATAATCGGCTTTATCAAAGGTATACTCGGATATCTCCTTTTAATTTTTATGATAATATTATTTAATGAGAGGATATGCAACACTGAAAATGAAATAAATACTAGCCGTCATAAAAATCGGCATGAGGTTAGACATGACGTCATTACATTTGTAGGAAAACATTGATCTTATATTGGTGTATCTCATGGGAATTCTTAGGAATTGGATGAACATTTGAAGCACTGTCAATACTACGGGACAGGACACACCCGCATGCTCCCATTTTATTGTCAAAGCAAGCAGTATTATGTTGAACAAGATATCACTCCCGCAGATATCCATCCATACGAGAATCAACACATCTATTTGAACTAAGCTTAGAGAAGTGCATTGACACACAATTAACATTATTAAGCTTCATTTCAAAAATATCCACTTATCTTGGGAATCGTAAGATCCCAGATTTTTATACAATCAACCAATTGTTTATAACCCTAATTCATCATATTCATCATAATCATTTATTATTATTATCCTCATGAAATGTTACTTTCATTGTTATTTATCAAAATTCAGTATCCTTTTAATTTGAATTTATTTTTATTATTATTACTAGCAGAAGTATCCATTCTTCGAACGGTCTTCGGTATTAATGACCAGACGTAATGAAATGAACTACTGCTGCATTGGTTAGGGGCTTAGAACCTGTTTGTCGACAAAGAAAAATGATTACCTGAAATATGCTCTGAAACTAAATTTACCTAACGTGTACTTCCTGACGTGAAAATAAATTTGAAAACCTCGTAGACGAAACGCAATACACGTCACATAAAAACTGACCCTCACTGTTGTGTCAAGTCCGCATCTAAAGGAAGACCCCTTTAATAAATTATAAAAGCTTGTGGTGAATGAAAATTCAGGTTTTTAGCCTCCAATGGCTCAAATTCCTGAAAGCATAAAAATGAAATAAAAAAGAACCTATTTCAATTCATGAATTTTTGAAAATGATCTTGTTGTTTGAAGATATAATAGACCTTCTATAAGACATATCGCACGTTTAAGTCTTGTGAAAAAATCTAGGTTTCTCACATTGAGGGGCTGAAAATGAGCTTTGTCTCATCCTTCTATGCCTATTTCAGCAAGTATTTTAAGGGGGGTAGGCCCCCTTTTATGTGAGGTACAGAGAAGAGTTACATCAAGGATTAATGTCGTGCCCCTGAAGGATATCTTGACCAAATTTTACGTAGATCCAACCAGCCGTTCTCGAGTTATAAGGGAACAAAATTGTCCACAGACAAACAGACAGATATACATACTGAGCCCGTCAGACGAGCTGTGAGGGTCGTCACTAACCGCAATGATTTCCCGGACAACTCATCGTCCGAACACTTATGCCAAAGAGGATTGGATGTACTTCTTATAGGTCAGTGCGCACGAGACGCAAGATCACGGGGCGATCTGGGCAGACAAGGTAAGTGTCAAGAATAACCCAAGAAGTGCACCGCAGAAACACTTAAACTACAAAATACTAACATCCAGACTTATGTAAACCAGGTAAAATTTATTTTAAAAAATAACATACACCTGGCCTAGTTCGGAGGGTTTGTTTCGGGCTAGTCCCGCAAGCTAATAAAAAAAGAAAATAAAGGTTCAAGAATCCTACACTGATTGAAGTTTAAACCCCTCGCGAAAGATCTAGAATACAAGGAAAACAACAACAGCAAAGCTAGGGTAGTGGCACGAAAAGTTTACCCTACACAGATGAAATGGGCTACTATGACAAATGAGAATTTAAATTAACAAAAAGCAAGGAAAAGAATTTATGATGGTACCACTCCCAAATTAACATTTAATTATTTAATGAATCTAGCCAATTCCTAACGTCACAACAAGAATTTACGGCGAATGACTACCGTAATAAACAAATTTTCACAACAAAAGCTATATGATAACCAGCCACAAAAAGACATTAAATACACTCCTTACAAGCTAAGGTTACAACAGGTTATCACACAATATAACACTCAAATAAATAAATGAACACGGCACCACAAAGTATCTTATTAAGCCTGCCTATACGCTAGAATATTGTTTGTATTCAATGGTAATCTGATAATGTAGTTACGGTGGCAACGGCGTGATCAAAATCACGACTTAGGTCACATGAGCATCGTGCGCCACCAGTTGAGAACTAATGGTTAGTGCACAGCTCCGTCGTCTCAAGAATAGTGTACAAAATTCAAAAATTCCTTTCCCGTTGGAAATGGAAAGCATCCAAATAGTATCATCCAGCGAGCACAATGTTGAGGATCAAGATAAAATTCACAGTCATGGTTATTTAGCATTTACTTATAATAATTATATTTTTATAATTATTAGGAGCACGGTTTATGTTTGTCGTTGGTAGATGACGAAAATGTAGGCGATTCTGTGGACACCTAGGCTTAAAATGCGTGAAGTCTACTGAAAGATCAACACTTACTAACTTCGGCTCGACAGCCGTCACAATAACACCAGTTAGTAAGACTCGGTTGCAAAAAATACTGCCAGGGGCGCACAGCTCTCCTGTAACAGTCCTCCGGCTAATCCTGGTAAGAATGGTCGCAGAGTTAGCTCTGTACGATAGCGCATCTCGTGCACTCAAATATAACACATAGAAAGCCTCAAACAGGGTGTCGTAATCACCACTAAATAATAGACAATATTGGTTTCCTGCAAAATTATACACTCTCAAATAATGCTAGAATAGAGTTCACTTCCCAAAGCGGTAACAAGCAAGTTACATGCGCGTCTCATGACGTCAACAAAAACATCTGAACTCAACAAAGCATCTGGCCTTGACCTAGAGAATGGCTACATTCTCCAAACGGTAAAACAATTGATGCGTGCGCATCGGCGTATAAAGTCGTCTCGCAAGGAGAGCGTAGTGAACCATGAGTAAGGAAACCCGTTCTGACTGGCGATAGCAAACACACAGCTTCGCAGTCGCGTCTGGCAACTGACTACATGCTGCAGGTATTAATTCACACAAATACTGTCCTATGGTGAATTAAGCTGGCTCAAATATCATCACGAATAACTGTAAAACACTAGTGGCTTGTGTACCACATGTAAATACGGAGTACAATGATAGATCATGTTAAAAACTTCCAAACAACAACTTCACGAAAATGTTCCACTTCCCGTGGAGTGCTTTGAGTTGACACAGAGATGCCACTCGTCTATTACGTACATTCTTCCAATACAAAAACTTGTTAAAAACTGCTAAGATGTCGGAAATGATACGGAAGGTATCGGTGTTCAATGCTCTTGTGTAGCATATTTAATATAATTCCCCTGTTCTTACTTGAACTGATGTGGCTTCAGAGCTCACATAAACAATAAATAACATAATCACATCATAACGGCAATGACTACGGTCGGTCATTAACTGATACGCCCACCCATGGCAAAACAGTGGCGTCGTGGCAGCTTCGCGGAAGGGGTAACGGTTGTCCATTCTTCCAAAATAAATCTGGCCCACATGAAGGGTCGACCAAACCAAATCCAAGTCATCTGTGGCCATGTCTATCAAAAAAATTAAGACGTTACATCCTGCTGACACATCCAAAATGCACCAGAAACGGTGACTAACTCTCACTGTAAAGAAAATCAAAGACTAGCTAGAAAAATCCTGCCTAAGCTGGTTATCACGAGTTCGGTTAATTTCTACATACTAATCTACCTCAGCTAAACCCGTACAAAGAAGAGAAGTTGTAGACTCACATACAATTCACCTCATGTTAATTCCATGATAAAGGAGGCGTTTCCAAGACCTGGACGGTTGCAATGGTATTCCAGACTAGACTCCTGGGATCGAGTCTCCTCCGCTCCAGTCATCTTCTGCGTCTACCAGATGGATTCGCGTACAACATCTCCTCCCTGCGGTTAGCTGGTGGGTTGATGGGCTCCATGGCTCCATGTTCCTCAAAGTTGTTGGTTGGTTCTCCTGCCATGAAGAAGTTTCCTCTTCTTTGGAAATCTCTCTCACATCGATGGGGTCTACTCCATTATACTAATGGATAGCACTTGAATAATGATGTCGTACACGTGGTTGACTGTCAGATTGATCATCATGTTGGATTTCACACGTGTTTTCACAGAGTCTAATAGATTACGCACAGTAGAAAGATATTGCTCACAGGCTTTACACTCTTGTTTACAGAATTGGTAATCTAAAATGGCTCTCACTCTCTGCTTCACTGATTTTAGGTAACGCATGTGGTGTTAAAAATCACTGATTCTATGGCAGTTGAAATCGTTAAATATCATAAGAATCCGGTACAAAATTCACTTCACTGAGTGTGTCGTAGATGATTTTAATTGTATTGTGCCTGTCCTCGCATGGTGATTGTGGATTATTTAAAGCGTTACAATCTTTCTTGTCCTTCTTGGACTTAGGTTTTGTGTGGCCCACGTGTTGAAATGTGGTATTACTTGCGGCCAAAAAAAATCCACGGAAATATAATTTAATTTCCACACCTTTCACTTGTGAACTTGTTGATTGATAGTACAGTCGTTTAAACATTCACGGTAAGAATTTCGATAGTAAATTACACTTGATGACTTACGATTTCTCTCACCTCGTGGGCGGATCTCAATGGTCATCGTCTCAATGACGGATATGTAGTTTAGTCTCACACGGATATTAATAATAATTTTCACTCCGTTGCACAGCACACATAGGTGCTAAAATAAACTGCACAATGCACTGGACGATTGTCGGTTTATGTAATACTTCTTCACCCTGCGGGTGGACTTTGACTTTCCTCGTTTACACGACGGACAGTTCCAGCACGTCTAGAACCGACGGCTGCTAGCGTGGTAGTCTGCGAGCATGGGCTCACTTGCGTCGGCTAGACGGTCACTCGAGTCATTGAGTGTCTAACTTCCTCCCGCCTACCTGCGGCGAAAATTACATTTACCGAATAAAATGAATTTGGAAATATAACAATGTTTATCTTATGCAGAATTACGACGTGGAATGTTCTGAGACTTTTATAAGCAACATGTATAATAATGGGTGCTCAAAAAATTATTCAGGGTGAATGTCTTGAGTCAAGACATCATCCCTTTCTTACGACATGCCACGCACTGCATCCGGACGCGTTCAGAGACAAGGCATGGCATGTTCATAGACAGTAGCATAAATATCACCGAGCAATGAGCTCAGGCGGGCTCATATGCTCCCCTGTCGGTTTAAATAAAAACGTAGGGATGCATTTTTATTTACTCAACAGTCAATCTAAGCTTGGTGATATTTTTTCAGGTTGGCGGTGTTAAAGGTTCCAAGAAGTTCGCCATTTCTGATGTCTTCTATGACATAACTCCCATTGCTTAGGGCTTCAGATACACGACAAGGTCCATAATATAGGGACAGAAATTTCCCATATAGTCTGTCAAGTGGGTTGGATATCTCTGGACGTCTCATGAGTACCAGGTCTCCGGCGACAAGTGGATCTCAGTATTTCTTGTATCGCATTCTTCTGAGTCGTTTGGCGGCTTGCCTATCCAGCCGGTTCCTCGTAGATAAAATCCTGGTGGCAAGTGAAGGTTGAATACTCGGCGGTATTGCAATAATGCGATTCCATAGTCTGACAGGCGTTTGGTTCAGATGAAGTACCATCGGTATCTGGCCTGTACTCTCGTGTACTGTAGAATTAATGCATTTTGCCATAAGGACTAAAACTTCAGTCCATCTCCAATGTGCTTCTTGGCAATAAATGCGGCAGAACTTGGCAATGGTAGCCATTACGCATTCTGCTGGATTACACTCTGGGTGTCTTATTGAAGAGAGTAGGTGTCCAATTTCAAGCTCATTCATGGCAGCGGCACACTCTGCAAAGGTTAACTGTGATCCGTGGTCGGTTAAGAGAAATTGTGGTTTTCCCGCCTCCGGTATCACTTGACGTATGATCCTCTGAATGATTTGATGCGCTGTTGCCTTATGCACTGGATGGAGCATTGTGAATATCGTAAACACATCAATGGTTACGACGACGAATCGATTCCCACGACTTGCCTTCGGAATCGGTCCATAAAGATCTTGGGCATACACTTTCCTAGGGTTTGTAGGCAAAATAGCGAGCCCGTAATCGCTCATGCTGGCGAGTATTTTTATGCCAAAGTTGGTAACACGAGAGAATGAATCTCTGAATGCATCCGGAAGGATGCAGTTGTACTTTTGATTTCGTTGGAAGACTGTCAATATTTAATTTACCATGATTAGAGAAGGTATTTTCTAATGTGCACCTTTTAATTTACCACATCTAGTATCTCTGTATAAATTGCCAAGGATAAGTGGCCTAACATTATCTATTTAGTACTTGAGACTAAGGAATGACACTGCGGAAATGCAGGAAAAATGTCGAGAGACGTTCAACGACTCGACTAGTCTCAAAGCCAGTACAACCCGCTTCGGGGAGGAAAGCACTCGTTGATTGTCAAAGTTCAGCACCGCATGCGTACGACACGCAGTTGGAATAGTCCGGTCGAGTGAACGATGAGATGTCGGATAGTGAAGGAATAAATCCGTTGGAAACATAAGCCAGTTTATAATATAACGCACGAGATGTGTGCAGTGGAAAACTCCGTGAAAATATTGCTTTGTAAGCATTCGAAATCAGCGAAATATTATGGTGATTTAACCGGAAGCATGGCCGATGTGTGTGCCATTCAGAAGTGTGAGTAACTGTGATTTCGAAAGTGCCAGTGTCATATTTCACACCAGTGATAATTGCATAAAATAATCCACGTTGTCTGAAATCGTAATTTTCTTGAACGACCGATGTCACAAATTTCATCAGATAATATTTTTCACCATGCGTGATAGTGGAAAAAGTGAGCCAACACGTGGTTGTGTTGAGTAGAATCTGTGGAGCAGACATGGCCATTTGTTGAATAGAGTCTTCAAAATTACCAAGTGTAGATGCTGTGTTAGTTAGCGAATCACACTAGAAGCAGTGAATTTCTTGTGTAATTTATCAACGTTACCACGATGTACGAGATCCAGCAGAAAAGAAGAGCTTTACCACCGTTCACCATGTGGGTGATAATGGCGTAGACACATTATGAGAGGGATACCTAGTACCACAACAGCATAATCAAATGGAGGCTGAAGAACGGATTACAATGTGCCTATCCGAGCGTTGGAAGTATGGCCCACGCCCTCAATTATTCCTGTAGGAATGAGGTGAGCTACAATGTTCTTCGTGAGTCTAACTAATGTCTTTTTGTAAGGTGATGGTCTTTGGTGGAGTAGTTTTAACGATCGTACTTCGATTCACAGTCATCTAGTTAGGTTATGTTTTAGTAGGTTTTTCTTTTAGTTTACCGACTATGGTAATCTTTAATATTTCAATGCACATCCCAGCGTACGTCTCCAATGAATTTCCTAATCGTGAGTTAGTCACCTGATTAAATGTGTGTGTTTTTATCACACGGTGCAATTAATGGCATTGTTATGTTCACTTTGAACGAACCAATTGCATATGTAATTTAAATGAGGCAGCAATTGATTAATTTAAATCAGCTGTTGCTGAAGTCAGTATTTTGAACCCCTATTTTGTGATATGTAAAGCACGCCACTGAGCAGGCGTATTCTCCAATGGGAGAGGTTATTTCATTACCTATTTTTGGGTATACGTTTTTATTTGAGAGTGGAAAGTCTATCACTAGATTCGAGAGGAATCAATTAACAGTGTGAAGGGGTGTTATATCTTTCTGTTTGTACTCCAAGTCTTGTTCACACTAGTGACGTATCATTTACAATTAACGCCACTGTTTTATAAGGTATGAATGTTTACTTCATGCATTGGAAGTGCCTAGAATGCACATGTTTGATTTTTAACAAACTTGCTGGGAGTGTTATATCTTCCAAACACGTTAGTGCTGGTGGAATATCTCGCGTTCTGTATGTTTTGCTTTGCCCATGCAGACACATCATTGTCAATCATTTTTTGTCTACTATAAATGTATCACGAACACTACAACGAATATTATCTTATGAACTGCAAGTGTAGGATCACAATCTGAACATTTTTATGGATCCGATATGCTAAAGAAACGAACATTTGAAACTTTACTGTTAGCCCATGCAACTCGTAACAGTTTGGGAATGAACAAAACGTAAGCCACTTTGGGAGACAATTGTTTTCAAGGTTACGCGCAGTAGTGCCAATCCATAATCCCAGGTGAGACTAGACTTCTGACAGATTTAATGCTAATGCTTTTCTAAATGATGTAATCTACAGAAGCCAGTGTTTATTATGCTTTATAAAACTAGGTCAAGTTAACAGCGATGGTAAGAACACAATGATATTGTGTGACAGGAGGTCACCTATAATATTTACGATCTTCGCATATGTTGTGAGCGAAGCCCATTTGAACAACCTTTATTGTTTAAGATTTTGGAATTGTCTTGTGAAACTGACTGACTTATTTGAGGCTGTGTTATTTTTCTCACATGTTGTGAAGGTTTATGCCGTGTGTTTATTCACGATGAAGGGGTGGTTTCCCATAGTTTTTGAGGTTGCCGGCCTTGTTTCAAAGCTCATGCGCTTGACAGACCGAGGTTAAGGAAGTGATCCAGCGGGACACTCTGTTACTTTAGAATGGTTTTTGAGCTTTTTGATAGCTCTGTTCGCGTGTACATGGGTGTACACCAGAGGTTTTATCCACCAGTTAGGAAGCCGTGCAGATGGTCAATCCGTATAATTAATAAATATTACAACAAAGACAACTAATAATCACTGATTAAGTAAAATTGTGTAATGAATTTAAACGAAAGCAATAATTATCGTTAATCACTAAACGCTTGTTTAACTTTGATCATGGTTTATAATTCGCTGACCATTGCACTGAGCTGTCGTTTTATTTCTTCGTTAGTTTAAGCATTAGACAGCTGACACATGCGACTGACAGGGATTTGGTCTACCGCAGAGTTTTCAACTCGCGGGCCGTGAACCATGTAACTTTTGTTCTACTGTTAACGAACAGTACACATGATAGGTGACCGATGGAAACAAACAGTAACCATCATGTGGTAGGAAGGATTAATAAGAATACTCTTGTGTGTGATACTTATTTATTAATTGTTGTGTAAACCCATATTCCCGTCTTTCTTCTGCAACTTGTAGATATTTTGTCGTACAGTTGATTTTAAACTTGATTTGTGTTGTAAAGGATGACTGTAAATCACTTTAGATTTTTGTTTAGTTGTTTTTACTACGGATGCTTCTCACCGTAGATTAGGTTAACTTAGGATGAGTTTATCTTAATTAAAAAATTAAATTTATATACGGGAAGGTCACAGCTTACTTGGTTGTTTTTCCTGTCATGTTTGACATCTTGCCATCATGACGTTTCGCTTGGAAACGTCATGTCTTGTTAATTATAATCACAATTTAAAATCATTTGTAACGTTTCCCTAGATTTGCTATTTTCTTTTATGATTGTATTTAGGACCAATCGAGGGGTGATTTTACATAGAAGATAATAGTTTATTTTTGTTTCTTTACCTGTGTTTAGTTAACGAGGATAGGGGCTTATGATTTTAATAAATCATTTTGTGAAATTTACTTAAGCCTTGATTTTAATTTAATAGTTTTTAAGGGGGTGCATTTCCTTGAGGGGTCTATGACTATGCCATAATGGGAACCTGATCCCTATGATGACGAGGAGTATTGTGCCGGAATAGCCCACAAGGGGTGTACTCCAATCCTCTTAGGCCACATGTGTTCAAGGATGTGGTTATCTGGAAAGCTTCATACGATCGGTGGCGGACCAGATCACCACCTCTAACGTGCACATAATTTATACCCTTTCTCTTGGCGCCAAAACGTTTTCGGCCAATGCAGACATGGAACCATCAGTACCATGTCATTTTCAAGAGGATTATAATCGTTAATTTTGTATTTGCTTTGCTGTTAATTAAATGTAAATGTTGAGTCATTTCTTTGTGTATGATATCCAGCAGTATTCACTAAGCTTTTGTTGAGATGGTTAAGCTTTCCACCAAGGCCATTACCTAGATTATTATGCTTAGTAATGTGTAAGGTTTCCTCTCTCTAATTCTCAGATTGTATTTGTATTATGGATGAGGAAAGGTTCCGTCTTATGATGGATGGGATGTTGCAGCAACATAATACTGGTAGTATGGAAGCCAGTATTACTATACTAAGGGCAGATTTTAATGAGAACACTGCTACTTTAAGAGAGGATTTGAATATTGTGAGGGTAAACGTTAATGATGTAAATGCAACAATAGCCCGTACTAATACCACTGACGGGGAAGGTTTAAATGATGTCCGAGCAGACATGGAGAATGTCCGTGAAGACATGGTAAATGTCCGGGGGGATATGGCCAATAATGTTGCCACCCTCAATGAAAGTTTAAACAATGTCCGGGGGGACATGGCTAAAAATGTTGCCACCCTCAATGAAAGTCTAGTAAATGTTAATGAAAATATTGCTGATAAGTTTCTTGCTTTAAATATTAGTATAAACAATGTTCGAGGGGACTTAACCACCCATGTTGCTACTGTCAATGCTAATTTACACGAATTACGGGATGATTTGTAGACGAACCGTGCGGAGGCTAATGATAATTTACTTGCTGTTCGCGCTGTCATGACTAGGAATCAGGCGGAGGTTAATCATAATTTACTTGCAGTTCGCGCTGACATGACTAGGAATAAGGAGGAGGCTAACGAGCGTTTCGCTACTCTATCGACCGATATCGCCTCAAATCGATCTGAAATGCAGACGCGGCTTAATACGATTGATGAAAGCATTACTAGCGTGAGAGAACAACTTGAATGTAGAGTTTCAGTGGTAGAAAGTAAAATAGAAGAAGCTTCTACTTTTCACGATGGGATTAGACGTGAAGTCAGCACCGTTAGTACCAGTATGAGGATAATGAGGAACGTCGCCGTAGCTGTTCAAAATAAAGTTAAGGGTCTTCAAAAGGACATGGTGCGATTTCTTGATGAACTCACAGATAGCACGAGGACTGTAGCGGAATTAACCTTAAATGTCAAAGATTTTCAGCACAAAGTACATGAGAATCTCAAAGAAGTAATCCTGGAGATGAATGATGTCAAGAAGGGCCTGAAGGACCATAAGACCACGATCAAAGAAGTAGTAGTTTTTTTGAGGCAGCGAATTGAAGAGGTCGCGATTCAAGAATGATTGAATACTTCAAGAGAGGTTAGGAAGACTGTCCAGGAAAGGGATGAGTGTCTTCGAGGGAAAATCGAGCGAATTGAGTTGCAATTGAATTCCCTGAAGTCACCTAATGAACCACATGACGCAATCGACATGGAAGAATTGGAATGACGACTCTGAGATCGAGTAGGAGATCCAGCAGCGCACCAAACGTTTCAAACACCTCCTGTTGTCATAGAAACAACCTCTAACATCAATGGTAGGGACGCCATAACCACTAATGCCAACACTAGTAATGTTGTGACTCCTGAGGTTAGCTTTGCCACAACGTATGGGCAGCCCAGTACGTCTCACCACTGGCAACCTATGATTACTAACAATCCTAATGTGGGAACATCACAACCCCACAGCTGGACAGGTCAGCAGACCACGAGCATGTCAAAACTGACCAGTACCCCAAACGTAACCACCACGATGGGTCAATATTTCCCGACACCTGCGGAACAACCAAGTTCACATAACTTCAACGCACCTGTGTTCACTCCGGTGCGTGGATCTTCTAACCCAAATGTCATGATTATTAGATCCCGAGAAGAGCAACCTGCTCATTTTTCAGGAACCGGCGGAGGTATTACACCCGTCGAACTCCTCAATAATGTGGAGTGTTATTTGAGAGATACGATGGTTACACCTGAGAGGGAACTCAGGGTAATTGAACTCTTACTTGATGGTCAAGCAAGCACGTGGTTTCGCGCATTCCGTTACTCATTCAGCGGTTACCGAGATTTTCGGGAAGCGTAACTTCGAACGTATTGGTCTAATGATATTCAATTGGGAATCAGAGCGGAGATGTATAACAAGAAGTACAGCTCTACATTGCCCACCCGCTATAGAAATTACTTCTCGTCACAGTTGGCACGCTTGAGATGTCTTCAACCACCTTTGACAGAGAGTGATCTGATACAGACCATTATCAGACAATACCCACCAGAAGTGCAACGCCTGTTAATCGCAGCCGATGCCAAGTCTTTCATCCAATGTGACGAAATCCTACGTCGTTTGGATAATAGTACTGAGCAACTAGTTGGTCAGAAACCAAGGAACGATCATCGAAATGACACTAGACGGGTCAATTTAACAACCGTCGATATAGTCAGTCAATCGACAGAAGCTAGGGCGGAAATGTCAAATCGTTACCAAGGCAACAATAGCGGACCTGATCGTAGGAACTGGAATCAGAGACAGTTCGACAGGAACCGACAGACGAATAATCAGACTTATTGGGAAAGAAGATTTAGTCGACCCAATGAAGATAGACGAGATTCTAGGACTCAGAATCGAAATGGAGCCCAGAACGGAACTCAATCTAATATAAGGCGATATTACAGATATTCCGGGGGTTATAGAAGAGACCGTGACCCGCAATATCGGAACGAACGAGATTGGAGAGGGCGAGCGCAGGAGAGTCGCCAGTACATTCGCCAACTCCACGATCAAGAAGAGAGCGACAGAACTCAAACACCGAGGGAATCACGCGTGCCCGAGGATTTGAATCAGCCTGGGAATTCGAGACAGGACAAAGCAGGAAAAAAAACTTCGAAAAAGAACTAACTGTTTCCAGAATAACTGTTGTTATTTTATTCTGGGAGTCCATCCAAGAGGGCCTACTATACGAACGACAAACGACGAACGACGCCCGAACTACGAAACTACCAATGATTTCTGTCAAAATCAATGGATGCCCAGTCACAGTACTAATTGATACGGGAGCCATGATAAGTGAATTATCAGGAGATTTCTACGCTAAGCTGAAGGCTGAGACTAAGCTCACTGAATTACCAGTTTGTAATATTAAAATCCGAGGTATTTTACCGGATAAAGCGATTAAGTGCCAGGTACAAGTCCAGTGTACACTTGACATCCCAGGGCTCATATTTGTTCATCAATTCTTGATTCTGAGAGACTTGAAATATCAGGCTATTATGGGGTCGGATTTCATCCGAAAGTATGAAGGGATTATCGATATGGGGGCCAACACCATTCGCTTCAAGCTGATTGACGCGATACCCATGGATCATGACGAGGGAAAAGAGGACGCCCGTGAGGATTTATTTGCCATTAATATGCAACATAAAGAAGGAATAGAAAGCACTGAGGAAGAGTGCGACAATGAATTGGGAAGAGAAGGAGAAATCGAAGAGCCATTAAGAAAGCTTCTAGAAGAGTACACTGATATTTTTGATACTACACCCGGAGAGATCAAAGACTTTGAATATGATCTCATAGTAACCTATGAGTCACCCTTCCAGAGGAAAATTTACCCGATTTCTGAGAAGCATTTAGAAGAAGCCGGACAGAAACTTCGGGAAACGGAAAGAGATGGCATCATCCGGAAGGCCCCTACATCCTATGTAAATCCTCTTACCGCCGTGGTGAAGGCGGATGGTAGTTTGAGACTCTGTCTTGATGGTCGAGCCCTAAATGATCACCTGAATCCCGAGCACGACCGACCGCCAAAAAATCGAGATATACTACGAATGTTTAAAGGGAAGAAGTTCCTGACTTCGTTAGATCTCGTCCAGTCATACTATCATATTAAGAAGTATTTCTGAACAGACTCAGAAATACACTGGTTTTCTCTTTGGTCAAACCACCTATATCTTCTGTTAGATGCCCTTTGGCAGCATTAATTCGAGCACTCGATGCCACTTTAACTCCTGAGGTTAAAGAGAGGATAGTTTGTTACGTCGATGACATCCTAATAGCGTCCGCGACAGTGGGAGAACATCTGGAAACTTTTCTTTTTGTATTTAAAAATTTGAGGACTGCGAACTTCAAGGTAAATAAAGAAAAATGCCGATTCTTCTGTAAGGAGATCAAGTTTGTTGGTCATGTTATCAGTGGAGAGGGCTACCGACCAAACCCAGCCAAAATTGAAGCTATTGCTCAATTTCCCACACCAACAAGGATTAAACATGTCAGAGAGTTTTTTGGGTGTAACCCAATTCTTTTCAGCGCACTGCCCTAATTATTCTGAAACGGTCGCGCCACTTCAGGATCTTCTGAAGAAGAACACCCGCTGGTCATGGACAGAAGAGTGCACTGTAGCATAACAAAACGCAAAGAAAATGCTGGTAGAAAGCATCACCTTGGAATATCCTGACTTTTCAAGGAACTTCATAATGGAAACCGATGCTTCTAAGATTGGTATTAGCGCCATCTTATTGCAAGAAGATGAGGCTAAAATGCGTCATTACATTGCGTATCTGAGCAGAAGGCTTAGACCGCATGAGACACATTATTACATAACTGAGCTGGAAGCTCTAGCCATTGTCTACGCTCTCGAGAAATGGCGAAAGTTACTCTTCGGACAACGTATTTTAGTACGCACCGATCATCATGCCCTGACGTTTATTCATTCATTCGTTTATTTGCAATTGGGGGTGTGTCCCCTGGTGGCAAATTAGATATACATAACAAATAAATAATTGTACATAACAATTCACTAACAATTAAACTGGAGTATTTACACAAATAGTCAGTCTTTTCTTAAACACATCTATATGTTTGGGAAAAGGCTCTAAGACTGCGGCAGGTAGAGAGTTCCAATTATCAATGGCACGGTTTACGAAAGAATATTTACCATAATTTGTTCGCTGTGGTCGGCCCTTAACTTTGAAAGGATGATGTAAGTAGGCTTTTCCATACGTTTGCTAAGCTCACCCCATGCTGGTTGATTTGTATACGTGTTGTACATAGCGCAGAGTCTAGATTTCATCCTCCTAGCCTCAAGTGATTCCCACCCAAGTTTCTTTAACATACGGCTCACACTGCTCCTGGGATTAAAGTCACTGAGCACAAATCTAGCGGCCTTTCTTTGTACCATTTCTAACTCATTTATGAGCCCTAATTGATATGGATCCCAAACCGCCGAGGAGGTCTTACAAGTGACAAATATCCTAATTCTTTAGCAGAGGTACTACTTCCTTTTAATACCCTCATTACAAAGTGCAGGGATTGGTAAGCTTTAGAAACTACACATCCTATATGTCTACTCCATTTCATATCATTTATTACGTGAACGCCCAAATATTTGCAAGAATCTTCTTCTACAAGTATTTCTGAGCCAATGTTATATTGAAAATCTTAAAACAAGACTGGCAAGTGACCGAATAATGCGCTGGACGCTCTTCCTCCAGCAATTCGATCTCACCATCGTACACCGACCAGGGAAAGATAACTTCTTGGCTGACATCCTAAGTCGCTACCCTGAACCGGTGATAAATGCCATGGACATCGAGGGAGATTGTCTAGACTACCTCCAACGTTTGAGTTATCTGCCTCAAGGTCAACGGCGTGACGAAGAACTCCGGAAGATTATTAGATTCCTTGAGAATAAGATGGATGCACAAGATGAAGATTACGCAGCTACCGCTGCAGTTGGGCCGAATTATTTGATGCTGCGAAGGACAAAATATAAATATGTTGACCCGGATCACACTCAACTCCGTGCTGTGATTCAGAGACGACATCAAGAAGATGTGATTAATTTAGTCCACCGTTCTATTGGTCACGGAGGGACAGATAAGACGATCGCCACAATCTCTTTTACATGGAAAGGATTGGGTGTTTCTGTGCTTGTGACGCATGCCAGCGTAAAAAATACACGTCACACTTGTTAAGAGATCCACCAAGGCCCATCTTACCAACCAAACCTCGAGAGCTGTACGCCCTGGATTTATATGGTCCAATTCCTAAAACCCGGCGAGGTAACCGGTTCATAGTTGTCACGATAGACGTCTTCACTAAGTACACCATTCTTCACCCAATCCAGAAAGCAAGTGCACACCAGGTAATACAGCGAATAAAGAAACAAGTGATTCCGAAGACACGCAAGTCGCAATTTTTGCTAACTGATCATGGATGACAATTTAATTCTCTGGAATTCGCAAATGCAATGGAGGAACTCCAAATTGGTCACGTATTATCTTCGATTCGCCACCCAGAGAGTAATCCAGCTGAGTGTGTTATGCCTACTCTAGCGAAATTCTGCCGACTATATTGTTCAGAGGAACATTGGCGCTGGACGGAAGTTCTAGCGATAATCACTAAGTGTATAAACTACACAGTACATGAGAGCACGGGGAAGATTCCGTGTGTGCTACATAAGAATCAAGCACCAGTCAGAATATGGCATAGTGTGATTACCACACCTCCAAGTCTCCAACCCTCTCATGCGAGTCGCATTGAAGCAGCGAGGGTCACCATGAATCGTCAGGCAGCTAAGCGTCTCAGAAGACTACGGAACAAGAGGTTTCGACAACCACTCATCGAGGCAGATCTGGTCTTGATATGACGTCCCAGTATTTCTAACCCCATGGAGAGGGTATACGCCAAGTTTATGTCCCTGTATTTTGGACCTAACAGGGTGCTTGAAGCACTGAATAATGGAAGCTATGTGATTGCTGACATCAATACAGGCCAGCGGATTGGGATCTTCAATGCCGCCAATTTAAAAAAATATCATCAGAATTAGAGCATTGTTGAGAGCAAATAAGAATGCCTGTCGTGCATTTTTATTTGAACCGAGGAGGAGACATATGAGCCCGTATTCGCTCATGCTGGCGAGTATTTTTTATGCCAAAATTGGTAACACGAGAGAATGAATCTCTGAATGCATCCGGAAAGATGCAGTTGTACTTTTGATTTCGTTGGAAGACTGTCAATATTTATTTTACCATGATTAGAGAAGGTATTCTCTAATGTGCACCTTTGAATTTACCACATCCAGTATCTCAGTCTAATTTGCCAAGGATAAGTGGCCTTACGTTATCTATTTAGTACTTGAGACTAAGAAATGACACAGCGGAAATGCAGGAAAAATGTCGAGAGACGTTCAACGACTCGACTAGTCTCAAAGCCAGTAGGGTAGATTATTGGCTGAGGAATAACCCACCCACCAAGGGAAGATGATTAAGAAAAGGAAGTGGGTTTCGGACTGGAGAAAAAGGATAGAGAAATTGGATGAGAGTTCCACAAAAGTTATAAATTTAGCTTTAAATACACTTAGAGGCGGTTTCCACTGAAAATCCGCTCTCTGTTACCTAAAGTGGGTACGAGCTTGGTCTAAGCTGACGGGAAACACAGCTAAGACTTGGGCGGTTTGCCAGAGAAAGGCTTTAGTGTATTTCCTCCCAAGCACGCATAAGACTACTATAGGGAAGGGTGATAGTCTGGCAATAAAAATAACAGCAGATTTGTTCTGTATTAACGATGGCATGAACTTGGGAAGAGTCAGGGAAGACAGGATCTTGCTTAAACGTTGTGTTTTCGAAATTATGAATCCAAAAACAAATATTTAATTTATTTAAAAAGGCAAAAGAAGTTTATATCTTTAACAAACATATATTCAATCTTGTTAACAAATTTGGGGTCACAGACCTCAGATAGCATTAAACATTTGCGCCAGGCAATTAACAATTTATGAGGTTTTAAACCTTATATATGTACTAAAATCTTCGTAAGATTTAAAAAAGACAAATGAAATGCTTCAAGTTTAAACATCAAATTGAGTACAAGGAGTGTACTTTAAGGAATTTACAAGTAATTATTTTAGAAAAAGTTACAACTTCGAAAATAACAAAAAAAGGAAACAAATAAATGAAAAAGAAGTTCCTATTACTTCTTATGTTTATGCGGAATTACTTCTATGACAATTATACAAAAGAGGGCAGGTCACTTACTGTGAAACCTGAAGAAAAAATCAACAAGGAAGGTTCTAGACTTCCTGTATTTAGATAGGAATCACTAGATAAATGGGGCAGGTTACCCTTTCGTGAGACCTAGAAACAACTCACTAATGAGTTAAAAGAATTGTATTCTCTCCTTATAAAAGAGAAACAATGTGAGCTTGAACCGTGTATAAAACACGTAATTATACAGAAATTAAGTAATGATAAACAAGCAAAATAGGAGGGCACTTCGAAGAGTGACACCTTATGGAGAAGTTACAATTTTATTAATATGGTTTGTTAGTAGAAGGTTGAGGAAAGATCATTGGGATTAAGGTTCAATGTTCATGGCCTGATTTAATGTAAACGGACGATCGCGACGCGGTAGAAAAGTGGGGTAAGCACTAGTATTCACTATAGTCTTTTAAATAGATGAAAAGTTCGCTGTAGAGACACGAAAGTTTATGGAAAGAAAGTTATTGCAATAATGAAAATAACTGGTTGCACTAGGTAGGCGAGAGTCTATTTCTTGAGAAAGTTGGGAATTACAATTAAATGCGCCATAGAACATTCCAACGGTGGACGAAAGTTTGCTATTGCAGTAATTTATAAGGAAGATTCCTCATTTTAAATAGAATTTTCACAAGTGAGTGAAAAATACCTGACGGCAAGAGTCGCAGATAGAGTACAGGGTCTGGAAGGTTCCAGAACGATCGTAATAGAAAAATGGGGCCAAAGATAATCCAGCGGAGGAACTTGCTTTGTAATTTATAGACAGCGGGTATTAGATAATATCCCACGTGGTGAGAAGATTTCCCATTTAGCAAGCATAAGAAATGTTGCTTTTCACCAAGATTGGCTTGATTAGACAAAAGCCCAACATGGAAAATCCCGCGAAGAATGATTACCGCCCCACAAATAATCTCACGCTGTCTATAAAATAATCAATAAAAGCATGTAGATAAAATTGATGAAGATGAGGTTAAAACCTTAAGTCTGTACTTATCTTGGTTGCATGTTGAAGGTGAAGTTCCCCTTGACACTTTTTAATATGCCAACATGGCGTAGAAAGTAGAGTTTGCCTCTTGGTTTGAGGAGACTGGCTCGAGTTGAGCCTTAACTGAGTCGACGGCCGGCGCACAAGTTGAGAGCTGCTAGACGCAGAAAAGCACTAGCCTAGACGGCATGTACAACAAGGTGTTGAGTGCACTTAGGAGAGTGAGTGCGCGGTTGCTCATGACGCAGAGAAGTGTAGAACTGAAGTGACTGAGCGAGCAGGCTGCGCGCGCGGAGAAGAGAAGAAGGGGGAGAGGAGAAGAGGGGGAAGCGGGCGAGAGAGGGGAGGAACAAAGAGGTTGCACATAAACATGAAACAACTTTACAAAAATAAATGTTGATAGCTGGCGATGGTAACAAGATCTGGTGGCAGGATGGATAAGTAAATCCTCTTGCACCAGGAAGAATTGAGGAGCTTCAGAGATTCGCTGCTAGATGACGCTAGGTGGGTCACGGAAGATATATATCTAGAACAGACTCATAAAAGATATAAGCGAAGTGATCACCACAGAGAAAATAGAAGATCACTGTTGGTGTTTGACAAAGAGGAAGGAATGAACAAGCAAAAGCAATAAGAATTATATTTTCTTGTACCGTGTATTCCAATAATACACCATACTGGGAGGGGCAAAACACCAACAGAGAACAAGAAAAACAAGTAAACATTTAAAGGTAATGGTTGTTTTGTGATCGGACCATTAGTGGTCAAGATTTTGGCCACCCTGACTCTCCCATCTCTTCCAGGATAACACTCGGTCACTCTACCAGAGGTCCATACTAGAGGGGGTGAAACATCCCTAACCAAGACCAAGTCCCCCACTTTAATGTCGGGACTGGAAGGAAACCACTTCTGTCTCCGTTGCAAGGAAGTTAAATATTCCAAGTTCCACCTCTTCCAAAAAGAATTACGGAGGGCTTCAAGTTTACGCCAAACGATAGGTAGATTAGAATCCCTGTAAGTATTGGGAAGAGGAGGAGGGGCAGAAAGAGAAGTGCTTGTAAGGAAGTGATCAGGTGTAAATGGAAGCAGGTCATCAGGGTCATTGGAAAGCGGAGTTAAAGGACAAGAATTAACGACACCTTCATTCACAAAATAGCTAGAAACTGCGGGAAATAAGGCCCTAGTAAAGATTGCGATATGATGCGAAAAGAGAATTGACAAGTTTAAACAAAGCGTATAGAAACAAGTACATCTATTAAGGATAAGAATATACCAAATAAACAAAGGAACTATGCGAGTAGAAAGCAAGAACGCCATAGGTAACAATCTTGTAGCCATAAACAATGACCTTAAGTCATAATAAGTATCAAAGGGGTTACTCAGAAAAATACTTAAGTCAGCGAGAAACGTGACATAACAAGTATAAATACAAAAACGCATCGAATGTAACGACGAGAAGAAACAAGTTTGTTCATCAATGAACAATAAGATCGCAAAATATGTAAGCAAAGTGCAATACATGAGCGCGTAAAGGATATGCAACGATGTTATTAAACAAGAATCGAAGCAATTGTAGAATACGAGCGTGAGTAAGTGGGAGACATAAGCAAGCGTGGCCTTGACCCACATAGTACAACGAGATAAGGAATATAAATATCTGAAAGAGTCCTTGACTAGAACAAGTTTATTTTGGTGATGAGTTGAACGGCTTCTGAACTTACGGAAGCGACTCGCCAGACAATGGTTGGCAATCAGCCAGAGTTGAGATAAGGGAATCTTGCTTTGACCTTTGGCAAGCATACAGGAAATAAACGATAACTTGGCCTTCCCCAAACTTGTATACAAACAAGTTTGACAAACAAGCAGTTCAAAGTAAACAAACAACACTAGTTGAATCAGCTTTGACTTAAAGCGGAGCGAGTAACACGACATGTAGTCATCCGTAGCTTGGACGTGAGAAAACAATTTAAAGACATAAGAAATAAAGTAAGAAATCAATTTCGCATAATTTTGAGAATCACGGAATCCGACAATTTTCAACAGAAAAAAGCTTAATTCTTCCGAACAGAGAAGAAAAGCTGGGACATTGAGAAGGAGTTTATGCGTAAGAATAGTTATTCTAGATGCTAGAGAATTCAGATTTTCATGCGGTTTCAAAAGCGGCTTCCAATTGTGAGGAAGGAGGAGGGAGCGGGCCGTGGCCATCCATCTAAATAGCGAAAGAAGTGAAACATAGCTTACAGCGAAGTGATGGTGACTGATAGCCATGGTTTTACACAAGGGGAAGATAGTTTTCGATAAAGAGTTTAAGCAATTACCTCCTATAAAAATGACATGAGAAGGTAGACGAAGTAACACAAGGCAAGGCGAACTTGAATTGCCATTTTGTGCGGGAAGAAGGCAAAATCATTTAAACAACTTACCAAAGTGGCGTAGTTGTTCACGGTAAGACATCGTTTCGGCAAGTGTTTTTCAAAAGTATCGAGATCGACACCATAAGTATTCTCTTTTTCAGAAATGGGATTTATATCAGCAGTAACGAAATGACATTGCGATTTGGTTTGAAGACTGGGATGTTGAATTTCACCAGTAATAATCCAACCAAAATCGGTGTCTCTAGCGACCACGTTTGAAGATAACTTGCGTGTTTGTTTGCGAATGCAATTCCAGAAAACACTGACACTTAAAAGTACATCAATGGGACCTTGAGCATTAAACTGAGGATCAGCTAACCTTAAGTACGAAGGAATCTTTAAACTGGAAGTATTAATAGAGCTGCTAGGAGTGTCCTTGCCAATACTGGTAAGAATGAGACAGTTTAAGTTAAGATTGGTGTTTCTTTGACAAACGCCTCTGATTTTCAATTTTGAAGACTGCAAGACTTGAGTTTTCAAATTGTCAATGCCAGATACATTGATGGGAGTATGCGATGACGAAAGACCTAGTTTTTTAATTAACGATTGCGAAACAAAGTTGTGCGTTGAAGCAGAATCGAGAAGACCACGGGTTCAAACCCAATTTCCAAAGTTATCTTGGATTTCGAATTGTACAGTGGACAAGAGGGCTTGCGCACTGTGAGAAGTTTCGGCGTTAGAAATGCAGGAAGAAGCATTAATTTGTTCGGAGCTGCTCTGCATGGAGTTTGAAGAGGCAGGTACTGATGACCTCGATTTTTCATGAACGTGCAATAAGGAATGATGCGGTTTTTTACAATGAAAACAGAGATTGGAAGACGTGCAGTTTGAAGAAGAATGCTTAGGTGACAAGCAGTTGAAGCAATGTTTGCTATTGAAGACAAACTTCCTTCGATCTTCGACAGACAATTCTTTAAAGGATTTGCACAAATACAATGTGTGAAGCTTTTTACAGAGCGTGCATTTTAAAGATTTGTTGAGCGGCCTGATATGTTCTCTTGAATGATTGAAAGAAGCAGAACGGGTTTGCTTGTTCTCGACAGATGGGGGCTGATGACCCTTTGAAAAAGCAAGGTTTTTCTCAAAACTGTGACACTGATGATTCGTTTCGACATTTTCCTACTGAAATGCGAGTGCTGTAAGGACTTGGCATCGGCTGTTAAGAAACGAGATTAAGTGTTCGAACGAAAATTCCTCCTTGCGGGCGAGTTCGATTTCCCATGCCTTTAAAGTCGAAAAATCGAATCTGGATGTAGCTAGATGAATAAGTATTGTGTCCCATGTTTGGACAGGCTGCCCAAGTTGATATAATGCTCTGACATTTAACTGCATAGAGTCTAACAAGTCTCTTAGAGAGGTGACGTCATTAGGTTTGACGGCTGGCAGGTTGAAGAGACAGCGGATGTGCCGAGCTACACTCAAACGTAAATTGCCATACCTCTCTTTACGGAGATTAAAGGCGATGTGGTAGTTATCTGCGCATAAAGGCAATGATTGGACCAAGGCTAAGGCCTCGCTTTCCAAAGACGTACGTAAAAAGTAGAATTTATGAATGTCAGGAATTTCCTTATTGTCATGAACGAGTGAGCAGTAAAGTTCATAAAAAGAATACCATTCGCCTTCCTGGCCTGAGAAGTGAGGTAGGCTTATCTTAGGAAGTAACGGTTTCGGTTTGTTCTTCTGAACTGAAGCGGGTGCGAACTGGGCCGGATTGATGACCCTAGTGTCCGGTTCTGAGATACTGCGGATCAGTTGGTGGGCCTTGGCAATCCCTTCAAGGTACAAGGGTTCGACCTCGTCCCGATCCGATTGAAGTACTGGGCAAGCGGATTCAATCTCGGTTTGAATTTGATCGTAATAATCATAGGACCGTTCGTACAACTTAAGGCGTTATGTTAAGATGTCTAAATCACACTCGGAGGGATTTAATTTGTTGATAAAATTTCTGAATCTAGTGAGTTGCCCTTTATAGGAAGAACGTCTAGCAATGAGAGTTTCATCTTTTTCATTAGGAGCCATGACAAAGAGAATAAATTGAAATACAACTCACAAAACTGTAGAACCTTGGAAATGCTGTCAAGCTGGTGGCAGCAAATAAGTAGAAAGAACGGGACAGGAGCGGCCTCTTTCTCCTGCACAGGCTTTGCACGATGTGGTTATAGCTGAAAGATTCAAAGCAGATATTAATAATTTGCAAAGTATTGTCAAATGACATTTGACAAAGCATAGAAATAGCAAATGGACTCCTCCGGGTTTCTGGGACCAAATTTTGGGTAGATTATTGGCTGAGGAATAACCCACCCACCAAGGGAAGATGATTAAGAAAAGGAAGTGGGTTTCGGACTGGAGAAAAAGGATAGAGAAATAGGATGAGAGTTCCACAAAAGTTATAAATTTAGCTTTAAATACACTTAGAGGCGGCTTCCACTGAAAATCCGCTCTCTGATACCTAAAGTGGGTACGAGCTTGGTCTAAGCTGACGGGAAACACAGCTAAGACTTGGGCGGTTTGCCAGAGAAAGGCTTTAGTGTATTTCCTCCCAAGCACGCATAAGACTACTAAAGGGAAGGGTGATAGTCTGGCAATACAAATAACAGCAGATTTGTTCTGTATTAACGATGGCATGAACTTGGGAAGAGTCAGGGAAGACAGGATCTTGCTTAAACGTTGTGTTTTCGAAATTATGAATCCAAAAACAAATATATAATTTATTTAAAAAGGCAAAATAAGTTTATAACTTTAACAAACACATATTCAATCTTGTTAACAAATTTGGGGTCACAGACCTCAGATAGCATTAAACATTTGCGCCAGGCAATTAACAATTTATGAGGTTTTAAACCTTATATATGTACTAAAATCTTTGTAAGATTTAAAAAAGACAAATGAAATGCTTAAAGTTTAAACATCAAATTGAGTACAAGGAGTGTACTTTAAGGAATTTACAAGTAATTATTTTAGAAAAAGTTAAAACTTCGAAAATAACATAAAAAGGAAACAAGGAAATGAAAAAGAAGTTCCTATTACTTCTTATGTTTATGCGGAATTACTTCTATGACAATTATACAAAAGAGGGCAGGTCACTTACTGTGAAACCTGAAGAAAAAATCAACAAGGAAGGTTCTAGACTTCCTGTATTTAGATAGGAATCACTAGATAAATGGGGCAGGTTACCCTTTCGTGAGACCTAGAAACAACTCACTAATGAGTTAAAAGAATTGTATTCTCTCCTTATAAAAGAGAAACAATGTGAGCTTGTACCGTGTATAAAACACGTAATTATACAGAAATTAAGTAATGATAAACAAGCAAAATAGAAGGGCACTTCGAAGAGTGACACCTTATGGAGAAGTTACAATTTTATTAATATGGTTTGTTAGTAGAAGGTTGAGGAAAGATCATTGGGATTTAGGATCAATGTTCATGGCCTGATTTAATGTAAACGGACGATCGCGACGCGGTAGAAAAGTGGGGTAAGCACTAGTATTCACTATAGTCTTTTAAATAGATGAAAAGTTCGCTGTAGAGACACGAAAGTTTATGGAAAGAAAGTTATTGCAATAATGAAAATAACTGGTTGCACTAGGTAGGCGAGAGTCTATTTCTTGAGAAAGTTGGGAATTACAATTAAATGCGCCATAGAACATTCCAACGGTGGACGAAAGTTTGCTATTGCAGTAATTTATAAGGAAGATTCCTCATTTTAAATAGTATTTTCACAAGTGAGTGAAAAATACCTGACGGCAAGAGTCGCAGATAGAGTACAGGGTCTGGAAGGTTCCAGAACGATCTTAATAGAAAAATGGGGCCAAAGATAATCCAGCGGAGGAACTTGCTTTGCAATTTATAGACAGCGGGTATTAGATAATATCCCACGTGGTGAGAAGATTTCTCATTTAGCAAGCTTAAGAAATGCTGCTTTTCACCAAGATTGGCTTGATTAGACAAAAGCCCAACATGGAAAATCCCGCGAAGAATGATTACCGCCCCACAAGTAATCTCACGCTGTCTATAAAATAATCAATAAAAGCATGTAGATAAAATTGATGAAGATGAGGTTAAAACCTTAAGTCTGTACTTATCTTGGTTGCATGTTGAAGGTGAAGTTCCACTTGACACTTTTTAATATGCCAACATGGCGTAGAAAGTAGAGTTTGCCTCTTGGTTTGAGGAGACTGGCTCGAGTTGAGCCTTAACTGAGTCGACGGCCGGCGCACAAGTTGAGAGCTGCTAGACGCAGAAAAGCACTAGCCTAGACGGCATGACCAACAAGGAGTTGAGTGTACTTAAGAGAGTGAGTGCGCGGTTGCTCACGACGCAGAGAAGTGTAGAACTGAAGTGACTGAGCGAGCAGGCTGCGCGCGCGGAGAAGAGCAGAAGGGGGAGGGGAGAAGAGGGGGAAGCGGGCGAGAGAGGGGAGGAACAAAGAGGTTGCACATTACATGAAACAACTTTACAAAAATAAATGTTTTTCTTGATGAATGGTCTTCCAAGAGTTGATAGCTGGCGATGGTAACAAGATCTGGTGGCCAGATGGATAAGTAAATCCTCTTGCACCAGGAAGAATTGAGGAGCTTCAGAGATTCGCTGCTAGATGACGCTAGGTGGGTCACGGAAGATATATATCTAGAACAGACTCATAAAAGATATAAGCGAAGTGATCACCACAGAGAAAATAGAAGATCACTGTTGGTGTTTGACAAAGAGGAAGGAATGAACAAGCAAAAGCAATAAGAATTATATTCTCTTGTACCGTGTATTCCAAGAATACACCACCAGTACAACCCGCTTACGGGAGGAAGGCACTCGTTGATTTTCTAAGTTCAGCACCGCATGCGTGCGACACGCAGTTGGAATAGTCCTGTCGAGTGAACGATGAGACGTCGGAAGAAGAAGGAATAAATCCGTTGGAAACATAATCCAGTTTATATTATAACGCCCGAGATGTGTGCAGTGGAAAACTCATTGAAAATATTGCTTTGTAAGCATTCGAAATCAGTGAAATATTATGGTGATTTAACCGGAAGCATGGCCGATGTGTGTGTCATTCAGAAGTGTGAGTAACTGTGGTTTCGAAAGTGCCAGTGTCATATTTCACACCAGTGAGAATTGCATAAAATAATCCACGTTGTCTGAAATCGTAATTTTCTTGAACGACCGATGTCGCAGATTTCATCAGATAAAATTTTTCACCATGTGTGATAGTGGAAAAAGTGAGCCAACACGTGATTGTGTTGAGTAGAATCTGTGGAGCAGACATGGCCATTTGCTGAATAGGGTCTGCAAAATTACCAAGTGTAGATGCTGTGTTAGTTAGCGAATCACACTAGAAGTGGTGAATTTCTTGTGTAATTTATCAACGTTATCACGATGTACGAGATCCACCAGAAAAGAAGAGCTTTACCACCGTTCACCATGTGGGTGATAATGGCGTAGACACATTAAGAGAGGGATACCTAGCACCACAACAGCATAGTCAAATGGAGGCTGAAGAACGGATTACAATGTGCCTATTCGAGCGTTGGAAGTATGGCCCACGCTCGAAATGGAAGGAATTACCCCTCAATTATTCCTATAGGAATGGGGTGAGCTACTCTGCGTGAGTCTAACTAATGTATTTTTGTAAAGTGAAATATTATGGTGATTTAACCGGAAGCATGTCCGATGTGTGTGTCATTCAGAAGTGAGAGTAACTGTGATTTCGAAAGTGCCAGTGTCTTTGGTGGAGTAGTTTTAACGATCGTACTTCGATTCATAGTCATCTAGTTAGGTTTTATTTTAGTAGGTTTTTCTTTTAGTTTACCGACTATGGTAATCTTTAATGTTTCAATGCACATTGCAGCGTACCTCTCCAATGCATTTCCTAATCGTGAGTTAGTTACGTGATTAAATGTGTGTGTTTCTATCACACGGTGCAATTAATGGCATTGTTATGTTCTCTTTGAACGAACCAATTGTATGTGTAATTTAAATGAAGCAGCAATTATGTAATTTAAATCAGCTGTTGCTGAAGTCAGTATTTTGAACCCCTATTTTGTGATGTGTAAAGCACGCCACTGAGCAGGCGTATACTCCAATGGGGGAGGTTATTTCATTACCTATTTTGGGTATACATTTTTATTTGAGAGTGGAAAGTCTACCACTAGATTCGAGAGGAATCAATTAACAGTGTGAAGGCGTGTTATATCTTTCTGTTTGTACTCTAAGTCTTGTTCACACTAGTAACGTATCATTTACAATTAACGCCACTGTTTTATAAGGTATGAATGTTTACTTCATGCATTGGAAGTGCCTAGAATGCACATGTTTGATTTTTAACAAACTTGCGGGGAGTGTTAAATCTTCCAAACACGTTAGTGCGAGTGGAATATCTCGCGTTCTGTATGTTTTGCTTTGCCCATGCAGAAACATCATTTTCAATCATTTTTTGTCTACTATAAATGTATCACGAACACTACAACGAATATTATCTTATGAACTGCAAGTGTAGGATCACAATCTGAACATTTTTATGGATCCGATATGCTAAAGAAATGAACATTTGAAACTTTACTGTTAGCCCATGCAACTCGTAAGAGCCACTTTAGGAGACAAGTGTTTTCAAGGTTACGCGTAGTAGTGCCAACCCATAATCCCAGGTGAGACTAGACTTCTGACAGATTTATTGCTAATGCTTTTCTAAATGATGTAATCTACAAAAGCCAGTGTTTGTTAAGCTTTATAAAACTAGGTCAAGTTAACAGCGATGGTAAGAATGCAATGATATTGTGTGACAGGAGGTCACCTATAATGTTTACGATCTTCGCATATGTTGTGAGCGAAGCCCATTTGAACAACCTTTATTGTTTAAGATTTTGGAATTGTCTTGTGAAACTGTGTTATTTTTCTCACATGTTGTGAAGGTTTATGCCGTGTGTTTATGCACGATGAAGGGGAGGTTTCCCATAGTTTTGAGGTTGCCGGCCTTGTTTCAAAGCTCATGCGCTTGACAGACCGAGGTTAAGGAAGTGATCCAGCAGGACACTCTGTTACTTTAGAATGGTTTTTGAGCTTTTTGATAGCTCGGAGTCAGCTCCTTCGCGTGTACTTGTGTGTGCACCAATGGTTTTATCCACCAGTTAGGAAGCCGTGCAGATGGTCAATCCGTATAATTAATAAATATTAAAACAAAGACAACTAATAATCACTCATTAAGTGAAATTGAGTAATGAAACTAAACGAAAGCAATAATTTTCGTTAATCACTAAACGCTTGTTTAACTTTGATCATGGTTTATAATTCGCTGACCATTGCACTGAGCTGTCGTTTTATTTCTTCGTTAGTTTAAGCATTAGACAGCTGACACATGTGACTGACAGGGATTTGGTCTACCTCAGAGTTTTCAACTCGCGGGCCGTGAACCATGTAACTTTTGTTCTACTGTTAACGAACAGTTCACATGATAGAAGACCGATGGAAACAAACAGTAACCATCATGTGGTAGGAAGGATTAATAAGAATACCCTTGTGTGTGATACTTATTTATTAATTGTTGTGTAAACCCATATTCCCATCTTTCTTCTGCAACTTGTAGATATTTTGTTGTACAGTTGGATTGCAAACTTGATTTGTGTTGTAAAGGATGACTGTAAATCACTTTAGATTTTGTTTAGTTGTTTTTACTACGGATGCTTCTCACCGTAGATTAGTTTAACTTAGGATGAGTTTATCTTAATTAAAAATTAAATGTTTTTCCTGTCATGTTTGACATTTTGCCATCATGACCTTTTGCTTGGAAACGTCATGCCTTGTTAATTATAATCACAATTTAAATTCATTTGTACCATTTCCCTAGCTTTGTTATTTTTTTCCGATTGTATTTAGGACCAATCGAGGGGTGATTTTACATAGAAGATAATAGTTTATTTTTGTTTCTTTACCTGTGTTTAGTTAACGGATTAGCCGACTTATACCCCCGATTGTTGGATAGGGGCTTATGATTTTAATAAATCATTTTGTGAAATTTACTTAAGCCTGGATTTTAATTTAATAGTTTTTAGGCGGGTGCATTTCCTTGAGGGGTCTATGACTATGCTATGATGGGAACCTGATCCCTATGATAACGAGGATTCTTGTGCCGTAATAGCCCACAAGGGGTGTACTCCAATCCTCTTAGGCCACATGTGTTGAAGGATGTGGTTATCTGGAAAGCTACATACGATCGGTGGCGGACCAGATCACCACCTCTAACGGGCACAATAGGTCGAGGTGGTTCCTTAAGTAAATGTGACGTGTACTTGTTCCGCTGGCATGCGTCACAAGCACGTCAACACTTCCTTACAAAAGTACCCATCCCTTTCCAAGTGAAAGATTCACGGATGGTCCCAATGGTCTTATCTGTTCCTCCATGGCCAATAGACAAATGAACCATGAGGATTACAGTTTCCTCGTTACTTCTGGGAATGACAGCTCAAAGTTGAGTGTGGTCAGCGTCCACAAACTTGTATAGGCCACGCTGATAAATCAAGTAATCATCAGCTGTTGCGGCTGTTCTGGCGTTCTCAGGATCCTGGGCATCCATCTGGTATTCCAAAAATCGTATGATTCTTCGCAGCTCTTCCTCTGACTTTCAGGCTAATGTCGCAACCTGCGAAGATGGTCCTCGCAGTCTCCCTCGATGTCAATGGCATTGATCGAAGCTTCATGGTTACGGCTGGGAATGTCGGCCAACACATTCTCCTTGCCTGGGCGATGTTCGATCACTAAATCAAACAGCTGGAGAAATAACGCCCATCGGGTTATCCTGTCGCTTGCCAGTCTTGATCGGGTAATGAAAGTCAGAGCGTGATGGTCAATCCTCACCACGATTCTGTGTACCCATAGAAGTTTGCGCCAGTATTCCAAGGCGTAAACCAGGGGCGGTGCGTCATTAAGGGTCAAAAGGGCCCTGCCCACCCAGGGCCGTTAGGCCGTATTGCATACTAATTTGTTGAATCAATGTCTCTAAAAATTACTTTAAATTAGAGATATTGTATTTAAGAAAAGTGTTTTTCCTTTCTGGAATTTCTAAAAAGAATTCATACCTACGTAATTCATCTCTAGCCCACGTTCCTGATAGTCCCGTACGGTGTATTGTCATAGCGAGGGCCGCTGTACAGAAAGTCCCATGCAAAGTATATGGCTTGATGGGCCGGGTGGGAAAACAGTGGACATAGCACTGTCATGCACGCGAATTCGTCTGTGCTATGAAGGGATTTAACTTTCTCTTCAAGGGCCTGGGGAATGGGCCCATAGCATTGCTTTGAAGCGAAATAGAAGATATCTCCATTTCACTTCCTGCTTCTGTCTCTGTTTGGGGGGAGAAGGGTCCATCTCACCCCACGCCCTTCAGTTATTCAGCCATTTTTCACAGCTTGCCTACATTAGACAAAAATATATTCATAAATTTTCAGTTGTTTGGTGTTCCAAGTACAATACAAGTATCTAAGCGAGTTCTGTGGATGAAATTCATCTCTATAAATTGATGTGATTTTAACTTGTGTGATAGGGCACGTGTGCGAAATAGGAGAATGAATGTGGAGTTCTTATTGACACATCCATTTTCTTCTATAACTCTGAACACAAAAGTTAGACAAATAGGACCTCATGAACCAAGCTGATAGATAAATTTGCTTCATCCAAGCACAGGAGAGGAGAATATATTTACGAATAAGGAGACATGTGAGTACAGTCTTTAATGCATGAACTAGGCTATTTATTAAAATCTGTTTTAAATGTTGCGTGGAATGATAATAATGGCAATATTGGAAACAATGAATGTCAAGTATAAAACAATACTGTATTTAATATGAAACAATATTATCATCTGGCCCACCCAAAAATTTTAGTCAGGAGCCGCCCCTGGCGTAAACAATAGCTAAGGCCTCAATCTCCGTCGTGAAATAATGAGATTCGTGTGGCCTTAATCGTTTACTCAGAAAAGCAATGGAGTGACGATTCTTCAGTTCATCCTCTTGCAACAAAGTAGCACCAATGCCAATCGGAGACGCATCCGTCTCTAGGATGAAGTTCCTGGAATAATCTGGGTATTCCAACGTAATGGATTCTTGGCCTTAAAAAATGCTTCATTGCACGCCTCGTTCTAAGCCCATCTGCAGTTCTTCTTCAATAGGCTCGGCGGTGGAGCTACTGTCTCCGAATACCGAGGACAGTGTGCAGCAAAAAACTGAAGAACTCCTAGAAATTGTCTCACGTGCTTCACACGGGTTGGTGTTGGAAATGCGGCTATTGCCTGGATTTTCACTGGATTAGGTCGATATCCTTTACCACTAATAATATGGCCTACAAATTTTATCTCAGACTGGAAGAAATGGCATTTGTCAAACTTGACCTTGAAGTTCGCCTGTCGGAGGTTCTCGAAAATGAGTCGAAGAGTAGCAAGGTGTTCCTCTTCATTTTCTGAAGCAATAATTATGTCGTCCACATAACACACGACTTTCTCTTTAACCTCAGGCGTCAATTTAGCATCAAGAGCGTGGATCAATGCAGCTCCTGCATTCTTCACACCAAATGGCAGTTTTCTGAATACGTTGTCTGGTCAAATAGGAATCCAGTATACTTCTGCGTGTGATCAGACAGTCGGATATGGTGATATGATTGAACCAAATCCAGGCAAGTGAAATATATTTTCCCTTAAATGTCCGCAGAATATCTCTAATTTTCGGCGGTCTGTCGTGTTCAGGCGCCAGGCGTTCGTTTAAGGCCCTGGCATCTAAACAAAGCCTTAAGGTTCCATCCACCTTCACAACAGGTGTGATCGGGTTCAAGTAAGACGTTGGCGCTTTCTTAATGGTTCCAGCCTCTTCCATTTCCTCGAGCATCCTAGTTACCTCTTCACGGTGCTTCTCCGCTATCGGGTAAATCTTCTTTTGGAACGGCGAGTCATCCAACAATATCAAGTCGTAATCGAAATCAGGGTTCTCGCCAGGTGTCGTCCCAGAAATGTCCTCATATTCCTTGAGCAGGTCATCCAAATTTACCTTAATAGCATCAGATAATGCTTGCGAATCCTCAGGTGCTTCCTGTTCTGGTGTGTCCCACTTAGCGTTCCAATTGTCTATTACGTAAATTTCGGGATTCGACTCTGCTTCGTCCTCCAGAATGTTCATGGCTATTGGTTCGTTTGGAGAAAACTCCACAGTATTACGACCCATGTCAACAATGCCGTCATGCAGTCGCATGAAATCCGCCCCAAGTATAGCTTCATATCGGAGGTCTTTCAATACCAAGAATTGATGCAAGTACACCTAGTTCGCTATGCTAAGAGTACATAGGACCTGTACCTTGCACTTCGCTGTGCGGTCTGGGATGATCCCTCCCACTCTCATGGTGGAAATAGGCAATTCAGTGACGTTGGACCTTTCCTTCAACGTGGCATATAGGTCGGTCGAGATCACACTGATCATGGCTCCAGTATCGATAAGGATGGTGACAGGACATTCATTTAATTCTGCCTGTCTGGCTGCGTGGCTCAGGGGTAACGTTCTCGCTTGCTGAGCCCAAGGTTGCAGATTCGAAACCTGGCGCTGTCAGCTGGCATTTGAGGGTGCGCAAATGCGAGGGAGCCGTGTCAGTAGATTTACTGGCACGTTAAAGATCCCCTTCGGGGCAAAATTCCGGCACCCCGGCGTCTCTAAAGCCAGTGTAGTTAAAAGGGACGGAAAACCAATAACATTATTATTATTTCTGCCGGTATAATGGGCAAACGAGTATTTCCAAGGTCCTTCATGGTTCGTCTTTCGTCCAACAGATCCTCCTGCACTGGTTCCCAGAATAATATGGAGGCAGTTACCCTGGTAATGCTCCCGTAAATTGAATTATTTTGGGACAAAATGAGAGTATATTCCGTCCCCATGATAAAAATTTAACCAGCAAATATAATTTCTGGAAGTGTGACACAAGAGGGTAGTGTTACAAGTTCGAGGCTGTGGGAGAGCCCGATTACGTGATATATTGCACAATGGACGCTTCTAGAAGGCTATATTTGGCATAGCAACAGCGAGTTTGGAAATTAATATTATAAATATTGTTATAAATTATGCTATTGGATCCCAGCCCAGAGCCAATGAGAAGAGGTCTTATGGAAGACGGGATCAACTTCAATTATATAATATGATGAAATTATGCATTTAGGCCCTTAGAAGAAGATTTTCTTATTTGGTAATGAAGAGAATATTTAAAGAAATTATGTCTGATACTAAAAACCGCAGATCGGTTTATCTACGCAGTAATAAGCATTAGTAATCTACGCGCTAAAATTATGATGGGAGATTGATTTGGCAGCCAAAAATTCGACTTGGATGGGGAGATCCAAGTATCGATGTTCTTATTCCAGCAGTCTTTAAAGAGTGAGGAAGTGTTTTTACTGTGTTAACGGAGATCCCAAGGCTTAGTCCGAGTGCGACGACTGTCGACTTGTGGAGACGCGAGGATAGCTAGGTGAAACGTAGGAGATCACCACACTTCCATTCTACGTGAAGTTGTGAGGAACATTGAATTGATTATATCTCTTATATCATTGAAATATGAATATAACTAAGCGAATATATATAAAGAACAGGTCGCATACTATATATTTTGAAAAGTCGAGCGTTTTAAAATTCGCCGTTTCGACAATATAAGCCTGTAAAGTCAGATTTTCAAATGTGTTGGAAATAAAGCTGAATATCATTTTAAATTGCAACGTGAAGTTGGCGAACGCAGTTCAAGTGAACAGTAGCGGAGAACTTTTAATATTGGCGCAACACATAAACAGTAACATAATGACTATCATTATTCTTCAAATGTCTTCATTCAACATAAGTAATATTGTTGATATGATGAACTAAATAGTCATGCGCCAGAGACATATTCGATAGCAGGAGTTAAGATACAACGATGGAGCTTCGTTAGACAACGTATTCTTGAATACAGACGTAGTGTACGGTCCATCTTGTACATTTTCGTCAGTCTACGAAAACTAATCTAACATCAATTAGCTATGGAAATATTTCATTCACCATTTATATGAATATTTCTATAATTATAATCCAATGATGAGGCTGATACATATTTACGACGGAGAATGAAGATTCTACAGAAGAGATTTGTCAAGATGCTAGGGGGTAGCCCAGCAACACAGAAGAATTTGCCAGAAGGATGTCGTTTGAGCCCAGGTGAATGTTGGTGAATTCCAGACAGGGACGTTTCCTATTTCTGAGGTCGCAGATCTGAGGTTCGAATGCAGATCCATCTCAGTATCTTGTACTGAGGAAACGTCTAAAGTATTGTGGGAATACTTGCATAGATCTTCAAGTTTTCGTCCAAATAAGGTAGCAGTGTATCTCATTTGTAGTATAGAGCTTGATTAGTGACATCCTGAGCCAACGATCTTATTCCATATTTCTATATTTTCACATTTCATGTATTTCAGTGTTTTCATGTATTTTACACTTCAGATGTGTGTTAAGATTTTTATGCTTCAAGATTATTCAGGAGATGATTGCCTTCCATTTATTTTTCAATTTTATTCTACGGATCAGTTATGGAACTGACATTTAAAAAAATTGTTTGATGAATCATATTGCCTCATAGAAGTCTAGTCGTTTCGACTCTCGCATTTTAATAATTTCATTTAATCCAAGTATTCTGACATTGTGTCATAGCTTTAGATTAAATTCTTATTAAATTTAATTTGAGCACTTTAATGTAACAACATCTAACTTCAAGAACAGAAGAACATCGAATGATATTGTTATATCATTATTGTACATAAATTGTCGACGATCTAAGAAATACTAGTCGTTTGATAATACCGAAGTCTTAATCCCTATGAACATTCTTTGTGTAGAGTGGAACAACATTACGACATTGACAAACCTTTTTATTATTTGTAAAGCTAAGAGCTTTGTTCATTTAATATGTTAGAGGAAATACCTTTGATAGAAGATTATTCAAATCTTTGGCTAGGAATTCAAAGCTAGCTTATCCCGGTCAAGATTGAATTCTATTTGACACTATAAATAACATGTGTGTTATTTTATCCTATTTGTGTAACATCACGTCATTTTGCCGACATGATATAACAACGATAAACAATTTAAAGCTTGACAAGTGAGGTGAGACAGGAGTATTATTTTTATTACATGTATTTGCGACAGACGAGTTAACAGTTAATTATCTTGTTGTGGAGTAAACTTTAGAAGGTTAATCACGACTGTCTAAACTCGTTCATTACAATTGGAAGTTTCGTTTGAAGAACTTAAGCATGTATAATTGTAGTCCAGTAGTCATGTGGAATGATACTGAGGGTCATGCCATTATTTGAGAGAAGTGCCTACAGAAGATATGTTAATAACAATTAATCCTTTTTGGTTATTGTTTAACATAGTGGATTATAATTGTTTATGACATATATACTGTTATATGAGGATTTGTAGAGCTATGAAGTGCTCATGCGAGGGAGTTCCGCATTTTATAGGAAGTCAAAGTATTGTTGTTCTTTGATAAGAAGGCATCGATCATGATAAGAGCCGCTGTATACATGTAGTCCAGTTGTTGTGAAGTAACGATTTAGCTGTGTTAACAGGAGGGTTTCAGCGGAAATACAACTTGAGAACGATTGTCTACTCATGTCTCAAATACTATTATTATACTTTATTAAACCTGAAGTTATGTAATTACGTACAGTTAACTTTAATTAGTCGACTGTATTATACCGACATTGTAATGAACCATATATATACGATGTGTAAACAGTATATCAAAACTACGGAACGTTAGAGAAGGGTTATGTGAAAAACCAGTGTAAATAGTTAGTTGAGAATTGTATTGTAACCGAGAAGCCAAAATCTCGAAAGTAACGTGTTAGCAACACTAAATAATGTATATTATTATGAACATATTACATGTTAATAAATCTTTGAAAATGATTTAATTAGTTAAATAATTTAGTAGTATTTATTAATCAATTGTTTTGAAATAGCGCGTGTCTTATGAGCGGATGTTTTTGGTATGAATGATTGTTCGCTGTTAAGAGTAAATGTGGAACCGAATTGGTCATCAACAATAGCGGGGTGCAGATGAAAGAGTGTATAAAATTTTCAGGACGATTGTTTAAGAAACTGATTAGTTATGTGAACTTTTTTAAGATCTAAATGTTAATTTTACGTGTTATTTTAAACGCACACACCAACAGTCTCAATGTGGGCTGGCTAGAATGATTCACCGTTAGGGTTGGAGAACGGTGTGACATAATATAAGCAGGTGGACACTCGCCTGGTATAAATTGTATAACCAGTTCCGAGTGCAGCGTGATGCTAGTGTTTCATTGATGAAACAAGGCCAGTGCACATGCGTTTTACAAACGCAAGCTAGTGAATGAAATTAAGTGTCAGGAATGCCAAGAATATAAGAGCCTTCATTAAACGGTTTTATTTTTACGCTGTGTAGGCCTAAAACAAGCCAAGATATTATGCTAATAATTTTTATACACAGCATTGTAGTAAGATGTACAGTTGAAAGGAAGTGTGAATGATTGCGTGTTTTTATTTTAATTTCTATTGTTAAATTAGTTTGTGGTTATTTTGTTTATACTAGATTAGTTTACACTATTGTTAATAAATTTTATTCAGTTTATTATCCGTTGTTGTTGGAGTGTGATTCATTTTAAATATAAGGAGAACAGTATTGTGGATGTATTGTAGGCGAAGCTGAATTCCCAGTCCCCGAGGACGTAAGTAAAGGTAAGTGCCCCGTGTAGTTTGTTGTTGATCCACAATATTCTTGTAACTGCTCTATGTAAATCACTAAAGGCCATGTTGGAAGCGATTTCTAATGTAGTATTTGCCGGTGCTGTTCGAAATAGGCAATCCAGCTGGGGAAATGGATATTCCAACAGGATCCTTTCCGGATTTTCGGGTACAGTACCATGCAGATGAGACTCTAGTTCATTTTTGGCGTTTTTTTCCTGTGGAGGTGCCGGCTTGGTTAGGGTCGGTCACCTCCTCTGGAAAATCACTCACTTCCCTCGGCGTTCGGCCTCGGTCCGCCTCTTCTCTCAGCGTTCGGAGTTGTCTGATGTATTCGCGGCTATCCTCCGCGCGTCCACGCCAGTCTCGGTCTTGTTGATATCTGGGGTCTCGATTCCTTCCGTATCCCCCACTGTATCTGTAGTCTCGTCTTATTCCTCCTGATTGCTGGGCACGAGGTATCTCCTGGTTCCCTCGGCGGTTCTGGTTTTCGAAACGACGATTTCCATTGTTTCTCTGGTTGAATCGGTTGTTCCAGTATCCCTGGTTCCCGCGTCTATCGTCTCTGGAGTACGGAGTTCCACACCATGAACGTCGGTTAAAGTTGACGTTCCCACGTTGATACTGTTGATTATTGGCATTGTTATTACTCCCATTGGTCTGCGTTGGCATTGGGGTTTGGGAAACCATATCGACAGTTGTCAGGTTAACATGTCGATTTTCGTCCCATGATGGTTTGTGCGGTGTAAACTGTTCTGCACTGGAGTCCAGTCTTCTCAAGATCTGGTCACACTCCCATAATGTCTTTGCTCCCGCGGCGATCAGTACTTTATGTACGTCTGCTGGATATTTCCATACGATAGTATTAATTAGGTCTTCCTCAGACAATGGAGGTTTGAGACATCTTAATTTTGCCAATTGCAGTGCAAAGTAGTTCGCGTAGCGAGTCCGCAGATTCGAACTGTACCTCTTGGTGTACATCTCCGCTCGAATCGACTGCTGGATGTCGCTTGACCAGTACGTCCTCAGGAGAGCGCTTTGAAGTCCTGATTCCCCGTGAATGAATATCGGAAGGCCCTGTACCACGTACTACTTGTCCATCCAAAAGGCGTTCAATTATGCGCAGCTCCCTCTCAGGAGTTACTATAGTGTCTCTGAGGTAGCTCTCTACGCTGGCCAGAAATTCTACGGGAGTGACACCACTTCCTGTTCCCGAAAATGTCGCTGGCTGTTCCTCATGTGATCTTATTATCATGACATTACTCTGGTTATTCGATGAGTATTGTGGTCTGAAGGGTTGTGCATTGTAATTCAAAGTTTCAATTTAACTATTCTGTGTCGCAGTGTTGATGTAGTTAGCCTGGGCTATTGGCGGCTGCACGTGCATTCTAAACTGAGGTTGTATCTGCGGTTGCACCGTCAGCCTGTTACATGGTTGGACATCATCCACGAACTGTGGCTCTTGCATCACCTGTGGTGAATTTGTGTGGTCAGATGGTAACATTCCATCTGTCACATTGGGATTATGCGTAGTATGCTCAGGTACAGTCGCTGAGTTGGTTGTGTCTTTTGACTTCGTGCCCGTCAAGTTCTGAATTCGCTTCCCGGGCTCGTCCCATTCTGGAACAGTCACTTCTTCCTTCTGACGACACATTTCGTCAACATGCCGCTCGATCCTCTCCATTTTACCGCGCAAACATTGATCTAATTCACGTATGGTATGTCGCACGTTCGAACTCAGTTGAAGCCTTTCCTCCTTAGCAGCTTTCTCCAAGCGCGTCTGAATTGAGTCAACATCTTCACGTACCTGATACACGTCGTCTTTGACGACGGCAACGTCTCCTCTTAGCTCCGTTACCTCGTCCCTTACTTTGGCAACTTGACTTTCAACTACGGCTTTATGTTCATTAAAGTCGCCCCTGAGAATTTTATGTCGGTGCTAATTTTGTCCTTGTTTATGTCTACAGTATCTCTAAGTTCGCAGATAGTAGTGTTCAGATCAGCAACCCCTTTATTAGTAGCGGATAACCCCTGTCTGAGCTGCACGACTTCAGCCCCAACGGCTTTGACATTAGTGTGCACGGCATACGTGGCTCCTCTAATCAAAGTCAGTCCTGCATTAACGGTGACAACTTCTCTCTTGACTTGTTGTACGAATCCCTCGACGTGAGTGACTCGACCTCCCAACTCTTCCCTAGTATGGTCGAGATCGGCCCTCATATCGATCTGAATTCCCGTCATCGTTGCTTCCAAGCGAGTAGCATTTTCTCTGGCTCTGGTTTCGTTAGTTTCATCCAACGCGGTGATATGTGTCTGCATCTCCTCCCTTGCACGGTTTATGTCGTCTGTTAAAGCGTCTAACCTAGTGTTTGCATTCTGCTGATGTCGCAGAACGTCGGCCCTAACATTCGCTAAACCTGCGGTGATATGGTTGTTAACATCCTCCCGGTTAACTTCCAATTCGGCCCTTACAGCATTTACATCATTTCTAACAGCGGCAATATTATCATTGAGGTCGCCCCTAAGAGCGGCAGTGTTATTTCCGAGATCGCCTCTGACATTATTGAGTTCGCCTCTAACATCATCAAGTCCCTGATTAACAGTCACCTCACCTCGGACCTCATTCAGAGTAGCATTAGCAATACCTATAGCGTTCGTGTTTGCACCTAGGTAGTCTCTGACATGACCTTAATCAGCCCTCAATTGAGTTAAGATAGCACTTATTCCTACCATCGTCTCCTCGAAACAGTGGATCATCGCCTCACCCATGACAATTACAAGGTATTTGAGAAAAAGAGAGAAATATCCTTATTAAGAAAACTTACGTCTAAAGCAGGGAATTACTGTGGTAGAAAGCTTGCTTTCTTTCAATAAATAACACGAGTACAGCTGGAGAACACATCTAAGTGATTCTACATTTACAAACATCCACAAAGAGCAAAGCAAAACATTACATTTACTCAAGATGAAGCGTGGGCAAAGAAACATCCTAAACTGATTTTAATAAACTGATTGCGCTTCACCTTCGTGATCTTAGATCACAAGAATGCCAAACGGCTTGTTGAACAGCAGTACGACCTTCTAGAATTCGTCCCAGTCCAGTCAACTAGCCTTTAAATTGTGTTAACATCCTCTTAAAAGAAAACGACAGGTGCTGATGGCTACCTTGTCCAAATCGGCAACTCGAGTGAGGCGCCAATTTAAATGAGGTATTTATGAGCCCGTCAGACGAGCTGTGAGGGTCGTCACTGACCGCAATGACTTCCCGGACAACTCATCGTCCGAACACATATGCCGAAGAGGATTGGATGTACTTCTTATAGGTCAGTGCACACGAGACGCAAGATCACGGGGCGATCTGGGCAGACAAGGTAAGTTTCAAGAATAACCCAAGAAGTACACCGCAGAAACACTTAAAGTACAAAATAATAACATCCAGACTTATGTAAACTCGGGTAAAATTTATTTTAAAAAATAACAAACACCTGGCCTAGTTCGGAGGGTTTGTTTCGGGCTAGTCCCGCAAGCTAATAAAAAAAAGAAAAAAAAGTTCAAGAATCCTACACTAATTGAAGTTTAAAACCCTCGCGAAAGATGCATAATACAAGGAAAACAACAACACCAAAGCTAGGGTAGTGGCACGAAAAGTTTACCCTACACAGATGAAATGGGCTACTATGAGAAATGAGAAGTTAAATTTAAAAAAAGCAAGCAAAAGAATTATTTATGACGGTACAACTCCCAAATTTACATTTAATTATTTAATGAATCTAGCTAATTCCTAACGTTACAACAAGAATTTACGGCGAATGACTACCGTAATAAACTAACATTCACAACAAAAGCTATGTGATAACCAGCCACAAAAAATACATTAAATACACTCCTTAAAAACTAAGGGTACAACAGGTTATCATACACTATATTACTCAAATAAATAAATAAATGAACACAGCACTCACAAAGTTCCTTATTAAGCTTGTCTACACGCTAGAATACTGTTTGTAATCAAGGGACATCTGATAATGTAGTTACGGTGGCCACGGCGTGATCAAAATCACGACTTAGGTCGCATAAGCATCGTGCGCCACCAGTTGAGAACTAATGGTTAGTGCACAGCTCAGTCGTCTCAAGAATAGTGTACAAAAGTCAAAAAGTCATTTCCCGTTGGAAATGGAAAACATCCAAATAGTATCATCCAGCGAGCACAATGTTGAGGATCAAGATTAAATTCACAGTCATGGTTATTTAGCATTTATTTATAATAATTAGATTTTTATAATTATTAGGAGCACGGTTTATGTTTGTCGTTGGTTTATGACGAATATACAGGCGATTCTATGGTCACCTAGGCTTAAAATGCGTGAAGTCTACTGAAAGATCAACACGTACAAACTTCGGCTCGACAGCCGTCACAATAACACGAGTTAGCAAGACTCGGTTGCAAAAAAATACTGCCAGGGGCGCACAGCTCTCCTGTAACAGTCCTCAGGCTTGTGCTAGAATAGAGTTCGCTTCCCAAAGCGGTAACAAGCAAGTTACATGCACGACTCATGACGTCAGCTTAATTATCTGATCTCAACAAAGCAGCTGGCCTTGACCTAGAGAATGGCTACATTCTCCAAACGGTGAAACATTTGATGCGTGCGCATCGTCACACAGTATAAAGTCGTCTCGCAAGGAGAGCGTGGTGAACCATGGGTAAAGAAACCCGCTCTGACTAGGGCTCCCTATTGCCCGTTTACCCGTGTACCCGCGCAACCGTTTTTTTAAGATGCGTATGCTAAGAATCTGGGTTCTACTATTTACCCGTGTACCCGTGTACCCGTGTAATTACGACCGGGTACACGGGTCGCACCGAATATTGTGAAAGAGTGCCCGTTACGACGGGTTTCCAGTGCTATGTACGGTAACCTTCCTCGAACATCTGTTCAGGGCGATATCGTGCCGTTTATACATGAATTTAGAAATCGTGTTTGCGTGTGCAATGTGTCCGCGCGCGTTTATTCGATGCAGTGAGAAATTAATTAATTATTTGATTGATTATAAAGGTTAGTTCCGAGGATGAAAGAGGAGTAGATACAAAACTATATGTAACGGAATAATAATGTATTATTTGCACTGTCATTTGACCAGAATGCAGTGTGCCATTGTGGGGTTCACAAGGGCACAGTAGCTAAACAACAAAATGAAAATATCAGGTGTAAGAAATGAATACAAAATAGAACAGTATAATAACAACAATTTCTACAATTATGAAGAGCCTCCGTGGCTTAGGCGGCAGCGCGCCAGCCTCTCACCCCTGGGTCCGTGGTTCGAATCCTGGTCACTCCATGTGAGATTTGTGCTGGGCAAAGCGGAGGCGGACAGGTTATACTCCGTGTACTCCGATTTTCCCTGTCACAATTCCATTCCAGCAACACTCTCCCCTATCATTTCATCTGTACCGACAGTAGTGGCTACGCGGGCTAAAGCGCTGCGTTAGGTCAAGGGGCCAAGCTCTCTGCTGACTCGGTAGACGCGTGGGTTCGAGCCCAACCGTCGGCTGTCCTTGAAATGGTTTTCCGTGGTTTCCCATTTTCAACACCAGGCAAATGCTGGGACAGTACCTTCTGACAGGCCACGGCCGCTTCCTTCCACATCCTTGTCCAGTTTCATTCATCTTCATCCATTCCATCTCTCATCCCGACACGCAGGTCGCCCACGGGCGTCGACTAGAAAGACCTGCACTCGGCCTCTCAAGAGGCTACACGACAAAAAAAATCATCTCTCATTAATTTGATCATTGCCCCAGGGGAGTGCGACAGGCTTCGGCAGCCGGCACAGTTAATATCCTCACCGCCCGATGGGGGCTTCATTCATTCCATTACCTGACCCGGTCGGTCGATTGGAAGCAGGCTGTGGATTTTTTTTCTAGAATTATGACTCATGACCAATTTACTTTAAGAAAACAAGTATTTTTTCGTTAGAGCAGCAACCGCAGGATATTTATGTTCCCTTAATTGCCACCACTCGAACGGGTTCATGTCAAAATGTATCTGTGCCTCCGAAAGAAAATCTTCAAATTGAGATTCAGGGCGGTTCCTTCTCCCACATGGCATTTGATACAAGAACTCTAGGGCACTACTGGTGGAGGTTTGGTCGGGATTAACCACGACATAAGCAGGTGCATTGCTCTGAAGCTTATGAAGCACTCTGTCGCGAATACGTCGTCGAGCCTCTGCTGTCTCATCTACCAAATTCAAATACCTCGGGTCAAGGAAGGGTGCAATCTGTCTGGCTGTGACAGTACTATCATTTATCCATAGGAGGCCGAACCGATTATTCAATTCACAGACGAAGGTAGACTGCACGTCTTCTAGGAAGCTGTCGTCCGACAACTCCTGGGTGCTGAGTTGATTTTTCATTATCGTCTGTATTAGTGGCCGGACCATCGATATGGGAGAATTGTCACCGCACAAGAGAGTGGTTACCACTTTTACAGGTTTAAGGAGCTTGGTTAAAACCTCCATATAATGCCACTCCTGTTCAGTTACTTGCAGCTTATGTGCTGTGGCTTTTGGCGTGCATGTCTGGTCATCTAGGACGTTGCTGACGGGTTTCCTGTTTTTCAGAAGGCGCTCGATCATGTCAAAAGTAGAATTCCAGCGGGTGTTGCAGCTCTGAATCATGGGTTGTTCGGGCATTGAAAGTTGTGCTTGCATTTTTATCAGCGCACTGGAGCCAACGGTAGAGTGCTGAAAATGGCCAAATATTTTTCAGGACCACGGACCCGTGAAGACTGCATGCTAGGAAAAGGACATAACTCGGCATTCGCCTCACTCTCCGTCCTCATCCACAGAAATATGCCCCTGACGGCATTGCTCTGGTTCCCTATCCGGCAATCCTGATATCGTTCCCCTCATATAGCGCCGCTCTAGCCGCTAGTCATGTTCGAACAGTGAAGCAGTGACGTCACCATCTTATGGGGTCGTTTTAAACTGTTCCACTAATGCACACACGGCATTCTGATAATGTAGCCCACAGTTTTTAGAATGTCCACTTATCCTGATTGTCAGTAATATGTTCGGGTTGATTTTACGGGGCAAGATGATAATTGAGCCGTGCATGCTGTCTCAAACATTTTTCTGCATCGTTAGACATATAATTCCTACCCTTCCCCTACCATTTAAAGTGCCCGCTAAGACGTCTTGCTTTGGGTAATGAGCTCGAGATGGCAGCACCTTCTGAGGTACTGTTCGGATGATGAGGTTTAATCTCTACCTACCAGAGTGCAGCTTCGTCTCTGTATGAAAAGTGAAATGTTCAATTAAATCTTCGTCATTAAAACGAAGGACTATATTTAAAATATTCCGCCAAATTGATTATATAATGTGCACATTGTTACATGATGTGTCGATCTGTGATTGGATAATCGCGATTAATATTAATGCACTGCGGCCTATAACTGTGGTCTCCGCCATGTTGGATCTTAAAACGGGCTGTCGTCTGGACTGTTTGAACTAAGAGGTGGTGCAAAAACTCTGTCTCCGTGAGGCTGGGGGCTTATCCCCCAGTCTCCAAGAAATATGGATGTATTCTATAAAAAGGAAATGCCTCTGCTCCTAAGGCAATAATTTCGTCATTTCGCCTTGAAGATGAAGATTGGTCAATTTATTTTCGCTGGCTACAAGGAGGAACTTCGTGGGTGATCGAAGCGGTGTGTGTGCTCGCGTAGCCATTTTGAGGCAGTTTATGTCTTTTAAAATTATTTATAATGTATTAGTTTTTTTGTTACTTTGTGTCTCCACAAAGGAAGGATTTAAGGTACGTTTTATTATATAATATATATATTTATTGTTATGCAAGCTCCGATATTGGCCTTATACGATGTTTTAATACTGTATTTTATTTCGCATTATAGGCCAAATATTTCTGTTTTGTTAATATTTCTTGATATGTAAATCTTGTTGTTTTCTTTCGCACGTTCCGGAGACACGTTTCAAGTTTATTTTACATTGTAATTTATTATTTATTTATTTTATTTTCTTGAGGGGTAAATTTTCTTCTCGTAATTTGGGGTTGACATATTTTTTTTCTTTGGTCTTTAGTTTTTTGATCCGTCGCTTCCTATTTCTATTTTAATTGTTCGTATTTTGTTAAAAGATAATATTTATCTCCTTATTGTCATTTCTCTCTGGGCGAATGTTAGTTCTTAAAACCTTTGTATGGCGTAATTGGGCAGGATATTCATTCATCTGTTTCGCGGCCATTGTAGTTTTGTTCTATTATGAGGCATTGTGGTCTTTGGTAAAAGAGTCTTTCGGCATCTGGCGCGGCGTTCAATCGTGATGTCGTAATTCTTGAATTTTTTTGTTTTTGTTTTTAATCATGCTGATTTATGGTTTAGTTCTAACTTCTGTTTTAAGTTTCCCTGCGTGTACCGCAGTAATTTTAATTTGTTTTTGTTATTTTGGTCTCTTAATTTTTGTTGAGCTCCTTGATTTTTGGCATGGTACGGTTAACTGAATGTCGAGCCTAATTTTCAGTGTTTGTGGTTCATTAAATCGCTTCAATTTGTAAGTGATAATCTATTCCTTGTGAGCTCCGATTTTCCTTGGATTTTGTTTATTTAAATTTTTTTCTTTCGCTCCTCAAGCTACATGTAATTTTTTTCTTTTACTTCACCTGTGGGTGATTGTTTGTTTGGCTCGAGCCATAAGTTCTTCAGAACCCTTGTAAGAATTTAGATTTGTTTAGGCGTATAATGTTACGTCTGTTAATGTTGGCCGAATCCCCTGTCTTTTCATGTTAACATGTGTGCTTGCTTCATTTTGGATTAAATGTTTTTCTTAAATTATGTTAAGCTGATTGTCGTGGCATTATTTCTCCGGTGGCATTTCTATGGGTTATTGGGAGGGTATCAGTGGACTGGCCAGTGGGATCCTTCCTTCCCCCTCCTTCCTTCATCTGTAGGTATTAGTCTGCTGGGGTACGTCATCTGACGGTGTGTTGCAGTGTGGCAAGAAAAAGGTAAGTAGGCCCATCCCGACCCCTGTGGTCGTCGGTGGCAGTGGTAGCAGATCGAGCTCGTTTATCGCTTCTGCAGCTATCTCCTCCCCCTTACCCGCAGGCTTGTACGTGGATCTTTCTGATGCATGTAGGGCGGTCACTGGTGGAATGTGTCATATCAGTGTGCTTAATGTTATTTTATGTTAATCCTTGTCGTTTGGTTTGGTTCCATGTATGCCTCTAAAAATCCATGTGGTGATATATGGAATGAACTGTTCCAAGCGAAGTTTCTGTGGTGAATTATGTCCTATTAATTATGCAGCATTCCTAAAGAAGAAGAAGTTGGTAAGTTTTGGCAATGTTTCTTGGCATGGGAAATGTGGGTTTTTGATATGCTGATAGCCTACATGCTGCTAGTGAAGCCATCGGGGAGCCCTGTCTGAAGCTGTTCGCCCTGTGATTTGTAACGTCTATATTGTAGCAATTTGTTGTATTTTAGCTTCCCGTTCTGGAGCCAAGCAAATAATGAGGTCTGCAGTCTTGAGCAGCATTGTGCATGGTTTTGTATAGTATTGTGGCAGTGTTCGAGTGTCAACCTAATCTATGGTGTTGTTAATTGGTAGTTTATTGTATTGCTGTGAAATAGTAGACTGTCCTCGTAATTCCAAAAATTTGTTTATTTCTGTATTGCCTGCCTGTATTCTGTGTTTCTCAAAATGGCCGACAATAATAGTGCTTTTATTTGATTGACTTAAGAGATAACCTTGAGAATTTGGAGCGTTTTTCTGGAGTTGAACGTGAGTCAGATCTGTTTACAAGGTCTGAGGTTTTGGGATCGATTACTGATAGTGGTTGGCCTGCCCCTCTGTTGCCTGGTTCATGCTCTCCCAGACCAGTTACCGCTGGATACGGTTATTCTTCTCTTGTTAGGTCACCTAATGACATACTGGGACCGGCCGACCCATTGCATTCCAGTTTTTTCTCTGGCAATGTAAATGTTTTGTCCCTGTAAAGGGTGTGCGAGGAAGCTACCCTGGGAATAATGTCTCATTTCCGAATGCTACGTACACGCCTACCGTTAATTATGGGTCGATTCCCCACCCTATTTCTAGTTTTATAACTAAGTTGAAGAATTTCAACCTAGATGACGTTACCCAGGTGGTCTTATTTTTAAAGCAAGTGGTCGAATTGGGCAATCATGCCTCGATATTTGGAATGGCGGAAAATCGGATTTTCCAACTGTTGTATCCTGTTGCATACGGCATGCTGCGTGTCGTGGGTTTTTATCCCTGCGGGTGCCATTAGTACTCTCGAGAAAAAGTTCTTATATCGTGTCCAAAGGTTGGACGAGTAACTTAGCGACTATGTCAGTGGCATTAAGGTATATTCCCAGTTGTTTGCATCCCCTTTGACTGAACGACAATTGGTGTGGTCAATTGTAAATGGGTTTTCGCCAGAATATAGGTCATACATGACTATGTGTACCAGGCCTTCTTCATTTGTCGAGCTAAAACAAGGGGTTATAGAGGCTATGGCTGTGAAACATGCAGATTCCCTCGTGTAGCTAATGTTCCTCCTCCTTCTTTGATGGCTCGTCCCCCGCCTAAGGTTATGTTTCATCCGAGACCTGATGTTAAGTGCCACACGTGTGGTGACGTTGGTCATGTTAAGAAGCTGTGTCCGAATAACCAAGTTGGGTATCGCCAATGACGGGATATTTTGGAGACCAATTCGGGTGTTACTTCTATGGATATTTCTGTGCATGAGAATTTGTGAAAACCGTGTGGAGTTTCTGGTCGCCCTACTAATGAAAATCTTGATAACCCTTTGAAAACTAAATCATCACGTGCTAGTTCTGCTTATGTCTCTGACCAACCTAGCCTGTCTGTGAGCAATGTCGTGGCAAGTCATCCTAATTCTAAACCTAATGTGAAACCTGTGGTGCGGGTGACCTCGTTATCTAATTGTAATCGTTTTAGAGTGAATAATGATTTTGGAATTTCTCCTGTGGCTAAGGGAATATCCCCGATTATTGAATTTGTGTAAATGACGAGCCCGTTTCTGCATTGCTTGATTCTGGTAGTGTTGCCTCCTTTATAAGCGAGGTCTGGTTTTTAGCTATGAAGAGTGTTTGCAGACTACCTGAGTTAGAGCCTAACAATGAATCTTTTATTTCGGCAAATTGTTCAAACTTCAATATTTTGGGTAGTATTGTCCCCGATAATCCCGATAGTAGGCTGTCAGAAATCCGCCCCCTCAATCGGATTGCCAATAATCGATTGCACCGGCACAGCTACATCAATGAAAATGGCACTGACAGATACTACCGAGATCAGAGCACAGTAGTTAACATGAAATTATTGTGGAACACACTAAAATATACGGGGGTTCATACTTACCTTTTACTTACCTATTCAATTTAATCTCGGGTCTGGGTTTTCAACTGGATCACTTAATAGTATGCCCTCACAATAACCTCCACCACGATATTTAAAATGAACCAAGTCGGAGACCAGCAAATTTAAACTGCACAATAATTTATTTCACATAAAGAAAAAAAAATATTTTAAATAAATTTAACAACAAAATAGTTATGGCTGTCTGAAGCCATTGTCAATGCAACCATGTCCTCCTGTAGGACTGTCGACTTCACATACAAAAATTCAGCTTTCTCTAGCTCAAAAGAACGTAATAATAACAACAATGCACATTGGAATGGATAAGGGAGCTGGGACGAGATATATAGCATTTGTTTCCTTCTTCATGAACTTCATAATTTAGTTCATTGACACACATTTATTAATAACCACAAGGCCGCTAAGTAGTTGACCTTGACCTCCACCATTCAGTTATCTGGCCACCTGCAATACACCCTATGCAGTGTTGCATGCTTGCTTCGTCAAATGGACGCAGCTGCCTAACCAGTGTCACCATATGCTGGCCAACGCAGAGTCTAGCTCTCATTCAAAACTATTTAAATGCTCACATCTCAACTCAAATATTATCACGCAAAATGTATACAAGTTCCGTTCTCATTGCAATGGATTACTCTGTTAATCTCAAATCTTATTTAAATGTTTATTCCAATTATCGATCTACCGTTGTTTAAATGTTAATAGCAAAACGCATAATGTTATATCATAGTGTTCAATAATTATTTATAACATTTAGATTGTTCATAACTTAGTCAAACGACAATTGTAAAATGTTTACACGCCTCTATTAATCCCGTTTGTTTCAAATTATTATTATAGATATTTACATAGTTATTTACATTATTTATATTTTATTTATATTTGAAATACATTAACCACACGTTTATCCGGTTGATATTTTCTTAAATCGTGGTAATATAATCGACCGATGAAGGTTACTTATATTTAAATTTTAGCTTCAGGTTTAATAAGATTTAATAATTATTATTTGTGACGGTAACCTCCATTCAAAATCTATAATTCAATCAATTTATCACTCTTGTTAATTTTAACAGTAACTTCACATGAATAATTTTCAATGGACCTGAACAATACAACTCAGCGGAAACATACCTCGCACAAACGCACAAAATTGGCCCATAGTTCATCATATATCTCATTATATATGGCATCAAAATCTTCCATAATACACACAAAAAACCTCCACTTATAAATTCATCATCATCATCAATATTACTGTGGTAACCTCCTTCACTTATTACTTTTACACGTCCACTGAACTAACGATTATACATCCATAGTTCCTCTTTAAAAATTCTTATATTCATCAATTGTATCGAAAACTGTTATTATATTTAACCTTCGTGGGTTTCATTCATGAAGCGATATGAAGTAAAAATTTGCCAGTCACAAATAAATTTAATAGTAAATACAATTAGACACGCCTCCCTGGTCTATCAAAATGAATTAATCTCATCATAATTATCGCAGTATAAAAATACTATATTCAAGCAAAATTCATTTAACTGCAGAAATAGTCGAATAGAATGCAAATAGACCAGAAAATTCAAACATTATTGTTTCAATCTAGAATTGAGAAAATCACCTATCAAATGTTCATTACTATAGTGTACTGAATAAATCGTATTCAAAGTTCATATTTCATAAAATTGTCTATAATGCAATGTTATTTCAGAATTGACTAAAAATGTCTCTGTTTCAATCATGTTCATAAAAACGACTAGTATTTCCAAGATCGTCGATAAAGTTGTAGATTTTAACGCTCTAAAATCTTTTAATCATTCTTCTTTCTTGAGAATGACAGAAAATTGGTCAAAGTAATTTACTGAAAAGAATTACTTTAATAAAACGACACGCTGTCTGAATTCAAACTTGCCATAGAAAATCGTTAACTTTACAGGCAAATCGTGACTACAAGAAAAATTCAAATTCTCGATAGAATATTTAACTTCAGTATAAACTGATCCAAAATGTTTAAATATACAAATGACATAATAATGTCTCAATAAATCGAAGAAAATGGCATAAAGCTGCAAAGTGTACAGAGTACAGAAACATCTAGCAAAAGAATATGGGGCAATCAAATATATGACAGAAAATATGGGAAAGATAGTTGCTCAGATCTCACTAAAATGGCTCAAATAAATCAAGAAACGTTCACGGCTACCTTATCTGTTGGATTGAAGTTCTAGAAGAAAATTTCAAAGAAGACTGCTGCTGGTTCCATTTCACCACAAGATAGATGTGCATCGACCTCGAACCTGGAACCTGCGCCCTCGGAGAATAGAACAGCTTCCTCCTCCGGAAATCGCACTGCTCCGTATAGACGATAGACATCCTTCTGACAAAACTCTTCTTTGTGTGCTGGGAAAAACCCTTGCCACTCTTGAAAGTTCCCTGAAGTTCTTGTAGAAATCAGCCATGAAGTTCATTGCAAATATTTCCGCAGAAATGTTCATAATTGTGGAGTATGAATTTATTTCCACTGCCATTTGATGTAATTCAGCAATGGATTACGATGCATGAGTGTAGCTGAATGTTCACTACATGCTCGTCTTTGTAGAATGACGATTATCGAAGCTCCATGTTGCTACTTCACACTACTCATGTATGTCCCAATTGCATTAAAGTTTTAGTCTTCCATCTCCACTTCCATTATAATGTTAGTCGAAAGTACTGCCAGATTGTATAGTTCCATTGTAGAATGTAGCGTTGTATCACCAAATGTAATCTTCAGTATCACGGTTGCAATACACGTGTCTGCCGTAGCATAGAATGTGGTAGTAAAAGTGCTTCTCAGGATTCGAGAAAAACACTTTTCTCTGCAGTCTTTAAATGCGAATATCTTCTGAAGTATTATAATGAAACAGTTCAACTTTCGCACACGCCTCAATATTGTAATGCACTATTGAATTAGTATAAATGCAGTAGCTAATTCTTGATAGATAAACTTGTAGAATCGTTTATGTGTGCGCTCCAACTTCGCCTAGTTTTAGTAACAGTAAAATTGCACTGCTGGATACCCAATACTGTTCGATGCGGTGGACTCTGCCACGCTTGCTTATGACGATATCTTGTTCTATCAAAACACGAAGTCAGATTATGAAGTCAGAATAAAACCACGAAGTGAGAAGCTCCTCTCTGCTGTGCAAGGCCTTTTATCAACTTTGAAGGGTCGTATCCATCCCTACCATAGCTTCTTCTTCCATCATTACTCGAAGTTCCAACATTAGCTATTCTTGACGGATTTTCAGATTTCAAAAATATATAATTAATTTCTTCAAAATTCCAAATCAATGCCATAACTGAAAATAGTTTTCCACAATTCTGCATGCCAAAAGTTATTAAATATGGTAGTTTTAGTAATCTCCGTCTCCCTCCAAGCTATCATTCATTGGTTCGAGCCTCTCCTCCAATAACGTAACTTCTTCCTCAGCACGTTTACTTGCTTCCCTGCGACTGCGTCGTAAATCTAAGATCCTTCTCGAAGAAAATCGTGACGTCAGCAAGAATCTAAGCTCAGCCAGCCTACTTGCTCGAGCGTTGCGTCATCCACGCCTACGTCATGAATATACACGTCACAACTATGACGGCCATAACTTTATTCACATATGCCAATACAGCCACCGTGGTCTCAGTATAATTCAATTTACGGGGGCATTCTCCCTTCACCACGTTTTAAAAACAGTTGCAAATTGTTTTTAAACTCTGTTACAAATATCTGAATTCACTTGAACACGAAATTGAATTATTATTGGCTTACTCTTGGATAATATTTCTTCAAGTTTCCAGCGTTGAACTTGCCATATACGACATCATTCTCATCATCATAGAGTTCATAACAGTTGTTTCCATAAGCATTCGTAATTCTGAACGGACCCATAAATACTATTCCAAACTTGGGATAGATTTTCTTACTCACGTCAGCCTTGACAGGTCTGCGTAGTAATACCAGATTTCCAATTTCTAAGGGAGTACCAAAACGTTTTCCAGCTACTCTTTTCAGTCGTTTTTGTGCTGCTCTCTGGAGTTGTTCTTTCGCTCTGTCAATTCTCTGCTGCCTTCCTAGGTCGGGATCTCTAGGAACGTGGTTGAAAAAATTGTCCCACGGCCTTTCTGGGTTTCTTCCTAGATGAAGTCTCATTGGCACCTCTCCTGTGCTCTCCTGCACTGTAAATTTAGACACTCTTCAATAAGGGGTACAAATCTCACCCAACTAGTATGATCATTCGGACAGAAAATTCGACAAAATTTCGAAAATTCAGCCATGTATCTTTCTGAAGAATTCGATTCCGGATAGCGCACGCTTGGAAATATGTGCTTAATACCAAGCCTTTCCATATGTGCAGCAAATTCTAAGGATGTAAACTGAGCTCCATGATCCGATAGTAGATACTCTGGTTTACCAGCTTTTGGAAATACAGCATGTTCCAGTCTGCTTACAACGTTCCTCGTGTTAGCTTTTTTGCATGGGACTCATTGTTACAAATTTCGAGAAGACATCCACGGTAACCAACAGGTACTGATTACCCTGGTATCCCTTCGGACAGGGGCCAAATATGTCCGTCGCCATGAGTTCATTTGGTTTAGAGGGAATCATAGCCTTAGGTTTTCCTTTTAATACAGCGGAAGCATACTTTGCTCTTTGACATTTATCACATGAACGAATGACATTAGCAATGCTGGAACGCATGTTAGTCCAAATAAACCTCTCTTTAAGAGTATCAAGAATTTTATCCAGACCGCGATGTCCAGTTGCGTGATGAGCTACCCACACTAAATTGACTACAAGTTTAGGTGGCACGACTATTCGGAGCTTTGTATGCGCAGGGTCAGCATACTTACATACGACGTCTCCGCTCAAGACAAAGTGTCGTGAATCTCTCTGTGTAGCTGCATAGTCAACATCAGTATTGTCCATGTAACCCTTAAGGAACCTGTACATTTTCCTGATTGGAGCGTGTCTCTTCTGTGACACACCGATTCGGGCTAACCTCCTAACGGTCTCTTGATCTTGCTGCTCCAATTGTACATGGTGTATCTGCACATTTTTGATAGGGTTACGTGATAAAGCATCAGCCAGTAAGTTGTCTTTCTCAGGCTGATGGACAATAGTGGCGTTAAACTGTTGGGTGAACAAAGCCCAACGTGTTAATCTATCACTAGACATGTCAGTTTGCAGAAGTGCTTTGTGATCTGTAATAATGATAACCTTGTGTCCCAGCAGCATTTTCTTCCACGCTTGCAAAGCTGTTACAAAAGCTAACGCTTCTAGTTCTGTCGTAAAGTAGTTTTCCTCGTGTTTCTTTAATTTCCGACTAGTGAACGCAATGTAGTGCTAGTTGCCTGCCTCGTCTTTTTGGTATAAGACTGCACTAATGCCTATTCTTGATGCATCAGACTCAATATAGAACACCTTCTCAAAGTCTGGGTACTCCAGTTTAACGTTGTTTCTGAGCATCTCCTTTGCTTTCTCAAAAGCCTCGTCTGCTGCGGTAATCCATTTCCATCTATTATTCTTCTTGAGTAAGTCATACAGAGGAGCCATAATTTCAGAGTATCTCGGACAGTGGCTGCTGATGAATTGGCATGCGCCTACAAATTCTCTGACTTGTTTCACCATAGTTGGCTTTGGGAACCTTGTGATCGCATCTACTTTCTGCATGTTCGGATGATATCCATCCTTATCAATGGTATGCCCCAAGTAGTTGATCTCCTTCTTCATGAATTGACATTTTCCAAAATTGACCTTAATATTGGCCTTCCTTAAATTTTCAAACAACTTTCTCAAATGCACTAAATGTTCTGCGGCGTTGGGTGAAGATACAATTAAATCGTCAATGAAGCAGATTACATTTTCCTTTACTTCGTCAGTGAGCTTGCTATCAAGTGCTCGAATAAGTGCTGGTCCACTGTTGACCATTCCAAAAGGCATTCTCTGGAAGACCCATGACGTCTGGTCAAATAAGAATCCAGTGTACTGCATACTTTCTTCTTCCAGTTGAACTTGGTAAAACGAAGATGTCATGTCAAGAACACTGAAACATGCTCTCCCTTTGAACTTTCTAAGAAGATCTCTAATCTTAGGTGGTCGGTCATTTTCTGGAAGAATCTTTAAGTTGATGGTCCGAGCATCGAGACAGAGACGTATCTGACCATTACTTTTCTTGACTACAGTGATGGGGTTTATGTAAGACGACGCCTGTTTTTTATAATCCCGTCTACCTCCATTTTTCTGATCAACCCTCGTACTTCTTGGTAGTATTTCTCAGGTATGGGGTATATTTTCTTTTGGTAAGGGGTTTCATCGGTCAGCCTTATCTTATACTTATAGTCTTTAATCAATCCAGGCTTTTCATCAAATATATCTTGGAATTCCTTTATCAAATCCTCAAATTCCCCATGAATTTCTTCAAATCCTTCAGTTTTTCTACTGGGTATTTCTGTTAGATTCTCCACTTCATTGATAATGGTATTTAAAGTCTCTTCCCTAAGGTCTATCTCCAGACTGTTTTTCACTTCCTGTTCTTCGATCCCTTCTGTGATCATGTACCCATCATTAAAGCTAATAATCCTATTCTTCATATCAATAATGGCTCCAACTTTCGATATAAAATCGATTCCTAGCACAATGTCGTAATGGATCTTGTTCACCACAATAAAGATCTGTTCATAATTCCTTCCATTAATTTCAAAGTTCAACAACACTTGGATCTTGCATTTCACTGCCCTGTCTTGGAAAATTCCTCTCACTTTGACGGTAGAAGCAGGTAAAACTGTCATGTTTTCTCCCTTTAATAGACTTTGATAGCATTCATCAGAAATGATAGAAATAATTGCGCCGGTATCCATAAGAGCTTTGTACTGTTGGCCATCTATCAGTACAGAAATAATAGGTAAGGCACATGGTCTTTCCTCTTTGACGATTCCTCTCTCTTCTAATAAATTCTCATCAGTTACTTCGTAAATTTAATTGATAGTAATTATGTGTGGTGTGGCAATGTATTGATTGTTTCTCACTTTCGTTGAGAAATCGGCGTTTTTTTGTTACCATTTTCAAAGTTCCCCTGCTGGCTTGTAGAAGGACCAGGATCGATCACTAAATCCTGTCTTTTCTTCTGGTTTTCAGCTTCCTTCTCTCGTAATTCCTTCAAATACTGCTGACTTTCTTTCTCTCTCTCTTGATACTTGTCCGGTGTCATAACCTGACCTTGAGAATTTTGATTCCGATTCTGGTACTGGTTATTTCTGTTGTAGTTCCTATTGTACCCATTGTTATTATAATATCTACCTCTTCCGTTATTATAGTTCCCTCTATTGTTATTCCAGCCTCGTCTTTGCTGATATGGACGGTAACCTTGTGATCTGTTGTTGCGAAAATAATTGTTCCTGTGAGGACCTACATTTTCAGTTTTCTCTTCAGCAGGCGTATCAGTTTGCTGAACTTGATCCATGTAGACTGTATTAATGTCTTTGAATTCGTGCCTCTGACCTTTTTGAACCAAATTTGGCACCGGACTCGTGTAATCAAGCCTTCTCAATAGTTCGTCCATACTGGTCAAATCCCTTATATTTGAAGATATAATAAGCCTTCTTACCTCAACAGGTAGCATACGTGAAATGGCATCTATTAACTGCTCTGTAGACAATGGGGGTTGTAAAAATCTTAAGCGCGATAACTGGCTCGTGAAGAAATCAGCGTACCGTGTTGGAAGAGTACCCGAATACTTCCTCGAGTATACCTCAGCTCTTAATGAATTTTGTGCTTCTATTGACCAGAATCGTTTTATCAGTGCCTCTGCAAATTCATCGAAATTACTAAAAGTGTACCGAAATGCACTGAACCACTCAAGAGGTCCTCCAGCTAGAAATCTTTCTACGATTCTCATTTCTCTTTCTCTAGGTATATGGGTTTCAATAAAATAGTCTTTCAGGTTTCTGATATACTCTATCGGTGTTAGACTATCTGTATTACTAAATTTCTGAGGATTGTCCTCAAAGTTTCGGATGACTGTCACATTTCTTGGATATGAATCCATGTAATTCTTCCCACTATCACGATATTTCCATTCAGGTTCAATATTCCTATCCTCTTCTTCTTCCCGGAATCTGAATATACGTTCCTCAGGACTAATATCTCTCTCTCTTCAGTAGCGAGGTTACATCTTCTCACGTAATTCCTATTATCTTCAAAAGTCAACCCTTCTGGATCCTTATCTGTGATTTCCGTGATGACTTTCCTAATCAACTCTTCTTTATACGTTTCCAACATGCTAGCTTCTCCTAGGTTTAAATTCTGAAGTTTGCTCGTAGTTTCATTGACATCAGAGGCAACCTTATGAATTTGTTCCTCTAACGCGGTTTTTAATGCTTGCACGTCCTGGCTCATTTGAGTTCTATCCTCTACCTGCTTTTCGGATAGCGAATCCATCCTTATACTCAAATCCTTTCTAATTTGAACTACCTCATTATTTATATCTACTTGTGTACTGGCTAGTTTTCGTTCAATTCGCTCCTGAATCTGATTGACATGTTCCCCACTTGACTTGTTCCATTCATCTTTCCAAACCGTTACATTTGCAGTTAACATTTCAGCAATATCTACTTCAATGTCTTCCTTAAGTAAACGATTATGATCTAAGACTTGGGTCCTCATGACCTCTGCATCGTGTTTTAATCCAGCTAGTGAAGCTGTTGTCCTAACAGACTCGTCAACCAATCTTGTTGTTAAAGCACTAATGTTACGAGGACAAAGCGTTTTTGAAGTTTCAATTTCTTCTCTAACTTTATTAACATCAGTTTGAACTTTGCCAATGTCTACAAAAACTGTATTAACTTCTATTTGCACCTTATTGATATGGCTTTGCATATCATTAACATCAGACTGAATATTATTTATGTCTACTTGAACGTTTGACACATCGGTTCGAACATTTCTAATCTCTCTTTGAACTTCTTCTACCTTGTCTTGTACAGTAGCAACATCATTCCTAACAACGATTACTTCTGCTCTAGCACATGAAATATCACCCCGGACATTAGCAACATCAAGATTTAACAAATTAAGGTCTTTCTGGACTGAATCAACTTTTCCCTGTACATTGGAAACATCAATTTTTACATCTGAAACATCTTTATGGACATTGGATAAATCTACTTTAACATCTGAGACATCCTTGTGAATGTCAGTCACGGCATTCTGAACCTCCTGTGTACTCGTCTGTAAACGCGACATGTTATTTTCCAAATTTGCAGAACTGGTCTGGAGATTCTTCAAATTCTCCTTCATCATCTCCTGCATTCGACTAGCATTCCTAGCTTCCATCTCCCTCACACTTTCATTCATGCTAGCTTTCAAACTGTTGGACATCTCCTCCAACATCTTTCTCATACTCTCATCTGCCATCTCAATAATATTTCAATAATAGACTGCGTTAGGGACATACATCAAATAGAGCAAGATAACAACATCTGAGCAACGCCCTTCACCATATATAAAGTTTGAGCAATTTTCTGTCTTCAATCTAACTTATAATTAGCTTATCACTAACTTCATAAACACCCTATGTTGAAATAAACTCAAGCACATGTTCAAATTTCTTTGGTTCATTTTAAATATCCTAACACAAATAATTTACATTTACAATCCAAATAGTTTAATTTAATCTTTAATATGACTAAACATGTCATAAGCCGGTCAAATAAAATAAGACTCCAGATCATAGGCGATTTTTCTAAGTTTCCAGCCTATTTAACCTCTCTCAGGTTGTATAAGATCTGATCTTTTCTGAGTGTAATTTTCCTAATACAACACAACATTTAATCCCTATATAATCACACTCTCAAATTCTACAATTGGCCAAGACATCTAACAAAGAATCAACCTCTTTATTTGAGTCTTCACAATCCCATTGACATCGATAACTTGGTAATCCAATGTTATTCGAGCCACACGTTGATTGCACCAATCCTACTGTCCCCGATAATCCGGATAGTAGGCTGTCAGAAATCCGCCCCCTCAATCGGATTGCCAATAATCGATTGCACCGGCACAGCTACATCAATGAAAATGGCACTGACAGATACTACCGAGATCAGAGCACAGTAGTTAACATGAAATTATTGTGGAACACACCAAAATATACGGGGGTTCATACTTACCTTTTACTTACCTATTCAATTTAATCTCGGGTCTGGGTTTTCAACTGGATCACTTAATAGTATGCCCTCACAATAACCTCCACCACGATATTTAAAATGAACCAAGTCGGAGACCAGAAAATTTAAACTGCACAATAATTCATTTCACATAAAGAAAAAAAAATATTTTAACAAAATTTAACAACAAAATAGTTATGGCTGTCTGAAGCCATTGTCAATGCAACCATGTCCTCCTGTAGGACTGTAGACTTCACATACAAAAATTCAGCTTTCTCTAGCTCAAAAGAACGTAATAATAACAACAATGCACATTGGAATGGATAAGGGAGCTGGGGCGAGACATATAGCATTTGTTTCCTTCTTCATGAACTTCATAATTTAGTTCATTGACACACATTTATTAATAACCGCAAGGCCGCTAAGTAGTTGACCTTGCCCTCCACCATTCAGTTATCTGGCCACCTGCAATACACCCTATGCAGTGTTGCATGCTTGCTTCGTCAAATGGACGCAGCTGCCTAACCAGTGTCACCATATGCTGGCCAACGCAGAGTCTAGCTCTCATTCAAAACCATTTAAATGCTCACATCTCAACTCAAATATTATCACGCAAAATTTATACAAGTTCCGTTCACATTGCAATGGATTACTCTGTTAATCTCAAATCTTATTTAAATGTTTATTCCAATTATCGAACTAGCGTTGTTTAAATGTTAATAGCAAAACGCATAATGTTATATCATAGTGTTCAATAATTATTTATAACATTTAGATTGTTCATAACTTAGTCAAACGACAATTGAAATTTTTTTACACGCTTCTATTAATCCCGTTTGTTTCAAATTATTATTATAGATATTTACATAGTTATTTACATTATTTATATTTTATTTATATTTGAAATACATTAACCACACGTTTATCCGGTTGATATTTTCTTAAATCGTGGTAATATAATCGACCGATGAAGGTTACTTATATTTAAATTTTAGCTTCAGGTTTAACAAGATTTAATAATTATTATTTGTGACGGTAACCTCCATTCAAAATCTATAATTCAATCAATTTATCACTCTTGTTAATTTTAACAGTAACTTCACATGAATAATTTTCAATGGACCTGAACAATACAACTCAGCGGAAACATACCTCGCACAAACGCACAAAATTGGCCCATAATTCATCATATATCTCATTATATATGGCATCAAAATCTTCCACAATACACACAAAAACCTCCACTTATAAATCCATCATCATCATCAATATTACTGTGGTAACCTCCTTCACTTATTAAAGGGCATTATTCATCAGCGACTTTTACACGTCCACTGAACTAACGATTATACATCCATAGTTCCTCTTCAAAATTCTTATATTCATCAATTGTATCGAAAACTGTCATTATATTTAACCTTCGTGGGTTTCATTCATGAAGCGATATGAAGTAAACATTTGCCAGTCACAAATAAATTTAATAGCAAATACAATTAGACACGCCTCCCTGGTCTATCAAAATGAATTAATCTCATCATAATTATCGCAGTATAAAAATACTATATTCAAGCAAAATTCATTTAACTGCAGAAATAGTCGAATAGAATGCAAATAGACCAGAAAATGCAAACATTATTGTTCCAATCTAGAATTGAGAAAATCTCCTATCAAATGTTCATTACTATAGTGTACTGAATAAATCGTATTCAAAGTTCATATTTCATAAAATTGTCTATAATGCAATGGTATTTCAGAATTGACTAAAAATGTCTGTGTTGCAATCATGTTCATAAAAACGACTAGTATTTCCAAGATCGTCGATAAAGTTGTAGATTTTAACGCTCTAAAATCTTTTAATCATTCTTCTTTCTTGAGGATGACAGAAAATTGGTCAAAGTAATTTACTGAAAAGAATTACTTTAATAAAACGACACGCTGTCTGAATTCAAACTTGCCATAGAAAATCGTTAACTTTACAGGCAAATCGTGACTACAAGAAAAATTCAAATTCTCGATAGAATATTTAACTTCAGTATAAACTGATCCAAAATGTTTAAATATACAAATGACATAATAATGTCTCAATAAATCGAAGAAAATGGCATAAAGCTGCAAAGTGTACAGAGTACAGAAACATCTAGCAAAAGAATATGGGGCAATCAAATATATGACAGAAAATATGGGAAAGATAGTTGCTCAGATCTCACTAAAATGGCTCAAATAAATCAAGAAACGTTCACGGCTACCTTATCTGTTGGATTGAAGTTCTAGAAGAAAATTTCAAAGAAGACTGCTGCTGGTTCCATTTCACCACAGGATAGATGTGCACCGACCTCGAACCTGGAACCTGCGCCCTCGGAGAATAGAACAGCTTCCTCCTCCGGAAATCGCACTGCTCCGTGTAGACGATAGACATCCTTCTGGCAAAACTCTTCTTTGTGTGCTGGGAAAACCCCTTGCCACTCTTGAAAGTTCCCTGAAGTTCTTGTAGAAATTAGCCATGAAGTTCATTGCAAATATTTCCGCAGAAATGTTCATAATTGTGGAGTATGAATTTATTTCCACTGCCATTTGATGTAATTCAGCGATGGATTACGATGCATGAGTGTAGCTGAATGTTCACTACATGCTCGTCTTTTTAGAATGACGATTATCGAAGCTCCATGTTGCTACTTCACACTACTGATGTATGTCCCAATTGCATTAAAGTTTTAGTCTTCCATCTCCACTTCCATTATAATGTTAGTCGAAAGTACTGCCAGATTGTATAGTTCCATTGTAGAATGTAGCGTTGTATCACCAAATGTAATCTTCAGTATCACGGTTGCAATACACGTGTCTGCCGTAGCATAGAATGTGGTAGTAAAAGTGCTTCTCAGGATTCGAGAAAAACACTTTTCTCTGCAGTCTTTAAATGCGAATATCTTCTGAAGTATTATAATGAAAAAGTTCAACTTTCGCACACGCCTCAATATTGTAATGCACTATTGAATTAGTATAAATGCAGTAGCTAATTCTTGATAGATAAACTTGTAGAATCGTTTATGTGTGCGCTCCAACTTCGCCTAGTTTTAGTAACAGTAAAATTGCACTGCTGGATACCCAATACTGTTCGATGCGGTGGACTCTGCCACGCTTGCTTATGACGATATCTTGTTCAATCAGAACACGAAGTCAGACTATGAAGTCAGAATAAAACCACGAAGTGAGAAGCTCCTCTCTGCTGTGCAAGGCCTTTTATCAACTTTGAAGGGGCGTATCCATCCCTACCATAGCTTCTTCTTCCATCATTACTCGAAGTTCCAACATTAGCTATTCTTGACGGATTTTCAGATTTCAAAAATATATAATTAATTTCTTCAAAATTCCAAATCAATGCCATAACTGAAAATAGATTTCCACAATTCTGCATGCAAAAAGTTATTAAATATGGTAGTTTCAGTAATCTCCGTCTCCCTCCAAGCTATCATTCATTGGTTCGAGCCTCTCCTCCAATAACGTTACTTCTTCCTCAGCACGTTTACGTGCTTCCCTGCGACTGCGTCGTAAATCTAAGATCCTTCTCGAACAAGATCGTGACGTCAGCAAGAATCTAAGCTCAGCCAGCCTACTTGCTCGAGCGTTGCGTCATCCACGCCTACGTCATGAATATACACGTCACAACTGTGACGGCCATAACTTTATTCACATATGCCAATACAGCCACCGTGGTCTCAGTATAATTAAATTTATGGGGGCAGTATGACAGTCAAAATCCATTTTCTAAATTTTTCTTGGAAGTTTAAATTTTTTGTAGCCAGAAATCTTTCTTGGTCTGTGATCATTGGAGCTAATTTCATGTCCCATGTTGGTATGCTTCTTGATTTTGGTGCTCGCAACTTATGGTTTAAGTTTAATCCTCAAATTAAATTATCGTTTAACCCGGTTTTATCTTATCCTGCTGTCAATTCAGTTAGTGAATCTGTGGCAATTGAGGATCTCGATCTGGAAAATTTAACGAGTCCTCAAAGGGATGCCATAAAGAGGTTATGTCAGGAGTATAGTGATGTATTTACTGACAAGTTGGGTGTAACCCATTTGATGGAATACAAGATTGAGCTAACTGATTCTGTGCCGGTGCGTTCCAGCCCTACCGCTTTGCCCCGTCCAAGATGGCCGAACTTCGGAAGATTATTGACAAGATGTTGGAAGAAGGTGTAATCCAACCTTCTATCTCTGCCTACTCATCCCCTGTTTTCCTTGAGCCAAAACCTAACGGTGGTTTTCGGCCGGTGGTCGACTATAGGGCTCTTAATCAAAAAGTTGTTTTACAATCCATCCCTTTGCCGGATCTTCACACATGCTTTAGTTGGTTTCGCAACGCGAAGGTGTTCACGATCCTCGATTTGAATTCTTCTTACATCCAAATTCCCCTCTCTCCGGAATCCAGGTAAGTTACTGCTTCTTCCACTGACTGGAACTTGTTTGAGTATTCCCGTGTCCCATTTGGCCTATCCACCGGAGCCGCTGTGTTGAGCAGACTCCTGGACAAGGTGTTTTCTGAAATTAAATTCAAATTTGTGTACCACTATCTTGATGATGTGGTGATCTATTCAGAGTCCTTCGAGGAACACGTTGATCATATGAAGGTTGTACTTGATCGGTTGCGTGACACAGGCCTTACCGTCAAATTGTCCATGGATTCCTTTGCCAAACCCAAAATTTTCATCTTGGGACATATTGATTCCGAATCTGGTATCTACGTGGACCAGTCTCGTACTCAGGCCATCAGAGATTTTAAACAGCCCTAGAACGCCAAGGGTGTTGCTCGTTATATTGGATTGGTGAACTTCTTTCGTAAGTTCATCAGTAACATTGCCGACCGTGCTGCTCCTCTAAATCACTTAGGTAAAAACGCTGTGAAGTTTTAGTGGGGTCCCTCTCAGCAAGCAGCCTTCGAAGATCTAAAGCTTGCGCCCTCTAACGCCCCTGTATTAGCCATTCCGGATTTTGGGAAGCAGTTCATCGTGCAAATTGATGCGTCTGGTCGTGGTGTTGGTTGTGTCCTAATGCAAGAGTCTGATCTGGCTAGGCAACCCATTGCATACGCTTCTCGTACCTTAACGGACGCAGAGAGGAAGTATTTCATCTACGAACTCGAAGGTTTAGCAGTGTTGTTCGCCCTGGAGAAATTCCAAATGTATCTTGAGCACACTAAGTTTCTTCTCGAGACCGATAACCAGGCCTTGAGCTGGGTGTTAGGGAAACCCCGTATAACTGGTTGGATTGCCAGATGGCGACTAGGATCCTGTCATTCCAGTTCACGGTCCACCATATTCGTGGGTCTGAAAATGTGGTAACTGATTCATTAAGCCGCATGTATGAGGAAACATCCGAAGAGGAAATTCAAAAATGTGAACCCGTAAAACTTGTATCACCTGTAAATCATGTCAATGTTGTTCTCAGCAATTCCCTATGCTTTTTGAAGATGTGAGGAGATTCCAGAAAGAAGATCTCTCCTTATATAGCCTAATTGACCGAATCAATTCTGGGGAAGATATCAAGCCCTACTCTCTAATGGATGGTGTATTATGCTGTTCATCTCGTCATGACCGTCTACCTAAAATTGTGCTCCCGTCGGTCCTCATTCCGGAAATCTTTCGTTACTATCACGAATCCCCTGTCGGTGGCCACCTAGGAGTATTCAATACCCGAGCTAAGATCAGACAGTTTTTCATTTGGCGAAGTATGGATGGCGACATCAGGAAACTAATTAGAAATTGTGCTTAATGTAATATTAGCAAACCTCCGGTTTCTACAAAGGAAGGCCTGTTGTCATCCGAACCGTCATCTAGGCCCATGGAGAGGCTTTTTATCGACCATGTTGGCCCGTTCCCTCGTTCTGGTCGGGAAAACGAATTTGCGCTTGTTTGCACTGACGGTTTCACCCGGTTTAGTTGGATATTCCCCACCAGGCAGACTACGACCAGTTCCGTCATAAAGTGTCTTAATTCCATCTTTTCATCTTTTGGGTCATGTCAGTTCCTTGTATCAGATAATGCCAAGTGCTTTGTTGCACATCAGTTCCGTCAATTCTTCTTCGATTATGATATTTCGCATGTAACCACCACTCCCAATTTTCCTAACCCGTCTCTCACTGAGCGAGTCAATCGTAATCTCCGTTTTGCTCTGATCGCTTTCCACCACGAAGACCATTCCAAGTGGGATTCTATTTTGCATTGGCTCAATTTCGCTTTCTACACCGCTGTGCATGAGAGCACGCAAGCCACCCCTTTTTCGTTAATGTTTTCGTTTATGGGAAATTCCCCGTTGTCTAATCTGTGGAACTTTCACGATCTCCTTCCAGACAGTTTCACGCCCGAGGATATGAGGGCGAAATTCGACAAGGCTATAGAGTGTATTAAGATCTCACATGACCAACTTGCCAAGCAATACAATGCCTTTCGCAAGCCGGCTGATTTGGAAATTGGGGATGTTGTGTACGTCCGCAATTTCGAGCCCAAGGGCGTTAGTAATCTGGTATCTAGTAAGTTGACCCCTCGCTTCAAAGGTCTCTGTTATGTAGAGGCATTCTTGACTCCTGTTACTCTTCTTATTCGAAACCCTAAGGCCAATAAAATATCCAGAGTATATCTGTCGCACATAAAACGAGGTGGAGAGAGTTGTAATGAGGAAATGGTACCATAAATTTGTTAACTGATACGTTGTATAATGTAGAGTATCCCAAACCTTCATTGAAGCCTACAGGCATCTGTTCCTTCTGGAATTTTGAATTGTATTTGCAAACTCTACTGGGATACAGCTTGTAACTCTTAGGTAATTCTCAATTAATGGTAAAATTTCAACATCGTGTAATAGCCTACCCTTTGTAAAATTGTAACACATTTTGATGTTCACGTAGAAGATGCTTGCATGTAAGTAAGACTCGGTGGGAGACCTAACTCATGGTGATCTTGTATACCTGTTTCCTTGGGAATTTGAGTGGTCATTCCTCTACCATAGCTCCTTCTGAATGTATGGTCGTTCAACTCGTGTACTCAAGAAAAGTCTAACTAGTCTGTAAGAACTTAACCTTGGTAATGAACTTTACTACTGTAAATCTTGTTTGTTTAATGAACTATTGTAACCACGGATCTAGGGCATGGTCAGGATTTCCTTCATATAAATTCATACTTGTTTCTCATATGTAAAATGTATTAAGAATTAGTAATGCCTGTAAACTTTTATTTTTGAAATAAGATTAACGACTGTATTGTAAATGGCTACCCACTCGTCGCATGGTATCTTGCACATGGCATCCACCTGCTTCTTCGAAAGCTAACAACATTGGACTTATTGGAAATTTACCTAACGCGTCTCGGAATCTGTAAGCAATGCAAGTGCTGGTGTAATGCGTTTCTGAAGAATTTTGGACAGAGTGAAGCTGTTAACTAAGTGGTTTGCGAGGTGATCAATTATCTCCTCACTGATAATCTGACCCTGCACTCTCCCTAAACAAAACGTTTCGGTTTAATCCATCAATTGGAGTTAACTGGTGAACATTATCTTCTGGAAACTTTGGACATACCATTATTTTATGAATCTACTATTTATGGTGTACTACCTGTGCCTAGGCATATTCGTGAACTGTGTTCACGCTTTAGGGAGGGACAATGAGCCGTGCATGCTGTCTCAAACATTTTCCTGCATCGTTAGATATGTAATTCCTACCCTTCCCCTACCATTTAAAGTGCCCGCTAAGACGTCTTGCTTTCGGTAATGAGCTCGAGATGGCAGCACCTTCTGAGGTACTGTTCGGATGATGAGGTTTAATCTCTACCTACCAGAGTGCAGCTTCGTCTCTGTATGAAAAGTGAAATGTTCAATTAAATCTTCGTCATTAAAACAAAGGACTATATATATAATATTCCGCCAAATTGATTATATAATATGCACATTGTTACATGATGTGTCAATCTGTGATTGGACAATTGCGATTAATATTAATGCACTGCGGCCTATAACTGTGGTCTCCACCATGTTGGATCTTAAAACGGGCTGTCGTCTGGACTGTTTGAACTAAGAGGTGGTGCAAAAACTGTGTCTCCGTGAGGCTGGGGGCTTAGCCCCCAGTCTCCACGAAATATGTATGTATTCACTAAAAAGGAAATTCCTGTGCTGTTAAGGCTATAATTTCGTCGTTTCGCCTTGAAGATGAAGTGTGGTCTATTTACTTTTACTGGCTACAAGGAGAAACTTCGTGGGTGATCGAAGCGGTGTGTGTGCTCACGTAGCCATTTTAAGGCAGTTTATGTCTTTTAAAATTATTTAAAATGTGTTAGTTTTTATGTTACTTTGTGTCTCCACAAAGGAAGGATTTTAAGGTACGTTTTATTATATAATATATATATTTATTGTTATGCAAGCTCCGATATTGGCCTTATATGATGTTTGAATACTGTATTTTATTTTGCATTATAGGCCTAATATTTCTGTTTTGTTAATATTTCCTGATATGTAAATTTTTTTGTTTTCTTTCGCACCTTCCGGAGACACGTTTCAAGTTTATCTTACATTGTAATTTATTATTTATTTATTTTATTTTCTTGAGGGGTAAATTTTCGAATCGTAATTTGGGGTTGACATATTTTTTTGCTTTGGTCTTTGGTTTTTGATCCGTCGCATCCTATTTCTATTTTTATTGTTCGTATTTTGTTAAAAGATAATATTTATCTCCTTTTTGTCATTATTTCTCTCTGGCCGAATGTCAGTTCTTAAAACCTTTGTTTGGCGTAATTGTGCAGGATATTCAGTCATCTGTGTCGCGGCCATTGTAGTTTTGTTTTTTTATGATGCATTGTGGTCTTTGGTAAAAGGGTCTTTCGGCGTCTGGCGCGGCGTTCAATCGTGATGTCGTAGTTCTTGAATATTTTTGTTCTTGTTTTTAATCATGCTGATTTATGGTTTAGTTCTAACTTCTGTTTTAAGTTTCCCTGCGTGTGCCGCAGTAATTTTAATTTGTTTTTGTTATTTTGGTCTCTTAATTTTTGTTTAGCTCCTTGACTTTGGCATGGTACTGTTGACTGAATGTCGAGCCTAATTTTCAGTGTTTGTGGTTTATTAAATCGCTTCATTTTGTAAGTGATAATCTAATCCTTGTGGGCTCAGATTTTCCTTGGATTTTGTTAATTTAAATTTTTTCTTTCGCTCCTCAAGCTACATGTAATTTTTTTCTTTTACGTCACCTGTGGGTGATTGTTTGTTTGGCTCGAGCCATAAGTTCTTCAGAGCCCTTGTAAGAATTTAGTTTTGTTTAGGCGCATAATGTTATGTCTGTTAATGTTGGCCGAATCCCCTGTCTTTTCATGTTAACATGTGTGCTTGCTTCACTTTTGGATTAAATGTTTTTCTTAAATTATGTTAAGCTGATTGTCGTGGCATTATTTCGCCGGTGGCATTTCTATGGGTTATTGGGAGGGTATCTGTACTCTTTGGAGTTCCATGAACAAGACCATGTGTAGGTGTGCTGCGTGATATATCCGTCTATTTGGAACATCTGTACCTCAGTCGTGATTTTTAACTCATATGTGTGACTTGTTTTTATGTGCTGGGCTTGTGTTCGTATTGTCTAAGGTAACTGATAGCTTTATTTGTTGTTATCAGGGTTATATTTACAAACATTTTCGTGCCCTAAGTGACGGCCATCTTGGTTTTGAAACGATCAGTCCACAGATAACACCAATTAGAAGGGAGGTTTATCATATCTGTCATAAGTTCTGTGCCCTAACTGTCATCCATTTTGTCTGCTCTAACACAATTGCCATAGCAATCACGAAACAGTTGGGACCTCTATAACTACACAGATTATACATTGTTCACTTACATCTTCTGCCCTATCTATGTCAGCTATTTGTAAACAGGGCAAATGCTTCTTTGGCATTATTATTACCATGTTAGGAGTGGCCTAACTATCACCTGGCACTAGGTATAAAATGCACCTGACGTCAGGCTGGGGCGACAGGCCGGTTGGTTTATTCTTTGTCGCAACTAATGAATCATGACAACCTCATCTGTATTGGTAAATGCTAGGACGTCCCCCGGAAGCGACGTGCGTCGGCCTGGTCTGACTGCAGTGCATGGACGAGGGCTACTGGATCAAGAGCGGAATCAGAGTTCACCGCTACGTATTGCTACGTTGAACATCGGAACTCTTACAGGACGAAGTCGAGAACTAGCAGATATGTTCAAAAGACGGAAAGTGGACATTGCCTGCATTCAAGAAACTCGTTGGAGAGGACAGAAATCTCGTGAAATAGGAGATGGATACAAGCTCATCTACCATGGGACAAGCAACCGATATGGGGTTGCTGTTGTTGTTTGTGCCAACTTAAGGGATCAGGTAGCCGAGGTCAATCGACAGTCAGACCGCCTCATGATTGTCATCATAGATATGCCATCTTGTCGCTTACACATCATTAGTGCATATGCCCCACAAACTTGCTGTGATGAGAGTGAGAAAGAAAGGTTTTGGCAAGAACTCCAGGATCTTGTCTTGTTGTGCCCAGAGGAGGAGTTCTTACTCGTATGTGGTGACTTAAATGGACATGTTGGTCAAAATAAGAATGGTTATAGTTTTCATGGTGGAAATGGCTATGGTAGACGAAATGATGACGGATGCCGAGTCCTTGACTTTGCAGAAGCAAACAGCCTTCTCATAAGCAACACTTTCTTTAAGAAGCGCACCAGTCATCTCGTAACATACGCCAGTGGTGACAACAGAAGCCAGATCGACTTTGTACTGTTACGGCGATGTAACTCCCGAACAGTCTTAGATGTGAAGGTTATACCTTCCGATTGTGTTACCACCCAACACAAACTACTCATTGCAGACCTGAGGTTCAGTAAGCGCAGGATAGGTGGATGTACAAGAGTCTCAACAAAAGTAAAGTGGTGGAAACTACGCGACCAGAAATCAGCATTGGTTAACAGTATAACATTTCCTCTTGTCATTCCAAATTCCATCGACACCACATGGACTGATCTCTGTGAGTCATTGACTACTGCTGCAGAAGAAACATTGGACACCACAAAGCCAGGGCGTCGCCTTATTGACAAGCAGACATGGCTATGGACAGATCAGGTACAAGATAAGGTCCGTGATAAGAAGAAAGCATATAAAAGCTGGCTTTCTCTAAAGACAGACGTGAGCAGAGAAAGGTACGTCACTGCTAAACGAGAGGCAAAGAAAGCCGTGGCTGAAGCAAGAGCCAACCACTACAACAACCTCTATCTTAACTTGGACACCAAAGATGGTGAAAAGGATATTTACCGTCTGGCCAAAGCCCGAGCAAGAACAGCAAGGGATATTGAACACCATGTGTGCATAAAGAGCAAGGAAGGCCAAAGACTACACAACAAACATGCTATTCGCAAGCGATGGAAAGAGCATTTCGAGGAGATCTCAAACATAGAGTTTTCGCATCCAACAATCCCAGAAGGTGTCCCAACTAGTGGGCCTATCCCCCAAATCACTCCACAGGAAGTTACCCCTGCCCTAAAAAGCATGAGAAACCATAAATCTCCAGGGCCAGACAACCTCCCTGCTGACTTCTGGAAACTTCAAGAACTGCAATCTACTGCGATAGATTGGCGTGTTACCTTTTTCAATGCCATATTGGACTCTGGCCACATCCCTATTAACTGGGCTACAAGCATTACAGTACCGATTTTCAAGAACAAAGGAGACCCAGCGGAATGTTCAAACTATCGCCCAGTACGTCTTCTCTCACATACAATGAAGATCTTTGAGAGGATTCATGATCGAAGCCTACGTGCCATCACCGAAATCAGCTCCAACCAGTGCGGGTTTGTCAAGGGGGCTGGAACCGCTGACGCCATCTTTGCAGCACGGTTACTGATGGAGAAGCACCGTGAGAAAAGAAAGCCTCTGCATATTGCCTTTCTTGACCTTGAAAAGGCCTTCGATCGTGTTCCTCATGAGTTGATATGGTATGCACTCCGCAACCATGGTGTGCCAGAGTCATTTGTAAATGTGGTCAAGATGTTATACACGAACACCAGCAGTAGAGTACGTTGTGCTGTTGGCACCTCGGAAAACTTTCCTGAAAATGTCGGCGTCCACCAAGGCTCAGCACTATCACCGTCACTTTTTGTTCTTGTGATGGACACAATCACTCGTGACCTGCAACGGAATGTTCCTTGGACCCTTCTGTATGCAGATGATATAATGATTGCAGATGACACCCGAGAAAAACTCCAATATCAAGTTGAAGATTGGAATAACCGCCTCTCCCAGTACGGCCTATGTCTGAATGTGAAAAAGACGGAGTATCTGGAGTTAAACCCAAGCGATGGTACCATTCAAGTCGCTGGACAAAATCTAGTCAAGACAGAATGCTCCAGGTACCTTGGATCTCGTCTTCAGAGTGATGGCAACTTCAATGATGAAGTAAGAGTCAGGGTAAACGCAACCCGGTTGCGGTGGAAGGAGGTCACGGGTGTGCTTTGCGACAAGAAAATGCCACTTCGTCTCAAATCGAAAATATATCGGACAGTGGTACGGCCAGTTGCGCTCTATGGAGTTGAATATCGACCATCCGAAAAAAATTCAGAACGTCGCCGGCACGCCATGGAAATGAGAATGCTCCGTTGGACAATGGGCATCTCCCTTATTGACCATGTCAGAAACGACACAATTCGGGAGCAAATGGGTGTCGCCCCAATTGTGGACAAAATGAGAGAGAAACGGCTCCGATGGTATGGCCATGCCCTGCGTGCAGCGCCTGATACTATTAATAACTGTTAATACTGTTAAGACACAATAAATGGTGATATAAAAATTACCGGCCTAAATCCAGCTGACGCACAAAACCGGACAAAATGGAGGTCAATGACCAAAAAAGTGGACCCTGCACCAGCGGGACAACGCTAGAAAGAAGAAGAAGAAGATTGGGAGGGTATCTGTGGACTGGCCTTTGGGATCCATCCTTCCCCCTCCTTCCTTCATCTGTAGGTGTTAGTCTGCTGGGGTACGTCATCTGACGGTGTGTTGCAATGTTGCGAGCGGACCTCTGAGAAAAAGGTAAGTAGGCCCATCCCATCCCCGGTGGTCGTCGGTGGCAGTGGTAGCACATCGAGATCGTTTATCGCTTCTGCAGCTATCCCCTCCCCTTACCCGCAGGCTTGTTTATGGATCTTTCTGAAGCTTGTAGGGCGGTCACTGGTGGAATGTGTCATGTCAGTGTGCTTAATGTTATTTTATGTTAATCCTTGTCGTTTTGTTTGGTTTCATGTATGCCTCTAAAAATCCATGTGGTGATATATGGAAGTGAACTGTTCCAAGCGAAGTTTCTGTGGTGAATTTTGTCCTATTAATTATGCAGCATTCCTAAAGAAGGAGAAGTTGGTAAGTGTTGGCAATGTTTCTAGACATGGGAAAAGTGGGTTTTTGATATGCTGATAGCCTACATGCTGCGAGTGAAACCATCGGGGATCCCTGTCTGAAGCTGTTCGCCCTGTGATTTGTAACGTCTATATTGTAGCAATTTGTTGTATTTTAGCTTCCCGTTCTGGAGCCAAGCAAGGAATGAGGTCTGCAGTCTTGAACAGCATTGTGCATGATTGAGTGTAGTATTATGGCAGTGTTCGAGTGTCACCTAATCTATGGTGTTGTTAATTGGTAGTTTATTGTATTGTTGTGTAATTGTAGACTGTCCTAGTAATTCCAAAAATTTGTTTCTTTCTGTATTGCCTGCCTGTATTCTGTGTTTCTCAAAATGGCCGATAATAATAGTGCTTTTATTTGATTGACTTAAGAGATAACCTTGTGAATTTGGAGCGTTCTTCCGGGGATGAACGTGAGTCAGATCTGTTTACTAGTTCTGAGGTTTAGGGATCGAGTACTGATAGTGGTTTGCCTGCCCCACTGTAGCCTGGTTCTGGCTCGTCCAGACCAGTTACCCCTGGATACGGTTATTCTTCTCATGTTAAGTCACCTAATGACTTCCTGGGTCCGGCCGACCCATTGCTTCCCAGTTTTTTCTCTGGCAATGTAAATGTTTTGTCTCCTGTAGAGGGTGTGCGAGGAAGCTACCCTGGGAATAATATCTCATTTCCGAATGCTACGCACACGCCTACCGTTAATTATGGGTCGATTCCTCACACTATTTCTAGTTTTATAACTAAGTTGAAGAATTTCAACCTAGATGACGTTACCCAGGTGGTCTTATTTTTAAAGCAAGTGGTCGAATTGGGCAATCATGCCTCGATTTTTGGAATGTCGGAAAATCAGATTTTCCAACTATTGTATCCTGTTGCATCCGGTATGCAGCGCGACAAGCTGATTGAAGCTATCCACCTCCGTATGTCCTTAGCCATGTTCATTAGGGAAGGGTTGTGGGTTTCTATCACTGCGGGTTCCATTAGTACTCTCGAGCAAAAGTTCTTATATCGTGTCCAAAGGTTGGACGAGTCACTTAGCGACTATGTCAGTAACATTAAGGTATATTCCCAGGTGTTTGCATCCCCTTTGACTGAACGACAATTGGTGTCGTCAATTGTAAATTGGTTTTCGCCAGAATATAGGTCATACATGACTATGTGTACCAGGTCTTCGTCATTTGTCGAGCTAAAACAAGTGGTTATGGAGGCTATGGCTGTGAAACATGCAGATTCCCTTCGTGTAGCTAATGTTCCTCCTCCTTCTTTGATGGCTCGTCCCCCGCCTAAGGTTATGTTTCATCCGAGACCTGATGTTAAGTGCCACACGTGTTGTGGCGTTGGTCATGTTAAGAAGCTGTGTCCGAATAACCAAGTTGGGTATCGCCAATGACGGGATACTTTGGAGACCAATTCGGGTGTTACCTCTATGGATATTTCTGTGCATGAGAATTTGGGAAAACCGTGTTAAGTTTCAGGTCGCCCTACTAATGAAAATCTTGATAACCCTTTGAAAACTAAATCATCACGTGCTAGTTCTGCTTATGTCTCTGACCAACCTAACCTGTCTGTGAGCAATGTCGTGGCAAGTCGTCCTAAATCTAAACCTAATGTGAAACCTGTGATGCGGGTGACCTCGTCATCTAATTGTAATCGTTTTAGAGTGAATAATGATTTTGGAATTTCTCCTGTGGCTAAGGGAATATCCCCGTTTATTGAAATTTGTGTTAATGACGAGCCCGTCTCTGCATTGCTTGATTCTGGTAGTGTTGCCTCCTTTATAAGCGAGGTCTGGTTTTAAGCTATGAAGAGTGTTTGCAGACTACCTGAGTTAGAGCCTAACAATGAATCTTTTATTTCGGAAAATTGTTCAAACTTCAATATTTTGTGTAGTATGACATTCAAAATCCATACTCTAAATTTTTCTTGGAAGTTTAAAATTTTTGTAGCCAGAAATCTTTCTTGGTCTGTGGTCATTGGAGCTAATTTCATGTCCCATGTTGGTATGCTTCTTGATTTTGGTGCTCGCAACTTATGGTTTAAGTTTAATCCTCAAATTAAATTATCGTTTAACCCGGTTTTATCTTCTCCTGCTGTCAATTCAGTTAGTGAACCTGTGACTATTGAGGATCTCGATCTGGAAAATTTAACGAGTCCTCAAAGGGATGCCATAAAGAGGTTATGTCAGGAGTATAGTGATGTATTTACTGACAAGTTGGGTGTAACCCATTTGATGGAATACAAGATTGAGCTAACCGATTCTGTGCCGGTGCGTTCCAGCCCGTATCGCCTTGCCCCGCCCAAGATGGCCGACCTTCGGAAGATTATTGACAAGATGTTGGAAGAAGGTGTAATCCAACCTTCTATCTCTGCCTACTCATCCCCTGTTTTCCTTGAGCCAAAACCTAACGGTGGTTTTCGGCCGGTGGTCGACTATAGGGCTCTTAATCAAAAAGTTGTTTTACAATCCATCCCTTTGACGGATCTTCATACATGCTTTAGTTGGTTTCGCAACGCGAATGTGTTCACGATCCTCGATTTGAATTCTTCTTACTTCCAAAATCCCCTCTCTCCGAAATCCAGGCATGTTACTGCTTTCTCCACTGACTGGAACTTGTTTGAGTATGCCCGTATCCCGTTTGGCCTATCCACCGGAGCCGCTGTGTTGAGCAGACTCCTGGACAAGGTGTTTTCTGAAATTAAATTCAAATTTGTGTACCACTATCTTGATGATGTGGTGACCTATTCAGAGTCCTTCGAGGAACACGTTGATCATCTGAAGGTTGTACTTGATCGGTTGCGTGACGCTGGCCTTACCGTCAAATTGTCCAAGGTTTCCTTTGCCAAGCCCAAAATTTCCCTCTTGGGACATATTGTATCCGAATCTGGTATCTCCGTGGACCAGTCTCGTACTCAGGCCATCAGAGATTTTAAACAGCCCTAGAACGCCAAGGGTGTTGCTCGTTATATTGGAATGGTGAACTTCTTTCGTAAGTTCATCAGTAACATAGGCGACCGTGCTGCTCCTCTAAATCACTTACGTAAAAAGGCTGTGAAGTTTGAGTGGGGTCACTCTCAGCAAGCAGCCTTCGAAGATCTTAAGCTTGCGCTCTCTAACGCCCCTGTATTAGCCATTCCAGATTTTGGGAAGCAGTTCATCGTGCAAATTGATGCGTCTGGTCGTGGTGTTGATTGTGTCCTACTGCAAGAGTCTGATCTGGGTAGGCAACCCATTGCATGCGCTTCTCGTACCTTAATGGACGCAGATAGGAAGTATTCTATCTACGAACTCGAAGGTTTAGCAGTGTTGTTCGCCCTGGGGAAATTCCGAATATATCTTGAGCACACTAAGTTTCTTCTTGAGACCGATAACCAGGCCTTGAGCTGGGTGTTAGGGAAACCCCTTAAAACTGGTAGGATTGCCAGATGGGCGACTAGGATCCTGTCATTCCAGTTCACGGTCCACCATATTCGTGGGTCTGAAAATGCGGTAGCTGATTCATTAAACCGCATGTATGAGGAAACATCGAAGTGGAAATTCATAAATATGAACCCGTAAACCTTGTATCACCTGTAAATCATGTCAATGTTGTTCTCAACAATTCCCCTATGCTTTTTGAAGATGTGAGGAGATTCCAGAAAGAAGATCCCTCCATATCTAGGCTATTTGACCGAATCAATTCTGGGGAAGTGATCAAGCCCTACTCCCTAAAGGATGGTGTATTGTGCTGTTCATCTCGTCAAGACCGTCTACCTAAAATTGTGCTCCCGTCGGTCGTCATTCCGGAAATCATTCGTTACTATCACGAATCCCCTGTCGGTGGCCACCTAGGAGTATTCAATACCCGAACTAGGATCAGACAGTTTTTTATTTGACGAAGTATGGATGGTGACATCAGGAAACGCATTAGAAATTGTGCTTCATGTAATATTAGCAAACCTCCGGTTTCTACAAAGGATGGCCTGTTGTCATCCGAACCGGCATCTAGACCCATGGAGAGGCTTTTTATCGACCCTGTTGGCCCGTTCCCTCGTTCTGGTCGGGGAAACCAATCTGGGCTTGTTTGCGCTGACGGTTTCACCCGATTTAGTTGGATATTCCCCACCAGACAGGCTACGACCAGTTGCGTCATAAAGTGTCTTAATTCCTTCTTTTCATCTTTTGGGCCATGTCAGTTCCTTGTATCAGATAATGCCAAGTGCTTTGTATCACATCAATTCCGTCAATTCTTATTTGATTTTGCTATTTCGCATGTAACCACCACTCCCTATTCTCCTAACCCGTCTCTCGCAGAGCGAGTCAATCGTAATCTCCGTTTTGCTCTGATCGCTTTCCACCACGAAGACCATTCCAAGTGGGATTCTAATTTGCATTGGCTCAATTTCGCTTTCAACACCGCCGAGCATGAGAGCACGTAAGCCACCCCTTTTTCGTTAATGTTTTCGTTCATGGGAAATTCTCCGTTGTCTAATCTGTGGAACCTGCACGATCTCCTTCCAAACAGTTTCACGCCCGAAGATATGAGGGCGAAATTCCACAAGTCTAGAGAGTGTATTAAGATCTCACGTGACCAACTTGCCAAGCGATACAATGCCTTTCGTAAGCCGGCTGATTTGGAAATTGGGGATGTTGTGTATGTCCGCAATTTCGAGCCCAAGGGCGTTAGTAATCTGGTATCTAGTAAGTTGACCCCTCGCTTCAAAGGTCTCTGTTATGTAGAGGCATTCTTGACTCCTGTTACTTTTCTTATTCGAAACACTAAGGCCAATTAAATATCCAGAGTGCATCTGTCGCACATAAAACGAGGTGGAGAGAGTTGTAATGAGGAAATGGTACCATAAATTTGATAACTGATACGTTGTATAATGTAGAGTATCCCAAACCTTCATTGAAGCCTACAGGCATCTGTTCCTTCTGGAATTTTGAATTGTATTTGCAAACTCTACTGGGATACAGCTTGTAACTCTTAGGTAATTCTCAATTAATGGTAAAATTTTAACATCGTGTAATAGCCTACCCTTTGTAAAATTGTTACTGATTTTGATGTTCACGTAGAAGATGCTTGCATGTAAGTAAGACTCGATGGGAGACCTAACTCATGGTGATCTTGTATACCTGTTTCCTTGGGAATTTGAGTGGTCATTCCTCTACCGTAGCTCCTTCTGAATGTATGGTCGTTCAACTCGTGTACTCAAGAAAAGTCTAACTAGTCTGTAAAAACTTAACATTGGTAATGAACTTTAGTTCGGTAAATCTTGTTTGTTTAATGAACTATTGTAACCACGGATCTAGGGCACGGTCAGGATTTCCTTCATATAAATTCATACTTGTTTCTCATATGTAAAATGTATTAAGAATTAGTAATGCCTGTAAACTTTTATTTTTGAAATAAGATTAACGACTGTATTGTAAATGGCTACCCACTCGTCGCATGGTATCTTGCACATGGCATCCACCAGCTTCTTCGAAAGCTAACAACATTGGACTTATTGGAAATATACCTAACGCGTCTCGGACTCCGTAAGCAATGCAAGTGCTGGTGTAATGCGTTTCTGAAGAATTTTGGTTACAGTGAAGCTGTTAACTAAGTGGTTTGCGAGGTGATCAATTATCCCTTCACTGATAATCTGACCCTGCACTCTCCCTAACAAAACGATGCGGTTAATCCATCATTTGGAGTTAACTGGTGAACATTATCTTCTGGAAACTTTGGACATACCATTATTTTATGAATCGACTAGTTATGGTGTACTACCTGTGCCTAGGCATGTTCGTGAACTGCCTTCACGCTTTAGGGAGGGAGAATGAGCCGTGCATGCTGTCTCAAACATTTTCCTGCATCGTTAGACATGCAATTCCTACCTTTCCCCTACCATTTAAAGTGCCCGCTAAGACGTCTTGCTTTCGGTAATGAGCTCGAGATGGCAGCACCTTCTGAGGTACTGTTCGGATGATGAGGTTTAATCTCTACCTACCAGAGTGCAGCTTCGGCTCTGTATGAAAAGTGAAATATTCAATTAAATCTTCGTCATTAAAACAAAAGACTATATATAAAATATTCCGCCAAATTGATTATATAATATGCACATTGTTACATGATGTGTCAATCTGTGATTGGACAATTGCGATTAATATTAATGCACTGCGGCCTATAACTGTGGTCTCCGCCATGTTGGATCTTAAAACGGGCTGTCGTCTGGACTGTTTGAACTAAGAGGTGGTGCAAAAACTGTGTCTTCGTGAGGCTGGGGGCTTAGCCCCCAGTCTCCACGAAATATGGATGTATTCTCTAAAAAAGGAAATGCCTGTGTTGCTAAGGCTATAATTTCGTCGTTTCGCCTTGAAGATGAAGTGTGGTCTATTTATTTTTACTGGCTACAAGGAGAAACTTCGTGGGTGATCGAAGCGGTGTGTGTGTTCGCGTAGCCATTTTGAGGCAGTTTATGTCTTTTAAAATTATTTAAAATGTGTTAGTTTTTTTGTTACTTTGTGTCTCCACAAAGGAAGGATTTTGAGGTACGTTTTATTATATAATATATACATTTATTGTTATGCAAGCTCCGATATTGGCCTTATATGATGTTTGAATACGGTATTTTATTTCGCATTATAGGCGTAATATTTCTGTTTTGTTAATATTTCCTGATATGTAAATCTTGTTGTTTTCTTTCACACCTTCCGGAGACACGTTTCAAGTTTATCTTACATTGTAATTTATTATTTATTTATTTTATTTTCTTGAGGGGTAAATTTTCTTCTCGTAATTTGGGGTTGACATATTTTTTTTCTTTGGTCTTTAGTTTTTTGATCCGTCGCTTCCTATTTCTATTTTTATTGTTCGTATTTTGTTAAAAGATAATATTTATCTCCTTTTTGTCATTTCGTGAGGTGAGAACCAGAGGGTACTATCTGACTTTAAGTTAATTGTTCAGGAGAGGTGTTTGAAGTTTCGAATCGAATAAAGTATGTATTATTTTTACTGGCTACAAGGAGAAACTTCGTGGGTGATCGAAGCGGTGTGTGTGCTCGCGTAGTGAAGTATTTCAAAATGATGATACAAGTTTCTACTTTAATGAATTAACACCAAATTTAACAATTACATAGAGAACATAGGTATTTTAAAGACTTATTCCAAAGTCTGCATGCAGATAGAAATTTCTGGCTCTAAAATTTGCATAAGTTGTTAGAGTCATTAGGTTCTTCGTTTCAAAATTGCTTTGTAGAACTCTACATCGACAGTGGGCATCCATTTCATCATGGAATGGATATCTGTAGCCTTCTCCTTGGAAATGTTCCTCCCTGACATAGATACACTTGCTTCTGGTTGTTTCAACTCTTTGGCATATTGACTTTTTTCCACTCCTGAATACCGTGACTTGTCTTAAAGTACACACTGAAAAAGGGTCTTTAGGGGCAGATGACCTCGTAGTTCCGCCCCTTTAAACAACAATAACTAACCAACACTGAGCAGGTCGTCTGCACAAAATTTCAGCTGCGATACCTGCAGATACGGTTATTTTACTATACTGAAAGAGTTTCATTTGAATCTGGTAGTCACGGATCTCGGATGCTCTCTTCTGAAGTACATGGTATGGTGACCTAAAGTTTGATGCTTTTCAGTCGGTCGTGTTGACCATCAAGCATCAATCTTTTGTTTACTTAGGCTATACTGAAAAATGGCTTCAAACGCCTTAATGTATGGTGACCTCCTGTTGCAAGAAAGAAGAATTCTTACTAGTGAAACTGGAGACCACACCTATAATAACCGCAAAGACTTCTCTATGTTTGAATGGATGTTGTCAACCACCTGAATGCAAGAATGCCCCGGTGTTGACATTTTCATGTCAATTTCCCTTACGAGGTTAGTTTCTTGAAGAAAGCTAGCGAAAGCAAAATGAATCAGTGAGTTTCTATTCTGAGGACCACAGCTATCACACCAAAGAATATATTCCCTAACTTCCGGGTGAAATATTTTTTAATACTTAAATTACAGCACTTGCAATGCCATTTCCAGATCTGCCGCAAAGTGCTTCATGCCAAATAGCACAATAGCCATGTTTATTCCTCGATACATGAGCAGTAAGATTGTAGGGCCTATACGATCAGTTTTCTTTTATAAAAGAAGTAACTAACATTTGCACGAGGTAAAGCAATCACATTTTGTAGATCAAAGCATATCATCATAGCATCATTTCGTCTGTCATGTTCTATTTCATGTCGCATGAATAATTTCTCTTCTAAATTGTTATCAAACTTTGTTGACAAACTCTCAGTGACTTGATTTTCTTTTTTCGCCATGATAAACTCCTGACATAGGTCACACCGGTCGAATTTTGGTCCTAAGAAGTCCAGATTATATTCACTGTTAAATATTATCCTGTACATTGACAGTGTTACCGCTTTATAGCTATTCTGTATGCAACTCGTACATTCTAGTTACATTTAAATCTGAACTTAGGTATTCCTATTGTGTCACAACCCTGCAGTAATGTGACTTTACCCTTGGAAATGATTCAATGTGCTTTCTAACAAATTCATTACTGTGTTTGGAAATCCTCTCTTGTTTTCTCTCCTCTCTCATAGGATTTTGGAGTCCCTGATCTTTGTTAAAATGCACATTGTATATTACTTTTCGACTGACCAACAAGGTCTCTTGCATACTCTTACCTGCGTGCCATTCACTTGTAAAAAGTAAGAGAAAGACTTACGTTTCCTAGGGTAAACTTTCATGATCCTCCAAGAAGATTTACACTCCGAGTTTTGTAAAATATAATGCATTTTCTCATTTCTTGCAGTGAATAAAATCAAATCATTATGAAATTTCGGTTATCGTTAGAAATCTTATGATAACACTTAAATTGGCGATTACAGTCCTTCGCAGCTACCTTTTTACCCGCACTGCTAATGTACTCGCCACCACTCTGTCGCAGTCTCTTTTGAATATTATTTTTCCATTGTTTAGGGTTACGCTTTCTCTTCCTGGACTTATTACGAGTTATAGCCAAACAGCCAAACTCCAAACAGCTGATCCAGTGTGTACTGTCTACCAACATTCAGCAGATAGAACCATCTGGTTTTCAGCCTTGGAAACTTAAGCAGATAGAACCAAATTTTCCAGCTTAATTACTGGAAACGGGAAATCATACGGATGTTCCTGTCGTGGATAACGATAGTACATATCTCCCAGTACCATTTACTGCGAAAAAATCAAAATCCTCAAAAAGTGTAGATAGAACCCTCTGGTTCTCACCTCACGATTTCTCTCTGGCCGAATGTTAGTTCTTAAAACCTTTGTTTGGCGTAATTGGGCAGGATATTCATTCATCTGTTTCGCGGCCATTGTAGTTTTTTTATGAAGCATTGTGATCTTTGGTAAAAGAGTCTTTCGGCGTCAGGCGCGGCGTTCATACGTGATGTCGTAGTTCTTGAATTTTTTGTTCTTTTTTTTAAATCATGCTGATTGATGGTTTAGTTCTAACTTCTGTTTTAAGTTTCCCTGCGTGTGCCGCAGTAATTTTAATTTGTTTTTGTTATTTTTGTCTCTTAATTTTTGTTTAGCTCCTTGACTTTGGCATGGTACTGTTGACTGAATGTCGAGCCTAATTTTCAGAGTGTGTGGTTCATTAAATCGCCTCATTTTGTAAGTGATAATCTAATCCTTGTGGGCTCCGATTTTCCTTGGATTTTGTTTATTTTATTTTTTTCTTTCGCTCCTCAAGCTACATGTATTTTTTTTCTTTTACTTCACCTGTGGGTGATTGTTTGTTTGGCTCGAGCCATAAGATTTTTTAGAGACCTTGTAAGAATTTAGTTTTGTTTAGGCGTATAATGTTATGTCTTTTTAGTTTGACCAAATCCCCTGTCTTTTCATGTTAACATGTGTGCTTGTTTCACTTTTGGATAATTTTTTTTTCTTAAATTATGTTAAGCTGATTGTTGTGGCATTATTTCGCCGGTGGCATTTCTATGGGTTATTGGGAGGGTATCTGTGGACTGGCCTGTGGGATCCTTCCTTCCCCCTCCTTCCTTCATGTGTAGGTGAAGGTCTGCTGGGGTATGCCATCTGACGGTGTGTTGCAGTGTTGCAAGCGGACCTCTGAGAAAAAGGTAAGTAGGCCCATCCCGTCCCCGGTGGTCGTCGGTGGCAATAATAATAATAACTTCTGGCTAGAATGTCTCAACCAAGCCTAATCAACTTCTGACATGAAAGTTCCAAGGTATAACATAGGCTATCAGGGTAGCTCCCTATCACCCTGTATTCAGTTATGAGGCTAGTTTGACTAGGACACAATTCTAGTACACTATGGTGCTCACTTGGTATCAGTTTACATACAGTAAAATTATCAGTCACTTGAGTGAAACAAGTCCCCATTCACATACCTGTAATTCCTAATGTATTCTCAAAACGATGAACTCTCACAATCACTATGATAATAATAATTAGTTTCGTGGAACACGATGACACTTGACTTTTCATTCACTGGTGCGAATATAAGACTATGTCCTCGGACATTATGTCAGAGTGACATGGAAACGTTACTGAGAATGCCTAGCCTCGCGGATTAGTTGCGCAGTATAACAGCGTAGCGACGAATGAACACAATCCAACATGCTTCTCCGTACAGACGGATGAAAGCAGACAGGTAACCTGGCCTCCAAAGAGCCAGCTTATATACAGCCACAAGGTCACATATCAATGGCTGCAGTTGCATTACGTAATGCGATATCTCCTCTTCTATTAGTCCTCACCGTAGAATATTCTGGAAGGTTATTAATTTCAATAGAAACATCATGAATAAACGGATGAATTATTCCAAATATAATACTGAAGTGCTGGTGCCTTCCTCTTCTCTTCTCGTCTCTTCTCCTCTCTATCCAAATGCAACCAAGCATATTGAGTAACGATATTTCCTGCCTGTGCTCAGGACACGCGCCTCTTTCAAACCATAGCGAGTCAACGGCTTGCCACCGCCTTGATTACGTCACAGCGCGCTCACTTCAAATCACGCCTCCATCCATTCCGTTGTAAAAGGGCACAGTATAGAGGGTGAAATGCGACTTACTCTGCTCAATAATCTACGCGAGGAAGGAACTAAAGTAGAGGAATATTTTATAAAGCAGGACCTTTATACGATACAACTGAATTACGGTGCCTAATGAAAACATTTGTCCTTCGAAATTAAAAATCCTTTTGTTTCTTACACAGGAATATGATGCCTCATCTTCCGATGCAGCTGTTCGCACTAGTTACAGAATAGCTTTGCTGATCGCCCGCTCTTCCCGACCATTTTGTGACGGTGAATTAGTGAAGCAGAGTTTGGTAGTCGTAGCAGACGAACTATGTCCTCAATTATCACGTTCTTTCGCAAGTTTGAGTCTTTCGCGGCGCACTATTACGCGTCGTATGGAAAGTTTGTCAGATGATATTGTGGAACATTAATGGAGCTTATTACGAACTTCATAGTGTTTTCCATTGCATTAGATGAGTGTACCGACTTATCGGACACAGATCAGCTGGCAATATTTATTAGAAGTGTTGATAACAATTTAGTAGTAAGGGAGGAGCTCCTTGATGTATGTCCTCTCAAAGACACAACGACAGGTGAGGACATACTGCAATGCGTGGAAGATGTATTTACCAGGTTTGGTCTACCGTGGGAAAAGCTTTCTCTGTTGCCACTGATGGAGTACCCTGCATGGTCGGATGTAGAGCAGTGCTTACAGGTCGCCTGCGAAACAAACTATTGCAACACGACGTGAGGTTCATACCTGTGCAGTGTTCGATTCATCAACAAAACCTGTGTGCAAAAAACGTCACAATGGCTAATGTCACGACCATCGTAGTGAGAACAGTGAGTTTTATTAAGAGTCATGGACTGAACCACAGACAATTTTAAGCTCTACTGTCGGATATTGAGAATGAATTAGGTGATATTGTGTACTTTTGTGAAGTTCGCTTGCTTAGTAGAGGAAATATGTTGAATCGCTTTTTTTGATTTGTTGGACGAAATAGTCTTATTCATGCAAATGAAGGAGCGTCTCGTCCATGAATTCACTGATCCTAAATGGATTAATGAGTTAGCATTTCTCAGAGCTTTACATCCTACATGAATAAACTGAACCTTATTTTGCACGGAAGCACAATACTTATTAGGCCTACTCATTTTGTAAACAGTATTACTGGTTTCAAGCAAATGTTGCAGCTTTGGCAGCGTCAGATGTCGAAAGGTCAGTTAGCCCATTGTCCAAAATTGTCAATGCGGAAATATAGTGTAACACACGATCAATTGCAGACTTTTGCAGGTACTCTTACGAGTCTTGTGAAAGAATTTTCCATCCGAATTCGAGATCTGGAGGATTTATCAATTGATCTGAAAGTGTTTTCTGCGCCGTTTTCTACGATATTATAATTGATGACGTTCCGTTGGAGCTACAGTGCGAGGTGCTCAGACTTCATTGTGATAGTGAACTGAAGGCTAAACCTGAATCACGAACAAGCTTAGCATATTTTTATGAATAGTTTTCGCAAACAGATTTCCCAAACATGCACAAGATGGCTGCTAAAACTTCTATCAATGTTTGCCTCAACATATCTGTGTGAGAAACTGTTCTCTCTAATAAAGATAAATAAATCTCCACGAAGAGCCACTCTAACTGACGCACATCTCACTGCCGTACTTCGAATTGCATGTGAAGATCGATCGCTCCAAATGTAACCCGTCTGCTTCAGCGAAAGTATACGCACACCTCCTCCTCATCTGCAGAATGACAGTTCAAATATATAAGAACACATAGGTCTATGTTTTGTTTGTGGTGAATGATATTTATTCATGTATTTATTTCTGTACTCCCATAGCAAGTTTTCGTTCCTTGTGTTCTAAACAAGTTGTTAGGTTGGCTTATTGTAGTTTCAGGACTATCGGTAGTGGGCAAGGGAGTGTATACTTATCTGCTGTCAAAGTAATTATTTATGTTTCCTACACAAAAACTAATAAAAGGAATATAATTAAACTTACGAATCATCTAATGCACAACAAACAGGGCACAGGTATAAAGCTGTTCTGATACGCCGCTTGTAATGGCAAGCTGTGCATGCAGCTACAAGGTTACCTTCGGTGAGAGCGCAAAATGGGCTCTTTCTCCTGCCGGAGCAGGAGCGCTGCTCAATCAGCCGAATTGTGTCCATCTCTGCTATAGAGGGTAACATGTGATATAATACTGAAATAAATAATGAGGGTATTTTTTTCTAAAAAATCTTTTTAAACTGAACCACTTAATAAGATGATGAATGGATCTAAACTTGAACTTATATTTTTATTGAATGACCGTTACCATGGAGCAGTTGGTATATATATTACACATTGATTAGACCTAGCTGACACTTTTTTGAGACTACGACGTTGCCAATGCGATGGGAACCCTGCAAGGCGTGGACATTCAGTAACAATGTGACATAAGTCGCAGTTTTCGCTGTGCAATTTCACTCACGTTAGTAGTATTAGAAGGGGGGGGGGGGTCAATTCAGTCTCTTACTTTCATACGAATTTTGCTGATATCTCCCGAACGCATGGTCGGATGTTAACGAATTGGATGTTGTTGGCGTTGGAATGACGTCCTCTTTGCTAAGAATGTGTGTTGGTATTTTTAATGTTATTTTTGAAAATTGTTGTTTTTGAAATTGGCGCTATTTTGGAAACGGTGAATTTTGGGAAAAAGTTTGTTTGACGTAAATGAAAGGCCCCTATGCCCTCTAGGCAGGCAGAAAGTTTCAAGTGTGTAGGACAAAACAAAATGATAGCCTGCTTTCTCGCGAACTTTGGCGATAATTCGCGAACGAATGGTCGGATTTTAACGAATTAGGTGTTGTTGGCGTTGGAATGACGTCCTCATTGCTATGAATGTGTGTTGGTATTATTTTTTGAAAATAAATGTTTGTGAAAATGTTTGTTTGGCGTAAATAAAAGGTCCCTAGCCCCTCGAGGCAGAAGCAAAGTTTCAAGTCTGTAGGACAAAAAAATGAATATTGAAAAATGCTCACTATTTTGGAAAGAAGAATTTTACAAAAAAAGTTTGTTTGTCATAAATGAAAGTTGTTGTTGTCCTCTTTACGGGGATGTAGGTGTTAAAAAGGTGAAACCATCTTTTTGGTCTAAAAAGGCGTTTCACTTATCATTATGTTTTCCAGATATTTGGGGGAAACGGAAAAAAGTGAGAATCAGGTTAGGTGGAGAAACTATTGTCTTGCCTGTTCCCCCAGCTGTTATGTTGGTAAAAGTTATTTTTTGACGTATGGGGACCACTTGCTCGCTTTGAACCATAGCGAAAAGAGAATTTGAAGGCTTTCTCCAGGAGCTAGTGTCTCTCTCTCTCTTATCACGACGAGAATGCCCTGGGCCAGAGTGCGTGGGAAACGTTGGCTCTGCACTTTTAGTTTGGACCGAGGGAGATAACAATGTCTGTTCGCAGGCAGCCTCTGTTATGATGACTACGTCATAGCCTTTTCAGCCATGATGGATTGGATAAAGCAAGCGCCACGTTTGAAACGACGGGAGTGGAACAAAGAGGTTATTGGACATGTTAAAAAAGGGGATTAGTGAAAGGGGGAGTTATACACCTTTTTGGACAAAAAGGGGTTTAGTCTAAATAAATAAATAAATAAATAGGGGTTTTATTACAAAAATTATGTTTATTGACCCATGAATTAAACGTGGGAGGGAAGTGGTGCATTCTTGGAATGCACGGTACCTGAGATTACAAATTTGAATGCTTTTGCACGTTCTTTCCTTCCTTTTTGTCAAACACCAACAGTGATCATTTGGTTTCTCCTCTATGTGCAAATTTCTTATATTTTGTGTGAGTATGTTTCAGATATATATTCTGTGATCCACCTAGCGTCATATGACAACAAATCTCTGAAGCTCTTCAACTCTTCCTCGCGCAAGAGGAATTCCACATCCATTTGGCTACCAGATACCGTTGTCAACTCTTTGAAGACCAGCTCAGCAAAAGAAGATTATTTTATTTCTGTAAAGTTGGCAATGTTTATATGTTCTCCTTTTGTTTCCTACCCCCACTCTCTCCCCCTTCCGTGGTCTCTCCGTGCTCCGCTGAGCTTCACTCACTTCTTCGTCTGCAGTTGACTCGTACAGTCAAAGCTCCGCTCGAGCTTAGCCTCCTCAAACTAAGAGGCACACACTCTTCTACGCCATGTTGGCTAGATAGTCTTCAAGGAACTCCGACTTCAACATGAAATCGAGATAAGTACCATTTTTAAAAAGTTTTAACCTCATCTTCATGGTTTTAACTTTCAAGTGCTTTTAATTATAGGCAGTGTGAAACTATTTACTTTGGGGCAATAATCACTCTTCGTGGGATTTGCCATGTTGAGCTTTTTCCTTGTATAAGCCAACCTTACTAAAAAGAGCTTTTCTTAAGCGATTCAAACGAGAAATCCTCTCGCTACGTGGGATATTATATAATACCCGCTGCCTATAATTATAAACTATTTCCTCCGTTGGATTTTCTCAACCCCATTTTCTGCTAAGGTCGTTCTGGAACCTTCTAGAACTTGTTCTCTATCTGCGAGTCCTGCCGTCATGTATTTCTCACGTACTTGGGAGAATTCTGTTTAAAACTAAATTACTACAATAGTGAATTTTCGTCCTCCGCTGGAACCTCTGGAAAATTCTACGGCGCATTTGATTGTAAATTACAGCTTTTTCAAGAAATAGACTTTCACCTACATAGTGCAATCAGTTATCTCCATAATTGCAATAACTTTCTTTTTCATGAACTTTAGTGTTTCCATAGTGAACTTTGAATCCATCTTTACAGACTATAGTGTTAATCAGTGCTTGCTCCACTTTTCTACCGCGTCGCGATCGTCCGGTTATATTAAATACGGCCATGAACATTGTTCCTATATCCCAATGATCTTTCCTTAACCTTCTACTAACAACCATTATTTATGAAATTGTAACTGTCTATAAGGTGTTACTCACGAAGTACCCTTCCAACTTTGCTAGCTTAACATTAATTAAATTCTGCATAATTGCTTGTGTGATACAAGTTTTAAATCACGTTGTCCCTTTCCTATACATAGGGAAAACAATTCTCTAAGCTCTTGAGCGAGTCATGTTCAGGCTTCACGAAATGGAAACTGCCCCATTTTTCTCATGATTCCTAATGAAACATAGGAAGTCTAGGAACTTCCTTTTTCTATCTTATTTTCACGTTGTTATTATTGTCCTTTTCAAAATTGTTATTTTCTCTAGAACATTCTCTCCAGAATTTCTTAAGGTGCACTTTTGTACTCCAATTCACGTTCAAGCTTTAAGTATCTCATTGTTTATTGGTTTAACTTTTATAAAGATTTATAAACATGTAAGGTTTGAAACCTTTAAAATTGTCAATTGCCTGGAGCAACTACTTAATGTTTAGAGGTCTGCGACCCTATTTGTTAAAAAGTTCAAATGAACTATATTTATCCAAATTATGTTGCATAATTGTTAATTTCCTCAAACTTCCTGCATTGTTAAATAAATTAAATATTTGTTTTTGGATTCATCATTTCTTTGATAATACAGTTAGGCAGGATCCTGGCTTTCCTAGCTCTTCCTAGGTTTATGCCCTCGTTCATATACAATAAGTCGTTTACTATCTGTCTGGCCAGATCATCACCCTTCCCTATAGTACTTTCATTCGTGCTTGGGAGGAAACACACTAAAGCCTCTCTCTGGCAAAGTGCCTAAGCCTTATCTGCGATTCCCGTCAGCCTCGACCAAGCTCGTTCCTATTTTAGGTATCAAGGTATTGACTTGCGGTGGCAACCTCTTCTAAATGGATTAAAAGTCAAATTAATAAATTTTGTGGGACTCTCCTCCTATTCTTCTATCCTTCTTTTCCAATCCCAAATCTACTTCCTTCTCTTAATCATCTTCCCTTGGTGGGTGGGTTATTCCCTAGCCTATAATCTACCCAAAATTTGGTCCCAGAAACCCGGGAGAGTCCATTTTTTATGTCCATTGTTTGTCAAGTGTCATTTGACAATACTTTGCAAATTTTTAATATCTCCTTTGGATCTTTCAGCTATATCTACGTCATGCAAAGCCTGTGAACGGGAAAGAAGCCGCTCCTGTCTCCTTTGGGGTGTCCTGTTCTTTCTACTCTCTCGCTGTTGCCAACCTGACAGCATCTCCAAGGTTCTACAGTTTCGTGAGTTGTATTTCAATTTATCTTTTTTAATATGGCTCCTACTGAAAAAGATGAAAATCTTATTGCTAGACGTTCTTCTTATAAAGGGCAACTCACTAGATTCCGAAATTTCATCAGCAAATTAAATCCCGCCGAGTGTGATTTAGATATCTTAACACATCGCCTTAAGTTGTACGAACGGTCTTATGATTATTATGACCAAATTCAAACCGAGATTGAATCCGCTTGTCCAGAACTGCAATCGGATCGGGACGAGGTCGAACCCTTGTACTTTGAAGGAATTGCAAAGGCCCACCAATTGATTCGCAATATCTCAGAACCGGACACTAGGGTCATCAATCCGGCCCAGTTCGCACCTGCTTCAGTTCACGAGAACAAACCGAAACCGTTACTTCCTAAGATAAGCCTACCGCACTTCTCAGGCAAGGAAGGTGAATGGTATTCTTTTTACGAACTTTACTGCTCCCTAATTCATGAAAATATCGAGATCCCAGACATACATAAATTTTACTACCTCCGCACGTCTTTGAAATCTGAGGCCTTGACCTTGGTAGAGTCACTGCCTTTAAGCGCAGACAACTACCACATCGCCTTTAATCTCCTTAAAGAGAGATATGGCAATTTAAGGTTGAGTGTCGCTCGTCATATCCGCTGTCTCTTCAACTTACCTGCCGTCAAACCTAATGACGTCACATCTTTAAGAGACCTCTTAGATTCTATGCAGTTAAATGTCAGAGCGTTATACCAGCTAAAACAGCCTGTCCAAACATGGGACACCATACTCATTCACCTAGCTACATCAAGATTCGATTTTTCGACACTGAAAGCCTGGGAGATCGAACTCGCCTACAACAAAGAATTTTCCTTCGAACACCTTGTCTCGTTTCTCAACAGTCGATGTCAATTCCTTACAGCACTCGCATTTCAGTGCGAAAAAGTCGAAACGAATCCTCAGTGTCAAATTTTTGAAAAAAAACTTGCTTCTTCAAAGGGACATCAGCCCCCATTTGTCGAAAACAAACAAACCCGTTCTTCTTTTAATCATTCAAGAGAAGATATCAGGCCGCTTAACAAATCGTTAAAATGCACGCTCTGTAAAAAGCTTCACACCTTGTATTTGTGCAAATCCTTTAAAGAATTGTCTGTCGAAGATCGAAGAAAGTTTGTCTTAAACAGCAAGCATTGTTTCAATTGCTTATCACCTAAGCATTCTTCTTCGAACTGTACGTCATTAAATCTTTGTTTTCATTGTAAAAAACCGCATCATTCTTTATTGCACGTTCACGATAAATCGAGGTCATCAGCACCTGCCTCTTTAAGCTCCTTGCAGAGCCGCTCCGAACAAACTAATGCTTCTTCCTGCATTTCCAACGCCGACACTTTTCACAGTGCGCAAACCCTGTTGACCACTGTACAATTTGAAATCCAAGATAGATTTGGAAATTGGTTCAAAACCCGTGGTCTTCTCGATTCCGCTTCAACGCACAACTTTGTTTCGCAATCGTTGATTAAAAAACTAGGTCTTTCGTCATCGCCTACTTCTATCAATGTGACCGGCATTGACAATTTGAAAACTCAAGTTTTGCAGTCTTCAAAATTGAAAATCAGAGACGTTTGTCAAAGAAACACCAATCTTAATTTAAACTGTCTCATTCTTACCAGTATTGGCAAGGACACTCCAAGTCACTCTATCAATACTTCCGGTTTAAACATTCCCTCGCACTTAAGGTTAGCCGATCCTCAGTTTAATGCTCAAGGTCCCATTGATGTGCTTTTCAGTGCCAATGTTTTTTGGAATTGCATTCGCAAACAAACACGCAAGTTATCTTCAACTGTGGTCGCTAGAGACACCGATTTTGGTTGGGTTATCACTGGCGAAATCAAACATACCAGTGTTCAAACCAAAGCTCAATGTCATTTCGTCACAGCTGACATAAATCCCATTTCTGAAAAAGAGAACGCTCATGTTTCAAATCTCAATATTTTTGAAAACCACTTGTCGAAACGATGTCTTATAGTGAATAACTGCGCTAACCCTGTAAGTTGTTTAAATGGTTTTTCCTTCTTCCCGCACAAAATGGCAATTCAAGTTCGCCTTGCTTTGTGTTATTTCGTATATCTTCTTATGTCATTTTTTATAGCAGTTAATTACTTAAACTATTCCTCGAAAACTATCTTCCCCTTGTGTAAAACCATGGCTATCAGTCACCATCACTTTGCTGTACGCTATGCTTCACTTCTTTCGTTACGTAGAGGGATGGCCACGGCCGGCTCCTCCCCCCTTCCTCGCAATTGGAAGTCGCTCATGAAACTGCTTGAAACTCTGAATTCCATTGCATCTAGAATAACTATTCTTATGCATAACCTTCGTCTCAATGTCCCAGCTTGTCTTCTTTGCTCGGAAGAATTAAGCTTCTTTTTGTTGAAAATTGTTCGATTTCGTGATCCTCTCAATTATGCGAAATTGATGTCCTACTTTATTTCATATAGCTTTAAATTGCATTTTCACGTCCAAGTTACGATTGACTGCATGTCGTGTGACTCGTTCTGCCTTAAGTTACAGCTGACTCAATTAGTGTGTGTGCACTTTGAACTGCTTGCTTTTGAGACTCGTGTGTATACCAGTCTGAGGAATGCCCAGTTGTTGTTTATTTCCTGTATGATTGACACAGTTCAAAACAAGTTTCTCTTATCTCAACTCTGGCTGATTGCCAAGCATTGTCTAGCGAGTTGCTACTTCAAGTACGGAAGCTGTTCACCTAGTTCCCAAAATAAACTCGTTCCGCTTAAGGACTCGTTCAGCTATTTATATGCCTTATCTCGTTGTACTATGTGTGTCAAGGCCTTGCTTGTTTATATCCCTCAATTACTCATGCTCGTATTCCATAACTGCTTTGATCCCCGTTTCAAAACTTCGTTGCGTATTTCTCACGCGCTCATTAATTGCAATTTGCTTGCATATTTTGCGACCTTAATGTTCATTGATGAACAAACTTGTTTTTTCTCGACGTCACATTCGATGTGTTTTTGTATTCATGATTGTCATGTCCTGGTTTTCGATGACTTAAGTATTTTTCTGAGTAAACCCTTTGATACTCATTATAACTTGAGGTCATTGTTTATAGCTACTCGTTTGTTACCTATGGCGTTCTTGCTTTCTACTCGCATAGTTCCTTTGTTTATTTGGTATATTCTTGTCCTGAATAGATGTACTTGTTCCTATACGCTTTGTTTAAACTTGTCAATTCTTCTTTCTCATCGTATCGTAATCTTTACTAGTGCTTTATTTCCCTCAGTTTCCAGCTATTTCGTGATTGAAAGTGTTGATAACTCTCGCCTTTTAACTCCGCTTTCCAATGACCCTGATGACCTCCTTCCACTCACACCTGGTCACTGTTTTACACTCACTTCTCTCTCTGCCTATCCTCCCCTTCCTAATTCTTACAGGGATTCTAATCTACCTATCGCTTGGCGGAAACTTGAAGCCCTCCGTAATTCTTTTTGGAAGAGGTGGAACTTGGAATATTTAACTTCCTTGCAGGGGAGACAGAAGTGGTTTCTTTCCAGTCCCGACATTCAAGTAGGAGACTTGGTCTTGGTTAGGGATATTTCACCCCCCCTAGTCTGGCCTTTTGGAAAAGTGACTAAGTATTACCCTGGAAGAGATAGGAGAGTCAGGGTATTCAGAGTCTTGACCACTAATGGTCAGATCACAAGACCACTTCTTTTCCATTACTGTATCACTCTTAAATGTTTCATTGCTTATTTGTTCCCTGTTGGTGTCTGGCCCTCCCAGTATGGTGCATTCTTGGAATGCACGGTACCTGAGATTACAAATTTGAATGCTTTTGCACGTTCTTTCCTTCCTTTTTGTCAAACACCAACAGTGATCATTTGGTTTCTCCTCTATGTGCAAATTTCTTATATTTTGTGTGAGTATGTTTCAGATATATATTCTGTGATCCACCTAGCGTCATATGACAACAAATCTCTGAAGCTCTTCAACTCTTCCTCGCGCAAGAGGAATTCCACATCCATTTGGCTACCAGATACCGTTGTCAACTCTTTGAAGACCAGCTCAGCAAAAGAAGATTATTTTATTTCTGTAAAGTTGGCAATGTTTATATGTTCTCCTTTTGTTTCCTACCCCCACTCTCTCCCCCTTCCGTGGTCTCTCCGTGCTCCGCTGAGCTTCACTCACTTCTTCGTCTGCAGTTGACTCGTACAGTCAAAGCTCCGCTCGAGCTTAGCCTCCTCAAACTAAGAGGCACACACTCTTCTACGCCATGTTGGCTAGATAGTCTTCAAGGAACTCCGACTTCAACATGAAATCGAGATAAGTACCATTTTTAAAAAGTTTTAACCTCATCTTCATGGTTTTAACTTTCAAGTGCTTTTAATTATAGGCAGTGTGAAACTATTTACTTTGGGGCAATAATCACTCTTCGTGGGATTTGCCATGTTGAGCTTTTTTCTTGTATAAGCCAACCTTACTAAAAAGAGCTTTTCTTAAGCGATTCAAACGAGAAATCCTCTCGCTACGTGGGATATTATATAATACCTGCTGCCTATAATTATAAACTATTTCCTCCGTTGGATTTTCTCAACCCCATTTTCTGCTAAGGTCGTTCTGGAACCTTCTAGAACTTGTTCTCTATCTGCGAGTCCTGCCGTCATGTATTTCTCACGTACTTGGGAGAATTCTGTTTAAAACTAAATTACTACAATAGTGAATTTTCGTCCTCCGCTGGAACCTCTGGAAAATTCTACGGCGCATTTGATTGTAAATTACAGCTTTTTCAAGAAATAGACTTTCACCTACATAGTGCAATCAGTTATCTCCATAATTGCAATAACTTTCTTTTTCATGAACTTTAGTGTTTCCATAGTGAACTTTGAATCCATCTTTACAGACTATAGTGTTAATCAGTGCTTGCTCCACTTTTCTACCGCGTCGCGATCGTCCGGTTATATTAAATACGGCCATGAACATTGTTCCTATATCCCAATGATCTTTCCTTAACCTTCTACTAACAACCATTATTTATGAAATTGTAACTGTCTATAAGGTGTTACTCACGAAGTACCCTTCCAACTTTGCTAGCTTAACATTAATTAAATTCTGCATAATTGCTTGTGTGATACAAGTTTTAAATCACGTTGTCCCTTTCCTATACATAGGGAAAACAATTCTCTAAGCTCTTGAGCGAGTCATGTTCAGGCTTCACGAAATGGAAACTGCCCCATTTTTCTCATGATTCCTAATGAAACATAGGAAGTCTAGGAACTTCCTTTTTCTATCTTATTTTCACGTTGTTATTATTGTCCTTTTCAAAATTGTTATTTTCTCTAGAACATTCTCTCCAGAATTTCTTAAGGTGCACTTTTGTACTCCAATTCACGTTCAAGCTTTAAGTATCTCATTGTTTATTGGTTTAACTTTTATAAAGATTTATAAACATGTAAGGTTTGAAACCTTTAAAATTGTCAATTGCCTGGAGCAACTACTTAATGTTTAGAGGTCTGCGACCCTATTTGTTAAAAAGTTCAAATGAACTATATTTATCCAAATTATGTTGCATAATTGTTAATTTCCTCAAACTTCCTGCATTGTTAAATAAATTAAATATTTGTTTTTGGATTCATCATTTCTTTGATAATACAGTTAGGCAGGATCCTGGCTTTCCTAGCTCTTCCTAGGTTTATGCCCTCGTTCATATACAATAAGTCGTTTACTATCTGTCTGGCCAGATCATCACCCTTCCCTATAGTACTTTCATTCGTGCTTGGGAGGAAACACACTAAAGCCTCTCTCTGGAAAAGTGCCCAAGCCTTATCTGCGATTCCCGTCAGCCTCGACCAAGCTCGTTCCTATTTTAGGTATCAAGGTATTGACTTGCGGTGGCAACCTCTTCTAAATGGATTAAAAGTCAAATTAATAAATTTTGTGGGACTCTCCTCCTATTCTTCTATCCTTCTTTTCCAATCCCAAATCTACTTCCTTCTCTTAATCATCTTCCCTTGGTGGGTGGGTTATTCCCTAGCCTATAATCTACCCAGGAAGCCCAACCGCTTTACAAAACATTTTGAGCCCTTGACTTTAATTATTCGTTCAATGAGATAATCGTTGGGATATAATGTTTATTGAGGTTTTTCATAATAGAATTGTCCTTGAATGGGTTGACCACGTTGATCTTGTAAAAGATAAGTCATTGGTTGACCTAGATTCACTTGACGAATTTTAAAAACTTCTGTTGTCCATTGAGGCGAATAGGATTTTGTGAAGTCTACTGATGCGAACAAAATCCCCAATTTTAAGGCGATGTCGCCTAGGGCCAACCCTTTTTATAGGGTTAAACAGTCTATTGAGTCTTGGTAGGTTCTTGATGACGAGACATATGCCCATGCCAATGGTGGAATGAATCGTTTTTTTGTATCGTGACACCAGTTGAGGTAACCACTCTATCCAACGATAAGTGCCATGTATCGTAAACTGTTTCCACATTTGGCTTTTTAATGTTCGGTTAAACCGTCCGACCACGCTAGTTTTGAGATTGCTATACGTGGTGTAATGGTGAATATTTAAAGATTTAAGAAAACTGGAGAAATCCTTGTTGAAAAATCATTTCCCCTGGTCGGTTTGTAACAAGTGGGGTTGGCGTTTTGATTGTTCAATAATATGTTGAAAGGCCTTTGTGGCTAAGACACCCGTTTTATTTTTACTGGTTCAAAAAAAGCCATTTTGGAATAGACATCAATGACCGTCAACATATAGCGTATGCCGTCGTTAACGTTAGAATAAGGTATCATCTCGACCAGGTCTGCCTGCCATAAATCATCGAGTCCTTTGAAAATGACATGACGGCGTTCATGCGGGCAGGTTTATGCAATTCATGAGCGATGCCCTCTTTGATAGGTGATGACTTATAAGATAATTTGGGCATCCCGGAGTTGTTCTTCAATATGGGCGATTTCTGCATCATGACCTGTGTGACGAGCATGTTTTGACTCATGAAGCAAGTATAAGCGCTGTACTAACTGATTGGGATTATACCAATGTGTTATATCCACGTAGGGTTTTAATTTCTTAAACCTTACGCCAGAGGCAGAGTGGTGTTTTCGCTTATCAAACATGTTTGCAATGATAGCTTTATATTTTTTGGATATATTGGCATTGACCTGCTGAGAGGATATATAGTTTCTTTTGTCAGCGTTGGTGTCTAATAAAATGGATTTATATTTAGCAAGGTCCTCGGGCGTAAAATCTTGTAGAGATGGGGTTCGAGAGAATAGCAGATTTAACAATCCTGGTGTTGATTTATAGTTGATCTTTTTAATGACAGCACTAGTACGAGCAAATTTAATAAATGAATCCCCAATTTTAAAACTATCATCCTCATAGCGCACACCATACGTGGTGTCTATCTTTCCAATAAATAGATTGGTTAAATACGGTTGCAGTGTTGCTCCATAATGATTGATTAAAATGTTTTTCAGTTGAGCTTTATTTTGAGGGGTCACCAAGACTTGTGAAAACGGAGACGATGTGGATGAAGACGGTGTTCCCGCTATGAAAGATTTTGTTTTTGTTTTTAGAAACTGTTGAAGGGGTGAGGATTTTTTTCTTTCAGGACTAAATATGGTTTCGCTTTCACTTTCACATTGTCCATGTTCTTCTTCTTCTTCTTGTTTTACTTCTTCGTGTTGTTGTTCACTAACATCGGAGGAGGAGGATTTTACTCGCCGTGTTGAATCTGTTTGTGTAAATTTTGAACTTGTTAAGGGTTTGGTTTGAGAGGTAGCAGCAGTATCAGTAGAAGCATTTGGTTTGAACCTCATGGGATGAACCGATGATGGAGCATCTTTATCATGGGCAAAGGATTCAAGTTTCTTAAACGTTGTAATACACAAAATTTATGTCGAATTGTATTTCGTGCCTCAATAATACGCTGCATGATTTGAACATGTTTCTTGTACCCTATTGCACTCGCCATGGTGAAGGTAAAGACACACTAACAGGAAATGTCAAACCATGGGTCTTTTTAAAGAGAAATAAAATGATCAAAACCCAAGCGGTAACGTCCCTGTGTTTATTAATCACCAAACAGGCATGGGGATGATGGTTCCAACATGAGGCACACCATTGTGTGAAAGCGGTGAAGGATTTATCAGGATTCACGTGATCTTGAAAAATATGATAGAGATTTCTTGAGTCTTGGCGAAAGAGAACGATAAGATTGGCATTGCCACGAATCAACTGTTAGGGTATTTTAGAATAGATCTGAGCCAGATAAAAACAATCCACTTGTTTATGGCGTCCCATACTAAAATACTCTTGAATAATGGCCTGTCGTTGATCATCAATATCTTCAAAAATTATAATGGGATCTAGTTGTATGCGGTCTGGCTTAATGACATCTTCAGGTGAGGTTAATGTAAAATAGTCCATGGCTTCTTTATTTAACGAAGACATAATTTGTTCCAGATACACGTACAGAGGCTGGTACAAGGAATTGGCAAAAATATAAATATTTTGAAATCGTAGGCCATGAGGCACTGAAGGCCCCACATCGAACGGTAGATAGAAAAAGGGTGCCATGATGTTTAGGTTCACACACGGACAGCGGTAGCTCTTAAACCAAATCTGAAACGGGCAAAGCATGCGGTTGTTTCATTAATTCCATAATGACGACGACTGAGTTCTTTACATGTGTGTACAAGGTTTATATACAGACAAGCGGTGAGTAGAACAGGTTAGTTAACGTCTGTCACCTTGGACGTGTTTGGGCGAGCTCGTGTGACCATGGCCACGGCCGCTTCCTCCCCAATACAGTCTCGAGAGGTGGCGACAAAAACCTATGTCGATCGCAAAGTGCAAAGTGTATACTACATGGTCCCGAGACTAACCGCTGAGGGCTATTCTTCGTAATATTGACGTGCAAGAGCCTCGAGACGAAGATAACGTCTGCACAAAACGTTACGTTACCTACCAAATGAAAAGGCTTGATAAATTTGTCCCATCTGTATTTTTAGTGTATCTGTCAAATCAAAAACTGGACAACGACAGAAACCATTCCTCGCGACCACCACCACTGGTGAATGATCGCCTTACTTATGTGCTTGCTTCCGGTTTAAGACATTATCGATTGCACTATGATGGTGTTATTCATATTAAATATGCGATGCTTGATGAGAAACATTTACAAATACAAATAAACAGTGATAGACTGTTGGTCCACAATCATCAAACGGTAAATGCTGGGGACGAATTATCCTTTCATCTTATGATTACGTTTGAGGAAAAGGAAGATGGGAAAACGGTGAATGATTTTCCGCTTTATATAGAATTGGAATATACTGCTATTAAATAAGGCTCTCTACGTTAGTTGTTATAGAATGATTGTTGTGAAAGGTTCACCAAGTCGCACCACTGTGAAAAAAGATATGCGGTGAACATAAAATAACAAAACCCAAAAAGAAAAAAGCCAGGTTCGAAACCGAGTCATTCTGCCTCACACCCTAAGTTAAAACTTAAAAAAAATTAAAAATACAAAAAGAAATGCTATCGAAAAAGCATTGTCACGAATCCGAAATCCCTCTCTGATGCAAAGATAAAAAAGAAAGAAAGCAAAAACTTGGGCGAGTCATTCATGTTGCTAAGCGAGGGGGTTTCTTGCCGGCTTAATTTGCGGGGTTGGCAGCTATGGGCTTACTTTTGGGCGGTGCCAGTGCCGTGGCAAAACAATTAAAGCCGTTAAGCAAGGCAAGCAACAACTAAAAAAAGTGAGCGACACCATAAATCCATAGAAGCCATTGCTATGGAGGTTAAAATCGGCAATCCTTTAAAACCCGTCTTTTATCAACAAGGCCATGGTCTATCGACAAAGAAAAAAATGTTCACACTTGATAAGCGCCTAAGACAACTGCCTCGTCATGCCATGACCCATGAACAAGCTATGCCAAACAACAAGATTTCTCATTTTCGAGGTGTATTTATGCGAAATGGATTACCCAAAGCACAGTGGAAAGAAGAACGAGCCATGATCAATTTAGAAGATGATGCTGGCCCAGGAACCCATTTTGTAGCCTATGTGAAACAAGGTTCCACAGTATGGTACTTTGAGAGTTATGTAAAATTTACCACCCCCGATCGAGTTGCTGCGTTATTTGGGAAACTGGGTGACGATATTCTATAAAGTGAATCGTCAACAAACCTTTGATAGTCAAGAGTGTGGACGTTTGTGTTTACATTTCTTATATAAGAGGTGTCGTTAAGCCAGCAGTCTCATCATTATGAATGTCAACGCCAAGACCTTAACCATGCACAGCCGCGGACCTGAAGTGTCCCTGGATTTCTTTCCCTCCATTGAATTGCATCCCGAACAATCCTATGTACTGGGATTAATTTCTTTTGGAAGTTACAACAGAATTTAAAATACACAACTGGATATTAATGATGAGTTTTATTATGATGATTATATGTAGAAGCTACGCCCTGGTGGTTATATCATAGACCAGGTGTTCCCATTAGGTTGTCCGCGGACCCCCAGGTGTCGACGACGGTTGGCCAGGGGGTCCGCGAAGAGTCGTCAAGAAATAACGCGATAATGAAAACGGAAAACGGAGAAAATACAAACAGCTCTTTAAAAATAATAATTATGCATTGTCATCCACAGCATAAGATGCGCAGCGTAATTTGTGCTTTTAAAGTTTCCGCCAGATAGCGTTCTGCTACTTTATCTCTGAGTTCTGCTCCACAGCCATTTTGCATTTTGTGTGTTTAAATATTTACATGAGTTTTGAAAGTTGAAACTTACGATTGTTTTAATTGATAAAAGTCCATTGAATATGGATCTTTGGTTGACGAGTGGATTTTTAAAACGAAGTAGGCCCACTTCTGCAAATAGTGACGAAGAGGAAACTGTGGTAAAATAGAAGTGAATGGGCCGCCTGCTGCATCTCTTGATCCTAGCCGTTCAAAGAGTAAGCCTACTGCGAAAAGTAGGAAATACGATATAAGATAATGGAAATTGGTTTTACGTATTGTGGACCTAAAGATTGTCCTAAGCCTCAATGCGTGATATGCTTTGAAACCCTTGCCAACGAGAGTATGAAACCTGCAAACCTCCGGAGGCATCTAGATACCAAACACTCGGTGCGCAAAGGTACAATAAATCCATTGAATTCTTCAAAATAACGTGAGCTGAACAGAAATCATGCCTGAAAGTATTGTAATTACCAATGCGTCTGATGAAAATGTGAATGAAAATGCAACGATTGAATCCTACGAAGCTTGTTGCAAAATGTGCCAAAAATCATAACATTGCTAAAGAGCTCATTCTACCTTCAGCAATTATTTTGTGCAAGAGAATGCTGGGAAATGCTACCGCAAAGCTTACAAGTACCGTCCCGCTGTCTAAGAATGCTGTGCAAAGGCGAATTAAAGATGTGTCAAGCAATATTGAAGAGACGTTGTTGGCAAGGCTCCACATGTGTGACATGTTTGCTCTGCAGTAGGATGAGATTATCGACATATCAAAAAAGGCGATAATGTTGGTTTTTGAACGTTTTTTTATGTCATGACGATATATATAAAGATTTTCTTCTTTCCTGTGAACTAGTACAGAGGTTCCCATTAGGAATTTAAATATATTAGTCTTGACTTAAAGGATTTAGGAGCAGGGGGTCCGTGCGTACATAACAATCGCTTTACGGGGTCCGAGAAAAATTCCTAATGGGAACCTTTGCCATAGACGATGTGCACGAGGCCATTATTGTGGCGATGATAAAACAATTTGGTGTCAATCCATTTGCGGATGGGACACAGAAATTTGAACTTACAGCCAATATGATTACTCATCGCTGTCGTATTTTCTCTACGTTTAACATTGATTTTGAAACACGACTTCATTCTATTGGCCCTTTACTAGGATTAAACCAAGAGTGTTGGCAGCTCACCATCCCCATGATTCAGATTATCCAGTGAAATTCATCGAGGACCATCACATCTCTGTGACATGTAATATTATTAGAGACGTATTTACGAATCAACAACAAAGCCATTCCCTCTATGATTTTATTGGCACCTCCCCTTGTGGATATATTATACGTGAAAACCCTTCAGTGATTCTGTATCATCCTGTGTGTGTCAGCGATATTAGTAATATTACATTACGGTTAGTGAATAGAAAGAAACAACGGCTTGCTTTGGATGCTAACACCCCTGTGACCTACAAGTTGGTTTTAAAGACGCTATGAAATTTATCTATAAAGCAACAACACCGTCTACGTGGTCGGATAGTTGTCCACCGTGTATGAAACGGTTGACACGAGTAAACCGACAACGTTTACAACGCCTAGGTTATACGTTACACCCCCATCATGAACAAGGAGCTGTTGCAAGTGTTAAATCCCATACAAGTGGAAGATGGCGTCATGCGCATTGATATGCTTTCCTATCAACCTCAAGCATCAAGACTCAATAACAATGACGAGATTCAATTCATCATTAACAAACAAGATATTTTTACCCTACCTCATGAAAGTGTCCTTCAAATTGAGAGTAAATTAATGAAAGCAGATGGCAGCACCCCACGACATCTACGTTGGCTAATCATGGTTTGGATTTTCTGTTTTCTGAAGTGCGATATGTGATTAATGATATTGTCATAGATATGAGTCGAAATGTGGGCATGACTAGTCTGATGAAATTATATCCTTCCTATAGCGAGGAAGAAGGTAAACCGCTCTCTATGGCAGGATGGTGCCCATCAGTAGCAATGAGTGGTTAGTTCATACCGATGGCACCTTTACAGGCTTTCTACCCTTAAAATTACTCCTTGGCTTCGCCGAAGATCACAAGCGTATTATTTTAAATGCAAGACAAATTTGTATCTCGTGAGAAACCGAGGTGATTATAACGCACTGACTGTCTCTGACTATGGAAAGGGTCCGACGTGACGCTATCGGATCGTAAAAAGTTAAGCATGTTAAATTTAGTGCAAAAAGATAAAGCCTTGCCTATAGTCTTTCTAAGTTGGAGTCTGCATGAGTACCCTTTGCTACCTACCCTAGACACTCGTAGTTGGAGTGTGAAATCTGCTCGCTCTACCGAGCGACCCCTCTATGTTATTATTGGTTTTCAAACCTATAGAAAATACCAACAATGCAAAGATATCACCATGTTTGATCACATTCACTTGAGAGATATACGACTATTTTAAATAATGCTTGCTTCCCCTATGAGGGGACGGAACTCAATTTTTCAAAACATAATTTTGGCCCTCTTTATGACATATTTGCTAAATTGCAATCGTCTTATTATGAAAGACAGTATTATCCTATGTTGTCGCCGCAAGGGTTTAATGCAAAGGCACCACTGGTTGTTTTCGATTGTTCGTATTAAAAGAATCTATGAAAATCACCACCATTGATTTAAGAGTAGATTTTGAAACACAAGAAAATGTACCAGACCATACAAGTGCCTACTGTTTGATTATTCATGCCAGACAAGTAAAATATCATCCTTTGTCCAATTATGTCACCAGCATGTAATCCACCTGTGGTCAGGTGAAAAAATCATCTTTCATAGGATTGATGAAAAGCGCCTGCATGCTCACTGTCTTTTGCGCTCTGGCAGTGTACACACATACAACAACAGCAACAAACTTCATGTGTTCCTCAATAAGCAACAACAACAACGTGACAGACGAACCATGGAATTTAAAATGTGAACTTAATCGACTGAAAACATTTGAATCTTGGACAGTTCCCTTTATGGATTATGGAGAATTGGCAGCGGCTGGCTTTTATTACTTAAACCGTCAGGATGTGGTCAAGTGTATTTTTTGCAACATTGAAATTGGAAACTGGGAGATGGGTGATCGACCATTTAGTGATCATCAGCGATGGAGTCCTTCCTGTCCTTACCTGAATCGCTATGATGTGGGCAATATTCCGTGGAATTTGTATTACCCTGTCATTGAACCAGACCCCACAAAACTAGGAGATGCCTGTGGGCCGTATGTGCAAACTGTTCATCCGAATGTTGTTCCAGATTTTTTTTTAAATGTTGTAACAACATTGTAACAGTTTCTTTATGTCATCAATAAAACCTGTGTATTGATGTAAAAAAAATACCTGTTGTTCAATTCATTGTTCCTTTTCTGAAGTCCTTGACTTGTAACGTTAAACCATGAGATGGGTTAGTTGTTGATTGATCGTGGGCGAGATAACAAGTAAAAAAACATCATGCGTACAAACATTGTGGATTGTCAGGGCTTTAAAATTGCGGAAAACAAATTTATATTTAATGAAGTGGCTTTTATCGACTGTAGCACTTTTTGTGTGTCACACCGCATCCATTTGGTGTATAAACCTCCCTATGCATTCAAGTTGCTTAGTGAAAAAGATAAAAAGCAAAGGCAATGGATTGAAAATCATTTGCAATTAGTAATGAAAGAGGGTCATATTCCTACAAGTATCTTGACATATTCATGAAAGCCAATTTGTCCTCTGCCAATATCTTATTTGTTGAAGGAGCTGAAAAACGCCAATGGAGTCCTTCCTGTCCTTACCTGAATCGCTATGATGTGGGCAATATTCCGTGGAATTTGTATTACCCTGTCATTGTACCAGACCCCACAAAACTAGGAGATACCTGTGGACCGTATGTGCAAACTGTTCATTCGAATGTTGTTCCCTCTCACTGTCAATGTATTGATCCTTTACATTTGGGTTGACCATCCCTGCAAACGCTCATGGATACTTGTCCTTGTGACAATATTGAGAATAAAGCCTTAGTGCATGCGTGGCAATTGTATCATTGGCTCACCACGAATGCCTGTTGGGAGTTGTTGAACAAAATTAAAACGGAAGGTTTACCTTCCAATGAGAGCAGTGAGACTTGTACACGTGAGGTGATAACATCAACATTATAAACATGGACGCCACTACAATCGACAAGGCTATTGGAAAATTCTTTGTGTGCAAGAAAAAGCTTATTAACTTTACCCAACATGAATTATTAGCACTACCTAAATCATTACTTTTTATGTTGCTGCCAACGCTGTGAAAGAAATTTGAGGAAAGGCGCCTGCCGAGTGGACCAGTGACCATATATTGTGTGAATTGCAACCATGCAATCATTTTTCCCATCATAAGCAATAAACCATGGCAAAATACCCTCCATTCGACAGTGTGCAACATGCCAATTGATGGAATTGTATCACGGTCATAAATCTCACTGTAATGACATTGTTTCATCATTCCATGGTTGTCATGCGGAAAGCAACCACCTACCATGCTCGCCAGCAGCCGCTAACAGTGCATCATTTTTGACTAATAGTTTGATTATTATCACTATAAATGGTATTTGTACTACACCTATTTTTAAAAATTATACACAATAAAAAAGGACGACAGTGCATCATTATTGACTAATATAGTTTCATTATCATTATTATAAAAAATTATAATAATTGCTATAGAAGCCTCCGTGGCTTAGGCGGCAGCACGCCGGCCTCTCACCGCTGAGTCCGTGGTTCAAATCCCGGTCACTCCATGTGAGATCTGTGCTGGACAAAACGGAGGCAACACTCTCCACTATCATTTCATTTCATCTGTCATTCATTTAATCATTGCCCCAGAGGAGTGCGTCAGGCCTCGGCAGCCGGCACAGTTCATATCCTCGCCGATAGATGGGGGCTTCATTCATTCCATTCCTGACCCGGTCGGAGACTGGAAGCAGGCTGTGGATTTTCAATAATTGCTATAAATGGTATTTGTACTAACTGATAAAATAAGTTGAAACTTTATGGGCTTAAGAGTCGCTTGTTGATCAAACACCCCTTCATGCATTGCAACCACAAGTAAAAAAAGAAAATAAAGTAAAAAAATAAAATAAAAACCTGTTTTTAAAGTAGGTGATACTACCGCATGAAATCATTAACAAGTCTAGGACTATGTTTTTGTAAAACGCTTATTATTATTATTATCATTATTATTATTATTATTATTATTATTATTATTATTATTATTATTATTATTATTATTATTTTTATTATTATTATTTAATGAAAACATGTCATTATGATTTTTTTGTAAAAACCATGTGACCATTTAAGGCACTGTAACGTTAACTTTAAATTATTTATTTAATTAGTAAATAGTGTTGATTTGTTGTCTATTTTTTAAGTTTCTCTCTCTCTCTTTTCTCTGTTTTTTATGTTTTACTGCATGAGTGGGTGTGCTAAATCAACTAGCTATCCTTAAGCGCATGACGTTTAAACTAATTTAAAAAACTATACACGTACATCAAAAGAAAGTAAAAAAAATACTAGCTTTACAGTATTCGCATATGATGTGTAACATCTGACATAGAAGAAACCTCACGTGAAATTGTTGATACACCGGTATTTTATACTATTATTGACACAAATATTAATCTGTTGTAAAAGGGAGTGTTTTACAGATATTGTAGATTGTAGATTATAATACCTAACTCATTTTATTAGATGATTTGTAGCATCCACCAGCACTAGCCTAAATAAAGAATACGATACGGATCAACTAGATTAATACCGACAGTAGTGGCTACGCGGGCTAATGCGCAGCGTTAGGTCATGGGGCCAAGCTCTCTGCTGACTCGGTAGACGCGTGGGTTCGATCCCCACAGTCGGCTGTCCTTGAAATGGTTTTCCGTGGTCTCCCATTTTCAACTCCAGGCAAATGCTGGGACAGTACCTTCTGACAGGCCACGGCCGCTTCCTTCCACATCCTTGCCCAGTTTCATTCATCTTCATCCATTCCATCTCTCATCCCGACGCGCAGGTCGCCCACGGGCGTCGACTAGAAAGACCTGCACTCGGCCTCTCAGGAGGCTACACGACAAAAAAAACTAGATTAATAGACGCGACACCGCTCATAACCTTAAATTCGTTATAAACAGGTCCTCTTCATTCACAGACCAACACGTAATCTGGTAGCAAAAATATCTACCCCGTCCGGGATTCGAACCCAAGATCTCTAGATTCACAGTCATAAGCACTAACCCCACGGTTATTTCGACTCCGCAAATTTTGTGCACAAGATGGTGCTTATTTCCACGTTCCAATAATACTGCATTACGGAATTAAGCTTCATTTATATTTTGCTTGTTTCGATAATGTTCCTGGGTGAAATTGAGTTTAAAATGCCTTATAAATAGGCCCTCTTGTGAGTAAAGAAAATGTATTCAGTAATAGTTCATGAAGGCTTGCTCAATTCTCGTATAACCACAACGATTATATTATATTGATGACTGCATTACCGTTATGTGGGTTAATATTTGAATAGCCATTGCGCAGAAACATAATACAGGCAATGCCGACTACTTACAATGTTTGATATTAAGGCATTTTACCATTTAAATGCTGATACGAAGACTTCGAGCATGTACCATGTCATTTGTTTCAATCACTTGACGCCAGAGTTCGCATGAGCGTTTTCCGTTCTGTATGTCATAATTATACATTCCACATGGCCGAAAGTACGTCATGGTATCAATTTTAGACACCGCGCGCTCATTGTTTCTCGTACCACTGCCCGCTGGATCGATCGATCGAGCGGGCAGTGCAAACTTCCGTTTTCCACCACTGTCAGCTAGTACACTTCCGTTCAATCGATCGATCGAGCGGGCAGTGAATACTTCCGTTTTCCACCACTGCCAGCTAGTACACTTCCGTTCGATTGATCGATCGGGCAGTGCATGCTTCCGTTTTCCACCACTGCCAGCTAGTACACTTCCATTCGATCGATCGAGCGGGCAGTACATACTTCCGTTCGATCCGCCACTGCCAGCTCGATCGTTCCGATCCACTTCCGTCCCCAGTTTTCAAAATAACTCCCACAAAACTATCCAGCAACCGAGCGGAAAGATGTTACACATCAAAAAAGGGTAAAATAAAAATGCATAATAGGCATGATTCTATTCACGTAGCCTAAGACCAAAAAAATTTCTCTCATAAAAGATAACTTACAAAAAATTACCATTCACCTATAGCCACCATAGGCATCATTGTATTGACATAGCTTAAGGCTAAAAACAAACATTAAAAAGTTATGAAAATTATTATTATTATTATTTTCATCTACATGGACTTTTTTGCCATTATAAACCATAAGCAACAATTAATAAACGTCAAACTGTTGAGCACCAAAAATATTTTTGTTACAGTAAGACATCAATAAACAAAGTCATGACTACTGTACACTAATTATTATTATTATTATTATTATTATTAGCCTATTATTATTATTATTATTATTATTATTATTATTATTATTCATTTTCTATTTTTACAAAACGAATAATGCATCGATTTTTTTCACCCTCATAGATTAAATAGATAGGGTGAATACGTGAATTGACGTCTTCCATAACATTATCAGGTAGGTTATTAAAACGCGTAGGAAGAAATGATTCAAATTCTTCGCAAATGCAAAGAGCTCGTTCACCAAAATTGGTTTTTAATTTTTGTATCTTATGTCCGCGAAAGGGTGTTTGCGTAAGCAATTCTCTCATTTTCTTGCGTACAAGGCCACAGGCTTGACCAATTGCGCTCAAGGCGTCCGTGTTTGGCTATAAGGAAAGAAAAGAGTGTTATTTTTTAACACTCTCATCCTTATATTGCAACAACAACAATAACATTGTCATTACATTAAAATGTGTTGTTTTCTTAAAGCGTGAGCGTTTAAAGCCTAAAGTTGTAGATAGAATTCGATAAATTGACAAAAATATAATAATGTTTGTAGGAGGTACGCGATAACTGTTGAATCAACATCAACAGCCAATTTTTTGTGTTTCATGGTCCACATGACGTAAATAGGTGTACTGTTGTAAATGACAATAATCATCGATAAGAAAAATTTGTGTTTTGGTGCGTAAGACGTCCATCAATAGTGCTTGATGAATTTCTTGCCACGGACCACGCCCGTCAATACAAGTATTTTTTAACACTGGAAGAAGCAACAACTGTTTTTGCTGAATATAAACTAGGGTGTCCGTCATATGATGATTCATATCATGATACATGCTCATGTTTTCTAAACCAAAGAAAAAATAAACCAAGCTATCATTTTAAACAATTTTTAAAGCTATAAATAAACCAAGACCATGTTTTAACTTTTTTAAATTTTAAATTAAAAAACGAATAGCTTATTCCTACAACAGGGTAGAGAAGTTGTTGAAACACATCAAAAACGTGCTCTAGAATCATTAGACAAATCAATTAAAACGTATTTATAGGGATAGGGTTGAATCACTTGCGCATCTGCTAATGAAATGGCGCAAAACAGTAACCACTGCCACTGACGAAACGTATTTTCAAAATCTGGCAAATATCTAAATGATATCAAATCACCATCATTTTTATTTTAAAATCGTGGGGCTCTCACATCTATAAAATCTAAAATATGACCTTGGTTTAATGGTTGATTACCAGCTAAGCCTGTTTTTGTATGGGTACAACTAACAGTTGTTTATGTTGTATCATCAGTAATTGATCCTCAACTTCTGAGCAAAGGGCTTCATACATTTTTTTTCTTTTAAAAATTAAATAACAAATCGCAAAGTTATTATTATTGACATGTTATGATTCATATTATCTGTTATATGGGGGGTTCAAGAATTTGTGGCAACAGTTTCCCTGACAGATTAACAAAAACTTAGGCCTGTGGACAATGTTCACATGACCAATGCATAGCCTTTCGCTAAAACGTATGTAAAACAAACAAATGATTGTCCCACACTGTGTGTAGCCTTCTTCTAAAAGTTGACATTCTTTTCATCGTTTTCAGACAAAACATGAATATGAAAATTATTTAATAGGAAATGTTTTATGAAGATTAAGTGCGAATCATGTTCAAGATCCCTTGGAGGTAAATATATGCCTCTGTTGTCAATGGGTATTAGCATATAATCCCCTTGTTGAATGACTCGTATACGATTCCCCTGCTGACGTGCAAATTAGCTCTTCATACTGTTAAATGAATACAAAAAAAGGATCAACAGATACTATAAGCAAACATCTGCATGCTGATGGAAGCCTATAAAAACAAAGTTAACATACGATGCATTTATTAACCATGTCTATATCCAAGAAACAATGGAGAAAAAACAAAAATTTAAACCAGGGTGAGTGTGTTTCCATAAACGTGAATACACCATAAACTAAAAGAAAATAGCCAAATGCCCTTTCAACATAAAGTACGCTCCTAAAAGCCGAATCAAGCAAAAAACATAAGCATCACATGTTGTTGTTAGTTTCTAACAGACCTTATTCTATGTGGTGAATATTGATTCATAGGTAAAGAAAAATAAATTTGAAGGAATGCTTTTTGAGGATATGAAGTGGTTCGTTCCTCAGCAGGGAATTTATAGAAATGAAAACAAACGTATTTGAAGTTACTGGAAAATAAACATTAAACAGAGGCTTTGTACAAAACGTACACCAAAAGTCTGGAAAACAATTCTCCTCAGCTAATTTAACAATGACTTGTTTCATCCTTAAACCATACCATGATTTATGAAATACTTGCGTTGATACATTATTTTGAAGGCCAAAATTTAGCATACAGGAGTTACAATAGTGAGTGCCTGGATCATAAATGAATGATGTTGTTATAAAAAGTGGTATCAATGCGTACTTTGGTGATTCTGCATTCCGAAGGATAGGCCACCCGTAGCGGATTATAATTTACCATCATTTAACGTGGTATGTTTGGTCACATCTTGATCGTTGTTCATCATTGAATCTGAAAAGTATTCGTTGACGTTTTACTAAGTACATAAAAACACAATCAATCTATACACTGTCTGTCCCCTAAGTGAATAGCAAAACGAAAAGGAAAATAAGCAAAACACAAATAAATAACAATCTGTCTGTTGGCCTTTTACCTGTAGGCCATAAGGATAACATGCATCAGGTTTAAAAAGACAATTTCCGTTCAGATAATCGACTGGTGATGTTTTCAAATACATCACCACTCACAACACTAGCCACAAAGTGAGATTGTCCACAGTAAAACCAGTAGATTTTTTGTTCTTGCATGAGGTGTATTAAGCCACATGTATAGTAAAGAGAGGTGGACACTTGCTCTAACATGAGACCTATTAAGTCACCAGCTAGTGAGGCGTATTAAGCCGCATGAATTCTGAGGGCGCGTGGTCACTTTGCTCAAACATGAGGATTATTAAGCCACAAACCTAGTGAGGCGTATTAAGCAACATCAATACTGAGGATGGGATGGTCGCTTACTCTAACATGAGACCTATTAAGCTACCACCTAGTGAGGCTTATTAAGCCACCACCTAGTTAGGCGTATTAAGCCATATGGATAGTAAAGAGAACTGGACACTTTTTGCTGAAACATGAGGCCTATTAAGCCACCACCTAGTTAGGCATATTAAGCCACATCAATATTGGGGGCGGGTGGACACTTTTTGCTGAAATGTGTGGCCTATTAAGCTACCATCTAGTGAGCCTTATTAAGCCACCACCTAGTGAGGCTTATTAAGCGACATGAATAGCGAAGTGTGGCTACTTGTTTTTTCATTCCTAACTTTAAAAAGCCAACTTGTTTTTTAATCTAGCCTGTGCGCAGTGAGCCAAGCAATCGTTGAAGCAAGACTCTCTTTATGCGTTGACAGGCAAATAGCAAAAGACATACAGTTTATATACAACTATTTACACACATTTAAACTTCCTTGCTAACATCCATGCACACAGGTTTAAAAAAATATATGATAAACTACAATTTTCAATTTTTATTCCAAGGCTCGAGATGGCATCACGCACTTGATAGCAACCGAACCAAACACACACCGTGTTGTACAACAACAATAGCAACAACCATTACTGGTTGTAACCAAACGGGACGCTTGTCATCATATCCTGACACCACTCTCTTTTGTGATCCAACAAACGAGTGTTTGTCTTCGCTGTTTCATTAATAATAAATTATGATTTTTGATAGAACCCTGAACTGACTATGTGTCATGGCTGTGTGTGTCTGAAGGACATGTAAATAATCATCAACTCAGAGGCGTTTAACTACATGCTGACAATCCCTTTGCTCGCATGGATTTACATCGATCCACCTGCCGAAAACTATACATTTTCCGAGCAAGCCCAACAAACTCTGACATCATGGTGACTGAACACTCATCTATCATTAAACCAATTTCTTTTTTGTTCAGACAGGGGATATCGAACACGTTCTTCTCACTAAACGAGGACGTGTCAAACAATTTTGGATTTTGTTTCATAACGACGTACGGGTTACAGTCACGGATATGGTAAATGAAATTATCAGTGTCTGTATATAACAAGGAAATGGTACCAAATCGCTGCATAATGAAATTTATACATGTGCAGTTTGAAAAAATCTATAATGACTTGGCCTAAATAGATAGGTTTATTCATGACCACTTTAGTTTTGGCAACTTCAATAGTGATGTTCAAAGATTTGAAATTTGATTTTGCAATATATTTTTGAGCTCCCCATCCGCCATGCCATGTTTTGACCAATTTAATGACCCGATACTGCCGTACATTTTCCATACTCTTTCCATAGATATAATTATTCATTAGTTTAATAAAATATTTGACATAGCTGAGTGGCACTTTGTCTGTGAGTGGTATTCATATCCATGTACGGTTTCAACCACCGTTTCTGACAGAAAGACTATGGATTTTTTTAGGGTTAAGCCCTGGGCTAAACATTCTACCAGCATGTAAATATGCAGCACATAGTGATTTTTGTCATACAAGGTGCCCATCAATTTCTTATGATTGCCCTTACTATCGGGCGACACCATATTCTCAATGCAAAAGGGTAAATCACCCTGTCGCTGTCTGAGATCGAGGGGATAAACTAATTCGACGTCAAGAACATATACTACGTCCTGTTGCTCGCATGCGCTAGGCACATTAAAATCTTTAATTTCATCATCAGACAGCCAGACAAAGTTTTTGTACGGCAGCGGTCGGCTCATGGCGAAACCGTATGAATTGTTTACATAGAAAATACATCAAGTAAGATTCAGGTTCTTCGGAACAATAATCCGGCATGTAATGATTATTTGCCTTGGCATGTCGCTGATTGAGCGATACGAACCGCCCACGATCCCTCTTTCCATCGTCAGTACCATATCGGGATCCGTCAATAAATCAAGCTCAATTTGGATGTATTTGAGAGCAGCGTCCCAACTTAACCCTGGACTGTATAGTAGTGTGCGGGATCCAGGCGATATGTCGTTTGACATATCTGACGGAACGTCTGAAGTAAATCTGTCAACAGCAACACGTCTAATTTTAAGTAGTGCATAGCATCCTGACCCATGGTTTCTATGCCAAACGCTCGCCAAACATGGCATGCGTGGGCATATTCTTCTTCAGTGATGGTGCTTTGAGTTAACTGAGAAAAAAAATTCTCGCTGCGGCAAAGCCGTTTCCTCTAGCACTTCCAAACTTCCCACGTACTCGTAAGGAAATTCACCTTTGCGGACAAACATTTTAAATTGTTCTGCATTGGTGAAGTGGGATTTGGTATGTTTCAACTCATCCTCGCTTAGCCCTTTCACGAGACTATCCAGCGAACTAGACATAAACTTGAATGAGTCGAGAAAGCGAGTGCTCATGCTTCCTTTTCTCCATGAAAGTCAAGTGAAGCTCTCATGTCTTTAGCCAAAATGGCGAATTTGCTCTTATCTACATGAGCAAATTGCTTAACAATGAAGTCAAGGTCATATCGGGAGAAATTGTGTAAGAAGACAGGGAGGAAGCGAGGTGTAGAGTACTTCAAATTGCATTCTCTATGGGCGGCACCTCTAAAATGCCCTGTACTGTGGCACTGGTCACTTACCTTTTTCTCCACCTAAAATAGTCTTTTCACACATATGGCAGGTGGTGGCTTGATCATATTCTTTATGCTGTATGTCATTCATCTGAATAGGTACATGGTCGTCCAAATTTTTTTCTACCTTGCCCGCTAAAGCCTCCATTTGATCAACAAACCACCGCGCACAATCGGGACCTTTGTGACTTACATACTCACATTGGGATTTATCATAGTGACAGACAACGGAATAGCCAACTGCAAAAGGCTAATGTTTCTGCACCGGATACGTTGAGCTTGTATGGGGGGATGGTTCACACCCCTGAAGGGGGACGGTGAGGGCCTCAAAATCAGCGTAAACAGTACATGGTACCATGTCTTGTTTATTAGTGGCTTTAAATTTCAAGACTGCCTCATCCCCTTCTCGCTGCACTAGCTTTACTGCCGGCCGCCCTTGACAGTCTCTCGTATGTCGTTCCAAAAGTTCAACAGTTCCAAAATACTGAAGTCAACGCTCACAAATATGTTTTGCACACTTATTATTGGACATTTGGCTGCTTACCAATCTACTCATATTTTTTATCCAGCAATAATGGCTATTATCCCCATGAGATAGGATAATCAAGTGAATGTGATATTGTTTTACCTGTTCGGTGGCATACAAGGGGCCCAAAATATTGGATCCCACGACGCCATCTACCAAGAGTGAGAAAATTGGATTATCTTTCTCAAATAAATGATTTTTATCTAGAGGCATGGGAAATGAAACATGCTCCAGGATCATAGTTTGCTTTAAGTGGTTAAACATAGCTTTGTACTTCCCTGCCAAATGACCATTTCCGTCTTGACAGGGTTGCAAAACACTAGCCACAATCCACAAAAAGCAGCAATCGTCTGTGTTGCATACATTGATCACTGACATTTTCGAAGCAATCCAGCTCGGTGTGCGAATATATTGTAGCTACTTCCTGCATTTAATGGATTGTATTTACAAATACGCAATGCTTTTCAGAGCCAAGCCACTGGGACCCTGTTGCAAATTATCAAATTTTGTGATGAGCCCTTCAATAGATTTTTCCTGATACCACATGTCTAAATTATTGGCTATCAGTAATGTTTCCATTTATGTACAAAGGTTGAATTTATGTTTTCCTTCAACATTATTTTTCATCAAGATAAATTCACATGTTGTTGTTAGGGTCTTCAGTCTTTTGACTGGTTTGATGCAGCGTTCCATGCCTCCCTGTCCTGAGATAATCGTTTCATATCTACAGAGCTACCACGCCCTACATCCGAGGCAATCTGTTTAACATATTTTAACCTTGGTCGACCCCTACAGTTCTTGTCTTCGACCCTTCCTTCCGTAACTAAGCTTCCTATTCCTGGGTGTCTTAGTATGTGTGCTACTAACCTATCACTTCTCTTCATTAGCAGTCGCCAGAAACATCTCTCCTCTCCCACTCGTCTTAATACCTCTTCGGTTGTAACCCTATCGACCAATCTGATCATCATTCTCCTGTAAAACCACATTTCAAATGCATCAATTCTCCTCTTTTCTGCTGCACCAATAGTCCAAGTTTCACTTCCATAGAGCGCCACGCTCCAGACAAAGGCTTTCAAAAATGATTTCCTAATACCTAAATCTATATTCGTTGTCAACAGATTCCTTTTTTGTAGAAATGCTTTCCTTGCCTGAGCCAACCTACTTTTTATATCCTCTGTGCTTCGTCCATCACTGGTTATTTTGCTTCCTAAGTAACAGAAGTCTCCTACTTCCTTCAGCTTTTCACCTGCCAATTTGATGTCCATAGAGGTTTCCGATTTATTTCGGCTGCATTCTAGTATTTTTGTTTTACAATGATTAATTTTCATCATGTATTCTTTCCGTAAGACGGAGTCCACACCATTCAAAAACTCATTCAAATCCGCAGGCTTGTCGGCCAAGATGACGATGTCATCAGCAAATCTCAGAGTTGAAATGATTTCTCCTTGAATCTTCACTCCCACTTAAATTTTTCCTCTAATTTCTTTCATTGCTTGTTCAGTGTAAAGATTGAAAAGTATGGGTGATAAGTTGCAGCCTTGCCTAACACCTTTCTGAATATCAGCTTCTCTCTCATGTCCTTCAGCTCGAATGACTGCTGTCTGGTTTCTGTATAGATTGTAGATCACCCTCCTATCCCTGTACTTTATTCCAATAGATTTCAAAATGTCAAACAATTTAGTCCAATCAACGTTATCAAAAGCATATGCCATGAACGTTCTCTTATCCTTCCTTAATCTACCTTCCAAAATCAGCCTAAGACTTAGTACAGCTTCACTTGTTCCTAAATTTCTCCTGAAACCAAACTGGTCTTCACCCAACTCCCTTTCGATCTGGCTTTCAATCCTCTTGTAAATTATTCTAGACAGGATCTTTGAAGCATGAGTAATCAAGCTGATTGTACGGTAATCTTCACATCTATCAGCTCCACTTTCTTTGGTATAGGGATGATTACATTCTTCTTGAAATCAGGGGGTACCTCACCTGTCTCATAAATCCTACACACCAAGTGAAATAACCTGATCAGACCTTCATCTCCTATGCCGCGTAGCAACTCAATCGGTGTATCATCTATGCCTGGTGCTTTGTTCCTGCTTATGTCTTCCAAAGCTCTATCAAATTCTCACCTCAATATTAAATCTACTTTCGCATCCTCATCAATTTCCTCCTCCCTTTCCATTTCATGATTCACAATCTCCTTTCCCTTATACAAACTCTCTATGTAAGCTTTCCATCTCTCAACCTTTTCTTCCGTATCTGTTAGAGGCTTTCCATTTGTGTCCTTAATATTACAGCACTTAGTCTTCTTTTCCCCAAATGTATTCTTAATCCGTCGATAAGCTGTGTCTACTTTTCCTAATTTCGGACAATTTTCTATACCTGCACATTTCTCTTTCAACCATTTTTCTTTCGCTTCCTTGAACTTCTTGTTGACCTCATTTCTCAGACGTCTGTATTCTGCTTTCCCCTTTTCATCTCTTACATTCTTGTGTTTCCGCCTTTCATCCATCAATTCTAGTATATCCTGAGTGACCCACGGTTTTCTACCTATTCTCTCTTTCCTACCAATGTTTTCTTCTGCGGATTTTGTTATTTCATTCTTCAAAAGTGCCCATTCGTCTGCAATTGACGTTTGTTTAGGATTTTTCATTAGTCCTTCCTTTATACTCTTCTTGAATCTTTCGTTTACATCCTTTACATTCAGTCTGTCTATTGCCCACCTTTTTGGCTTTTGACTTTTCTTCAGTTACTTCAACTTTAATCTGCATTTCATTACAACCAGATTGTGGTCAGAGTTTATGTCAGCACCAGGATATGTTTTACAATCCAAAATCTGGTTTCGAAACCTCTGCTTGACCATAATGAAGTCGATTTGGTAACGCCCTGTATCTCCTGGTCTCATCCACGTGTATATTCTTCTATTATGGTTATTGAATAAGGTGTTAGCTATGACCAACTCATGCTCGGTGCAGAATTCCATCAGCCTGCTTCCTCGATCATTCCTTTCACCTAATCCGAAATCTCCTACTATCTTCCCTTCTCTCCCTTTTCCTACCACAGCATTCCAATCTCCCATTACTATAACATTTTCATCACCCTTGATATACCTCAGAATTTCGTCTATTTCTTCGCAAACCTTTTCAATATCCTCATCATCAGCTTGACTGGTAGGCATATATACTTGTACCACTGTGGTGCACGTAGGTTTAGTATTGATTTTTGCTACAATAATCCGTTCACTATATTGCTCATAATATTCCACCCGCTGTCCAAGTTTCCTAATCAATATGAGACCAACCCCTGCTTGGCCATTGTTTGATTTAGTGCTAATGACCCTATAGTCTCCTGACCAAAAGTCCTGTTCTTCCTGCCAGCGCATTTCACTGATCCCAACCAAATCCGACCTTAACCTATCCATTTCCCTTTCCAAGTTTTCTAACCTTCCACTTCCTAGCAGACTTCTAACATACCACGCTCCGATCCGTAGAATGTCAGATTTCCTCTTTGTCACTTCTGTGATGTTAACCCCCTCTCGAGTAGTCCCCTCCCGGAGATCCGAACGGGGGACTAGTTTACCTCCGGATTGAAATTTTACAAGGGAGGAGGCCACTTTCACATGTAATTATGCATAGAGAGGTGCATATCCTCGGGAATATGCATATTCACATAGCAGTTCAAAATTTATTTTTAATGCCTGATGTAATCTTATCCCTTGCTTGCTTTCATTCATAAAATGGGCAAACATGATTCCACAAATTCTTTAGGGGACAGAGAGTGATTCGCGTTATAAATTCGGCCGGAACATATTCTACTTTTAAAACATTTGTATAGTCGCTGCCATACTAATTCTTTACTCATGGGCATAGATATACAGTAATTAAAAATAAATAAATGGATGGTAACTCACCTTATAAATAGGGTAATCCAAAATAAATCAAATACAGATGACACCCAACACACACGCACACTCACACTCACAAACACTGGTCGTAGCAACTGTTGTTCTTGTTGTTTTTGTTCTCCAACTCTGGGCCTCAAGCAGCAGTCGGCCACGACGTGGTGATGCTTTGTTTCTTTCAAAAATATATCTGAAAGCAGACCAATAAAACCATTCATTAGTTATGGTTATATATTAAGTAAACATGTGCATTCATTCATTCATTCATTCACTCATTCATTCATTCACTCATTAATTCATTCATTCATTCATTAATTCATTCATTCATTCATTGAATTGTTCATTCATTCGTTCATTCATTCATACAGTTATAGCACATCATAAGACACAAAAGGTTTTGGGCTGCAACAGGGTTAATCATGGGCGCACACACACAGAATAAGACACTCACTCAGGAATAGTAAGGTAATTTGCTCAAAAAATATCTTCATAGCGTACCTTTTCAATATCACGACCGTAGCTTAGTGGTTATGCTGCTTGTGTTGCTACTGCTGCTACTGTTACTCTCGCTTGACACACGCCTTAATTCTGCAACAACAATAAATTCATTCCATAAATTCAAGCATTCATTTTAGCGTAAGTCATAAAGAACATGTACACACCTTGCAAATTAATAATATTAATAGTTTTTGAAACTGGTCTCCGCAGCTGCTTTAATGTCTCTCTCTCTCTCTCTATTTGTTCGATTTATGCTCAATTAGTTGATTATCTGCAACAAAAATACATCGATACCATTAAGTCACTGAATCACCTTCCAATAATGCACAAAATGCCAATAATCTATTCCATAACATTGTTATAAAACAATGGCATACCTTCTCTTTCTAGTTCTTGAAGATATGATTTTTTAAATGAATGAATGAATGAATTAATTAATTACTAACACACGCACGTTAATGACCGTCCTTCTCCATCAAAGGATATCTTGCGAGTAATGGCTGTGTTGGTCTGCCTCAGGGGATATAGGTCTCGATGAATTTTCAGCCCATCATTTCCTCACACTGTAACAAACACTTCTCAAGCAATGACTAGCTTGGAGAACTGCCTACATTAATGGTTCACATACACCTACATGGCCAGACAGTGCTCACCATGTGAAGTCCACCATCAGCATTTGAACACAATGCTCTCAGGCCAGAATAACCTTGGTCCATGAGATCAAGTTAATGGCTGTTAGCAAAACTGCCGCTGTTATCTCACACGGTCCAGACTACACACGTGCAAAGCCAACGTTTCCCATGGACTCGGACCCACGGCATTCTCGTCGCGATAAGAGAGACAGACTAGCTCCTGGAGCTGTGCTCAGCCTCAAGCATTCAAATTCTCTTCTCGCTATGGTTCAAAGCGAGCAAGCGGTCCCCCTACATCAAAACAATAACTTTTACTAACATATCAGCTCGGGGGAACAGGCAAGACAATCATTTCTCCCCTAACCTGGTTCTCACCTTTTCCTTTTCCCCCAAAAATCTGGAAAAAATGATAATAAGGGAAACGCCTTTTTAGACCAGAAACACGGTTTCACCTTTTCAACACTTACATCCCCGTAAAGAGCACAACAACACCTTTCATTTATGACAAACAAACAATTTTTTGTAAAATTCTTTGATTCCAAAATAGTGAGCATTTTTCAAAAAAAAAAGTGTCCTTCAGACTTGAAACTTGGTTTCTGCCTCGAGGGGCTTGGGACCTTTTATTTACGACAAACGAACTTTTTTCTCGACTTCATAGTTTCCAAAATAGTGACAATTTCAAAAACAAACATTTTCATAAAAATACCAATACACATTCAACTCGCCAACAGCACCTCATTCGTTAAAATCCGACCATGCGAATTATCAACAAAGGTCGCGAGAAAGTAGGCTATCTTTCTGTTTTGTCCAACACACTTGAAACTTGTCTGCCTAGAGGGCAAACAAACTTTTTTCCAAAATTCACCGTTTCCAAATTAGCGCCAATTTCAAATACAACAATTTTCAAAATAACATTTAAAATACCAACACACATTCTTAGCAAAGAGGACGTCACCCCAACGCCAACAACACCTCGTTCGTTAAAATCCGATCATGCGTTCGGGAGATATCGCAAAGTTCGTATGAAAGTAGGAGAGTAAGTAGAACCCCCCTTCTAACACTACTCACGTTGATGACTATCGGACGCAAAGAGCGATCTAATAAGCGTAGGTAGGAGGATATTTAATGAATATGTGATATTTTAAGAGTGTATAATTTTACCAACCTGTCCTGTGTGAAATAGCTTACGATTTTTTCATAGCGCTTGGTTGTTATTTATCTTTCATTTTTCATTGTTACGGATGCTTATCATCTCGTATTAACTTCAGATAGGATTAACTAAAAATTAACGTAAATTTAAATGTTAGAATTAACATCAACGTAACGTCGACTATTTTTTATTGTTGCTGTAAATATAAATGACCGTAGACTTGTGAACACATTAAATGTCTTGCTTGCCGTAGATTCACTGCCTATAATTATTCGTATTTTAACTGAAATTCCTTGTATTTGCGTAGGATGCATTTTACGTGTCACGATTTTAGCTTGCTTTGACTTCGAGAGGGCTCAACTTAAATTCACTTTAGGAGATTTATTTATTTATTGCTTTATTTATTGCTTTTTAGACTTGCGGGATAGCCTAGATGTTCAACCCTCTGAAGTAGGATAGGGATTTGATATTTTTGCAATAAATTTTAACGAGTTTTACTTCAATATGGACTATTTATTTCTAGCCTTGTGTTTTTCTGGGTGTTTCCTCGTGCTCGTCTATGACATTTTCCTCACTCACCTGATCGCCCTGAGCTATCAGTCTCGTGCAGGACATAGTGTGAGGACGCACCCGATACTCTCAGTGTGTGGGTTTGAAGGATAAGGAAGTCAGCTGAGTCATATGCGACAGATAATCCCCTGGATTCCTTGTCTAACGGGCACAATACATTTCTCAACTGGTTTAGTAATGCACTGAAACAGGTCGTCATTTATAAGAAGACAATACAATTGAAACACAAGCAAGTTTTATTAATACAGCCAATGGTCCATTATTTTATTTTCAGGATGGGTCAGGGAAGGGACTTTTTGGAAGGAACTGTCTCGGCATTTTCCTGCTGCTTAAAATGGGAAACCACGAAAAACATTTCCAGAACGGCCGAGTTGGTATTCAAACCCACGCTCTCCCGAAGCCAGCAAGGCACGACGTAGCGCATTAGCGCTTTCTACCACCATAGCATGTTTTAAACACACCCAACAAAATCATTGTTCAAACGTCAGTGGGATTAGATTGGAATGCCAAATTCTCAGACCTGCTACCAAAACTACATAGCGCATATCGAAAACACACTACCTAATAACATAGCTATTTGTTGGAGCTTCATGAATGTCATTAAAAACAGGATGTTCGTCACTAACAAACTTCAACGTTTTTGAGTTACTCTCGATCAACAAAGACCAACGTTTGAGATGTTCGCTTAAAGACAAACTGTGCTTATAACCCCAGAATATGACGATGATGATCCACAATCTCTAAGTAGATGTTTCTTACAAAAGACAAGTTGTTCAACAACGTGGCATTCCTCTTCTTATCCTCAAGTACGGCAAAACAGTCTTGGCACCGTATCTAAAAATCTATCTAACAAACTATTGAAAGACGGTGTATTCCCTGACGTCAGTTATGTAGTACCAGTACATAAATCAGGAAATCTATGGGAAGCAGTCAACTATACAATCAGTTCTACCTAAGTTATCTGAAAACTTGGTCCTAGACTTCCATTTCAGGAAACCCGTAATAACCAACTCTCTTGTTTTGCCAGTTTTTGGTAGAGGCCGTCAGGTTGATGAAATCTACTTGGATTTTTGAACGCATTCTACTAGAGTGGCCATTCCGGCTCCTGACTTATTACAAGCACATCTGATTCTCGGGTCCCGCTGGCACATTGTTCAACAAAAAATGCTTTAATATCGGAATCTCATAGGTAGCTTCGTGCTTCCAAAGCAAAGTAACAGTGACTACATAGATTCAGGATATCGGCTAACCGTACTATTGCAGTCAATGACCATAGCAGGACATTTGAGTAGCCCATTTGCAAAACCAGCTATGTGCATAAATTTACGAGAATTAGATAATGGTATCCCATGTTGCTTTATGATACTGGCTTCTAATTTAGATATGTTTCATGTTCCTAAACCAGCTATAACAGTTTTAAATTTGACATTAAAAACGGCAAACGGTTGCAAACCCTGCTACATGCATGACAGGTACGGATGCAAAGCCTGCTAAATTCACAGGGCAATGTTTACGTTTACAAAACCTGCTATATGTATATTGACTAACATAGCCGTCCTTCGGGTAGAGTTGCAAAACCTGCTATTTTCCTTTCCATAAGAACGGCATTGCACTCCTCTTTATCAAAGAAAATAAAGCTAAAACGCTTATCTCTATTGTAGATAGTTAGGTTGGCTGTACTACATACTGTGGAGATTCAGCTGTGAAATTCTGCTTACATTTGTTTCTCTCGCGCGCCAATTTATCTGAGTACATTGATGTGGTTGCAGCCTACGAGCTGACGTCTCGTTCCTACAGACGTTTTTAGTTATATATTTTTTAAATGAATGAAGATAATAATATGTCAAGAGAAAATACCGATAGAATAAAACAGTGATAGGGATGTTATTACATTGGCTTCTTCTTGAAGCGCCTCATAATATTGAAACAATTGAACTGATGTTCCCTATAGTAGGACACTCATTCATCCCGCCGGATCGGATATTTGGACATCTAGAGAGAGAATTTAACACTCGAAGTGTCATTGCAAACCCAGAAGAGTATTTGCCCGTTATCAAGAGGTACGGAATCGTAACACGTCTAGGAGAAGATGCCCCTGTTAAGGATTGGAAAGCATATTCGGATAACATTCTTAAAAACCCTGGGCAATGGCATTTCCAATTTCAGAAAGCAAAGAGATTAATAATCACAAGAAGCAAAAGCAACAAATCTCTCCTAGCTCGAGGAGAACCCTTCAACAATTTTGACATTGGTGAAGTGAAGAGTTTGTGCAGGGAGGGGAAGAATTTTAAGATCGCTCACATCCCTGATATCCCAAGGGGTGTTGTTGTAAAATCGGCTAAGATCAAGGATGTTAAAAGACTTCTTGCCCTTCACTTTGGCGAAGCATGGTACAGTAATCCAGATTTGGAATTCTATGTCAATGTATTTGCAGAACAGGACCCTGATACTCAAAGTGTGAATGATGATGCATATGATGATCATGATGATGACACTTTGGACTAATGGAAAATGATGAAACAGACATACCCTAAACTCATTTTGGCTGTACTTTGATAGTATATCAACACACACAGAACTATTCTAAACTGTGTATGTCTTTTACGTTGTAATATAATCCACGTTACGCAATATGTTCTTCCATTACGTGTGTATGCATTGTAAATTGTAACGTACTTAATACATAATTCCATCCATCATGAGTGTGTGATTAAACTCCGCCACTACAATTGTAGCTGCTTTTGCAAACTAAGGCGCAATCAATATGGCTGCCACTAGAGTTGCAAAACCTGCTATGTGAACAACACAGTTGCAAAACCTGATATATGCAAATAAGAAATATTAATAACTTGTTTCCTACTCATCAGATATTTCAGAACTTTGGTACACATATTACAATTATGTTTACCTATAGTTTGTATAAGAATCAGCCCTCTGCCACATTTCTGTTTCGTTTTATTAGTTTTTCCTGATTTATCACTAATTACTTATCATGCTCATAGCTGGTTTTGCAACTGGGCTACTCATTTCATTTGAACGCCCGTTGGCTCACCAAAAAGTTCAATATCAAGTGTTTCCAGTTTTGGCTACGAGACGCCACTGTCACTGACACCCAGCGGCGAACGTTGGAAATTGGTACAGCGTTTTTAACCAAATGACTTACAAATTTTGGCTACACACTACCAATTGTAGAGGTAGGTTCTTTTACATGCTATTAATCTATGAAATATGACCGCTGGCTTTACTTCCCTCCGAAGGAAGGCATATGCCTACTGAACGATTTTAACGCTCTTAAAGCTGGGTTACTATTGAAATATGGTACTCAAGGTGTCATTGCACAATTACGGCAAATCTTGAAAAAAGAAGAGTATTATATTATAAACGTCAGTAGCCTCAGTGACAAATTTATCATACTGCATATTGCGCGTAGAGGCCATCTTGAAAATTTATAATTTCTCCATCAGGGATTTTATAAACTGGCTTGAGGGCAGGAACGGAGTGCACTCAGCCTCGTTGGGACAATTTCTATGTTTTACAACTACAATAAGGAATATTAGTGATGAGGTAGAAACTAATATGGAGTATCGTATGGCCAAAGCAAAATAACAGCGTCTCTAAATTTTCAAGGTGGCGTCCGGGCATAATGCTAAAACGTAGAAGTGAATCATTCAGAATGCAATTGTGCAAATAAAACGAAACCTAGTAAGGAAGTTATACAATATAAAAACAAACTACCCTAAAAATTAGCTAGAACTGTATAGTCTATGGGATTTGTATACCCACCGTATATTGAAGATGGCGGCTGAGCATACCACATTATTAATAGGCTGATTGCAAATCAATAACTCGGGCTCCAATTGCGGAATTTACACGAAACTTTGTGAGAGGAGAGAAACAGAAATGGAGCCTCATTTCTATCAGCCATACGTGAATTACACTGTATGTAACAAGCAGCCACTATCTTGAATATATAAAACATAAATATCGATAATCCACTAATTATTACATCTACAATGGCGACACGCAGCAAATATGTAGGCTCACATCAGAGGCTTTCTCTGCAGAAGACGCAAGATAAACAATTCCATACTTTGAAGGTAGTGGGTGGACGTAGCCTACATTTCTAATGATCCAGTCAATTCTACTGATTGCAAGAGCGGAATTAGAAAGAATCTTATACCAAGACCAACTACAATAAATCAGACCGCAATGCCACTATCGATACCGTAGAACATGGTGGAAATCGTAGGGGATTGTTTATATTTGTTGAACCAACATTTTTGTTTGTCTGCTGCCAGAATTTCGTTCAAATGTCGCATATCTCGAGTGATTCCGTGCTGTTATTTATTGGAACAGTGTACCTTAAGTAGTGTAGTGCACTGTGAATAATTATAAATTCCGGTGATACCTAATGTGAGAATTATTGTCTATTCATTGTTATTGTCTGTGAACCCGGCTGTAAATTTAATACTGCTGCAGATACTTCAATTTTTAAATTTCCTAAAGAAAGAGAATTGGATAAGAAATATTCTCCGGGATAATTTTCGAAGTTAAAACAGTTGTATGTTGTGGTTAGGAAAATTCCCTAACCCCCTGATGCCATTCCAGTAGGTGGTGTTGGCCATTCCGACAATTTTCACAAATCAACCGTTCTACCACACAACTCCTGTTTGTTAGAGTAGATGATGGTAATTTTAATGACATACCATGAGTGTCTGTGTGTTTTAAAGTGCCAAGTTCTTTAAGTGTAATGTATTCTATAAGAATCGTGAATCAAGAATCTTTGTGTGCTTGTGGGCAAATTGAATTGGATACTGTAGTCCGATGGAAGCAGTGATTTAAAATGCGACAGGTTTGTAAATAGAATTACTGTTAGTATCACAAGGAAGTGGACCTGGGGCGTTAACCCCAGATTATGTTCGTTTTTGTATATAACACATTAATAAGATAGAATTTATGTCCGTTACTAGGTTAGGTAGGCCTACTGCCTGGCCAAAAATTACTGTTAGTACCCCAAGCAAGGGGGTCTCGGGCGTTAGCCGCTGGTTAGGTTTGTTTTTGTATGTAAAACATTACCTAATAAGATAGAATTTATGTCAGCTACTAGGTTAGGTTTTTATATATAAAGCCTTCAAGAACCAACTGATTTGCCTTCCTTTGGAATTCTATACACATCGAATTTGAAGAATGACAAGTTGATAATACAGAAAACTTTCATTTTAAAGAGTTTTTAACAGTCAATTGAGTGTTATTGGCAAATGCTATTTGAAACAAAGAACAAAATGATAGTACCTGTGCGCCATCTGTTGGAGCTAGTTCAGGATGCCCCTATCCTATACAAACAGATTGAAGCGAGAGCGCTCTAATAGCTCTCTCCGCTCAAAACAAACAACACACGACCGTGTTTACGGTATACGTAGGGTTGGCAATATCTTATTTGTCAAATAAGCCACGCCTACAATGGCCGACACAACTGAAATTTCACTATATAGGCCTAAGTCGTGCTGTAAATTGGGATGGTGGGTGGGTTATAGACAGTGGAGGAGGCAACATCTATTAGCAGATCACTGTTGTTAAAAAAAGGCAGTCATCGGAACGCGTTAGGCTGTAACCATTGTCAAAAACCATTGTTCTGGATGCGTTAGGCTGTAACCATTGCAAAAAAAAAAACATTGGATTGGACAAATCGAAGGCTGCGGCTTAGATTGCGCGCAACTATCGGGGCAGGTTGATTCAAAACCATTGATCTGGACGCGTTAGGCTGTAACCATTGGATTGGACAAAACGTAGGTTAGAATGGTCGGGTGTTGGTGCGGCTAGTACCGTAATGGTGAGGTTGGCAGTACTGTTCTGACGATGGTTGATGTGAATAATGGCATCCACAGCTGGAAATTCACCTATAGCCTATTATAATAAGGGATTTATTGCAGCCAATGGCCGTGCATATAATGAATAAAATCTAGAATCATACAGTAAACTAATTGTTATTCCCTAGGAATATCAAAGATTCATATCTTAATGTGCAGAATATAGCGTGGTATCTTCCACATTGTTCTCCACAGCGCTCACACAAACATTCGTCACACGGATGATGGAACCTTTTGGTGCGACACATTTTATAAGGAGGAGAGTTTGACGTATACGAACGAAAGGGTGATGTACACACGTAGGACGAGATACAAGTAAAAGAGGTACTTTTGAACATTTAGGCGAACGGTAAACTAAACGGAACTTACGCCGAAATACATATTTCAAAATATCATAGTAATTTGATACTTAAAATGGCTAGGAATATATGCCAACATTAAATATTATATTGCAGCCTGATTGTTCATCATTTTATCCTTAGATTAAAGGCAGCATACACAATAACTAAGTTATAGGCCTACTGGCAGAAAAAACAAGTCGTACGTACATTAAAATAAATTAAAAAATAAGGTTAGGCTGGTAATGACTAACAATAAAGAACAAAAAGTATGTTAATTGGTATTTCAACATTTTTATTAACTCAAAGGCAGCATTCATATGTGTGTGAATATGCATAAGCCTACAACTAAACAATTAAATAGATGCTTAGTGAACAAAAATACATAGCCTACTTTATTTATACAAAACAACCACATGTTCAATATTCCTCAAAGCAATGGGGCATGGTGGCGCAGTGGTCAAGCTATATACCTCTCACCAAGGTGGACCAGGTTCGATTCACGGTCATTGCAAGTGAGATTTTCGAAGTGAAATGCCATGTCCTGTGGTTCGGATTCCACATAAAATGGAGGTCCCTTGGCTCATGATCACAAGATTAACGGTCACGTAAAACTACAAGCTCCTTTTTCTTCAGAGCAGGTCGAAACTTCGACCTCACATAAGTCATACAGCAAACGAACAGGTCCTGCAGGGAAGATCCCTTAAGCCGAATTATTTTTATCGTCTCCAAGACTGACATCATAAAAGTATACTGGAAAATGTGAAATTTTATGCCTATGCTGATGAAGAAAGTAACAGTAAATATTAGGCTACTTGTCGTTCAATAACTCTCGGTCTTTTCTTGGGTGGCTGAAGCCGATGCTGTGGGAAATTGCAAATTGCAGGTACCGCATCATCTTTAAGCAGTGGTTTGTTTCTATTTGAATGAAACAAGTAGCATGTTTATAAAAGTGTTCACAGCTATAATCCATTTTTTAATAGGCCTACATCTGGGCGTTTCCATGGAAATCTGTAGTATAAGCTAGACGGAGGTTTTAATTCTGTGACTAACTTAATAACTTATAACCTACAATAGGGCCTACGTGTATTTGTCATGTGCTATTTAGGCCTATGTCAAAATTTGATGTAAGACATATCCATAAACGCAGAATCGGCTACTTCATTACAAATCTCAATTCGAAAATAAAGTAGACCGTAAACCTACCGTATTATTGGAAAATACCATACATATAACGTTGCACAGAGGTACGTACGTTCAAATATATGAAAAGAATCACGACATATCAGCTGACATGCAACCTAGAGTTAAATGGTATGACAGTTTTTGGTGCGACTAGTTACGCCTGGCAGTGCACCAGGAAGCAGTTTTCGGCGCGGGTTACCATGGGAGGAGTTGTTCCAGTAGTACCTACAGTTCAATGGTCTCAGCTCGTACCCCCACCCCCCACTCTTCCAATCGTCAAAAATCATAGCGTCCGTGGCGCAAAAATCCTACCAATGTTCTTTGGCTCAAGTGAGTCCATGAGTTTTACATATCCTGGAGTAGAAGGTAGCAGCATTTGAAGTCGGAGTTCTTCTACATTATAAACCTCGCGAGTCACCTCTTACACCGGTCTTGAAGGTGTATACTTTGATACACCCAAGGCCTTCTTTATGTAAGTCGTCTTCAGTTTCTCCATATTGTTCCAAATACTTCATATTTAAATGTGTCCAAATGCTCTCCTGTCCATAAGTCACAATACGGGTAACATTTAACCGCAAAAGTTTTAAGGCTGTTTTTATAGATAGCTTAGTCAAATGTTTTATGTCGTTGATGCCTTCGGTAGTGACGCTGGGTCTATCCTTGATGTGCAGTGTGAAAACATTGCCAGTTGACTAACGTAGGACCTAAGTAGGACTACTTGTAATGTGGTAAACCCTCAAGCGGTTTTCCTGCAATGTGGAAAATTGCTGGCTTTCCCCCTTTCCTAAAGGTCATAGATTTAGTCTTGTTTCTGTTTAACCTAAGGTCATTGTGTAACGCCCATAATTCCAAGGCGTCGAGAGCAGATTGCAATTCGACCTGTGAACTTGAAGCGAGCACCATGTCATCTGCGTATATAAATGAGATTACCCTCTCTGATAATATATCTGTGATATTATCTGCCATAACAGTGATAAATAACAGAGGGCTTAATGGGTCTCCTTGTAGCAGCACGCCTGTAGTCTGCTCAATTGGGCTTGATGTTGTAATGCCATCGTTAATGACTATATTGTTAGAGCCTAAAATACTTTTGACAAGACGTTTGGTGTAGCTGTTACCACTCAATAGTCTGTCTAGTTTTTCCAATATTTTCTTCCTGCTAATCGAGTCAAAAGCTTTAGAGAAGTCAATGAATATGGATTGTAACTTTCCCTTCGGTACTGACAGGGTAGACGCAATCTCAGTTTGAAGACCTCGAATTGCCTGGATTGTGCATCTTCCTCTCCTAAAGCCAAATTGTGAGTCACAATGCTATTTGGGATGGCTGGGTGGGTCACATACAGCGGAGGAGGAAGCATCTTTTAAAACATCATTCCCTGATTTATTTCTCGTTGTTTGATAAGGTATTTTGGCTAATTAATGTACTATAGAGAATATTATCGCTCGTTCTACTTTCGTTCAGTGGTACCATTCTGTTTTAGACCACCTCGTTGTGTAGTGCCTAGCATTCTTGGCTGTCGTCCCGGAGGTCCGAGTTTGATTCTCCGGCTCTGCCAAGAAATTTAATTCTCATGTGAGGGCTGGGACTGGGTGCACTCAGCCTCATGAAGCAACTTAGTAGAGGAGGGTTCAATTCCCACCTCAATCATCCTGGAAGTGGTTTTCCATGGTTTCCCCACTTCTAATCCAGGCGAATGCCAGGATGGATCCTAACTTAAGGCCATGGCCGCTTCCTTCCCACTACAATCCCCAATTTACAAACACACTAGTTCAGCCATAACAATAACACAGGTTATCTTACAAATTCCACACACAAATACATGGGGCTACAAGACCACGACGTCGTAGCCCCTAATATAAGCAAAAACCATTTATATTTGTATTTTATATTTGCCTAGGCCCTTCATGGGCTGCATAGTGTCAGGGGTTGACTTTGTTGTTGGTTGACTATTCTTGTAGTTCCATTTAGAAGTATTTGCATTTTTTTAACATAATGTCTTATCTCTGCTTTATTTATGTCTGTATTTTCAGCTACTGTCTGTTCTCATTGCTTGTAGCGAAATACGTCAGGATTTCATATTGAATTTGTGCCTTATTACATAAAAACCTGTAATTTCTGGTGGAATTTAGTCAAATATGCGAATGTTCGTCTTCGAATTTGCCACTATTTCGATGGCGCCATGCCCGTCAGTCGCCACAGCTGTTCCCCTACGATTTCCGCCATCTTGGTTTTGATGTTACGGTCTGAGATATTGTAGTCGGTCTTGCTTATACGAATCTCCACGTTCATCACAAGACCATTCAATTATCCCCCTGTGGTGTTCGGGCAGAGCGCCAGCCTCTCACTAGGAGGCCCCGGGTTCGATTCCCGGCTCCATCAGGGAATTTATAAACTGACTTGAGGGCTGGAACGGGGTGCACTCAGCCTCGTTAGGGCAATTGAGTAGCTGTCAGACAGTAAGGCAGCGCCCCTGTCACGAAAACCAAGATTAACGGCCGAGGGGACCCGAAGCGTTGACCGCTCGTCACCCCAATATCTGTAGGCCAAATGGCTGGGCAGTGGTCGTTTGGTAGGCCTAGACCCTTCATGGGCTGCAGTGCCAGGGGTAGTTGTTGTTGTTGTTGCTCCTTAATAAGAACTAAGAGTTATAACAACTATATAGGCCTACCCATACATGTAAGCCATTTAAATTCCTGCATCCTTTGTTGGGGTATTGTTGTTGATAGTTCATTTTAGGGGCGTGGGACATCTTGGTCAGCACCCCGTGTAATTGTATTTATGTGATTACTGTAGTAGTGTGTGTAACTGTATTAGGGACAGGGACTTGGAGTAAGGTACTATACTGGCATTTCATCTTCCTAGCGTTTGTCCCGCTATGGAGCAGAGTCCGCTACTTTACATGCCAATCTCCATTTCTGTCGGTCAAGGGCATCAAGCCAACACAGATTAACTTGTCGCATGTCTTCTCTAAGGCGATCAAGCCACCTTTTCTTAGGTCGCCCACGAAGACGTTTGCCGTCCGGGTTGAGGCACAAGGCAGTTTTACCCACTCATTGTTCGTGACTGCGTATGATGTGGCCGTACCAGCGTAGACGAGCCTCCCGCATTTTATCCTGTATAGGCGCAAATCCCATCCTCCTTCGGACATCGCAATTCTTGTAAAGGTCAAGTCACGTCAGACCAAGCACCGAACGAAACATGCGCATCTCCATAACATTCAGGGCTTGCTCGTGTTTAACAGAGGCCGGCCAGCATTCAGAACCGTAGAGGGCGACTGGGCGCATGACGGTCTTGTAAATCTTGGCCTTAAGATAGGTGGGTATCTTGCGGTCAAAGAGGACTCCAGTTACCTCCCTCCATTTGAACCAACTGGTACTCACACGAGCTCGGGCATCAGGGAGGGTGTCACCATCTGAACGAGTCAAGGAGCCAAGATACCTGAATTGGTCGACTCTTTGAAGATCTTGACTACCTACAAGGATGGTGCCTGGCGTTGGAAACCCACACTCCATATACACGGTTTTCTGGACATTCAGCTTCAGTCCATTCTCAGCCACTCCTGCAGTTTCTCTTCAAGAACGTTGCGTTCTTCTGCAGCCAATAAGACATCATAAGCATACAGAAGCGTTCATGGATGTTGCGATTGGTTATCTGATGTTATTGTATCCATGCATAGAATAAACAGAAGTGGTGACAGGGCTGATCCTTGATGGACACCGACTTGATTGGGGAAAGGAGATGTGATTCCCGCGGGACATCACACAACACTACCGTACTTGCGATACAGAAGTTGTGTCCAGCGGACGTATTCTTCAGGAACACAATGTGAACGGAGTGCATGCCAAATCAGTTCATGTGGAACCCGATCAAATGCCTTCTCGAGATCTAAAAAGACGATATGAATAGATCTGTTCTTCTCACGGTATCTCTCAATGAGGAGCCGTGCTGCGTGAATAGCATCAGTTGTTCCACATGCTTTCACGAATCCACACTGGTTGCTAGTGATCTGGACAATGTCACGCAGTCGACTATCAAGGATTCGCTCAAAGATCTTCATCGTGTGGCAGAGGAGGCGAATAGGTCTATAGGTGCCACATTCACTTTCATCGCCCTTGCCTTTCCAAATAGGCACCATGGTACTCGTGGTCCAAATTTGAGGCACTACACCTTCTTCCAAAATCTGGTTGAACAGAGATGTCAGTAGTTCAATACCATTCTGACCATGTAATTTCCACAGTTCGGCTGGAATGTCATCAGGACCTGTAGCCTTCCCGTTCTTCATCTTTCTGACTGCCTGTGCAACCTCTGCCATAGTTATTAGCGGTACTGGTCCAAGGACACATACCGCACTGTGGATAGGTGGATGAGGGAACTCTTAGTTACTTATTACTGATAAGTGTCTTTCCCAACGACTCAGAATAGCAGATGGGTCTCTGAGAATTTGGCGGTCTTCTTCTTTGATGTGCATAACGAGACCAATGTCTTGTGAGGACCGATGACATGCGTTCGCAAGCCAGAATATCTTGTTGGCGCCTTCAGGTGGGCCCAGCTGGTTGTACACATCTGCATAATGTTGGGACTTAGCTGCTGCAACAGCTCGCTTTGCTGCAGACTTGAGGGTCTTATATTCCAGATGATCGCTGGTAAGACGCGAGGTATGCCAAGTCTTGAATGCAAGCCGTTTCTTTTGAATCACGGTCTGCACATCCTCATTCCACCACCATACTTGTTTGTCAAGAAAATGCCTCCCATGTTTCGATTTTCCCAACGTCTCTGCTGCAACCGAGTGAAGGCCGTCGACTTTCCTATTCCAGTTGATCTGTTTCACCAATTCTTTCCTATGGTCCGGTAGCTTCCACCACGTAATGCGTTCAAGTCCTGTTGTTCGAGGTCTTTTCATGGGTACGGTCTCAAACTTGAGATCTAGTACAAGGGGGCGGTGTTGGGGAGCGATGTCATCTGACGGGATGACTTTGACATTTGTTACCAATTTGAAATCATTCCGTCTGAGAAGCCAGTAGTCGATTTGAGATGTTCGACCACCGCTGTAATATGTGATCAGGTGAGTTGGCCGTTTCTTAAAATAGGTGTTAGCCACAACAAGATCGTGTGCTTCTGCGCATTCAAGGATGCGGCATCCCTCTTCATTCCTGGTCCCGAAACCTCGTCCACCATGGCAATGAGGATAACCATCTCTTTCTGACCCAACATGACCATTGAGATCTCCGCCAATGAATACATATTCATCCTCTGCGAATGAACAAAGATGAGAATCAACACTCCCCCAAAATTCAACTTTCTCATCCCCTGGGCAACCTACTTGAGGGGCGTAGCATGAGACGACACGAATAGTTGGGTTGTTGTAGTCAAGCTTCACATAAAGCAGTCTGTCTGTGATGCGGCTAACGTCTACTGCACTGCCCTGAAGCCTCTCGCAGACGACCACTGCGACACAGTTCTGTGTAGATTTCCTGCCATAGTAGAACAACTTGTACCCCTCACCGATATCCTCAGCCTTGGCTCATGTCCATTTCGCCTCCTGAACACATGCTATGTCTATCGATCGACTCTTCAAGACAGCTGCTAGTTCACGGCTTCGACCTGTGAGCGGACCGATGTAGATGTTGGACTCGCTTCTTTAGCCTACTCCGTCCATAAGCAGCTAGCCCTCGTTCATTTCCCACGTCGTCCGGGTGATGACGACGCGCGTCGCCTGTGGGGGTCGCCCTAGCATATTCAAGGTTCGTACTGGCATGTTCATTTGATGCGACAAAAAAAATGATCCAACCGATGTGTCGCTCCACCAGTCGTTGGATTTCCTAACTATACTTGCATTTACCTGGAGAAAATGTGGACAAAACCGGGGGAAGCTACAACTCAGGGTAGTCGCTGTGATCTCAGGACTTGCTGCAGCTGCCCTCAAGGCCGTGGTGTACGGCTACGCCACGGGGTCCCTGTATCCATAAGTACATACACCGGCGTGTATCTCTGCACTCTCAATAGTAGGAGAGGGGTGTAGAGCGGTGCGGGGAGCGTGCCAAATGCTTCCCTGTCTGAGAACAATGACGCGCGTGGCAGCCACAAACATGCTCAGCTGCAGTAGTATACCGGGGCAGGGTAGAGGGATAAGGAAGTGCAGAGCTACGTACCGGTAACTGTATTACAACGTAATGCTGATAATTATACTGTATGCTAATAGGGGAGTAAGGGGGGTTTAAAATAGTGACACTAGCCGCTTTGCTACGATGACTTCCCAGGCATGTAATACCTTCCGATATCTCGCGAACCCGTGGTCGGATTTTAACAGATTAGGTGTCGTAGGACTCGGGCTGACGTCCCCTTTCATATGGAGAACTTTTTCACCCCAAAATAAAACCTACCCCTACTAGGGGGTGAAATAGTATTTTTATTAAACGTTGCTTTGCATGTACGACATGCATCAGCCTTGACACTATTATGAATGAAACGTTGCTCTACATACATGACATTCATAGGGATTGACACCATTATGAATTCATATTTTTGTTTTTTGTTTTGTACGTATGCGCACTTGGGGTTTTTGTATGAGGGCGGGCTTTTTAAATAATTATTTATGGATAAGTTATATTTTCTAAAAATGTGACAATAACAACCAAAACTAATAGGTCATCCGCTTTTTAATATCTCGTGAACCAATAAGGCTAGGGACTTGCTTGCGGTGTCGTAAGACTTGTATTTTAATGTATTTTAAATTTTTGTCAAAAGGACTTAATTACACCGTTGTTAACACATTTGTTAATATCTTCTGAACCACTGATGTGATTTTGACATATGGACTATCCTAGCACTCGGGGTGACGTCCCGTTTTTTTTAATGTATTGTTAATTTTTGTCAAAAGGACCAAACTAGACTTTTGATAATATTTTCTGAACACTTGCTGGGATTTTCACGTGAAATGCCATGTCCTGTGGTTCGGATTCCACGTAAAACGGAGGTCCCGTGGCTTATGATCTCGAGATTAACGGTCACGTTAAACTACAAGCTTCCTTGGGATTTTCACATATGGAGTATCCTAGCACTCGGGCCTAACTAAACTTTGGTTAATATCTCGCGAACCAATAAGGCCTGTATGAGGTATTAAATTACTCGGGGTGTTACCCAATTTACCCTTAATGTAACCAAAAGACCCAAACCTAATAGGTCATCGGCTTTTAATATCTTCCAAACCAATAAGGCTAGAGGCGTGTACGAGGTGTCCAAAGACTTGGGGTAACATCCCCCGTATGAATGGAGTATTTTCTTTAAAATGTTGACAAAGGGCCTAACGCCATACATGTTGAAAAAATAAATATTTTACCTGTTTGAAATTTTAATTAAGAGGGGTCGTCGAGAGAGACGGTACCGCTGGCGTGTGTTTAAACGAGCCTGTCGCCGGCCACGGTGGCCGTGACACGAAGAAATCAATCGCTATTTCGGTGGGACGGTGGGACGGTGGGGCGGCGGGACGGTGGGACGGTGGGACGGTAGGACGGCGGGACGGTGGGACGGTGGGACGGCCTACGACGCTTTGTTTTTTAGATTTTTCCTATGGCAGCCATATTGACTGAAATAACCCAAAACGGCTAGGTGATGGACCTGAGATTTTTTATAAACCAATAATCATAGATGGCTATTCAAAGTGTGGCTTTGTGCGGTGTGATGCTGTAGACACCGGGCAGCTAAGAGGATAGAATGATCGTGATTTGAGAGATTTAGGATGAAACGCAAGCTTTACTACTTGAGGCCTCGGTAGGCCGCCAGCAAGCGTGAGTGTTTTGTCGCTTGAAGGTAGAACAGGTTCAGACCTGCTCGGGCTAGCCGGCCCAAACTCTCCCACTATCACCACCACGATTTGATAACGCTACCTCAGGAATGTACGGAGGCATGTGAACCTGAGGGAGAGACAGAGAACAGTTCAAGGTCAAACGATGAGAAAATTCAGACTCTCTCTTTTGCTAAGCTGACTGATAAAGACTGTGTTAGATAGTAATGCACTTACTGTTTTAGCAAACAGACGTGTACTGTAGAGCTCTGTATCGTGAGCTGAACTGAACTTTGGAAGGAAATCCTTTTGTTTTCGGTAAGCACATATTAATTATTATGTAATGTAACGTAGTGCTAATTAACCTTAAATTTGTAGTTATTGATAAAGTAAATATTGTTTTCTTTATTTATTTGTTTGCAGATAACCTGTATACCTGTCATGTCTGAGAGACAGAGAGACCATTGCACCCTTGAGCCCGCGAGAAGGAAACAGCAGGACACTACACGTCAAGGTGAGATTTGTTTTTTTAATAACCTGTTAGATTTTTGTTTGATATTTTTTTTTTATATAAAATGAATTTAGGTATTGAACCCTTTATCCTCTGTTGGATAAATGATTCTATGTTTTATTTCTTCAATTAATAAATATTCCCACCAGCATCATGAAAGTAGCCAGACGGAGATGAGGAAATTTCAAGCATTGGTTGGAGACAGCGGAGACATACCTGAAGCTGTTTGACAAAAGGCTAAATACTTAAGCTGTGAAAGGAAATAGCCTAGCGATGTGTCAGAAGGACAGGTGTTGGCCGCCTCAAAAATAGAAGCGACGCGCAGTGAGACATGGTTCTGGTATGTTCATTGTGTTATTCGCGCCTAGAAGTAATATGATGCAGTAACGTGAGTGGCTGATGAAGAAAATAGACACTCCTACGACGCCAAGATATGCTAAAAACCGCCAAATTACAGAAAATGTGGGAACCAATGGGAGAAGAATGCCTATTTAGCGCGGCAGGTCTAGCGTGGGCACGCTCGGCTAGCATTCACGCGGGAGATCGCCTAGACAAAATCTCTACGATCGATTCTAGGATTAATGGGCATATTCTTGACCTGCGCTATTTTACGAGTTCAGTGATATTTATTTCATTCCTGTACCATCATTATTTCGAGAAATTTTTGTATAAAATCCCCCCCCCCATCTAGACCTAGGGCCAGTTCATTTATAAGTGGTGTGAAGAGCCAAGACATAGCTTATTATTATTCTGTGCGTCTACGGACGTAAGCTTATTATTATTGTGTGTGTCGAGGACACAGGCTTTTATACTTTGCGCGTCTAAGGACGTTGACATTTATACTTTGCGTGTCATGAAGGACACAGAAATTATTATTAAAAGTGTTAAATTCAGTGTTAGATAGTCACAGTACTATATTTGTAGGGGCAGTATCTTCGATAATTCGCCAATAGACTGCTTTGGGGAAAGAAGTACCCGAACGGCGAATTTAGTAGTCAGACATCAAGTGTATAATAATTTAATTTTTGAATCAGCACGAGAGATGACATCATTGACCATGGAGGAAGCCTGGAAATATCAAGACTCCGTCAAGATGGTTGAGATGAGATAAGAAGAATCCAGTTGGGAAATGGCTGAAGATGTTCTTTGACGGGTGACTGGCTGAGGATGAGTACAGAATAATATTTATTATTATCTGATAAATTAACTTATGGTGTATGGGACATATTGTGTTTTTGTAAATAATTTGCTTGTGTGATTAACGTAGTCTATTTAGTTTTGGTCTGACACACCTTTTGCATGGAAACAGCTCGCATGTATTATTAGTAGAAGGTTCTTTTCTTGTTTGTTGTTTTAACTAACGTAGCTATGTGAACGGCCGTGTTTGCATATGTTACGCGATGCGGTTAAAAACGTGTCTCGGAGATATGTTGTGTTTCAGAAGTAGGACTGAAGTAAAATAGTTATACAGTAGATTGGAGGGTAATTAATTTCTTTTGTTTTATTATTGATCAGATTCATTGAGATTATTGCCTTTGGAGCAATGTAATTTGTGACGAAGAGCAGTCAGCTCTATCGTAGGTTTTATTATTTTTTGATTGATTGGGCGAACATCCATTCAGCCGATCTGTGTATAACGTATTGTCATTCCCATATATGTGTGTGTGTGAGTGTGTGTTTTTGTGTCATTTCAAGCGGGAATTTCAGCGTAGACTGATTTCTGGCAGCTTGATGACAAATCTAGATTGTGACCTCGCGAGGGCAATTCTGGATATTTTGATTAATGTCTGACCATATTTTGAAGTGGTTGAGTTTGTTGCTGTTGATTCCTTGAGATAACGGCACAGCTGGTCAGGTATTTATACACACTGGAGTGGGACAATGGCAGGTGATTGAGGAAGAGGGGAGATGTTGCACAAGACGGACTGAGGATTGCCAGCCAGGTCATTAGTGGAGAGTGCCTGTGTGGCTCAGTATTAACTTTAAATACAGAATAAGAACTGATCAATGATAAAAATTGTTTAAATAAATGGGAGTTGGCTACGAATCACGATAATCTCCGAAGCGTTAGCTTAACATGCAGTTTTGTTCATATAAAGTAATGTCAGCCAGTAGGATTTTTTTTGTTGTTGGTTTATTCCATGTTTTTATTTTATTCAGTGTCCCGTGAGTCACATGCTTGCTGTATTTCCTTGTTTGTGTTGAGCAATTTGGCCCGTGTTGGCAGCTCAAAGTCAAGTGCGTCTTCGCGCTAATGAGGGTCCCGAGAGAGATTCTTGTAGATAGTAGATTTAGTGCGTGTGTCAGCATTACTTTTTAAAGGTTTTTATTAATGTCATGTTCCATATCCATAAACGTTGATTTACGAGATGATTGTTCGTAAGCATCGTTGCTGTTAACCCGTTGTAAACGAACAGTCATCCAAAGTACTCATTTCTCGTAGTTAGACATTACGCGCACATAAAACCCAAATTGCAAGGTAGTGGAACCAGGATCCACATTTTAAATAAAAGGGGAGATCCGTCTGACTCCTCAAATTTATAGATATTCCTATCATGGGAAATTCAGGGAGGAGTGTTTTATATTTTATTGTTGTTTATTTCTTTTTATTGCACTATTAGTCATTAAATCATGTTATTATTTTACATCTTGTTACCTTTCTTTCTCGATTTATAGTTTATATCCTATGACCCTTACCTCAGTAGAGCACGTTGTTTGGCGAACGTAAACATCACATAGGTACTGAGCGCGACCCCTTGATTAAGATTTCTTACATTAAACACTGCTTTTCTGAAGGGTTCAGTATTTATGGTGGTTTATTTTACTTCTTTTTAGAAAGTTGTAAAAATTGCTTTACCGCTTAAGTGGGAGAAAACCCGAGACGCTCTAGAGTGGAACCATTGCACGGGCAGTGAACTATTCAAAACTCAGGTAAGACTATCTTAAAATGCTATCCCATTTTACCATTGTTGAAACCCCTAGACAAAATGCATTACCTGTACATGACTGGGACGATGACTGCTTTCTTGGTTAATGGCTGTGTATTGGCAACCGGCACAAGACCATAATGGATGTCAATCAAAAAAACGTACAAGGCCTTGTTTGATTTTTTAAAACAAAAATTTAAATTCAACTTACGTGTTGTTCCCTATGGACTTAACTAATATCCACAGGTTTGAACAAGATAGTCCAGACTATTCTTTATGGTTTATGACCCTTAACGGTGATGAAATGATGAATCCTGTTTATGTTACGAAAGAACCAAAACGACATGACATTCATTTTTGTTTATATATTGGTTAAAGGCGGATGTGAATGACTGCTGCTTAAGTAGATGGGTTACTGTTAGTGGCGACAAACAGTTCATTGTTTGAATGGTGTTCTGATTTTTAATGCTAATTAACGTTAAAGTTTTATTTACAAGTATTTATTGATTGATTGGTTATTTGTTGTTGTTGTAGGTGTGGTAATGCGCCACTAACCTAGTGAACAGACGGTGAACAAGCATATATTGCGCTTTAAAGTACTCTGTGCTCTTGTGCAACGTTAGTGACTTACAATAAAAAAGTGTTATTATTACACATGGCTTCAATACCAACTACAAGAAGTGAGCAAGTGGGTATACCACCGGGGTTAAATTTAAAATCGGAAAACGATCGTTGGTTGATATTTGAATCTTGGCCTGTACGCTTTCTGTCAGCACATAAACTTGCTGCAGCTGGTTTTCATTATTTAAACCGAGAAGGTGTTGTACGGAGTGTGTTTTGTAGTGTTGAACATTCGCACTGGGAAGAAGGGAATGGTCCCTTTCGAGACCATTTGCGATGGTCTCCTCGTTGTCCTTACATGCTTTGAAAGAAAGTGGGTAACATACCGGTGTATCCATTTTACCGCGCCTGGTATAGATGACTTAATGAGTGAGTAAATTAAACATTTTGGTCCCACCACGGAGAGATGGCTTTTGCAATTCTATAATTATTGCCTGAAGCAGAAACAGATCCCTGCCATCTGGAGGAAAACCAAAGTTATTGACTTACTCTAGCCTGGAAAGGATGCAGCTGATCCGAAGAACTATCGACCCATTGCGCTTCTTTGCCATTTGTGTGTAATCTATGAAAGGATTACTAGATTTACTCCCATTGTTTAACATCACCTCGTACCTCAACAAGCCGGTTTCTGACCTGGAAAGATTTGTACAGGACAAGTTCTTAATTTGACAGAACATATTGAAGAGGGATATGAAAGAGGATACATTTCTGGGGCTGTCTTCGTGGATCTCACAGCAGCATATGATACAATTCAGCATCAACAACTACTGCACAAAGTCTACTACATCACCAGAGACATTAATTTCACCAGAACTGTGCAGACGCTTTTAGAAAATCGGCGATTCTGTGTGGAGTTCCAAGGTAGAAAGAATAGATGGAGAAGTCAAAGAAATGGCTTGCCTCAGGGTATTGTCCTTGCCCCCTTATTGTTCAGCATATTTACAAATGATCAGCCTCAACCTTCTCTTGCTTTAGTCACATAGGCCATAGATTTTGAGGCAGTAGAAAATCAGTTGATTGTTGCTCTGAAGGACCTCTCTGAGTACTATATAGTCAATAATTTGAGACCGAACACTGCTAAAACTCAAATTTGTGCTTTCTACCTACGCAATCGGGAATCCTATAGAAAGCTTACGGTTGGGAAGATAAAGAGCTTGAACATTGTTTCTATCCCCAAATAACTGGGTTTTACCTTACATCGAACGTTGACCTGCAGTAAACACTACACTGACACCAAGCAGAAAGTTGCTGCTCGTAACAACATCTTGCGGAAGCCTACTGGCAGTATATAGGGTGCAGATCCCAACTTACTTAGAACATCAGCCTTGGCATTCTGTTATTCTGCAGCTGAATATGCATGCCCTGTGAGGCGCAAATCATCTCATGCAAAGCAATTTGATGTGGCTCTAAATGAAACCTGCAGGATAGTAACGGGATGTCTCAAAGCTACACCTCTTGATAAACTCCACAAGCTAGCGGTGATTGCTCCTCCAGATGTAAGGCGTGAAGTTGCAGCCAAACTTGAGAGTCATAAAGCAGAACATAACACTGATCATCTGTTACATGGTTACCAGCCACCACTTAGTAGGGTCAAATCTAGGAAGAGCTTCATGAGAAATACTACTCCCCTCACCGGTCAGCCTGGAGCAGCCAGATTATCTCAGTGGACAGCAAGATCTGATGGTAATGATAGGATGGCTCCTTCTGAGAACCTTCCTCCTGGTGGAAATCAAGTCTGGAGAGTATGGAAGTCCTTAAATCGACTCAGGAGTGGCGTCGGACGAACTAAGGACAGCCTGTTCAAATGGGGCTTTCAGAAGGAATCCTCCACCTTGTGCGACTGCGGGGAGGAACAGACAACTAAACACTTAATTAACTGTCCATGATGTCCTACATCATGTTCCACACATGAGCTTGTTGATGCTTCAGACAACGCTGTTACTGTTGCACAATTTTGGGCTGATATTATTTAGTTTGTCATTTAAGATTTGTGTTACATATTTTATCAACCTTTGGCTTATTTCCTATGTTTCTTTTTGCTATGCTTATGACTCCAAATAAATAAGTAAATAACCGAACGACTTACATTGCTCAATCACTAATAAATAATAATGATGTATTACCAGCCAACAATAGTGTTGATATATGTGGTCCATATGCAATAGACAGTGTTGAATTGACATCTGTTTTTGAAAAATTTGGAGTTCGCAAGACTAAAGCGTTAGCACATCCATGGTCTGTTGAAAAACGTTTAGAATTTTATAAAAATGTTTGACCATTAATATTAAAACACCTTACAAAAGAGCTGAGTAAAGCTGGATTGTTATACTGGTGAAGGGGACAAAACAATATGTTTTGATTGTGGATTTGGTTTAGAGGATTGGCAGATGACAGATGACTCTTTTGTGGAACACGCTTGTTGGTTACCTAACTGTAGATACATTGTGTTGCTTAAAGGTCAGGGATTTGTGAACACTATTCGTAAAGAAAACGCGATTGAAGCACAAAACATAAAAGTGCCTTTAGAGCTGGAACACATGGTACAAATACATCAGGCTGAAAATAAGACCTGTCTCACTAACAGATACAAAAGTGTGACCAACAATTATGTAAAATTTGTTATCAAGAAGAACTAGGTGTTGTGGTTTTGCTTTATGGAAAGCATGTGTCAAGTGTGCATTAACACTTAACACTTGTGCGATATGCAGAAAATTAGTATCTGCTACAGTTAGGGCATTTCCTGCGCAAATAGTATAATTTATTAACAATGCATGGTGCAATGAAGAATACCTTTATCCTCATTATTATTACAAGCTGTTCTAGGGTGTAATTGATATGCCTTTCTTTTGTTTATAGACTACTACAATGAATGTTCTGAATGCTATGGGGCAAGCATGTGGCTTAGATACAAAGAAGCTCAGCGAATTGCCAACGCATATTCCATTCCGCATTATGAAGATTCGGAAATTGAAAACAGCAAATGGTGATAGTGTACTTTGAGTATGTGAGAATTTTGAGACATGTCTTCCTACACGGTTTACTGATATGTCAGAGAGTGTGTTTGATGATTTGAATAATGCTATACATCCTCTACACCTAATTTATGAATGTTTTAAAAACAATAGGTGTATGGTACGTTTTGATTAAATTAAAAAGAACAAATGTCAAATAATAATGAAAATATAAGTCATGACAATAGACTGAAAAAACAATAATGTTTTAGTTTTTAGTATTGTCTTAAAATATTATCATATATAAACAAAAAAATGTATATAAAGTTTGCAAATAAATGTAAATGATGTTACAATGCTGTTTTATTTTATACAAAGTTAGAATATTTAACATTGCAGAGTATGCAAGATTATTATGTTGTCTCAGGTTTTATGTAGGTAGTTACATTATGATTAACTTAAAAAACATAATAATAACATAATAAATAAAATTTAGGTTAGATGGAGTTGGATTAGGTTAGATGAAGTTAGGTTGGATGGAGTTAGGTTAGGATGGATGGAGATTGGTTGGATGGAGTTAGGTTAGGTTAGATGGAGTTAGGTTAGGTTATGATATATTACATTAGGTTAGGTGAGCTTAGTGATTTAGCCAAACTAGCATTTTTAGGGAATACATAACACTTTAATATTTTACAAGTTTTACTTGTTTTATTTTGTAAATTATTAACTATTAGGTAGGCCGAGTGCTTAAGGCGTTTGACTTAAGTACAAAATTTCCCGTACAAGGAGGCAAGGGTTCGAACCCCTTACCTGACATAACTATTGCCTTAACATTGCTTGGCGACACTGTATTATAATGATAATTGATACACAAACCATAGATAGAGTGTATTGTATAAGGCCATTTTATTTTTGAACATAGCTAGAGACTGTCGATTGCATTAATAGTGGTATGTGGGGATAGTAATTACTAAAAACAGATAATACCATTAAAATATTGTTTATTTATTTAATGTAAGTTCTTTTACAATATTTACATACAAATTTAACTCTCTTTTTTCCCTTTTAACATTGCTTGCTTTAGATGTTTAAACACAAAGTTAACGGTAGATGTTTTTAACCACTAGCAATGACCAATGTTTTTAAAAACAGACGGAGCTTTAATGGGTTTATAGGCATGAAAACCGCGTTGTTATCACTATTACTATCTAGTCTTTTTGATCCTCTTGCAATACTACCTCTTGCATAGCAAGGGCAGATGACCTGGTAGTTCCGCCCCTTAAAACAACAACAACAACGCTACCTCTTGCATAGTATGTGATGTTGATAGCTCTTGAGACGTGGAAGATGGATTAAACATAACTTTTAGAACTCTGCTCAATAAACAATGCACTATTTTGAGTAGCAATATGGTTTTCTTGAACTCACTTTTTAGCATTTTCGTGATTTTTTGTCGACAGCAACTGTGTGTCATGCAGTACACCTCATTGATGATCACTGACACTTAAAACCTCACTAATTTTACTTTTTAGGTCACCACGACAGTGTTTTGAACGTTGTTTTTAACAACGCCAATTAACAGTTCCATTTGTATTGGTTCGTTTCACAATATATGAATATCCTTTATAGTATGCATATGGCTTACGATACCTAGTCGCTGATACTTTCATATCAACAGCCAAGCATAAACTAATCTCTAGTAAAGTCAACTTGGTAATAAGAATAATAGTTTAATGTGGGACCAAATATGGATCCAAAGAGTAGGGGTAAAAGTGGGAGCAAATATGAGAACCAAGAGTGGGGATAAAAGTGGTAGCAAAGTGGTTGAAAAGCGTTAGCAAAGTGGTAGAAAATAGTATATGTATTTTTAAGACATACTTTAAGCGGTTACGTAGACCCATTACACAATAATTTCAGCACGACGAAGCTCTTGTTCAATTTCTTTGATTTCCCAATCGTGACCGGTATGCCCAGCCCGTTGTAAAGAATGCAAGTGCTGAAGCCGTTGAATTATCTTACTGGGATTGTTCCAGTATACAATTTTAACAAATGATTTTTAGGTGTAAGCAAAGCGATTGATAGAAGGCGCTATTGATAGTATGTGCGATTGATAATAGGAGCGATTGGTAGTAAGCGCGATTTATACTGGGAGGGATTTATAGCGATATATAAATTATGTTGGCTTACAACACACTATGATTCCAACTAATTCAAAAGTACTTTATGGTTAATGATTGATTAAGAGTGTGATAATGGTAGCTAACCTCACTTCACCTCACCTAACCTCACCTAACATAACTTTACCTCACCTAACCTAACGTGATCTAACCTCACCTCACCTAACCTAACCTAACTTCACCTCACGTAACCTGACTTTACCTCGCCTGACCTAACTTTATCTAACCTCATTTCACCTAACCTAACCTAACTTTACCTCACCAAACCTAACTTGATATAACCACACCTCACCTAACCTAACCTCAGATCACTTTCGATATTACAAATTTAGAGTGTCTCAAATATTTCTTGTACTAGGTGTAAACATTGACACTGTAACTTTGTGATATCGGAGGTGATCTGAGATTAACTTAGGTGAGGCGAGGTTAGATCAAGTTAGGTTAGGTGAGGTAAAGTTAGGTTGGGTGAGGTTGGGTTAGTTGAAGTGAGGTTAGATAAAGTTAGGTTAGGTGAGGTGAAGGTAGGTTAAGTTAGGTGAGGTGAGGTGAGGTGAAGTGAGGTTAGATCAAGTTAGGTTAGGTGAGGTAAAGTTATGGTAGGTGAGGTTAGGTTAGGTGAAGTGAGGTTAGCTACCATTATCACACTCTTAGACAATCATTAACCATAAAGTACTTTAGAATTTGTTGGAATCCCACTGCGTTGTATGTCAACATAATATATATATATATATCGCTATAAATCCTTCCCAGTATAAATCGCGCCTACTATCAATCGTGCCTACTATCAATTGCTTTGAGTATGAATGGCGCCTGCTGTCAATTACGCCCGGTGAAGTCGCTCCCAGTAAAAATCGCGCTCAGTACAAATCATAATCAGTATAAAACGAACCCAGTATCAGACGCGTCTACTAATCGTACCTACTATAAACTGAGCGTGTTATAAAACGCACCCAGTATTCATTGCTCCTACTAACCGTAGCTACTAACAATCACAGCCAATATAAATCATAATCACTATATATTGTGTTCAGTATAAATCTTGACATTGAGGAATGTGTGTGTAAATCGCTTGTAGTCTAAAAATTGTTCATGTTATTATTATTCTTGACAGTACTTTGAAAATTCCACCTTTGAAAAATATCAATCCACTTCATTTATTTTACTGTTATTATTACTGAGGTGACTTTACTAAAATTTAATTCGTGTGCATTAGTTAATATGGAATTCTCAACAACCAGCTATGGTAAGCCATGTGTCTACTATAAAGGATATACATATATTGTAAGAAAAACAAAGATGGAATTGTTATTTGGAGATGCTCAAAACAACGATCTAAAAAGTGTCGAGGAATGATTAAAACAAAAGACCCCAACGTCCTTAATTCAAACAAGCATCATTGGGAATCTCAAATTAAAACTCATTTAAATGGACAAAATACTCTAACCAAGGTAAAAAAAAAAGAAGGTCCAAGAAAAAGATATTGAAGCTCAAGATAGTGCAGCATTTGTTCAAAATCACTTATCATGTCCTCAAAAAGTCATTTTAGGACAGTTTTCAACGTCCAAAACACCATGAACATTAAGTAAGTCAACACTTTGATGGAAGAGGTGGTATTGCTAGAGGATCAAAATGGACTAGTTAGTAATAGTCATGATGATGATAATGATGATAAAAATGGTATTGCTTTCTTTACACCTAAAGAATCATTTGTTAAATTTGTACACTGGAAAAATCCCAGTAAGCTAATTTATGCTTTACAACAAGCTGGGCATCTTGTGTAATGAGCAGTTAAGTTATGCAAATGTCCACTTTACAATACAAAATTATCTTTTTATATATCACTTGATGTCAATATACATTTTGAGACAGGTTTCGGCCCTGTGAGACTTCTTCAGTCAAAATCACTAAAAAATTCTCCTAAAACAGTCTAATGTTTGGTCTCTCATAAAAATTTGTAAAACATTTTTACATCGTCAAGATGATTAAAACACATGAATATAAAATGCTTAAAGAATTTAAAAATTTAAAAATGTACAAAATTTCAAAACGTGGGCCACATTCTTGTTGATCCATTTTCAAACAGGGGACCTGGAACAAGTCTACGTAACCGCTTAAAGTATGTCTTAACAAAACATATACAATTTTCAACCACTTTGTTGCCGATTTTCTACCACTTTGAAACCTCTTTTACCCCCACTCTTGCTTCTCGTATTTGCACCCACTTTTACCCCTACTCTTTGGATCCATATTTGCTCCCACATTAAACTATTATTCTTATTACCAAGTTGACTTTACTAGAGATTAGTTTATGCTTGGCTGTTGATATGGAAGTATCAGCGAGTAGGTATGGTAAGCCATATGCATACTATAAAGGATATTCATAAATTGTGAAACGAACCAATAAAAATGGAACTATTATTTGGCGTTGTTCAAAACAACGTTCAAAACACTGTCGCGGTGACCTAAAAAGTAAAAATAGTGAGGTATTAAGTGTCATAAAACCTGAGACAACATAATAATCACGCATACTCTGCAATGTTAAATATTCTAACTTTGTACAAAATATGATGATGATGATGATGATGATGATGATAATTGTTGTTTTAAGGAGCCTAACATCTAAGTTATCGGCCTTTGTATAACATAAAACAGCATTGTAACATCATTTACATTTATTTACAAACTATATTCATTTTTTGTTTATTCATGGTAAAGTTTTCTAAAGACAATACTAAAAACTAAAAGACAACATATTTTCTTTTTTCAGTCTATTGTCATGACTTATATTTTTATTAATATTTGACATTTGTGTTTTTTATTTAATTAAAACGTACCATACATCCATTGTTTTTAAGACATTCATAAATTAGGTATAGAGGATGTATAGCATTATTCACATCATCAAACACACTCTCTGACATATCATTAAACCGTGTAGGAATAAATGTCTCAAAATTCTCGCATACACAATGTACTCGAACACCATATGCTGTTTCCAATTTCCGAATCTTAATAATGCTGAATGGAATTTGCTTTGGCAATTCGCTGTGCTTCTTTGTCTCTAATCCACATGCTTGCCCCATAGCATTCAGAACATTCATTGTAGTAGTCTATAAACAAAAGAAAAGCATATCTATTACACTCTAGAACAGCTTATAATAATAATGTGAATATGGGTATACTTCATTGCTCCATGCATTGTTAATAAATTATATGTATGCAAGAATTGCCCCAACTGTAGCAGATACTACTTTTCTGCATATAACACAAGAGTTGAGTGCTAATGCACACTTGACACATGCTACCATGTGTCCATAAGGCAAAAATACAACGACTAGTTCTTCTTGATAACAAATTTTACATAATTGTTGGTCACACTTTTTTTATCTGTTGGTGAGACGCGTCTTTTTCAGCCTGATGTATTTGTACCGCGTGTTATAGATCTAAAGGCACTTCTATGTCTTGTGCTGCAATCGCGTTTTCTTTACGAATAGTGTTCACAAATTCCTGACCTTTAAGCAACACAATGTATCTACAGTTAGGTAACCAAAGAGCGTGTTCCACAAAATGGTCATCTGTCATATGCCAAACCTTTAAACCAAATCCTCAATCAAAACATATTGTTTTGTCCCTATCACGAGTATAAAAATCCAGATTTACTTAGCTCTTTTGTAAGGTGTTCAATTTTAATGGCCAAACATTTTTATAAAATTCAAAACGTTTTTCAACAGACCAGTACTCTGGATGTGCTAGCGCTTTAGTCTTGCGAACTCCCAATTTTTCTAAAGCAGATGCCAATTCAACACTGTCTATTGCTTATGGACCACATATATCAACACTACTGTAGGCTGGTTATACATCATTATTATTTATTTGTGATCGAGCAAAGTAAGTGGTTCGGTAAAATGGATACACTGGTAGGTTAAACACTTTCTTTCTAAGCATGTAAGGACAATGAGGACACCATCGCAAAAGGTCTCGAAAGCTGAACACTAGAAAACATACACCGTACAACATCTTCTCGTTTCAAATAATAAAAACCAGCTGCAGCAAGTTTATGTGCTGTCAGAAAGCTCATAAGCCAAGATTCAAATGTCAACCAACGATCGTTTTCCAATTTTAAATTTAACCCCGGCGGTAAACCCACTTGCTCACTTCTTGAGTTTGGTATTAAAGCCATGTGTCATAATAAAACTTTATTATTGTAAGTCATTAATTTTGCACAAGAGCACAGAGTACTTTAAAGCACAATATATGCTTGTTCACCGTCTATTCACTACGTTAGTGCCGCATTACCACACTTAAAACAAACAAAATAACCAATAAAACATTAACGTTAATTAGCATTAAAATATCAAAGCACCATTCAAAAAATTAACTGTATGTCGCCACTAACATTATCCCATCTGCTTAAGCAGCAGTCATTCACCTCCGCTTTTAACCAATATATAAACTAAAACAAATGTCATGACGTTTTGGTTCTTTCGTAGCATAAAGAGGATTCATCATTTCATCACTGTTAAGGGTCATAAACCAAAAAGAATAGTCGGGATTATCTTGTTCAAACCTGTGGATATTAGTTAGGTCCATAGGAAACAACACGCAAGTTGAATTTAAATTTTGTTTTAAAAAATCAAACATGGTCTTGTACGTTTTTTTATTGACATCCATTATGGTCTTGTGCCGGTAGCCAATACACAGCCTTTAACCAAGAAACAGGCAATTAATTTTGTCTATTCGTTTCAAGATTGGTAAAATGGGATAGCATTTTATGTTAGTCTTACCTGAGTTTTGAATAGTTCACTGCCCGTGCAATGGTTCCACTCTAGAGCGTCTCGGGTTTTCACCCACTGTAGCGGTAAAGCTTTTTTCCCCCAAGTTTCTTAAAAGAAGTAAAATAAACCAGCATAAATACCTAAATTCATTTCATAAAAAATATAATATCAAACAAAAATCAAACAGGTTATTAAAATAAGAAATCTCACCTTGAATTGTAATGTCTTGCTGATTCCTTCTCGCAGGCTCAAGGGTGCAATGGTCTCTCTCTCAGACAGGACATCATTAAAATAATGTACTTACCGAAAACAAATTATTTTCTTCCAAAGTTCAGTTCAGTTGACGATACAGAGCTCTGCAGTATATGTCTGTTTGCTAAAACAGTAAGTGGATTATTATATAACACTGTCTATATCAGTCAGTTTAGCAACAGAGAGAGTCTGAATTTTCTCATCGTTTGACCTTGAACTGTTCTCTGTCTCTCACTCAGGTTCACATGCCTCCGTACATTCCTGAGGTAGCGTTACCAAGTCGTGGTGGTGGTGGGAGACACTGGGCCGGCTAGCAGAGCAGGTGTGTTTCTGTTCTGGCTTCAAATCACAAAACACTCACGCTTGCTGGCGGCCTACCGAGGCCTCAAGTGTTAAAGCTTGCCTTTCATCCTCACCACTCTTAATTAAAATTTTAAACAGATAAAAGGATATTAAATTTTTTCAACATGTATGGCGTTATGCCCTTTGTCAACATTTTTTCAAAAAAATTAATACTACATTCAAAAGGGGGATAACACCCCAAATCTTTGGACACCTCGTGCACGCCTCTAGCCTTATTGGTTTGCAAGATATTAAAAGCCGATGACCTATTAGTTTTGGGTCTTTTGGTTACATTAGGAGAAAAAACGGGGTAATACCCCGAGTAATTTAATACCTCATACATGTCCCTAGCCTTATTGGTTCGCGAGATATTAACAAAAGTGCAGTTAGGCCGTTTTGATAAAAATTTAAAATAAATTCAAAACCCCGAGTGCTAGGATATTCCATCTGTCAAAATCCCATCAAGAGTTCAGAAAATATTAAAAAAGTGTAGTTAGGCCCTTTTGACAAAAATTAAACATAAATTAAAAAACGGGCGTCATCCCGAGTGCTAGGATACTCCATATGTCAAAATCCCATCAGTGGTTCAGAAAATATTAACGGGCTGTCACCCCAAGTCTTACGACATCACATACTAGTCCCTAGCCATATTGGATTACGAGATATTAAAAAGAGGATGACCTATTAGGTTTGTATCTTTTGGTTAATAAAAAAAATAACTCATCTATAAATAATTATTTAAAAGCCCGCCCTCTTACAAAAAAAACAATTGTGCATGCGTACGAAACAAAAAACAAAAAATGTTCATTCAAGTTCTATGCTTGTCATGTATGCAGAGCAACGTTTAATTCATAATAGTGTCAAGCCTCATACATGTCGTACATGCAAAGCAATGTTTAATAAAAGAACTACTATTTCCCCCACTAGTAGGGGTATGTTTTATTTTGGGGTGGAAATAAGTTGTCCATAGAAAAGGGGGCGTCAGCCCGAGTCCTACGACACATCATTTGTTAAAATCCGACCATGGGTCGTGAGGTATCGGAAATAGTACACGGCTGAGAGGTCAGCGTAGCCGAGCGGCTAGTGTCACTATTTTAAACTTCCCTTACTCGCCAATTTATGTTTCCTCACTTGTCTTGCGAACGCTTCGGCGAAGAGGTGTGTTCAAGTTTCAATATTCCACAAGAAATAAAAGAGGCCATTTTGCTGTGAAATATACTCGGAACTTAATGTAATTGTGGAGGAAATGAAAATGATAACAGTCACAAATACTTGGGCAAACCACTTTCAATGCATTTATAAGACACATTTCTTGTTGTTACATTTGAGGGGCTTGGACATTTTGAATTCTTATCAGAGCAGGAAATCGACCCGGACCTCCTGGCGACAGGTGCATCACTACTAAGTGGTCTCTATTCAAATAACACAAATAAAGTCTTTGAAATCAAAGGAAATTGCTTCTAGTGCGGAGATTGACTGGAACTTATTTCCTGAAAACCAATTAAGTCACATTTCTGAAAGCACTTGAGTCTGTGGAGTGCGCTACCGCGAAATCGAGAAGAGAAGAGAGAAACGATTTCAAAATTTCTCGTCAAAACCTTTTGAAGTCCAGTATCACAAATAGTAAGCGGCTTTTCTCAGTAAAACCTTCCACATCCAAAGCATCAGTGTAACCAACAAACGCGGTAAATAATAAAATACTTTCATTTATTATGATTATTATTGGGAGCGTGGCAAACACTCTCGTCGGTTGGGGAAATAAAGCCGGCGGGCCCATGTCATGGAAGAACCTAATACTACAATTTGTAGGTAATTTGGTTAAAAACGCTGTATCAAATTGCAACGTTCGCCGCTGGGTGTCAGTGACAGTGGCGTCTGGTGAGCCTACGGCTGCAATAGTTACGGCTAGCCGATATCCCATATCCCGCATCTATGTAGTCACTGTTACTTCGCTTTGGAAGGACGAAGCTACCTTTAAGATTCTATTTTATTACTAAATTCCGTTATTAAAGCTCTAAGATATCGACGTTATTAATTTATTTGGAATTTTCAATATGGCTGATGTGCATTAAATTCAGTATGATTATCTTTTGACTAACAGAGATGAGAACTCCTTTATGATACTCATATCATGTCAAGATTCAAGGTAAATACGCAATACAATGCTGAGTTGTCAATTACAATGTTTAATATTTCGCGCAGCCGCCATATTGACTTTATAGAGAAACTCATCTTTCGCCTCGGCTAAACAAGGTTATACATGGTCTTGCATTGTCACTAATTTTCGTTGCTGTAGCTCTTAAGTTTTAAGACTTATTTAATCTTACATTTTATAATTGGACGGCGTCATGCATTAAGCGGCTAAGCGCCAATTTTTGGAAATTGAATTATTAACACCATCTATTGTGTATGGTCTGGAAATACATTATTTTTACATTATTAAGAGTATGGGGCTGAGAGGGGTTCTAGCTAAGGGGCAACTGATTAGGCTACCCGCAATATATGTTGTTTAAAATAATTAATATATCGCAAACCCTTGGTCCGATTTGAACATGTGACATGTTGTTGGACTCGGGGTCACGCCCTCTTTCCTTCAGAGAACTTATTTCCACCCCAAAACAAAAGGGGTGAAAGGGTAATTCTTTAGTAAACATTGCTTTGCACATACAACATGCATGCGGTTTAATGCTATGATAAAATTAAACATTGTTCCATTTGAAACGCATGCGTACAGCTGGATGCCACTATGATTTAACGTTTTTGTTTCTTGGTTTTACGCATGTGCACTTGTTTTTTTAAGAGGGTGGGCTTTTTGAATAATGATTTATAGATGAGTTAAATTTTTAAAATTTAACCAAAAGATCCAAAATTAATAGGTCATGTGCTTTTTAATATCTCGTGAACAAGAAAGGCTGGGGACTTATAGGAGGGACCGTTGGACTTGGGGTGACGCCCCGTTTTAGAATTTATTTTAGATTCTTGTCAAAAGGGCCTAACTGCACTTTTGTTAATATCTCAAAAACCAATAAGGCTAGGGATTTGTATGAGGGGTCGTAGCACTTGGAGTAACGTCCTGTTTTTAATTTATTATTCATTTTTGTCAAAAGGGTCTAACTGTACTTTTGTTTATATCTCGGGAGCCAATAAGGTTAGAGGCGTGTACAAGGAGTCCAAAGACTTGCGGTGACATTCCCCCTTTTAATGCACTATTTATTTTTCCAAATAATTTTTACAAAGGGCCTAACGCCATACAAGTTGAATAAAATTAAAAACTTTTTTTTACCTGTTTACATTTTTTAAATAAGAGTTGTCGTAGATAGAGAGGTATTAGTGCTGGTGTGTGTTTCAACGAGCCTGTCGTCGGCCACGGGGCTGGTATCCCAACAGATCAATCACTATTTTGATGGGACAGCAGAACGGCAGGGCGAGGGTTCGTTTTCTCATTTTTTCCTATGGCGGATGGGTGGAGGTTAATATTTGAAAATGTTTGAAGCGAGCTAAGATTTTTTACCCCTGACGGGATATTTAATGTGTTAGTAAACGGTTATCAGAGACACGACTCTGTAGCATTGATGCATGTTCATAGACCAGCAGACGGTTGTAGGATATGAAGCTATAACATTTTGATTGACTAAGCGATGTCAATGAAGGCAAGACATGAGTTGCTGACCACGGTGGCCATGCCCCAATGGATCAATTGATATTTTGTGAACCATTGATCGCAGAGGCATATACAACGGTTTGTTTTAAGGGTATTCATTTTCTGACCTTTCCTATGATAGACTCGTTGTTTGAAATAATCTAATACTGCTAGGTCATGGACCTGAGATTTTATAAACTAATAATTAGATTTGGACACACAAGGTCCCCCAGGACACAACATGATGTCCCCTTTTTCACAGCTCACTCATTTTCCCTAAAAGACCCAAAAACAACAAGGTCATGGACCTTTGTTTCCCTTAATATATTGCAAACCCATAATGTCAGATGATGATTATGGTGTATGATTAAACCTAGATAGGTACACAAACAAGTATTGTAGGCTACACGTATTTTGACTGATATATTGTTAACCATTGGAACTTTATTTCAGACCAGACTGCAGTACATATGTTGCAGGCATGGGTTAATAAATGACAAACGGTGTACACAAAATTCGATTAATCGATCTAAGAATTAAGAGCAGTCTATCTTTAATTTGATCGGTTAAAGAGGGTAGCTGAGAGAACAAAATGGTGACAATACCAAACTAAACCAAACCAAATCCAAACCCAACCGAACCAAACCAAATCAAACCATACTAAACTGAACCAAATCTAATCGAGAACAAGTGTAAAACTTGTGGGTGAATGCTGTCATTGGTGATGTCCAAAGGAAAGGGATAACGCTCAACCTTTAGAAGGTCAGGTAAAGTTAGCGCATGGTGATAATTCACTCCCAAGTACATGGAGCACACACCCAAGCTCATAGAGCACACACAACTATCCCATGCTGTTTTTATGGGTTGATCGTTAAAACTTTCTCAATGGTTATTGGGCAAAATGGTCGCTACACACAAGTTCAAGTTCTCGAGGCTAATAATTTATACACGCACTCGCAACAAATTAAACTAAACTGTCTTGCTGTCAGTGCTTAGACAGTAGGTAGATGACAGAAATGCTTGGCTTACAGAAATACAATCATTTCCGGTTGTATAATGTTACCAGATAAACATTTTGTGCTGCAGTGGTAAGCACTCTTGGCTCTTGCACTGGTGGTCTTAACTCGATTTCCAGCTCGCAGGCCTAGAACGAGTCAAACTAAGAAAAAGGGCATGATGGCGCAGTGGTTAAGCCAAATAATAACTATGAATTTGGCCCCCTTTCAACTGTGTTATATGGAGATGAATATAATGGAATTGATAACTTACTGCAGAAGCGAATCAATGATAATGCAGAATGAAATGACCAAAACTCTCTTTCGACTGGTAGGCCAAGGAAGGAACGATGCGATTTCTGGTTTCCGGGTACAGCTATTTGCCCAACGATGATGATTTTGAAAATATTGAAAGCGCCTCGAAGTTTCAACGAAGATTATATACACCAAAAGATTACAAGGAAGTAATGAGAACTTGCCGAAAGAAGAACAAGCTCGTCGTTAAAGAAACGAAGAGAGAAAATTTTGAGGACACGGCAACCGCTGAGAAACAAATAATATATAGGTAGAGAGAAACCAATGACAATGGAGTAAGCTGGCTAACAACACGGGAAATTGAAATAAGTAAGGAAAACCCCTGGTTGTTGACTTTGAAACGTACTTTCGATGGCAAAGGCGGCCAAGCAATCAATTTGAAGAGGAGAAATAACGTCCGCCAATGAGACCAGAATAACCTCAGTTTTTGCCCCAATGCTCTATGGCCAAACGGAAAAGCTATATCGGAGCCAAAATTACAGGATCTCAAAAGTGTCATGCATCTGATAGCATCCGAAGCCAAGGAGTTCTACGAAGACCTTGTTTCAGATGGAAACAATTTTGACGACATCGAGGGTTTTGGAAGTGAACTCGATTTTTCGATACAAGATGAAACCTAAGACTGTGTCAATTTCCTATTGTGTGAAAAACATTTACATCATAAAGTAGAATGTGACACCAATGTTTACAGCATTACTTCATTTAGTATAATCATTACTTTAAGATTAATTCCAGTATTCAAATGTACATTATCTGTGTTTCTATTAGAATATTGAGAATAAAATTGCAATTAAGGTCACACGAGTACTCATTGTACGCGTCAAATTGTCCAGAAACTGGCTTTAAAATAAAAAAATCATCAAAGGCTAAAAGTCAAAAAGGGTGCTTAGCCGATTTACGCATAACTATCGTGTTCGATACAATAACGTAACAACAAGCTATTCACCAAAAATGGCGCTTAGCAGTTTTATGCGTAACTAAACTCAGAGATAACATAAAGCGGCTAAGTGATAATTGCTATAAATCAACTATTTGCTGTATTTTTGTAATTTAAACGCAATAAATATCAAAAATGCATATAAATTAGGGTTTGTTTGCTTTTAAAACTCAAACTGGGCTAACAGGAGGGAATTTGTGATTGTTTAAATGTCAAAACTTTCAATCACGTTTTTCTCAATTCCAGCATTTGGTGGATAGCTGATTAATACATAACGCCGTCCAATTTCAAGATGGTGACTTCGCCTAATGATCAAACTCATATAGTTATCGCGTTGGCGCCAGAAGGTCCTAATATGAAACTAACTTATTTCCAGCTAGTGTGACAATGGCTTTATTGGATCATAAGTTATGGATTATAATGCAGGCAAAATATGCACACGGCCACCATCTTGAAATTATTCGTCTGATAACCTTGTTGTTTTGGAAAATGACGTCTCAAATATTAGGGTTCGTTATTCTAAAATTTAGAAGTGACCCGATGATTGTTAAGTCGGTAATTTGATTTAAGCTATGAATATTTGGCTGGCTGCCATTTGGTTTTATTTAACATAGCGGTGATATAAAACATAACACTGAGGTGTCCTTTGCTAGGACTACATTTGTACTAAATTCGGTTCAATTCGGTTTCTTCGTGTTCCAATTGAAAGGGAGGGGGGACTGACACATATGGACATTTGGCCCGTCTACTTTCTTTTTCAGTAAAATTCGGGAGTAGGATAAAATATGCATTTCGGAAATAATGTCGGAACATATGTGCAAGTTTTGTATGTTATTCTAAGCATATATTGTTCATTACATCGGTGAAATATAACATAACAGCATTTAGTTAGATTTAGTTTCAGGACATTGACATCACTCCAGGACTAATCGATTTTAAGGCATTTTTGTAGAACTATGCGGTCAGTTGATCTCGTGATACAACTTCATGTCACCAAGTACTTCAATTGATTTTAACCCTTAAGTACTGACGTAAAATTTTACTGGATGGTCTCATGGACCTCTTCCGTACTAATGGATTAGAAAATGCTACAGCCATAATGGTTTTTTTTTGAATTAATCAATTATTGTAATAAATCACCCCATACTTTTACTTCGTTATGAGCTGGAACTCTAACATTTCTTGTTAGTTGAAGGCCATTTGAAACGATCTCTTCCGTAATAATAGCTTGAAGGACTTCCTCCATTTCAGCACCACTAGTCTGATATATTTGAAGCAGTGTCATGATCACTGTGGATGTAGTCAGAGTCGTCATATTCCGATGATAATTCCAACTTATCTTCCGAAATATTTCGTAACACACGATACACTTTGTCCTCAAAACACGGGTCAGATAGTCTAATCTTTGATGGTCCTGGTTCTACACCCATATTTCAATTCAATAAGAACGTATGTTCTTCATAAACGAAAAATTAGCCCAACACACTTATCACACAATTACGGACGTGAGGTCTCGGGGAGGTGCAACAACAATAACTAACTCCAGACAACACTGTCAGCTCCTAACACCTTGGTAATACTCATCGGACTGAAAGTTAGGAAGCTAGACAAAGGAACAGGTTTCCAAGGCCTCTGACCCATACAAGGGGTCGTATGGTAGGAGGGGAGCGGTCCCGTGGACCGCACGTCTGTAGTTGAGGGTTAAAATGTCTTTCATGAAGATGTTGAAAAGAAACGACCAGATACTGCATCAAAAGCTCTATATTCAAGTAGGGGGATGATTGGGATTCTGCCCCACAGCCTACTTTTTGCCTACGGAATTTCTCTATGTTCTTTATCGTTATAATAAAACTTTTTTTACATTTTTTTTCAAAAAAGTCCAATTTTCAAAGTGGACTATATTTCCCAAACTAGGGATTTTACAAAAAAGATTGTTTGAAGTAAATGAACGGTCTTTACCCCCTCTACCTCCAAATCATTTTTCAAGTCTCTAGGAAAAGAACTGCAGTAGTGGGAGAATAAGGGTTCTACGGCGTAAAGGAAGTGGTGAGTCCCTGAGGATTACGATGATGTGGTGATAATTGTGGAAGGCATAGTTGAGTTAGAGGGTCGAGTGAGGTGTCGTTTGAATGGTATTTTTCCCGCTCTATGTTATGGTGAGGTTAGTTTTTTAACAGGTTGAATTTGGAAACTGGATTTTGGGTTTAAAACGTTCCTTGACATTTTTGGTAATAAGTCGCGTACACATAAAGCTAGAACAAAGTTTGGCATGCTGTTTTTTATTCATCGCGTTGCCCTCGTTACGAAGATGTCTGTGTGGGGAATGAGGGAAACCGATTTTGGGTGGAAAACGTGATTTTTAGACGTTTTGTTATATTTTGCAAACCAATAAGGCTAGAGACGTGCATTAGGTGTCCATGGACTTATGGTGACGTCCCCCTTTTGAATGCGGTATTTATTTTTACAAAAAACAAAATGTTGACAAAGGGCATAACGACACACATGTTGAAAAAATAATTATTGAAAACTTTTTTTAAAAAAATAATTAAGAGTGGTAGCTCAGAGAGACGGTACTAGTTATGTTTAAACGAACCTCTGCCCGGCCACGGTGGCCGTGCCCTGAAGAAATCAATCGATATATCGACAGGACGGCGGGGAGACCTACGCCGGTTCGTTTTCCGATCATTCTTATGGCAGACGGATTGACGCTTATATTCCAAAACGCGTGAAGCGTTAGTAAACTGTTATCAGCGACACGGCTTTGTAATATTAACATCGGCTTATAGACCAACAGACTGTTGTAGGATATGAAGCTGTAACGTTCGGTCGACCAAGCGATCTGAATGAAGACATGACATGGGCGTTAATGAAAAAAATATATACTTCTGTGATGAGATAGATTTATGATGAAAAGCAAGCTTTAACACTTGGGGCCTCGGTACCCTGCTAGCGAGCCCCAAGTGTTTTGTCGCTTGAAGGCAGAACAGAAACAAACCTCCTCGGGCTGCCTGGCTGCGAATCTTATCAAGCTTGAGGAATGCGTGGACCTCACTTGGCAACAGGGCTATCTGGAGGCTGAGGACGGATAATGGTTGAACGAGCTGGCAACCTTGTGAGAGCGATAACGGAGTGAGCTAGTACAACTCTTCGCCAACACCGTCACGCCACAGCCCATAGCCGGGCAAGAGCGGTGAACATCCCGGTTGTGAGTGATAGAGGGGAGGGGGGGGGGAGGGGAACCCAGAGAGCTCTGGATCACGTGACGGCCAATAGCCTGACGAGAGTTGTGTGAATAGCTGAGGTGGGGAGGCAAAGGAGGTAAGAAGAGAGAACACAGGTGGAGAGAGAAAGGCGTGTTGCTGATAAGACATGTGAACGTGTATGTAGACCAGAGTGCAGTACACAGGGCTATATGTTGAGTAAAACGTGAGTGAATAAAAAATGGGTTCACAAAACATCTAATTTATTAATCCAAGAATGATATGTATTAGGAAATCCAAGCCATTTCACATGCATTTTATTTCCTCTTTGTTTCAACACTTTTCTTTTTCTACAAGGTAATGTTTTGGAAATGCTGTCTTGTGGAGTTCTTGGAGATAAACCCTGCCTTTTATGGGTTGATGGTTGAGGTGCTCGAGTAAATAGGTGACTGGTCTGTCCAGGTTGACTTGGCGAATACGAAATAGTTCTGTTCCCCAATTCGGCGTGTAGACAATTTGCTCACACGAACACGGTCTCCGATTTTGAGGAGGTGACGTTTAGGGTCAACAGTTTATCCAGCCGTGAAATATTTTGGTCACTAGTCGCTGCTTGGTTCCAATGGTCCTCTGTTTGGTGTCATTGTAACGTGACACTAGCTCAGGTAACCAGTGTAGCCAACGGTAAGAACCCCGAGCGGTAAACACTTTCCACATATGAGTTTTTAGCGTCCGATTAAACCTTTCTAACACACTGTCGTTTAGATTGCTGTACGTGGTGTAATGGTGAATATTCCAAGATTTGATAAAACTGCATATATACTTGTTGAAATTTCTTTGCCCTGGTCAGTTTGCAACAACTGGGGTTGACGTTTGGATTGTTAAATAATACGTTTAAAGGCCTTGGTTACTAGCGGGCCAGATTTGCGACTGACAGGTTGAACAAAGGCCATTTCGGAATACACATCAATGACAGTCAATATATAGCGTACGCCATCGTTAACGCTAGCATAGGGAATCATCTCCACCATATCTGCCTGCCAAAGTTCATCCTCACCTCGTGAAATAACCTTGAGTTGCTGAGAGTGACGTCCAGCTGGGCGATGCAACTCGAGAGCTACATTCACTTTTATAGGTGAGAGCTTAAACAATAATTTTGGCATTTCAAAATTCTTATTGAATTTCTTGAATTTCCCAATAGTGACCGGTGTGGCCAGCTTGACGTGAAGCATGCAACAGCTGTAGCCGCTGGACGAGCTTACTGGGATTATGCCAGTAGGTAACATCCACTAGGGGTTTTAATGGTTTAAATGTCACTCCCGAAGCTAACACTCTACGACGAGCACGTTGACTGGTTAGAAACTTTTTTGCAATGTTGGATTTTTTAGGAGATATATTGGCATTCACTTGTTGAGAGAGGTCATACTGTCTTTTGTGAGCATGGGTGTCCAATAAAATGGATTTATATTTACTACGGTCCTGTTGCGTAGAATCATGTGAAGATGGGGTACGAGAAAGTAACAACTTTGACAGACCATGCGTTAATTGATAAGTAGTTTATGTTTTAAATGATGACACTAGTACGAGCAAATGTAATACATGAATCACCAATTTTAAAACCATCATCTTCATAGCGAACGCCATACGTTGTATCCGTCTCTCCAGTAAATTGATCTGTGAGATAGGGTTCCAATGTTGATCAATAATATTTTATTAAAATGTGCTTCAATTGATCTTTATGTTGAGGCGAGGTCAAGAGTTGTGAGAATGGTGCTTGCTTGTAAGTGGAAGGTGTTTCGGCCATGGCCATTGTATTTTTTTGAACTCAGCAAGAGGTGATGATTTTTTCAGCAATAAACGCTTAATCATCCTCATCTTCAAACTCGCTAAAACTAGTAAATTCTTCTTCTTCCTCTTCCTCTTCCACAGGGCCCTCGTGTAGAGTCTGCATGGCTTGTGAAATAGTGCGTAGCGTTTCAGAGGGCTTGAAAGAGGGTTTAAACATGGCTTTTAGAGGAGGTGCTAAATGTTGTTGAATAAACAAAGCATTATCCGCACGTGATTGTTTCAATTGACGAAACTTTTGTCGAATATTATTTTTTGCTCTAATAATATGCTTTTTCAATTGACTCTCTGCTAACTCCATGGTGTCTCAACAAATGACTTAAGAGGGAATGAGACAGCCCCTTAAATAGTAATAAAATGATCAAACCCTAGGAGGTTACGTTCATGGTTAAGTTCACTTTGTTTGTCAATCACCAAACAGGCATGGCGTTGGGTGTTCCAACACTTGGCAGACAATTCAGTAAACGTTTGAAAACTCATGTGGATTCACATGTTCATTATAAATGTGGCGACTATTTCGCTCATCCTGGCCAAAAAAACAATGACATTGGCATTGTCACGATTAAGTTGTTTGGACATTTTAGAATACGTTTGTCCAAGATAGAAGCAATCAATATGTTTGTGACGACCCATCCTGAAATAGCTTTGAATGAAGGCTAATCGTTCAGTGGATACATCATCGAAAATCATTAGTGAATCAGGCCTCACCGCATCCGTTGCAATAACATTGTCTTGCACAGAAAACGTGAAATAACCCCTATTCTCGGTCTGTAATTGAGACATAACTTGATCCAGGAACACGTAGAGGTGTTGATAGAAGGATTTTGCGAAAATATAAATATTTTTAAAACGCAGACCATTTGGCACTGTAATGGTCTTTCCACATCCCGAGGGCCCCACGATGATGCAGCGAATGGAAGAGTGAAACAGTGAACCGTGGCGTTGCTCACGTGATGTGGGATAGAGGTGCGAAACCGTGCCCCCACGGGGAATGACTCTGGATGCTTAATTATCTTCATATCAACTAAGGGTCAGAGAGGCTAGCAGGCTGTCTATATACATGGAACCAAGCCTTGAGACAGGACAGTAGGCTATTACTACAGGTTGATGTTGGATGTCTTTGGACGTGCGTTAATGGCCAAAGCTAGGTCTGTCCCAATGCATGATCCTCAACAAGAGACACTATGTGGATAGGTCCGTGGTGCCACGCATTAAATGGGGAGATTATGAATTAAAAGGGAAACGGTTAACCTATGTAAAGCATCCTAAAGTGTCTACGGATGCCGCCACAAAATGTATGTGGATAACAAGGTGCGAATGTTATATGACAAAGTACCTCAGCTTACTGTCGATGGCTATACAGCTAACCATAACCGCATGATTCATGTGGCTGACCCTATGAACCCACAAGATGTCTGTACCAAACAGTTTTTAACTTTGGAAATGACCAAGTGGTGTGAAGTTAAAGACAAGCGTTTACACATGAAGCGAAGACGACTAGCTGAGGTATTAGACCCCATAGAACCCCATGAGGTAGCAAGCAAACAATTTGTGGAAGACCATGTATCCTCCATGATAAAACTTCACCCTCATGTATTTCTCATGACCATGACGCATCGAGGTTCTGTCAAAGACGCTGAAGATGTTACCTATGTTTTACCTTCAGGCTCAACGAGTTATCGTTTACCTATGATGGACGTATTCGTATTATGGACTATACACCTGATGTAAGACATTTATCCATACGATTAAACCATTGGTGATTATTCAGTCAGCGTGGGCAATAAGCTCTCTTCCCATTTGATTCTAACCTTGGAGGGAAAAGAAGCAGAAAGCACTATAAAAGATTATGAGGAACATGAATACACAGCCATGAATAATGATCACACGTTAGTTGTCACTTAACGTTCATGTGAAGGGTTGCTCGTCATCATCATGGTGAAAGAAATATACGTGGTGAAAAAGACTAAAGCAAAGACTCTGTCATTGACAAAAAATGGTGTGAAGGCATTGAGTGACAAACTATTGCGAATGAAAATATAAAAAAATAACATGTTGACGATAAAGAGAGCCCTCCGAGCAGCACAGAGACATGTTATTCCAAAATGTGAAACGTCATGTTCAAGACAAGGCCGAGTTATTCCTGTCCCCAAACGAGCTGGATTGTTACCTGTTTTATTCGTCGGTCTGCCTACCCTGGGTAAACGTTTGGGTGGTTCCAGCGCGGTCGCTAAAACCATAAAAGCTGTACAGCAGGGCAAGCAACAATTGAAAGAAAGTCAGCGACACAATGAAACGATCGAAGCGATTGCTATGGCAGCTAGAAACGCCAATTGAAAGCCACCCTTTTATAAAAAAAAAGGACTTGGGATTTACCTATCTCCAAATATTTTTCGTTTAACCAAAAGAAGAAAGGAAGATTGTAGTTTTACGTGACCGTGAATCTTGTGATTATGAGCCACGGGACTTCCTTTTTACGTGGAATCCGAACCACAAGACATGGCATTTCACTTCGAAAATCTCACATGCATTGACCGGGAATCTTTTAACCACAGCCATAGTAAGACATGCCCTGACCCATGAAGATGTCGAAAGCAATGCCAACAACTAAAGCTTTCTCATTTTCGAGGTGTGTTTATGCGGAACCAATTACCGCCACGTCCATGGAAATAGGAATGTGTGTCATAAATCTAGATGATTACCGAGGGCCAGGAACCCATTATGTAGCCGATAAGAAAGAGGGGTCCATGGTGTGGTACTTTGACAGGTTTGGGAACCTCCCTACGCCCATGGAACTAGTCACGTATTTTGGAAACAAGACCAAGATATGTTATCATGCGAAACGTCAGGAAAAGTTTAACAGTCAAGAGTGTGGGCGTTTGTGTTTAATTTTCTATATATAAGACACAGCATAAGCAAAAACGTCAACAGTACGTCTGTAGAAAGTAAGACGTTTACACTGCATGGACGTGGACCTAAAGTCAGACTAGACTTTTACCTGCCTATTGAATTGAGTGAAAGACCATATGGTTTGGGACTTGTTTCTCTTGAAACATACAATAGAATATACCACATACGTGAAATAGTGGACAACAAGTTTTACTATGATGATTCCACGCTAGCCCTGAACCCTGGTGGATATACCATAGATGATATTTATGAACACATTTACGTGGTGCTGGTCAACCTATTTGGTTTAAAGTCATTTCTTGATTGAACACGCTAGTTTGAACTTACAGGAAATACCAACACTTATCGCTGCAGTATTTTATCCACGTTTAAGATTGACTTTCAATCTCAGTCTGAATCCATTGGCCCTTTGCTGGGGTATATACCACGAGTGTTGGAACCCAACAAAAAACATGATTCGGACCATGAAGTGAAATTGATTGAGGACCATCACGTGTCGGTGACGTGTAATATTATTAGCAATGTGTACACCAATCAAGATCCCATCGCATTCACTCTATGATTTTATTGTGACATCGCCCAATTGCTATATCAGTCGTGAAAACCCTCCAGTGGTGCTTTTCATTCTGTGGCTGTTGATCATATTAGTAATATAACTTTAAGACTGATCAATAGAGACCCAAAACTGATTCAACTAGATTCCCGCAAACCAGTGACTTACAAGTTGGTTCTAAAGCCACTATGAAGTTGGTGTGTAAAGCAACAACACCGTCTAGGAATGGTGTTATTTGTTTGCTACGTGAATACACGTTAACACCTAACGACAAGCAGATTTTACAGCATCTGGGTTACCACGTACACCTGCATGATAAATTCTATCCTAGAGGTGGCGAACCGCATCGAGGAGCAAGAAGGTGTGGTAAGAATTGACCCTCATTCCTATCAAGCTCAAACACCTGGACTAAATAATGATGAAATTCAATTTGTTATCAACAACCAAGATATTTACACACCACATGAAAGGGTCATTCTGATTGAAGATCGGCACACAAAAGCAACGGTCCTACACCCACGACACCTAAGTTAGCCAACTATGCTTTTGCCTTTTTCTTTTCTGAGGTGCGCTATGTGATTTACGATATTGTCGTGAATAGCACTTGAAATGTGGGTATTTCAAGTGTCATGAAACTATACCCCTCTTATAGTGAGGAAGATGGTAAAACACTTTGCATGGCAGGTTGGTCCCCTGACTCGACCAATGACTGGATGGTTCTCACCGATGGCACCTTTACTGGATTTTTACCTCATAAACTCATTTTAGGCTTTCCCGAATATCACCAGAGTATTGTGGTAATCGCAAGGCATGTGCCTTATCTGGTCAGAGACAGAAGTGATAATGATGCACTCAAAGGATAGCAAAGACTGAAGATGCTCAAGATTGTAGGAAGGTATATGCCTCTACCCATGGAATTTAGAAGCTGGGCGCTCCATGAATACCCCCCATTACCAACCACCAACATTCATTCATTCATTCGTTCATTCATTCGTTTATTTGCAATTGGGGGTGGGTCCCCCGGGGGCAAATTAGATACACATGACAAATAAATAACTGTACATAACAGTTCACTAACAATTAAACTGGAGTATTTGCACAAATAGTCAGTCTTTTCTTAAACACATCTATATGTTTGGGAAAAGGCTCTAAGACTGCGGCAGGTAGAGAGTTCAAATTATCAAAGGCACGGTTTACGAAAGAATATTTACCATAATTTGTTCGCTGTGGTCGGCCCTTAACTTTGAAAGGATGATGTAAGTAGGCTTTTCCATACGTTTGCTAAGCTCACCCCATGCTGGTTGATTTGTATACGTGTTGTACATAGCGGAGAGTCTAGATTCCATCCTCCTAGCCTCAAGTGATTCCCACCCAAGTTTCTTTAACATAGGGCTCACACTGCTCCTGGGATTAAAGTCACTGAGCACAAATCTAGCGGCCTTTCTTTGTACCATTTCTAACTCATTTACGAGCCCTACTTGATATGGATCCCAAACCGCCGAGGCGTATTCCAGAATAGGTCTTACAAATGACAAATATCCTAATTCTTTAGCAGAGGTACTACTTCCTTTTAATACCCTCATTACAAAGTGCAGGGATTTGTAAGCTTTAGAAACTACACATCCTATATGACTACTCCATTTCATATCATTTCTTACCTGAACGCCCAAATATTTGCAAGAATCTTCTTCTGCAAGTATTTCCGAGCCAATGTTATAATGAAAATCTTGCCTTCGCACTTTCCCTATTTTTATTAGACTACATTTTCTTGTGTTTATTTTCATTTTATTTTCAATCGCCCACTTATAGACCAGGTTCAGGTCATCTTGAAGTACTGCATTGTCTTGTGAGTCATGTATCTTACGATATATTACACAATCATCCGCAAACAATCGACAGTCACTGCGAATCCCTTTTGGTAAGTCATTTATAAACGCCAAAAATAACAAAGTTCCGATTACGCTGCACTGAGGGATACCCGACGCTACGGTAATTTCATCCGAGAATCGGCCTTCAACTTTCACTTCCTGGGAACGACCCGTCAAAAATTCTTGGATCCATAAAATTACTCTTCTATCAATCTTCGTCGAAGCTAATTTATGGAGTAGCATGTCATGTGACACGAAATCAAATGCCTTTGCAAAATCTATAACTACGGCGTCGACTGAAACTCCATCGTCTAACGATTCGCTAATATCTTGAAAAAGTGTTAACATCTGACTCTCGCATGAGAAACCTTTCCGAAATCCATTTTGCCTATCATTAAACCATGATAATGTTTCCCACTGTTCCCTCAAGTAGTCGCAAATGAGATGCTCCATCTGTTTACAAACGATGGTCGTAAGACTAACCGGCCTGTAGTTGCCCAATTCAAGTCTGCTCCCTCCCTTAAATATTGGGACTACCGTAGCTATTTTCCAGTCATCCGGGATTTGCTCATTGCTTATGGACACATTAAACATCACCTCCAAGTATCGTGCCACGGCCCTACCCCCTAGTTTAAGTACTTCACTTACAATATTATCAGGACCCTTCGATATATTGTAACGAAATTTTGGTATTAGCTTTACAATTGCTGACTGGTTTATTTGGAGAAGTGGAGCCCCTGATTCTCCGTTAAGGTCCAACACAAAGCTATTGGATTTATTGAACATGATACGTGCAAGGGCACGTCTCTACCATTTCAAACATATATTTAATCAGGGACGCTGTTGTTGAAGTTTGAATCGTCCGCTTGGTCGCTCAGTTCTGCCTGTCACCACAAGATGGTAGCTGCAGTCGGACTTTGCAAAGATACAAATAGTTCCTGTTTCTCCCCAATAGGTGGTGTGGGCTTCGCCTTATAAACTCCTTATACGCATGACTTAATTGAAAGACAATTATGATTCTACGTCATAAAACAAAGAACGGTGTGTATTCATGATACCGCCAAATTATGAACTTATTTATGACATTGTTGTTTTGATGTGTCACTTCGTGATTGGACAATATTATTTTACATGAAGACAGTTCGATAAATGACGAGCGATTCTCCGCCATTTTTGTGGAGTCCATTTGCTGTCGAGTGAAAAACATCAAGCCGACGACTGGTCGAAGAGTGTCTATCCGTTGCGCTGGGGGCATTGCCCCTAGCTTTTTCCAAATGTAAATACTCATTCAAGAAAAAGGAATTGCCTGGTTTCTTCAGGCTGTAAATTTTCATCGTTCCGCCGTGAAGAGGAAATGTGCAAGGATAATCGCAACTGGATGCGATCAAGTGCTTGTATCTACACGACGCATCGGCGTGTTAGCCATTTTTGTGAAGTACATGTAATAACGTAAAATTATGTGTTAATTATTTTATTATTTTTGTGTCTCCACGGAGAAGGATGTAAGGTACGTTTTTTTTTAAATTTAATTTATTTAATTATTTTATTGTTATGGAGCTCCGATATCTTCTGATAGTAATATTTTAATTCTGTTCCTCTTCAGCTGTATAGGTCTAATTTTGTTGTTGTTTTGATTACGTTTCCTGGTTTATTTTTATTCTGTTCTCTTTTCTTCGTACCTTGGGGAGACACATTTCTAATTTATTTTACGTTTAAATTATTATTTATATTCCTTTGTCAATCTTGGGATTGACATTGTAATTTATTCATGATCCGGTGCATTTCTCGATTATAATAGCATTTAGACCTAATTATTTTCCGCTGTCATTTTCTTTACGCTAATGTTTAAATTTAATCTTATTAATTGTTTGCCGTAATTTTGATCTGGCATGTTTTTGGTGTGGCCATATCCTTTGTTTACCGTGATGCATTGTGGTCTCGTTGTGAGTCCTTTTGGCGCGGGTATCAAAGCCAGACGTGTTCTGTAATTTGTTGTCAATCCCTTCTTTTTTTGGCATGGCCTGAACTCCTGCATGTCGGATCGTGATTACATTTCGGTGCAAATCATCAAGCCCGTTCTCAATATGTTATGCATGTAATATTTATTTTAACCTTTGGGCTGTTAAATTTTATTTTATTTTAAATTAAGTCTTTCGTCTTCTTCGCTTTGCAAGCAAGCATGTTAGGCGCTATCTGGCCTTCTTGTAAAATATTGGTGGTTGATGCATGTCCTTTCTCTGGTGAAGTTCTTATTTAAATTTTCAATATTAAACCTTTTATTCTTAATTATATTTTTTTAAAATCTTTGGTTGTGGCATTATTTCACCGACGGCAGTTCCGTTGGTTTTTGGTGGATGTTTGTACGATAGCCTGTGTGTGTTGTCCCCTTATCCATCTTCCTTCCACTCCTTTGGAGCTCTTCTGTTGGGACATGTCATCTGGAGGTGATGTTGCTGCGGAAGTGACCCGGACCCCTGAATACAGGTAAGTTGGCCCATCCACGTTTCCCGTACTCGTCCCATTCTGGTAAGCAAAGCGTTGGTTATCGAGAAGCCGACGTGATGCTGGCCAGTGCCGTGCAATGTAAGGGGGGTAGCATTTTGGTAGCAGAGCGTGGTTATCGAGTTACCGACGTGCTGCTGGCCAGTGCCGTTAATGTGGGGTTGCATTTTGGTAGCAGATCCCGCTCATGTTCACTTCCGTAACTATCCCCTCCCCAGTACCCACAGGCTGTTTTATGGACCCCTCTAATACTGATGGGTCAGTTGTTGGTGGGATTTTGTCAGGAAAGTGCACTTAATGTTATGTTTTGCTAATCCTTGTCGTTATTGTGTTTCATGTTGCCTCAGGATATCCATGTGGTATGCTGGATGTAAGGTGTCCTGTTTTTAAACGAGGCGTTTACCCCTGTATTTTACCCTGTTGGTGTGCAACATCCCCAATGAAATTGCAGCTCGGTGAGTGACTGACATGTGTTCTTGGCATGGGAAATGGGATTGTTGATATTCTGATAGCTTACTGCTGCGTGTGAAGGCATCCTGGAGCCCCGTCGGAAGCTGGTAAACTGATGTTTTGTGCCTATTTTGGTAATTTAGCTCCCTGTTCTCGAGCCAAGCAGGTGGTGACGTATGCAGTTCTGGGCTACGTTGTGCATGATGTTTTTGTCGAAATTTCAGGTGTCGAGGCAGTGTTGGTGTTTAAGAAGACTATTGTGTTCCTGTATGTTTCTTTGCATGATATTCTGTGGTGATATGCTGTCCTCGTAAATTATTTATTATGGAACTGTCACGCCTACTGGTGTTATGGCAAAGTGTAATCCGATTAAAAGGGCTAACCCATGGAAATCTGCCCTCCCTATGACCCTAGTGTGGTGCCAAAGGCACATTTAACATGCATGTCACTAATATTTGGCTAGGAATTCTTCCCAAATTCATTCAAGGTAAGTGTTTGTTTTGGGGTGTTTTTATCGCAGTGTGCGATTTGTAATTTTTTGTTTTAAACTTACATTATACTGCAATCGTTCTGGGATAAGCGTATATGTTGTGCAAATCATGTCTGTATGCATGTGTTAACGTTAGATTTGTAGGGTGGGGTAATTTAGGGTTTGTTTTATTTGCAAAAGTAAGGTTAGGATCGTATTTTTATTAGTTGCTTTCCTTGTAATTTTGAACTAAAGCGAATATGTAGGAGTGTTTTACGTGGAGATATCTACTGTCTGGGGTTAGCTAGGTTAGAAGTATGGGATTCTTTCTTGGTTTGATCCCCGGGCAGGTTGTATATAGGACTTGCACGATCCGAACTGGCTTGGTATGGGACAGGTCTGCTCGATGAAATGCAAGTATGTGTCATGTAATGTAATGTAATTGTAAGGGTATTGTGTTTTTAATTGTATTTGTTTGTGTTATGATATCTCTACGACTACATAACTTGCATATTTGAGTATTAATGGGAATTATTTTTGTGGTTGGTTAAAATGATGTATCGCTATTATTGGAGTATGCTGTGCGATGAATATGTTGTTGTGAATATGAGATCTCAGTTCGTGAACAGCCATAATGTAATGTGCTTTTCTGGTTAATTAATTAATATAGGGTCTTCAAAATTTACTGGGGTTAAATTTCTGTTGGACATTATGGTCATCAGGTTCTGTAACTCACCTTGTTTTGCATTTTAAGCCAGTAATCTGTTGTTGCTGGAAATCAGGGTCATCAGTTGCCTCATGCTAACTGTAAATGACATAGGCCTTCTGTTTTAGTTCATGCTATGGCAATCTCGGTCATCAGCCACTGTAGTTGAGTAAAATTTTCTTCTTTTGATTAATAATCCTTAATTTTTCGGCTTTATCGTTTGGAATGGTGCGTAAGAGTTCTCTGTTAGCCTCGTCTTTCAACAAGAGCGGCTTGTTTCTCATCTAACCGTATTTTCGGGCCATGTTAGGCATCCTTTGGTTGTACGTGTTCGTGTCTTTAACCTGAACGAGGAAACCTCATTGTACCTCGTGTACTGTTGAACTTAGTTCTTTTTATGTTGGATTTTTCTCACCCAGGCGGATGTCGGCTGTATTCTCATCGGGTGTCGAACCTCAATTTCGTTCCTTGTGTGAGTGTATTGGTGTTTGATTTTCTGCGCTGCCATTTTCTTCTTCGTTCTTGTCGTTACTGTAACTGCGTTTGAATTCCTCAGTGTCCTCATGCCAAGTAATGCGTGCGGTCACGAACCAACCATGTAGAGGCACACATGTCAGATTAATTATTTTTCCTTTTCTAAACCCCAAGGCAACAAAATTTCTAGAGTGCATCTATCACGCATTAAACGAGGTGGAGACGTTTCTAATGAGGAAATACTACCGTAAATTTTGTAAAACGAATTTTGTATAATGTAGAGTGTCCCTAAAATTCATTGAAGCCTTCTGGTATCTGTTCCTTGTGGAATTTTGAATTTAATTGGATATGAAAACTCTGATGGGATACAAAATGTAAATGTTGGGAAGTTCCCATTGTAATGGTAAATTGTAAAAGTGTACCTAAATTTTGATGTTTTCGTAGGAGATGCTAACATGTAAGTTGGGCTCGGTGGAAGACCTAACTCATGGTAGCCTTGTATTCCTGTTCCCTTTGGGAATTTTAGTGGTCATTCCTCTACCGTAGTTCCTTCGAAATGTATAATCATCTAACTCATGTAATCTTGTAATGTACTTCGAATCTGTAAAAAGGTAAACTTGTTAATGAAATTTTGTAAGCACGGATCTAGGGCATTGTCAGAAATTTTTTTCTTCATTTAAATTCAACTTTGTTTCTCTTTTGTTAAAATGCAGTAAGATTTAATACCTCTGTAAACCTTTTTTTGAAATTAGATTAACTTTTATTTTTGTAAATGGCTGCCCACGCGTCGAATCATATCTTGCACATTGCTTCCACCTACTGCGTCTAAAACGACCTACATTGGACTTGTTGAAAATGTATCTAACGTGTCTCGGACTCTGAAAGCACGGCTGGTGCTGGTGTTCTGCATTTCTGAAGATTTTGGACACAGTGAGGCGGTTAACTAAGTTGTTTGCGAGGTGATCAATTATCCATTCCCTGATAATCTGACCCTGCATTCTTCCTAACCAAAACGATGCGGTTTCATCCATCAATTGGAGTTAACTGGTGAACATTATCTTCGGGAAGCATCTTTGGTGAATCGACAAGTTAAGGAGTACTGTCTATGCCTTGGCATATTCGTGAACGGTGTTCACGCTTAAGGGAGGGAGACTGATACGTGCAAGGGCACGTCTCTACCATTTCAAACATATATTTAATCAGGGACGCTGTTGTTGAAGTTTGAATCGTCCGCTTGGTCGCTCAGTTCTGCCTGTCACCACAAGATGGTAGCTGCAGTCGGACTTTGCAAAGATACAAATAGTTCCTGTTTCTCCCCAATAGGTGGTGTGGGCTTCGCCTTATAAACTCCTTATACGCATGACTTAATTGAAAGACAATTATGATTCTACGTCATAAAACAAAGAACGGTGTGTATTCATGATACCGCCAAATTATGAACTTATTTATGACATTGTTGTTTTGATGTGTCACTTCGTGATTGGACAATATTATTTTACATGAAGACAGTTCGATAAATGACGAGCGATTCTCCGCCATTTTTGTGGAGTCCATTTGCTGTCGAGTGAAAAACATCAAGCCGACGACTGGTCGAAGAGTGTGTATCCGTTGCGCTGGGGGCATTGCCCCTAGCTTTTTCCAAATGTAAATACTCATTCAAGAAAAAGGAATTGCCTGGTTTCTTCAGGCTGTAAATTTTCATCGTTCCGCCGTGAAGAGGAAATGTGCAAGGATAATCGCAACTGGATGCGATCAAGTGCTTGTATCTACACGACGCATCGGCGTGTTAGCCATTTTTGTGAAGTACATGTAATAACGTAAAATTATGTGTTAATTATTTTATTATTTTTGTGTCTCCACGGAGAAGGATGTAAGGTACGTTTTTTTTTAAATTTAATTTATTTAATTATTTTATTGTTATGGAGCTCCGATATCTTCTGATAGTAATATTTTAATTCTGTTCCTCTTCAGCTGTATAGGTCTAATTTTGTTGTTGTTTTGATTACGTTTCCTGGTTTATTTTTATTCTGTTCTCTTTTCTTCGTACCTTGGGGAGACACATTTCTAATTTATTTTACGTTTAAATTATTATTTATATTCCTTTGTCAATCTTGGGATTGACATTGTAATTTATTCATGATCCGGTGCATTTCTCGATTATAATAGCATTTAGACCTAATTATTTTCCGCTGTCATTTTCTTTACGCTAATGTTTAAATTTAATCTTATTAATTGTTTGCCGTAATTTTGATCTGGCATGTTTTTGGTGTGGCCATATCCTTTGTTTACCGTGATGCATTGTGGTCTCGTTGTGAGTCCTTTTGGCGCGGGTATCAAAGCCAGACGTGTTCTGTAATTTGTTGTCAATCCCTTCTTTTTTTGGCATGGCCTGAACTCCTGCATGTCGGATCGTGATTACATTTCGGTGCAAATCATCAAGCCCGTTCTCAATATGTTATGCATGTAATATTTATTTTAACCTTTGGGCTGTTAAATTTTATTTTATTTTAAATTAAGTCTTTCGTCTTCTTCGCTTTGCAAGCAAGCATGTTAGGCGCTATCTGGCCTTCTTGTAAAATATTGGTGGTTGATGCATGTTCTTTCTCTGGTGAAGTTCTTATTTAAATTTTCAATATTAAACCTTTTATTCTTAATTATATTTTTTTTAAATCTTTGGTTGTGGCATTATTTCACCGACGGCAGTTCCGTTGGTTTTTGGGGGATGTTTGTACGATAGCCTGTGTGTGTTGTCCCCTTATCCATCTTCCTTCCACTCCTTTGGAGCTCTTCTGTTGGGACATGTCATCTGGAGGTGATGTTGCTGCGGAAGTGACCCGGACCCCTGAATACAGGTAAGTTGGCCCATCCACGTTTCCCGTACTCGTCCCATTCTGGTAAGCAAAGCGTTGGTTATCGAGAAGCCGACGTGCTGCTGGCCAGTGCCGTGCAATGTAAGGGGGGTAGCAGAACACACTACCATAAAAGACATTTAATTCATTAGCAATGGTCTGCTTCTCAGTAATTAATTTACCGTCACCGGACAACAAGCATAGTTGGTCTGTAAAAACACCACGCTATACAGAGAGACCTATCTACATTATAGTGGGTTTTAAAACCAGTCGCAAGTATCAACAAACCAAAGATGCCACGCAATTTGATCACCTACAATTGAGAAATAGTCGTCTTTTCCTCAACGGAGCTCTTTTTCCCTATGAAGGACTGGATTCGGATTTTTCAAAAGATAACTTTGGCCCCCTGTACGACTTGTTTTGTAAATTTAGATGCTCGTATTATCAGAAAGAAAATTGCCCCATGTTGTCACCCCAAGCGTTTAAGGCAAGGACGCCTCTGATTGCCTTTGACTGTTTTTACTTGGAAGAGTCTGTCGAGCAATGCAATATTGACATCCGACTAAATTTTGAATCTCATGACAATGTCCCGCCAAACACTACAGCTTATTGCCTCATTACTCATTACAAACAAGTCAACTATTATCCAATGTCCAACCAAGTGACTAGTGTATAAATAATAGGTCAACGAAAGTCAAGCAGCTCAGTCATGCATTGTTTAAAGCCTCTGAAGGTGTCACACCCATGAATTTAAATTCTGAGGAACAACGTTTGAAGACCTTCGCGACGTGGCCTGTGCCTATCATGAACCCTCAAGCCTTGGCAGCTGCTGGTTTCTATTATTTAAAAACAGGAGATAAAGTGAAATGTGTGTTTTGTTCAATCACCATAAACCAATGGGAAGAGAGTGATGAACCTATACAAGAACATCAGCGCTGGTTACCAGCCTGCCCTACCTCTGTAGAATGGATGTGGGTAATAAACCCTGCCATTCAAGCTACCCCTCACTAATGCCTCTGAGTGATGAAAAAGTGAGCTTCGGTGAGCAGGTCACAGTCAAAAACACCCAGTTTAAAGACATTGGGACATCATCGGTGTCATGGACGTTATAAACACAAAAGACTGCATAGTTGTATGAGTTGGTACTGTCTCTATTTCAGGAAGACAAAAGAATGTAAAATTTGTAATGATTTTTATGCCAATAAAATGATGTAATAAAATAATAGGTTGTTGTTATTATTTCTAATGTCACCTGTCATACCCTAACCTAAGTGAGCTAAATTATAGTTGGCTTAATTTTTTACCAGAATGGTATGTATGTACAGTAAATGCCATTGGTACACCTTAGTCGTCGATATTCAGTCAGTTGTCAGTTGGACTTGGTCCAGGCAAGCGTCAACATGTTGCGCACACTTATTGTAGACTGTCAAGGGTTTAAAATTGGAGATAACAAATTTATATTTAAAGAAGTGGCCATCATCGATTGTTCGACGTTTTGGATATCACTAGCTACCCATTTCGTGTTAAAACCACCCTATGCTTTTGATTTGTTGTGTGACAAAGACCGTAAAGGAACCCAATGGATTGAAAATCATTTGCAACTACACTGGAATCAAGGAACCTTTTCATATAAATATTTAGAGATGGTGATGAAAGCGCATTTGTCCTCTGCCAATGTGGTATTTGTAAAAGGGGAGGAAAGCGCAAATGGATACAACATTTTTTGGCTCCTTACTGTCAATATATCGATTTGTTGGACTTAGGGTGTCCCTCGCTGCAAACACTCATGGATGGATGCCCCTGTGACAACTTCAGTCATAAAGCCTTGGCACATGTCTGGCACCTCTTTCATTGGTTAACCACCAATGCCTGCTGGGAGTTGTTAAATAAAATTAAAACTCAAGTTTTACCCGTGGATGAGAGCAGTGAGGTTCCAACAAGCGACGTGTAAACAACTACAGTATGTTATACAATGGAGAGGGGGGATGCTAGCGATAAAGCCATTGGCAAAATCTTTGTGTGCAAAAAGAAAGTAGACAGTTTTACCAAAGAAGAATTATTGGCTCTTCCAAAATCGTTCATTTATTAAGTGTCAGCAAATGCAGTGAAAAAAAATTGGGCAACATGTACCAAAGTCATGGACTCAAAACCCTGTGTTAAGTGAATTGCAACCATGTACGGATTACGATCACCATAGGCAAGTGGCCATGGAAAAATTACCATCTATGCGACAGTGTGCTACTTGCCAGCTGGTCAAACTCTATCATGGTCATAAAAGTCAGAGTAAAGACCTTGTTTCCTCATTCCACGGGTGTGATAGCGAGATAAGGCAACAACCACAAACATCGTCCACAGAGGAGGATGAGAAGATCAAAGCTTTGCGCCGTCAATGGAAAAGGATATGTCAAACTTGTACTGCTTGGTAGGTCAAACCTAGGATTAAACACTACCGGAGGGAAGATAATTTGAGAAAAGGGAAAGGTTTGGGAGTGGAGACGAACTCTGCGCAGACAGGACCGAATCAAAGCAAAGAAATGAATAATATAGATAGATAATGACTAAATAGTTGTGCGTTGATTAAGGTTTGAGAGCGCAAGGCGAGAAAGCGAGTGTTTATAAGCAAGTATAACTGTGGGAGCAAAACGGGCTGAGGTTGCCGGCAGGCAAGCGCTAGGTGCACCGTTCGTCCCAAACGGAAAATAAGGCACTAAAGTATGTGGGTACACATGTCGCTGGCGAAGAATTAAAAACAAAGGAAATTTGAATTATTTATTTTCCTTTCTGAACGGAAATGTTTTAGGGAATAATCTAATGTACTCAGGATATTGAAATTGACAGGAATAATTTTATTCCCCAACAAGGATGGATCACTGAGCGGGAAACCAGAGTGGACGGAAATAAGGCGCTTTCAGAGCATTTAGTAAGATTATTGTTATTTGTAGAAATTACTAGACGTAAACAATTGTTGCGTTTAAATTAAGCTAGACTTCAATCCAGCAGAGTGCGGATTAGACGTTTAGAACGGGATAAGAAACCCAGACCTAACTTAGACAAAACCACAATTGAAAGTAGGAAATCATAGGACAAAGCAAAACTCGCTTCAAGTAGGAAGCTGGCTGAGCGAGCTATACTTGCCTTTAATCATTCACAAGAAATAGCTAAAATAAGCTTTAAGAGCAATGTTCGTAGACGTTTTTCTATAAACGCAGCAAATTATTGAATTTGTTTCAAATTTAGCATTCAGGATTCCTAACTATTTCTTTGAATACAGAAAGTAATTCTAGAGAAAAAAATAGGGAAAGGTAAGCCATACCTAACAGCTCTTCGATCAATACAAGAAAGGGCAAGTAAAAATTATTTATTCAATTGAATGAAGCGTTTAAAGCACAATAGTACTGGTCCCAGACTTATTTCTTTGGTTTTAAAGAAAGTATTTTCTTACTTAAGCGGTCAATATAAAACAAAACAAGGGTTACACATCGTATAAATATTTTGTTAGATTGGTTAGGTAGAGTACCAATTATTAATTAGAACGCCTTTGTAGTAAAGCGAAAAGATCTTTTAACAAATAATTTGAAATTCCTGGGTACATCAGGAGAGAAAAGAATGACTAAAAGGTGGATTTATAACCACTTAGATTAATAAAGCAGCAATTAAGAGATGTTTAATTCAAATTGGAAAGGGCACTTGAGTGAAGCCTTGATTACATAAGATAGATACAAACATTTTAACAATTGGGAAAAAACGAATTCAAAATTCCTGAACGCAGCAGGAAACCCCAAGGACGTATTAAAATGTGGATTTAAAACACATGGAGAATTTATACAGTAATTACAATATGTGATACATGGAAAAAATGGGAGGGAGCATATTCATAGCCTAAGCCTCGTTGTTGCTTACAAGAAAACGTTTAAATTACACTAAATTGTTAGTAAAAAAAATTGGAAATATAGCAAATGGAGAATTAAAGTCTGGCAAATTTAACTGTTTCGGACGAACGCGGCGCGGATGTTAGCCACACATACACTTTTCGTAGCACAAACAGTTTATAGAACATGAACGAAATGTCGCTATTGCAGTTTATAGTTAGTAGGGGAGCAGTGAGAGTTCTGCCCCCCACCCCGCCACTACTCCCAATGCGAGCTGATAACTCCCGAACCCGTGGTCGGAGATTCACGAATGAGGTGTCGTTGGACTCGAGCTGACGTTCTCTCGCTATATTTTTGAAAATTTTTGAAAATTTTTGTTCTCGAAAGTAGGTGATAGTTTGAAAATCAAACACAATGGAATGTTGTGCCATGGCTCAAACGAATAAACGAACGGTTTATTTTCATAATACAACTTTTTTATTTTTTATGTCTTTTTGAAAACAGTCCAATTTTGAAATTCCTATATTTTGGAAACTAGGAACTTAACAAAAAAGTTTGTTTGACGTAAATGAATGATCCCTACCCCCTTTACCCCCAAAAAAATTCAAAGTCTCTAGGATAAAAACTGTGCAGTAGTGGGGTAAGGCGGGTTCTGCTTCAGAGCCTACTTTCCTACGAACATTGGAGATATCTCACGAACGCGTGGTCGGATTTTAACGAACGAAGTATTGTTGGCGTTGGGATGACGTTCACTTAGCTAAAAATGTGTGTTGGTATTTTTAAAAGAAATTTTTGAAAATTTTCGTTTTTTGGATTGGCGCTATTTTGGAAACGGTGAAGCAAGTTTCAAGGGTGTAGGAGGGGGAAAAAATGATAGCCTACTTTCTCGCGAACATTGGCGATAGTTGGCGAATGGATGGTCGGATTTTAACGAATGAGGTGTTGTTGGACTCGAGCTGACGGGCGCTTTGCTCTGGACCATGTATTATATTTTTAATTTTTTTTAGAAAATGTTTGATTTTAAAAGTAGACTATAGTTTGAAAACGAAACTTGATAGAACGTTGTTCAATAGTTCAAACAAATGGTCTCTATGACCTTTATTTATATAGTATTTTTTTTTTATTTTTGAGATTTTTTTGAAAACACAGAAATTTTGATTTTTTTCTATTTTGGAAACTAACACGTTTACAAATAAGTTTTTATTGACATATATGAAAGGTCCCCACCCCCTCTACAAGGAAAATAAATGTCAAGTCTCTAGGACAAAAAAACTGTGCATTAAATTTTTATTTTAAATAAAAGAGGGCTTGTAGACAGAGAGCCGGTAGCGCTTGACGCATGTTACAACGAGGCTATGACTGACCATGGTGGATACAGGAAATGGCTATTTCGACGGGGCGATGTATGGCAAAACGAGGGGTCGCTTTTCGATATTTTTTCCTATGACAGATGAACGAAGGCGAGTATTTTGAAAATCCCTTATAGCGATCTCGGTGACCGTGCCCGGAAGAAATGAATGGCTATTTTGGTGGGATGCCGGGGCAGTTTATGACGGTTGGTTTTGTGATATTTCCTATGACGGATAGAGGCGAATATTTGAAAATGTGTTAAGTGTGCTGTTTTTTTTACCCTGAAGCGGATCTTTAACATGCTAGTAAACGGTAATAAGCGAGACTGCTGTCTGGCACAGTAAATGGTTTTAGAATATGGAAACCTATAATATTGCTCGACCAAGTCATGTGCATGTACGCAAAGAGCCAAAACGGTAAGGTCATTGGCCTGAAATGTTATAAACTAAATATTGATCTGGGTAAATTCATGTTTTTTAGGGTGAAAGTATGTGGTTAACATGATCATGTATTGAGGATGGCCACTTGATAGTAACTATTATTACTGTAAAATGTTTAATAATAATAATAATAAGACACACATGTATTCAATGCTAACACACACACACAGTCCTGCTCACTGGAGACTGAATATTGTACCTAGCCAGAGGAGTTGCGAGATAGACTGCTGATAAGACAAAAATGTCTACGTCAGCAGGAAGTGTGATATCAGCTTACTTGCCTCGTGGTGGCTAGCAGGTGTGCTGTTTAAGCAGAGACCGTCATGTTGGTTCTTATGCAGTAGTAATACCAATGTATAAGAGGCAGCCATTTTGGTTCCTTATTAAAATCATGAAACTAGTATAAGGTACGCGAATCTTATCGCGTTTGAGGAATGTGGGGAGGCGTGGGAACACGTGTGAGAGAGACAACATTTCAAGGTCAATACGCTTAGAAAATGCAACTCTCTCTGTTGCTAGGCTATTTGATAACGATTGCGTTAGTTATACACTTGCCATTTTAGCAAACGGACGTATACAGTAAAGCTCTGAACAGAACTTCGGAAGAAAAAATCCTTTTATTTTTTTGGTAAGTACCTATGAATGATTATTTTAATAATGAAATGCTAATGAACCTTAAATTTGTAGTTATTGATCAGGTAATTAGTGATTTTTATTTATTTATTTGTTTGCAGATAACCGGTATACATTACATGTCAGAGATACAAGAAACCATTGCGGTTTTGGGCCCACTAGAAGAAAACAGTAACAAGCCAGTGCAAGTGAAGGTGAGATTATTTTTTTAAACTAACTTGTTTCATTTTTTTTGTTTGATGTTATTTTATTTTATTTTATGAAATGCATGTGAACCTGAATTTAGGTATTTATAGCGGTTTCTTTCATTTATTTATTTCTAGAAACTTGGAAAGAAAAGCCTTACCGCCGTAGCAGTGGCTGAAAACCCAAGACGCAGTAGAGGGCAACCATTGTTTCCAGGTAGTGAACTATTGAAAACTCAAGTAAGTCTAACTTAAAAATGCTATTCCATTTTACCACTAATGAAAAACCATAGACAAAAAAAATAATCATTACCTGTACATGACTGGTACAATGATTGCTTTCTTGAATAACGACCATGAATTGACAAACGGTACGAGACTATATTGGTTGTTGACTGGGAAAAGTACAAGGCCTCATTGGATTTTCTAAAAAAAAAATATGGGTTGTTTCCTATGGACTCAATAAATATCCACAGTTTTGAACAAGATAATCTGAGCAAACATACATGACATTCATTTTTGTTTATATATTGGTTAAAGAGGGATGTAAATGACTAAAGCTTTATAAAAAGAAATAAGTGCATGGGTTACTGATAATGCCAAAATACAGTTTATTTTAATGGTGTTTTTATATATTAATGTCAATTAACGTTGAAGTTTAATTACAAGTATTGATTGATTGATTGAGTGATGGGTTATTTGGCTTGTTCTTAGGTGTGGTCATGCGCCATTAACGTAGTGAACAGACAGTGAACAAGCATACATTATGCCTTAAAGTACTCTGTGCTCTTGTGCACCGTTAATAACTTGCAATAAAAAAGTTTTATTATAACACAAGGCGTTAGTACCAAATATAACAAGTGAGCAAGTTGGTTTACCACGTGGGTTAAATTTAAAATCAGAACATGATCTTTGGTTAACACTTGAATCCTGGCCTGTAGGCTTTTTGTCGACACATAAACTTGCAAAAGCCGTTTTTCTTACTTGAACCGAGAAGATGTAGTGCGCTGTGTGTTTTGTCGTATTGAATTTTCACACTGGGAAGAAGGCGATGATCCCTTTAGAAACCATTTGCGATGGTCTCCTTGTTGTCCTTACATGCTTGTAAAACACGTGGGTAACCTACGAGTGTATCCATTTTACCGAATCACAAGGCATTAGCCGCTACGTACGTTGCTGAATCACAAATAAATAATAATAATAAAGATGAATTACCTGCCAACAACGGTAGTGTCGATATATGTGGTTCATATGCCATAGACAGTGTTGAAATGGCATGTGCTTTTGAAAAATGGGAGTTTGCAAGACTAATGCACTAGCACACCCAGAGTACAGGTCTGTTGAAAAACGTCTAGAATCATATAAGAATGTTTGGCCATTAATATTAAAACACCTTACAAAACAGCTAAGTGAAGCTGGATTTTTTATACTGGTAAAGGGAATATAACAATATGTTTTCATTTTGGATTTGCTTTAAAGGATTGGCAAATGACTGATGACCCTTTTGTGGAACACGCTCGTTGGTTACCTAACTGTAAATACATGGTGTTGCTTAAAGGTCGGGAATTTGTGAACACTATTCGTTAAGAAAACGTGATTGCAGCACAAGACATAAAAGTGCCTTTAGAGTTAGAACACACGGAGCAAATACACGAGGCTGAAAGAAAAGACTTGTCTTACGAACAGATACAAAAATGTGACCAACAATTATGTAAAATTTGTTATTAAGATGAACTAGGTATTGTATTTTTGCCTTGTGGACACATGATAACATGTGTCAAGTGTGCTTTAGAACTTAACACTTGTGCTATATGCAGAAAAGTAGTATCTGCTACAGTTAGGGCAGTTCTTGCATAAATAGTATAATTTATTAGCAATGCATAGTGCAAAATACCTAATTGCACAATATTATTACAAGCTGTGGTAGAGTGTAATAGATATGCTTTTGTTTTGCTTATAGACTAATACAATGAATGTTTTGAATGCTGTGGGACAAGCTTGTGGCTTAGAGACAAAGAAGCTCAGCGAATTGCCAACGCATATCCCATTCCGGATTATCAAGATTCGGAAATTGAAAACAGCATATGGTGATCGTGTGCTTTGTGTATGCGAAAATTTTGAGACATGTCTGCCTACACGGTTTAATGATATGTTGGGGAGTGTTTTTGATGAAGTGAATAATGCTGTACAACCTGTACACTTAATTTATAAATGTTTTAAAAACAATGGGTGCATGGTTCGTTTTAATTAAATAAAAGCAAATGTCAAATAATAATGGAAGATATAAGTCATGACAATGGACTGAAAGAAAAATATGTGTAGAGAATAATAATGTTTTAGTGTTTAGTATTGTCTTAAAAAATATTATCATGAAACAAAAAATGTATATAAAGTTTGTAAATAAATGAAAATAATGGTACAATGTTGTTTTATTTTCTACACAATTCAGAATGTTTAACATTGCACAGTACATGATTATGACAATAAAATGCACACTTAATACAAGTCTTTGCCTTTACGATAGTGTGTTATAGTTTTAAAAACAAAGCTTGTTGTAGATTTTTTTCTTCCACGGTGAAGAATAGGCATGAAAACGTTATTGTCTTGTTTCAGATCATTATCACTATCATAATCATAAGCAGCATGATCTATATCACTATTATGATAATCACCATAATTATCCTCATCATTACTAAAACCATTTACATATTCCTGTTCCTCTTCCTGTTCCTGTTCCTTTTCCTCTTCCTCTTCCTCTACAGTGTCCTCATGTAAAGTCTGCATGGCTTTTAATAATGTTAAGGTTTTTTTGAACATTGAATCATTTTCAATAGTAGTATTGTTTTGTAGCACTTGCTTTTTAGCATTTTTATGATTTTCTGTTGACAGCAACAATGTTTCATGTAGTACACTACCTTGATGATCACTGACACTTAAAACCTCACTATTTATACTTTTTAGCTCACTGCGACATTGTTTTGAACGTTGTTTTGAACAACGCCAAACAACAGTTCCATTTTTATTGGTTCGTTTCACAATATATGAATATCCTTTATAGAATGCATGAGGCTTACCATACCTAGTCGCTGATACTTCCATACCAACTGTGAAGCATAGACAAAGCTCTAGTAAAGGCAACTTTGTAATAAGAACAATAGTTTAATGTGCGAGCATATATGGATGCAAATGTGGGAGCAAAAAAAAGTTGGGAGCAAAAAGTGGGAGCAAAAGTGGGAGCAAATATGAGAGAAAATAGAGTAGGAGCAAGTATGGGAGCAAAAAGTGGGAGCAAATGTGAGCAAAATTGGGAGGAAATATGAGAGCAAAAAAAAGTAGGAGCAAGTATGGGAGCAAAAAGTGGGAGCAAATGTGAAAGCAAAAGTTGGGAGCAAAAAGTGGGAGCAAAAAGTGTAAGCAAAAGTGGGAGCAAATATGAGAGCAAAAAAGTAGGAACATGTATGGGAGCAAAAAGTGCGAGCAAATGTGAAAGCAAAGGTGGGAGCAAATATGAGAGCAAAAAAGTAGGAGCAAGAATGGGAGCAAAAAGTGGGAGCAAATGTGAAAGCAAAAGTAGGAGCAAAAGTGAGAGAAAAAAGTGGGAGAAAAAAGTGTAAGCAAAATTGGGAGAAAATATGAGAGCAAAAAAATGTGGGAGCAAATATGGGAGCAAAAAGTGGGAGCAAAAGTGGGAGCAGAAATTGGGAGCAAAAAAGTGGGAGCAAAAAAGTGTAAACAAAAGTGGGAGCAAACAAGTGTGAGCAAATATGAGAGCAGAAAGTGGGTGCAAATGTGAAAGCAAAAGTGGGAGCAAAATGTGAGAGCATAAATATCAAGCAAAAGTGGGTGCACAAAGTGGGAGCAAAATGTGTGAGTAAAATGTGGTGTTTTACTAAAACAATCTCACCTAACCTAACCTAATCTAATCTAACTTTTCCTAACCTAACTTTATCCAACCTAAGCTAACCTAACTTCACCTAACCTACCCTAACCCAACTTCACCTAACCTAACTTGACCTAAATTCACCTAACCTAACTTGACCTAACTTCACCTAACCTAACCTTCCAACTCTCAGATCATGAATTTAATTCTGGGCATAGTCGAGTTGGAACCCAAAACCTCTGGGATAACATCCAAGTATACTAGCCACTACACCGCGAGATGGGCAAATTATCATGCAACACAAAAATAAAAGTTTTCTGTAGTGTAACTCATTGGCTGACAACCATAGTTGAGAATTCAAACCCAAGACCTCAGGACTTTTGTTTTGAACATTATCAGAAATAGTATTCCATTTACATTTTGCTGCTGCTTAGAGTTATAAGAGTTGGCATTAGTATGGGAGCAAAAGTGAAAGCAAAAAGTGAGTGCAAGCATGGCTGAATTGTTGGGACTTTCATATCAACTAATACACATAAATTAAATTTTAGTAAAGTGACTAGGCTAATAATAATAATAATAATAATAATAATAATAATAATAATAATAATAACAGTTAAAAATCAAGGGGATTGTTATTTTTCAAGGTGTAATTTCCAAGTACTGTCAAGAATAATAATTACATGAACAGATTCCAAGAACTTTTAAGGTTAATGATTGGCTAGGAGTGAGATAGAGCTAGCAAACCTAAGTTAACCTCAGCTCACTTAACCGAACCTTGTCACATGACATGTTCTACAAGTATAGACTTGCTTTAAGACTGGCTATGACGTCACAGATGAATGGCGGTGGGAGACCGGGAAAAAGGAAATTGTTTTGTGTAATAAAAAGTCATGTCCAGCCTCCCACCGCCATTCATCTGTGACGTCATAGCCAGTCTCAAAACAAGTCTAAACTTGTAGAACATGTCATGTGACAAGGTTCGGTTAAGTGAGCTGAGGTTAACTTAGGTTTGCTAGCTCTATCTCACTCCTAGCCAATCATTAACCTTAAAAGCACTCTAGATTTCTTGGAATCTGTTTATTTAATTATTATTCATAACAGTAATTTGGAAATAACACCTTGAAAAATATCAATTCTCTTGATTTTTTAACACTGTTATTATTATTATTATTATTATTATTATTAATATTAGCCAAGTCACTTTACTAAAATTTAATTTTGTGTATTAGTTGATATGAAAGTCTCAACAACCAGCCATGCTTGCTCCAACTTTTTGCTTTCACTTTTGATCCCACTTTTCCTCATATTAATGTAAACTCTTATAACTATGAGCAGCAGCAAAATGTAAATGGAATAATATTTCTGATAATGTTGAAAACGAAAGTTCTGAGGTCTTGGGTTTCATTTCCTACTGTTCATGTAATTATTATTGTTGACGGTACTTTGGAAATTCCACCTTCAAAAAAAATATGTATCCACTTGTATATTTTTTAACTGTTATTATTATTATTATTATTATTATTATTATTATTATTATTATTATTATTACCCAAGTCTCTTGACTAAAATTTAATTCATGTGTATTAGTTGATTTGAATGTCTCAACAACCAGCCATGGTTGCTCCTACTTTTTGCTCTCAGAATTGCTCCCACGTTTTGCTTTCACATTTGCTCTCACTTTTGCTCACACTTTTTTTTTCTCTCACTTTTACTCCCATATTAACACCAACTCTTGAAACTATAAGCAGCAGCAAAATGTAAATGGAATACTATTTCTTATAATGTTCAAAACAAAAGTCCTGAGGTCTTGGGTTTGAATTCTCAACTATGGTTTTCAGCCAATGAGTTACACAAAAGAAAACTTTTATTTTTGTGTTGTGTTGCATGATAATTTGCCCATCTCGCGTTGTAGTGGCTTGGATACTTGAATGTTATCCCAGAGGTTTTGGGTTTCCACATCGACTATACCCAGAATGTAATTCTAGATCTGAGAGTTGGAAGGTTAGGTTAGGTGAAGTTAGGTCAAGTTAGGTTAGGTGAAGTTGGGTTTGGTTAGGTTAGGTGAAGTTAGGTTAGGTTAGGTTGGATAAAGTAGGTTAGGAAAAGTTAGGTTAGGTTAGGTTAGGTGAGATTGTTTTAGTAAAACACCCCATTTGCCCCCACTTTTTACTCACACATTTTGCTCCCACATTGTGAACCCAGTTTTTCTCGCTCTTTTTGCTCTCACTTTTTGCTCCCACTTTTGCTTTCACATTTGCTCCCTCTTTCTGCTCTCGTATTTGCTCACACTTGTTTGCTCCCACTTTTGTTTACACTTTTTTTACTCCCACTTTTATGCTCCCACATTTTGCTCCCACTTTTTGCTCCCACATTTGCTCCAACTTTTTGCTCCCATATTTGCTCCCTCATATTTTTGCTCTCATATTTTCTCCCACTTTTGCTTACACTTTTTTCTCTCACTTTTTTCTCTCACTTTTTGCTCCCTCTTTTGCTTTCTCATTTGCTCCCACTTTTTGCTCCCATACTTGCTCCTACTTTTTTGGCTCTCATATTTGTTCCTACTTTTGCTTTCACATTTGCTCCCACTTTTTGCTCCCATACTTGCTCCTAATTTTTTTTGCTCTCATATTTTCTCCCACTTTTGCTTACTCTCTTTGTTCCCACATTTTGCTCCCAACTTTTGCTTTCACATTTGCTCCCTCTCATATTTGCTCCCACTTTTGCTTACACTTTTTGTTCTCCCTTTTTGCTCCCAACTTTTGCTTTCACATTTGCTCCCTCTTTTTGCTCCCATACTTGCTCCTACTTTTTTGGCTCTCATATTTGGTCCTACTTTTGCTTTCATATTTGCTCCCACTTTTTGCTCCCATACTTGCTCCTACATTTTTTTGCTCTCATATTTGCTCCCACTTTTGCTTACACTTTTTGCTCCCTCTTTTTGCTCCCAACTTTTTGCTCACATCATTTTTTTTGCTCCCCATTTTGCATCCATATATGCTCGCACATTAAACTATTGTTCTTATTACCAAGTTGTCTTTACCAGAGCTTAGTCTATGCTTGACAGTTGATATGGAAGTATCAGTGACTAGGTATGGTAAGCCTCATGCATTCTATAAAGGATATTCATATATTGTGAAACGAACCAATAAAAATGGAACTGTTATTTGGCGTTGTTCAAAACAACGTTCAAAACAATGTCGCAGTGAGCTAAAAAAAATAGTGAGGTTTTAAGTGTCAGTGATCATCAAGGTAGTGTACTACATGAAAAATTGTTGCTGTCAACAGAAAATCATAAAATGCTAAAAAGCAAGTGCTACAAAACAATACTACCGTACTATTGAAAATAATTCAATGTTCAAAAACCCTTAACATTATCAAAAGCCACGCAGACTTTTCATGAGGACACTGTAGAGGAAGAGGAAGAGGAACAGGAAGAGGAACAGGAGGAAGAACAGGAATATTTAACTGGTTTTAGTATTGTTGAGGATAATGTTGAGGATAATTATGGCGATTATAATAATAGTGATATAGATCGTGCTGCTTATGATTATGATAGTGATAATGATCTGAAACAAGACAATAACGTTTCCATGACTATTGTTCACTGTGGAAGAAAGAAGATCTACAACAAGCATTGTTCTTAAAACTATAGCACACTATCAAAAGGCAAAGACTTGTATTAAGTGTGCATTTTACTGACATAATCATGTGCACTCTGCAATGTAAAATATTCTGACTTCTATAGAAAATAAAACAACATTGTACCATTATTTTCATTTATTTACAAACTTTATATACATTTTTTGTTACATGATAATATTTTTTAAGACAATACTAAACACTAAAACATTATTATTCTATACACATATTTTTCTTTCAGTCCATTGTCATGACGTATATCTTCCAATATTATTTGACATTTTTTTTATTTAATTAAAACGAACCATGCACCTATTGTTTTTAAAACCTTCATAAATTAATTGTACAGTTTGTACAGCATTATTCACTTCATCAAAAACACTCTCCGACATATCATTAAACCGTGTAGGCAGAAATGTCTCAAAACTTTCGCATACACAAAGCACACGATCACCATATGCTGTTTTCAATTTCCGAATCTTGAAAATCCGGAATGGAATATGCGTTGGCAATTCGCTGAGCTTCTTTGTCTCTAAGCCACAAGCTTGTCCCACAGCATTCAAAACATTCATTGTAGTAGTCTATAAGCAAAACAAAATGATATCTATTTCACTCTACCACAGCTTGTAATAATATTGTGCAATTAGGTATTTTGCACTATGCATTGCTAATAAATTATACTATTTATGCAAGAACTGCCCTAACTGTAGCAGATACTACTTTTCTGCATATAGCACAAGTGTTAAGTTCTAAAGCACACTTGACACATGTTATGATGTGTCCACAAGGCAAAAATACAATACCTAGTTCATCTTGATAACAAATTTTACATAATTGTTGGTCACACTTTTGTATCTGTTCGTAAGACAAGTCTTTTCTTTCAGCCTCGTGTATTTGCTCCGCGTGTTCTAACTCTAAAGGAACTTTTATGTATTGTGCTGCAATCACGTTTTCTTAACGAATAGTGTTCACAAATTCCCGACCTTTAAGCAAAACCATGTATTTACAGTTAGGTAACCAACGAGCGTGTTCCACAAAAGGGTCATCAGTCATTTGCCAATCCTTTAAAGCAAATCCACAATGAAAACATATTGTTTATCCCCTTCACCAGTATAAAAAATGCAGCTTCACTTAGCAGTATTGTAAGGTGTTTTAATATTAATGGCCAAACATTCTTATAAGATTCTAGACCTTTTTCAACAGACCTGTACTCTGGGTGTGCTAGTGCTTAAGTCTTACAAACTCCCAATTTTTCAAAAGCACATGCCAATTCAACACTGTCTTTGGCATATGAACCACATATATCGACACTACCGTTGTTGGCTGGTAATACATTATTATTATTATTATTATTATTATTATTTATATGTGATTCAGCAACGTACGTAGCGGCCAATGCCTTGTGGCTCGGTAAAATGGATACACTCGTAGGTTACCCACGTGTTTTCCAAGCATGTAAGGACAACAAAGAGATCATCGCAAATGGTCTCTAAAGGGATCATCCCCTTCTTCTCAGTGTGAGAATTCAATACGACAAAACACACAGCGCACTACATCTTCTCGGTTCAAGTAAAAATAACGGCTTTTGCAAGTTTATGTGTCGACAAAAAGCCTACAGCCCAGGATTCAAATGTTAACCAAAGATCATTTTCTGATTTTAAATTTAACCCACGTGGTAAACCAACTTGCTCACTTGTTGTATTTGGTACTAACGCCATGTGTTATAATAAAACTTATTTGATTGCAAGTTATTAACGTTGCACAAGAGCACAAGTACTTTAAAGCATAATGTAAGTTTGTTCTCTGTCTGTTCACTACGTTAATGGCTCATGACCACACTTAAAAACAAACAAAATAACCCATCACTCAATCAATCAATCAATCAATCAATCAATCAATCAATCAATCAATCAATCAATACTTGTAATTAAACTTTAACGTTAATTGACATTAATATATCAAAACACCATTAAAATAAACTGTATGTTGGCATTAACAGTAACCCATGCACTTATTTTCTTTTTATAAAGCTTTAGTAATGTACATCCCCCTCCAACCAATATATAAACAAAAATAAATGTCATGTCAGTTTGCTCTGATTATCTTGTTCAAACCTGTGGATATTTATTGAGTCCATAGGAAACAACCCATAATTTTTTTTTTAGAAAATCCAATGAGGCCTTGTACGTTTCCTAGTCAACAACCAATATAGTCTTGTACCGTTTGTCAATACATGGTCATTATTCAAGAAAACAATCATTGTACCAGTCATGTACAGGTAATGAATAATTTTTGTCTATGGTTTTTCATTAGTGGTCAAATGGAATAGCATTTTTAAGTTAGACTTACGTGAGTTTTCAATAGTTTACTACCTGGAAACAATGGTTGCACTCTACTGCGTCTTGGGTTTTCAGCAACTGCTACGGCGGTAAGGCTTTTCTTTCCAAGTTTCTAAAAATAAATAAAATAAACCGCTATAAACACCTAAATTCATGTTAATACATGCATTTCATAAAATAAAATAAAATAACATCAAACAAAAAAATGAAACAAGTTAGTTTAAAAAATAGTCTCACCTTCACTTGCACTGGCTTGTTACTGTTTCCTTCTAGTGGGCCCAAAACCGCAATGGTTTCATGTATCTCAGACATGTAAGGTATACCGGTTACCTGCAAACAAATAAATAAATAAAAATCATTAATTACCTGATCAATAACTACAAATTTAAGGTTCATTAGCATTTCATTATTAAAATAATCATTCATAGGTACATACCAAAAAATAAAATAATTTTTTCTTCCAAAGTTCTGTTCAGAGCTTTACTGTATACGTCCGTTTGCTAAAATGCCATGTGCATCACTAACGCAATCGTTATCAGTTAACCTAGCAACATAGAGAGTTGCATTTTCTCAGCATTTTGACCTTGAAATGTTGTCTCTCTCACACGTGTTCCCACCCCTCCCCACATTCCTCAAACGCGATAAGATTCGCGTACCTTATACTAGTTTCATGATTTTAATAAGGAACCAAAATGGCTGCCTCTTATACATTGGTATTACTACTGCGTAAGAACCAACATGGCGGTCTCTGCTTAAACAGCACACCTGCAAGCCACCACGAGGCAAGTAAGCTGATATCACACTTCCTGCTGACGTAGGCATTTTTGTCTTATCAGCAGTCTCTCTCACAAGTCCTCTGGCTAGGTACAATATACAGTCTCCATTGAGCAGGACTGTGTGTGTGTGTTAGCATTGAAAACATGTGTGTCTTATTATTATTATTATTATTATTATTATTATTATTATTATTAAACATTTTACTGTAATAATAATTACTATCAAGCGGCCATCCTCAATACATGATCATGTTAACCACATACTTTCACCCTAAGAAACATGACTTTACCCAGTTCAATATTTAGTTTATAACATTTCTGGCCAATGACCTTACCGTTTTGGCTCTTTGCGTACATGCACATGACTTGGTCGAGAAAATGTTATAGGTTTCCATATTCTAAAACCATTTACTGTGCCAGACAGCAGTCTCGCTTATTACCGTTTACTAGCATGTTAAAGATTCCCTTCAGGGTAAAAAAATCCCAACACACTTAACACATTTTCAAATATTCGCCTCTATCCTTCAAAGGAAATATCACAAAACCATCCGTCATAAACTGCCCCGCCATCCCACCAAAATAGCAATTCATTTCTTCCGGGCACGGTCACCGAGATCGCTATAAGGGATTTTCAAAATATTCGCCTTCATTCATCTCTCATTGGAAAAAATATCGAAAAGCGACCCCTCGTTTTGCCATACATCGCCCCGTAGAAATAGCCATTTCATGTATCCACCATGGTCAGTCAAAGCCTCGTTGTAACATGTGTCAAGCGCTACCGGCTCTCTGTCTACAAACACACTTTTTATTAGAAAAAAATGTATAGTTCTTGCCCTAGAGACTTGACGTTTATTTTCTTGGTAGAGGGAGTAGGGATCTTTCATTTATGTCAAAGAAACTTATTTGTCAACGTGTTAGTTTCCAAATAGTACAAATTCAAAATTTAGGTGTTTTCAAAAAATCTCAAAAAATAAAAACGTTTTAATATAAAAAATAACGGTCATAGAGACCATTCGTTTTTACTAGGGCAGAACGTTCTATCATGTTTGGTTTTCAAACTATCGCCCACTTCCAAAGCAAACATTTTCAAGAAAAATTGAAAAATATGACGAGCCGTTCATAGGAAAGAGGAAGTCAGCCCGAGTCCAACGACATCTCATTTGTTAAAATCCGACAACCCATTCGCCAATTATCGCCAATGTTCGAGAGAAAGTAGCCTATCATTTATCCCTCCTACAACCTTGAAACTTGCTGCCCACCTACAGGGCATACCCACCTTTCATTAAGGTCATACAAACGTTTTTCTAAAATTCACCGTTTCCAAAATAGCCCCAATCCAAGAAACAAACATTTTCAAAAAAACAATTTCAAAATACCAACACACATTCTTTGCCAAGAGAACGTCATCCCAACGCCAACAATACCTCGTTCGTTAAAATCCGACCACGCGTTCGGGAGATATCGCCAAAGTTCGTAGGAAAGTAGGTTGTGAAGCAGAACCCGCCTTACCCCACTACTGCACAGTTTTTATCCTAACGACTTGGAATTTATTTTGGGGGTAAAGGGGGTAGGTACCATTCATTTACGCCAAACAAACTTTTATGTTAAGTTCCTAGTTTCCAAAATATAGGAATTTCAAAATTGGACTGTTTTCCAAAAAACATAAAAAATAAAAAAGTTTTATTATAAAAATAAAGGACATAGAGGCCGTTCCTTTGAGCCATGGCACAACATTCCATTATGATTGGTTTTCAAACTATCACCTACTTTCGAAAACATAAATTTTCAAAAAACAATCAAAAATATAACGAGTGGTCCATAGGAAAGAGGACGTCAGCTCGAGTCCAACGACACCTCATTCGTGAATCTCCCACCACGGGTTCGGGAGTTATCGGCTCGCCTTGGGGGAGACGGAGGGGGGGGGGGGGGGCAGAACTCTCACTGCTCCCCTACTATAGTTCAATTTTAACTAGCAGCAATTTAACTTTCTAGAGTATAGATTTTCACTGTTTGGAGCTTATTGCAAATAGACGTTTCTAGAGTTGTAATCATAGTTGAATAGGGCAAGTAAAAATCCCGCGAAAGGAGCAAAGTTATGTTTTCAGACAGCTATTAATTTTGCAAAATTCCCTCTCTGGAGAGAAGTATCTCTCTTATTTCGTACAAGAAGTACTAGATTTCATGAGTTTCAAAATGGCAAGCTTAGTTAGCTCAAGAAAGACAAGATATATCCTCGAAGGGCAGTTAGCAGATTGCACAATATTGCGAAAATTCAAATATTGCCGTTAGCATCATTAAACGTTTCTAGAACAGTTTAATAACCATTAAAATGTGGTTTAAAATCACTGTAGGATGTTACTTATCTTTCATTGCAGAACAGATTATGTTTTCGACTAGCCGTTACACAAACTTCATGACACGGCGTCTGTATAAAAATTCAACACATGGTTGACAGCGGAAGCTTCTCCTGATAAGAGATCTGAACAATCTCACCGTAGCACCAAGTAGTAAGTGACCGAGAGATTCGATGACACGGAGAACCAGAGCAAAGCGAGGAAGGGTGGGGGGGAACAAGAGAAGATATACATTGTAGGCAACACAAGAAAAAGAAAAAATATTTGTAATACAATTTCGATGCGTAGAATAAATGTCTTCATGGAGATTTTAGATAACGCCAAGGGCGCCATCTGCTTCAAAGTTGTAGAACGTGCAGTCATATTTCTTGAGATGAATGGATTCATGGGGTTCAACGAATTGCCACATGTAGAACTGAAGGGCAAGCTGTACAAGGAAAATGCACATTTGAAACAAACTTTCAAACAGAATAAACTAGCGTACAAAGAAACGGAAATACATGAAAGGTCACAGTTGGTGTCTGCGAGGGGGGAAAAGAGAGCGTGAAAAGAAACAGATGCAAAGAGCAGTGACTGCTAACTTTAACAACACGTATTGAAACCTTGCGACAAGCTTTTTATGAGACTCTTTCTTCAGGGTAGTGTACGGTCCATAACGACGTTGCTAAATTATGCTTCTACAATGTGCAAGGTAACATAGTCCAAAATACATGACAGGAAAGAACAGAAGTGAAGCCAAACTAAACAAAAACAAATTTAATTTCAGAATAAAAAAAACATAAGCACAACAAACAACACGAGGGAACACCCTCGTAACTCTACACCCAAAACTACAGTGTGAATACAATTATAAAATATCTCATCATAGATGTGAATACAAATAACAGGTCCCGAAATATGGCCTGCTTATCTACAAATCATGTGTGCGTCTGATGTGACTAAGCATGCGATATGGAAGAGTACTTGATACGTGATTTGTTGCCATCCTGCGAATGCCACCGGGCTACAAATCCGTATCTGAGATACCCTAGCAATGGGAACTAAACATTACTAACACTATCAACACAATACCGACACTCGCTAACTTTAAATATTTACAAAAACAAATATTTCCGTTGAAATCTGGACCAACGTGCCACAGCACAACAAACTGCCTCAACACGGGACTTCATCAAATAAACACAAGAATGAGTAACGTGACCACGATACAACAACAACAACAACAAATGACCGCATGTCATGTTACACTGAAGTACACAATAAAGTGCCAAAATGAATTTACACTATCTAACCTTAAATAACAGCTGCTCAACAGCAAACAATTAATATACAAGAAAAACATTTCATTTGGACGTCGCTCACGGGAATACCGCTCAGGCATGGCAATCTTATGCTGAATATTATATCACTCTTTAAATGAACAAGCAAGCTATATTTAACAACTAGGTCACGGCAAGGCAGTTTCCCCCTCACAAACAGGTGTCCAGAAAATACCTCAGATCAGCCCACAGTGTGGAACTCGTTATCAAATGTCAAATCACCCCTCGGGTGAACCTTATCCCGGACCAGCACTAATTGCTTGGTCCCCAAGATCAACGAAGAATAGCTGTCACCTCAGCTCACATGTGTGTGTGTCATCAAAATAATATCTCAATAATTCCACTTGGAATTACAAGATCAGCATTGGATGGGCTGAGGTCCCTAAGGGCATCAATCACCATCCTTAAAAACATTGCAGCCGACAGAGGACTGGCTCCTAGCCATACTCCCGCGCAGATAATTCACACATATCACAAGAAGACACATATACCAACACAATATCACACGCTAGGCTTTTGACAAACACCTGAAATAAAAGTACACCAAATTTTCCACACGTCAGCGCGCCTGATCTAGTATTCTGATAGAATAATTAATTAATCAAAATTGCAAAAATTAAAATGAAATAAAAGAACGGACGGTTCTTTACAAAATCATGTCGTAACAAGGCAACTCAAAAGAAATACTTGTTCCTTCCAAAATCCTAGCAAACACACGTTGCTCTTTTTACTGTTAATTAATGCAGCACCACTTATCACCTTGGCCGCATCCATGTGTACGCCAAATCAAATACACGGATGTACACGAGTACACGAATTAAAATTACACAAAATACAACCAATCAAACTTATGGCCACGGGTCCTCACGCATTTACATATCTGAGTGTCGGGACACAACGTTAAAAAAATACCAAAAATGAAACAAGAATAAAATCACAAGAAAAACTATTTACACACAAGGTTCCCATGCCAAAATATCTACATAATGAATAAATCAATATTTGTACTCAACCATATCAGCTCATCACATCAGTGGACGTCACATTCCATAGCCCACTATGAATGTACACAGCCACGACAAACATGTGCGTAGGTTGCACGTTCATCATCCCAGCGGTTGACCCAATGTTCGTCATCTTGATGCCTTCTTCAATGATGAAAATACAGTTCAAAATTAATATTATTTCAACATCCACTATAATTGCAACAGTGCTACACATTCAATCTTAGTCATAGGCAATTAATAAAACGTAAACACTTTCCCTAAATAAGCACTTGCCTAAATTTCACACGCAAAATCATACTATAAAAGTTCACTGCTTATGTTATAATCGGCTCTCAACAGAGTCCTTAAAATGTTATGCATCTCACTTGAGATCGAAGACAAAAGTACTTTACAAAATGAATGTTAGTAGCACTCAGCTACGCTGAAGAATAGTAACGTACAGTAGCTCTCGGCTACATCAAGAATAGTACAAGTAGCACCAAGCTACATCAGAATAAGAACAGTACGCGTCGTAACGTGTATTAGCCTCAGCTACACCAATAATAAGAGCGTGCAGTAGCTCTCGGCTACACCTGAGAAGTACAAGTTCGTTAGCACAGACACCTCATTTATACACATCTGGTCAACTGGACGGCGGAGGAGACTATGAATTTTCAATAAATCGAAGGAGTTGTCGTAGAAGCTTGCGGGTGGTATCAAAGATCATCATTTTTCTTGAACGTTCCAACGGTGCCCCGCGGTATCAATTCGCATCGTGGATTAATTAGATACAGTTTTGGCGCGCTTTCTCACGGCACGCTCCTTTCCCGCCGAAACAAGCTTGGGTCTGCATGATTCGGCAATTCATATGCTTCTCCCACCTGTCGTCCTCAAAAGTACCTCTGTCTCACAATTTCCGCTTAACACGCTCTCGTCTCGCTGGCGGACAAAGGCTCGAGACGCTCAATGTCAGCGTTCATAGACCCCGCTTCCAAGAAATGTTTAAATTTATCCTGAGTGCTCCACTGGCCCAACTCTTGCAACACTAATCTCTCAACTTGCTTCAACTGACTGCGGACTCAACGCAGTACATAAATTAAAATATAAACAATTATTCTACGATAGTATGAATAGGGGTTCATTTTCCTCCAGCAAAGTTTAAAAATTCGAAGAAATCATGATTTGAATTTTCAAACATCAACATAGTCATTTTTCACAATTTGAGTCTGGACCTCACTGGCTACTTAAATGTTCCAGTGCAGTCTGAGTATCTAGCATACCTCAGCCCACTAATTGCTTCTCTGTTGACTAAGTGTGCCTTGGCCTCGCAGAGTCGTCAAGTACCTGTCACATCCCGGTCTCTCTCTCTCTGTCATATCAACACGTAGACTTGCCTGACTCGCCAACATGTTTGTAAACAAATACACTCTCCTTCATTCTTCCGTCCAGTTTTCTTAGTTTGCACCAGAATTTGCAACTGCTACATTTTCCACTTGTTCCCAAGGCTCTCTTTTAAAATGCAAATTCAAATTTGCAATTTTGAAGACTGACTTCGTTCCAGTGCTAATCTCTTCAATCCCTCGGCGTTATTTTGTAGATTCTTGATTATGCGGAACGGGCCCGGGTAGTTGGCACTAAATTTTGCGAATACTTTGTTCTTAGGTTCAGATATTGGTGGTCGTCGTACGAGTACCAATTCGTCTTCACGAAGTTCTCGGTGAAATATCTTCCCTCGGTATCTGCGTAATCTTCGTTCTGCCTGATTCTTCATGTGTTCCTTTGTTCTCTGAATCCTTAATTCATGTGCTATCAATGGATCCTTAGGACATGGAATGATCTTGTCCCAAGTTCTCTCTGGTACTCTGTTATGGTGCACTAGCAATGGCATCTCTCCTGTAGATTCATGCTTAGTTGCGTTCATAAATTGCTCGATGTCACCAACTTTATCCACCCACTTGTTATGTTCATTAGGGATCAGAACACGATAATATTTCTCCTCACAACGGATTACTCTTTCACTAGGGTTAGCTTGTGCATGGCGTATGCTTGATAATATGTGCATTATTCCAAGATTTTCAATTCCTTTCCAGAACACAGAAATGGTAAAATAGCTACCATGGTCTGATAAAATGTATTCCCGGTTTCCTAGAGTAGGAATGGCTTTGTTTTAAATCCTGCTGAGTACTTGTTTCGACGTGGTCTTTTGGAACGGGCATAATACTACATGTTTCAAAAATACATCAACGCATACTAACGGATGTTTACACCCACGCCTTCCTTTGGGTAGGGCTCCCAGACAGTCGATCGCCAGTAGCTCACACGACTTCTGCGGTAATAATGACTTCGGATAATGTTTCATGAGGTAATTATTAGGCTTAGTGCGCTGACATGCATCACAAATCTTAATTACCTCTAAATAGTAGATCTCATTCTTGGCCACGTAAAAGATTCTCAAATCTTCGCTTCTGATTTATCTATGCCCACATGTCCTAGATTTTCATGAACGTGCCACGTTAATCCTCTCTGAAGGGAAGCTGCAACTACAATTCTGAGTTTGGTGTGCTCTTCGTCCACAAACTTGTGTAGAAGGCCATTTAAATACTGGTACTTGGCTTCCCTCGCACTCGCTTCACGATATTCAGGTGTCCCCTGCTGTATCTCTTTCCTGAAATATCTTATCATCATCAGCATCCACGGATCTCGTTCTTGCTCCTGTTGAATATTCTTGAGTCTGTCCAGAAACTCTCGGTCCTTTGGTGTTAATTCCGACTGATGTACTTCTACTGCTATCTCGTTATCCTGCTCAGGATTTCTGCCTAAATCATCGGGAATGACATTCATTTTCCCTGGACCGTGCTCTATGGTAATGTCGAATTGCTGGATATAAATAGACCAACGAGTCACTCGCTCACTCACCATCCCGGTCTTGAAAAGGAATGTTAATGCAAGGTGGTCGGTTCTCACAATAATGGAATATCCAAAAACAATCTTCCTCCACCGCTATAATGCATAGAGTATAGTCTATAACTCTAGCTCAGTAACTGTATAATTTCTCTCCTGCTTGCGCATCTTGCGACTTGTAAATGCCAAATAAGATCGGTGATTTAAATCTCAGGTGTCCACTTGGTATAACATTGCACCAATCCCAATTAACGATGCGTCAGCCTAAATTACAAATTTATTTCCAAAGTCCGGGTATCCTAATTTCACACAGTTGTCGAGCAGTTCTTTAGTGGCATTGAAAGACCTGTCGCACTCCTCACTCCATGACCATCTATTCCCTTTCTTCATTTTTTTCTTGCTTTGGCGCGACTGTCTCCGTATAGCCTGGACAGTTCTCCTTGAAAAAGCCAGTGACTCCCAAAAATGCTCTTACATGCTTTACTCTGGTTGGTGTCGGAAACTTCTTAATAGCATCTATCTTGGCTGGATTATCTCTCACACCTTCATGATCAATAATGTGACCTAAATACAATATTTCACTCTGAAAGAAGTGTGATTTCTTTAGGTTCATTTTGAAATTCATAGTTCTTTGATTGTCCAGAAGTTAATTAAGATTTACCATGTGTTCTTCCATTGTTTCTGAAGGGAGAAGAATGTCGTCAACATATATTCTAGTGAATGCCTTTACTTCATCTGTTAAGTTTCTATCCAGGGCTCTAATTAGTGCACAACCTGCTGTTTTGACTTCAAATGGCATTCTCAGCCAGACATAGGTTTGATTATCAAATAAAACCCCGTCAGCAACTGTGATTTCTCCTTTAGCTCTAGGTGTTGAAAGATATTGGTCAGATCCACGCTGGTATAGATCTTCTTTCCTCTAAATCCTTTTAGTACATCTTAAATCAGCAGCGCTTTATCATGCTCGGGAAGAAGCTTGCTATTTAAAAAACGTGCGTCTAGACAAAGCCTAATAGATCCATTTGGCTTAGCTAATGCCAAAATAGCATTAAAATACGGTGTTGGTGATTTCTTGATAATGCCAGCTTCGAGTAAATTGTCAATAATATCCTTGACATGAGAATGATGTTTCTCCGGGAATTGGTATAGTTGACTTTTAAAAAGGCGTCCAGTCATCCACTTGCATAGCATACTTGAAATTGAGAACTTTTCCTGGTATGGTATGAAATACCTCCTTATGACGGCGTAAAATAATTTCTAACTTCAATTTATCAGAGTCCCCCAATTTCGCTTAGTTCAGCCGCTCCTGAATCAGATTTTCGAATTTTGAGCCAGAGTGATCTTCTTCCGCTAAATATGTCCATAATTACTGAGAGATATCTTGACTTTCAAGTTCCACTAGTGCCGTACAAATTACTTCTCCCCCTTGTTTGTTTATCTCGTCCGTGACGTCATCCGGGATTACCTGCATTGTCCAAGTGCCAACCTCTCGTTCCAATGTCGCCTCCTGCATGTTCAGACCAACATGACTCAATTCTTCAACTTTCTTGAAACTGACAGTATTATTCCTCAAATCTATTACTGCTTGGTACTCACATATGAAATTTGCTCCTAAAATAATGTTGTAACTTATCTTCGCCATCACAATAAAATCTTGTGCAAATGTGTGGTTTAGAATATCTAGCTCCAAATATGCCTGATGTTTACATGTTACAGTCTTCTCTTGTATGACTCCCCGTTCTTTTAGTTGTGGAACTGGAATTATTGGAACCGTCTGCTTCCTTCCTATTTCTTTGATTAGAGCTTCTAATACCAAGCTAACTTCAGTCCTCCTATTCTTGCATATGTAACAGGTAACTGTCTATTAACATTCTCATGCGGCCTCGCTACTTCCTCCAGACAATCATCCGGGAACGCAATCCATTCCTCTATGATAGCAATAATTACATCACGGTCATCAGCCAATCCCGCTCTCAGCCTGCCTTCTAGTTCGTAATTTGGGCTTTGTTTTCTCGCCACGAAGCTCGTCCTGTGAATTTCGTCCGCCATTATTTTGCCTCTCCTGTTGCCTCAGCAGAGTATTTGCTCCTTCTCCGTGATTTTCGGGATTTTTGTTTTCCATGGCTCGTCCCCACTTCTTTTTCTCCGTCTCCTCCTTATCGTGTAATTCTTGTAGATGCTTCTGCGATTCTCTGTAGCGTTCATCCCAGTTGTTCCGGTACACCCTTGGATCCTCTTGCACGTTATCCCGTCGGTTTTTCCATTGGCGCGTGTCACCATTCCTCTGATTCGGCCTGTCTTGCTGTCAATTTCCTCTCCAATTAGAGTATCCACGCTGGTACGGTCTTCTATTATCATGATTATTCTGGTACTGGTTGTTGTAATTATTATTATTATTATTATTATTCTGGTACTGGTTTTTTAATTTATTATCGTTATTCTGGTACTGGTTGTTGTAATTATTATTATTATTCTGCTCATAGTGACCCCTGTTGTCATACTGATCCTGCCTCCTTGGCATGAACTGCGTGTTCGTCGCTTGCGATCTCATATTTGAGAGCTGATTATTATTATTATTACTTGGAACTATTTCTGCTGCGTTAACGCATTCGATGTTTCCCTGACGACTTAGGGTTGAAACCATACTTGTTTCATCCAAATGACGAAAGATCTCCTCTGCTTCTATCGCTGTTTATACGTTAGCCGTTACCAAAAATTGTTGTATGTTGATAGGTAGTGTACGCTTGGTACTTGTGCTGACTGGTATCGAACCTGATGCTCCAGAGAAGAAAAATCACGCATAGGATTTTTCGGTGTATCGAACCAATCGTCTCTTGAGGGGGAAAACCTCGTGGTAACCAAGAACTACATGATATAAGATTATTCATGAAATTTCAGCTTAATTCCAGATTGTGTACAGGAATTATAAGCAATTTTGTAAAGTAAAAGATCTCCATACCACTGTAAGATACATTATTGGAACTAGAAAGCACAGTTTCGAAGCAAGGATGACAGTTGACAAATTAGTAAAGTCAAAGAGGGCGTGTCAGATGGCACCTACGGACTACTTATGTCTGCAAGGGGGAGCCAGGACAGAGACTAATTGCTCTGGGATTCACCAAGAAAGAATGGAAGGGGAAAGACGCCGTATGAAATTAATTGATTACATCAAAACCAGGCATCCCAGAGAGGTGAGATCAACACCAACATGAAAATAATCCGAAGAGAATAATTATAAGCCCGAAAAGTATGCTTATTGGAGCAGATTAAGCATTTCACTGGCGGAGAACCTATGAATGCGGATGCTTGACCATTGGAGTAATACGCCGCAGGGGAATCCCCGGGGGAGCCTGCCCACGCCGTCACCAAGATCAATTAATATTTATTAATTGTACGATCAAATCACAGGCACGAGACTGGAAATGAAACCTACGTGAGAAATTGGACCAGATGGAGGCAGTTATAACTCTCCAAGCTGCAGTTTTAAAGGAAGGGTCGGTCCGTGAGGTTGAGTGAACTATGTTGCGAGAAGAAAGCCATAAATAGAGCATGAAGCCATGAAGAAGTCAATTGACTCGGAGCACTCATACGGGGGAGATGCTATCCGTCGGCTCAGAAATATAAACAAATACCGCGCAACTACAAGTGTAGAATGTTATACAAAGTTAACATGAAGGGATTAGACCGCGCAGTTATGAGTGATGTACAAGTGCGTACAGGAAAATTTTATGTGTAAGGTTTATAGAAGTATTTCAGTCAGGAAAATGTTCGTCAGTACTGGACTGACTGGACGAGATTACGAGTGCGTAGACGCCGTAAAAATAAACGCCAAGTAAAGCTGAGACTTATCAAGCCGCGCAGTTCAGAATAAAGTGGTATTGAACAGTAAATTACACCATCACATGGGTAGTATGATAAAGTGCGCAAGTCATGATCTAGTAATCAACTATGGTCACACTATATTCATTAATATAGGACATGGGAATGGAACCAGGTCACAGTTATTGTGATATTATGCCACTACAGACAAAGACACTGAGTGGAATGGGGAATGCACACTAGCAGCCTTTGGAACGAGGTTCAGCCAGAATCGCGGGTTATAGAGACTTCCATTGGAGTTTGATGTCAAAAATCGCGTCACCTGCAGCTCTGTTATTGCGAAATTGTGAAGTGTATGAAACATATCGTGTGAAAAGTGTTTGTAAGATAAATAAGTGTATGTCAGTGTTAAAAATAATGTATTGTGTGATGAAATGTAGCTGGAAAATGTGTAAACACGGTAAATTGAAAATGAGTCTTACCGAAGTGAAAAGTGTATTGTGTCAACTAAAGGAATACGACATATCCATCATGATGCGTCTGTAAGCAACACGATGGTGGGCATAAGGTGGTATCACAAGAGTCGACCACCATAGCAATGTAAGTACAAGTTCCCATAATATCAAGTAGAAGCTAGCGATACGATACGTCTATGTCAAAAGTCAAGTAAAAACAGGTAATGTGAAGTAATGTTTATACGAGCTAGCATTCCTCGTATTTGATGTAGAAATATTTGCCATTTGCGAATGAGTTGGCTTACAGCTGTTGCGCGTAAGACCAAAGTAAATCTAATATTAAAGTTAAACAATAACTTAAGAAGCAAGAAAGTCGAAAGTAATAAAATATCAAACATGTTTGCATGAAGTGATAAAAGTTGCATCAGATCCCAGGTAATTACAAAAGTAAAGATTATATGTAAGAATGATATCATAATGTGTCAGCAATTAAAGTTATGCATGATAGAGGTAATAAGCGAAACTGTTGTAATGTAAAGCCAGTAGTAATGCCAGTAAACCAAATACCAGTAAGGATAAGTAATGAGAGAAAATCAGTGAACACGCCATATAAAAAGGGAAACTAAAAATGTCATATGATCTGCGGCATGCCAACTGAGCTAGCATTTGTACTGCGGATATGCGAGCAGTTTATGTGTAAAATCAAGATGATTAAGTTAATTAATGCAAGGAACGTTTCTAGGACAATTGTCAGGACCATACAGGCTATTCTACGAAGGTTTGTATTGTTGTATCGCCATAGGGCATACCATTGTATTATGATAGCGGGTGGAGACAGACAGGTGTCTGGGCTACCATACCAGCTTCATGGGGGCAATTGAGGATTAACGTGTGCCAACTCAATTTGCTATTCCAATGTATTGATCCGCACTGTGATGCGAGAATCTATTTGTACGGAAGGGTCGAGGACGTCTTACCGAGACTTCATGTATGACAGTGGCGAGCTGTATGTCCACTAAACCACGCCATAAAAAGCCGTATGTAGTTCCCCAGGTCTTTTGGGCCTAGTATAACCATTCCTTTGCTATACTAAGTTATTGAGTTATTGAAGCCAATTAATGTTACCCTATCGATAGGAAGTAAATATTTGGACATCCAGTTCATATGATGAATAGTTTCGCCTTAATCTAAACAGAATCAGAGTGAGAATTGTGAAGTATGGTTGGTGTGTATGAATAAGAAATGAGACAGCTGGAAAAGGGACTGGACGGCGAGAGCTGTGCAACACCGAAGGGGTCCTTGGCGACCCGAGCTATTGAGCTATTGTATTCACTGATGGGTGGTAGGTTTATGACCGACCCTATAATAAAAGTATACTGGAGACTGCGATATCATGGTCTGGCATATTAATTAATAAGAAATTGTTTATTTTGGCTACAGAAATGAATTCGTCGCAATATAAGGATGTCATATTCGTCTTTTAACTGTTGAAATCAAGTGATATTTAGCAAAGTTAGCTGTTCTGAACACTAACTGCGCTAAGAGTGACTGACACATTATCTGAAGTTAAAACCCAGTTTTTAGATGCATATTTGCACACGTGAATGTGGATTTGATGCAAACTAACTATAAATCGACTTATATCTTAAACGACTTAGAGACGTATTGTATCGTTACAGCGAACTGGCATTGTTTTGTAGACTAGGAATGTACTGTTGTTAGCGTTTATGGGGAAAGCGGACGAAGGACACAATACACAGAAATGAAAGTACATTGTTGTACAAGTAACTTATCGCAACAATGGCTAACGCATTGTTGACACATGAAATAAAGTAAATATTCCATATGCACTATGGATAGTCAAGCAAATAATTACTGTAACGTAACTAATATGGAAGTGCTATTTGTGTAAAATATTGATGTCATGTTTATTGGATTCATTTTGATTATTATTTTATTGTTTAAGAATGTGCATAAAATATGAACATTGCTCAGATGACAAGAAAGTGCATTCCCAGAAAGGAATAGATTTAGTGAAGTTCAGAGTAGGGTGTATGGAGACACCAGTGATAGACTCATAGATTCACAAGAAGAGATGTGGCAGTATGCCTGGTGAGATCGGTTCATGATCTCAGCTGCGGACCACAGATGATGTAGAATACTTTCATTGTCCCTTTTGCCATTATCATCTGTGCGATCCAAAGTGTATTTTGTTGTTTGTGGGATAATTTAAATATAATTGGATGTTGTAATTGTTGTATGATAAGCCATGATTTAAAATTAAATAGTATTTTTAGGAAGTTGTTTACCCTTTCTTGTAGAGTAGTACCTGGTAGCATTCGGATCCTGAATATATGTTTGCACTGTGGGAAGACGCACCACACCCTGAAAGGACAGAGCCAGTCGGGATGTGAAAACATGTTCTCCACATGACGTCATATGGGTACAGTAGTTTGCCTATTGTTAATACCAAATTTTCCTCTGACGGCGGTTCGTCCAAATCTTTCAGTCAAATCGTCTGTTGCGAGAAAAACTCCGAGAATTTCGTTTGATGTGTTCTGTGATACTTCCTAGCGTACAGATCCATTTTTAACCCCTGTTGCAACGATGCACTCCAAAATTTCTTTAAAAATGCCTCTTTGAACTGTGCCATGTTTTCAAACGTATACTTGAAACTTTGAAACCAGATAAGACCTGAACCTTGAAGAAATTTCTCAACCATTCTGAGTTGTTTAATTGGACTTATTTGATTATCTTTATATTAGTCGTCCAGTTTGCGGAGAAAAGCTTTTGGTGTAATTCCTTGCCCGTCTATGAAATTTGATGGTTTAAAATCATTTCCTCGTATCACCTGAATTACTTGTTGTATCGTCACATTAGGTTGCGGTATAGAAGTCTCGCCCCTATAGTTACGAGATGCTTCCGTATCGACCCCTGCTATCACGCTGCTTTCCTGACTTGTGCTTCCCGTGGATTTAAATGCCTCCGGACTTCCAATACTGACAAGTTTTCCTGCTGTCTGCTCTGACGTAAATAAAGTTGCATTTTCTAACGACCGAATCTCGTTTTTAATGATTAGATCCGCATGCTCTTGGAATTTAGGTTTGATACATTCCTGCAACGCTTGCATTCGAGAATTGTTATCCCCTAATCTCTTTAAAATTGACAATCTGTCTCCTTAATTTTCTTCCACCTGCTGCTTCCAAACTTTTCAGATACTTGTCTTTCATTGTTTTCCAACCCTCTTCTAAACGTTCCTCTATCTGCTCCCCATTCTTATCTATCTTTTTTCTAGCTGCTCCATTTGTTCTTGATTCTTATCCTGGCCTATCTCTATTTTTTCCAAACGCTCGCCCATCTGCATCCAATTTATTTCTATATTCCTGTTTATCTGCTGTTGGTCCGCTTCTAAAATCTCCCATATCTCTGCAAATTTTATTTCCAACCGATCGAGTTATTTAATTAACCCCAATGCATTGTCGTCTACTGATTTTATCTGCTCCTGTATGTTCGCTGTCATGGACTCGATTTTCTTAAAATCTCCCTGTAATTTCTCCTGCGTTGTTTTTATTCCTGTCGTATTAGTCATACAAGCTTGTTCTATTTGTTCCAACTTTGCAGTTACCATTTCGTCCAACTCGACCATTTTCAAATCAAATTTAGCTTATATCGATTTAATCTGTCCCAACTGTTTAGTGTTGTTCTCGTACATTTCGGTTGACAGTCTGTCTAATTGTACCTACAAGTTCTCATTTATCTCAAGCGTGATTTTACTTAAGTTTTCAGTCTGTGCTACCGCCTGTTCCTCAAGTTTACTGTTTAACTGCTCTGTGATATTGTTGTTTAATGTGACCGAATTTTCACTCTTATGTTCCTTCATTTTACTTCCCAGTGTTAGTAACTGTTCATTATTGTCCTCCCGCATTTTAGTTTCTAGTGTTAACATTTGTTCACTACTGTTCTCCCACATTCTATTTTCAAGTGCTAGTAATTGTTTCTCACTACTCTCCTGCATTTCTAATAATTGTTCCATGCTACGCTGATTGATTTCATTCTTTAATGTTAATAATTGTTCCTCGCTACGCTCCTGCATCTTAGCTGAAGATCTCTCCAACAACTCACTAATTTGAGCAATCGTTGCCATCACAACACAAATAAACTTCGAGAAATAGGGTCATGCAACCACTAACCTCCACCGCACTCACACACATGTTTGACATTTAATAATTATTTATTCTCAATCATTTATTTGTACGTTAAAAACACACCCCACAATCAAAGCATCAATGAGTATTTGAATTTACTTTTTATTTTAATTTCCCCTTTTTATTCTGATCTTAAATTCCTAATCGGAATTAATTTACATAAACATCTTTTAATTAACCAGTGTTAATTAAAATTTCAAGGCAACACCTTCCTGTCATTTAAAATTTCTGAGTTCATCGAATCAAAACAATCACTAATTTATTTTATAATGGGCGCCAGGAACACGTCATAAATCAATACAATATCAAATCTACTGTGCTCCGTATTTCTAACCTTAAATGAACTCACTGATTGTACATGTGCACATGGTGGAAAGACTTCACCTAATTTACTGATTCTACTAATTAATATGCAATGCCTGATATTATTTTTCCACAAAATACTATGAGGCAAGCAAAAGCAACAACAAACCCCACTTGTTATGCCATTTTAGCAAGCAACAATGACAATCCCCACGATGGGCGCCATTTTAGATCTATGAACCCTTGCGAGAAGCGTTTTATGAGACTCTTTCTTTATGGTGATATACGGCCCATAACGACGTTGCTCAATTATGCTTCAACAAGATGTAATGTAACATAGTTCAAAATATATGACAGGAAAGTACAGAAGTGAAACCAAACTAAACTAAAACAAATTTAATTTCACATTAAAATAAACATTAGAACAACAAACAACACGAGGGAACACCCTCTTAACTCTACACCCAAAACTACAGTGTGAATACAATTATAAAATATCTCACCATAGATGTCAATACAAATAACAGGTCCCGAAATATGGCCTGCTTATCTACAAATCATGTGTGCATCTGATGTGACTAAGCATGCGATATGGAAGAGTACTTGATACGTGATTTGTTGCCGTCCTGCAAATGCCATCAGGCTACAAATCAGTATCTGAGATACCCTAGCAATGGGAACTAAACACTACTAACACTATCAACACAATACCGACACTCGCTAACTTTAAATATTTACAAAAACAAATATTTCCGTTGAAATCTGGACCAACGTGCCACAGCACAACAAACTTCCTCAACACGGGACTTCTTCAAATAAACACAAGAATGAGTAACGTGACCACGATACAACCACAACAACAAATGACCGCATGTCAACTTACACTGAATTACACAACAAGGTGCCAACAAGAATTTACATTATCTAACCTTAAATGACAGATGCTCAACAGCAAACAATTAATATACAAGAAAAACATTTCATTTGGACGTCGCTCACGGGAATACCGCTCAGGCATGGCAATCTTATGCTGAATATTATATCACTCTTTAAATGAACAAGCAAGCTATATTTAACAACTAGGTCACGGCAAGGCCATTTCCCCCTCACAAACAGGTGTCCAGAAAATACCTCAGATCAGCGCACAGGGTGGAACTCGATTTCAAATGTCAAATCACCCCTCGCGTGAACCTTATCCCGGACCAGCACTAATTGCTTGGTCCCCAAGATCAACGAAGAATAGCTGTCACCGCAGCTCATATCTCTGTGTGTCATCAAAATAATATCTCATTAATTCCACTTGGAATTACAAGCTAATGAAGAACAGCAGGCAACTCAGCTCAAAAATATGTGTGTCGCCAAATATCTCATTAATTCCCCTTGGAAATACAAGATCAGCATTGGACTGGCTGAGGTCCCTAAGGGCATCACTCACCATCCTTAAGAACATTGCAGCCAACAGAGGACTGGCCCCAAGCCTTCCTCCCGCGCAGATAATTCACACATATCACACATTGACAAACATACACACACAATATCACACGCTAGGCTTTTGACAAACACCTGAAATAAAAGTACACAAAATTTTCCACACACCAGTGCGCCTGATCAAGTATTCTGACCGAAGAATTAATTAATCAAAATTGCAAAATTTAAAATGAAATAAAAGAACGGACGGTTCTTTACAAAATCATGTCACAACAAGGCAACTCAAAATAAATACTTGTTCTTTCAAAAATCCTAGCAAACACACGTTTTCCCACCATTGCTATTTTTACTGTTAATTAATGCAGCTCCACTTATCACCTTGGGGGATGCGTGGCGCAGCCGGTAGAGGCGCTGAGCTTCTAACTGAAAGAGAGTGGGTTCGATCCCCACCCAGGTAGTGGATTTTAGAAACAAAACTACCACTTTCGGAAACGCAAATAGCCCTGGGGTTCACTCAGCCTACACCGGAAATGAGTACCAGGGTAATTCCTGGGAGCAAAGGCGGCCGGACGTGGAGCTGACCACTCCATCCCATCTAGTGCCGATGTCACAAAAAGTGGAAGCCTCTACCTTCCACTACTCCCAGGGCCTCCATGGCCTGTACGGAGTTGGCTTTGCTTTGCTTTTCACTTATCACCTTGGCCGCATCCATGTGTACGCCAAATCAAATACACGCATGTGCACGAGTACACGAATTAAAATTACACAGAATACAACAAATCAAACTGATGGCCATGCGTCCTCACGCATTTACATATTTGAGTGTCGGGGCACAACGTTAAAAAATATCAAAAATGAAACAACAATACAATCACAAGAAAAACTATTTACACACAAGCTTCCCATGCCAAAATACCTACATAATGAACAAATCAATATTTGTACTCAACCATATCAGCTCATCACGTCAGTGGACGTCACTTTCCATAGCTCACTATGAATTTACACAGCCATGACAAACATCTGCGTAGGTTGCACGTTCATCATCCCAGCGGTTGACCCAATGTTCGTCATCTTGATGCCTTCATCAATGATGAAAATACAGTTCAAAATTAATATTATTTCTACACCTACTATAATTGCAACAGAGCTACACATTTACTCTTAGTCCTTGGCAATTAATAAAACGTGGACACTTTCCCTAAATAAGCACTTGCCTAAATTTCACACGCAAAATCATACTATAAAATGTCACTGCTTATGTTACAATCGGCTCTCAACAGAGTCCTTAAAATAATATGCCTCTCACTTGAGATTGAGGACAAAGGTACTTTACAAAATAAATGTTAGTAGCACTCAGCTACGCTGAAGAATATTAACGTACAGTAGCTCTCGGCTACATCAAGAATAGTACAAGTAGCACCAAGCTACATCAGAATAAGAACAGTACGCGTAGTATCGTGTATTAGCCTCAGCTACATCAAGAATAAGAGCGTGCAGTAGCTCTCGGCTACACCTGAGATAGTACAAGTTCGTTAGCACAGACACCTCATTTATACACATCTGGTCAACTGGACGGTGGAGGAGACTATTAATTTTCAATAAATCGAAGGAGTTGTCGTAGAAGCTTGCGGGTGGTATCAAAGATCATCATTTTTCTTGAACGTTCCAACGGTGCCCCGCGGAATCAATTCGCATCGTGGATTAATTAGATACAGCTTTGGCGCTCTTTCCCAAGGCACGCTCCTTTCCCGCCGAAACAAGCTTGGGTCTGCATGATTCGGCAATTCATATGCTTCTCCCACCTGTCGTCCTCAAAAGTATCTCTGTCTAATTATTCCCGCTCAACACGATCTCTGTGTGGCTGGCGGACATAGGCTCAAGACGCTCAAGGTCAGCGTTCAGCGACCCCGCTTCCAAGAAATGTTTAAATTTATCCTACGTGCTCCACTGGCCCAACTCTTGCAACACTAATCTCTCAACTTGCTTCAACTGTCTGCGGACTCAATGCAGTACATAAATTAAAATAAGAACAATTATTCTACGTTTGTATATTCCATAGAATATACCACTGGTCATGGCGTCGTTGATAACATCATTCAATACTTAACTTTTGAAGTCCACTTTCCTAGGTATCGCTATAGTGATCCTGGAACAAAGCTGAATCAACGTTTGCAGCGCAGCAATGTATATATTAATCCTTTGGCTCAACAATGCAAAGCATGACCTTTCTCATCGCCATGTTATCCTGCTTTAACACATGTGGCGGATAAAATGTTGTTGAAAAGAGCTAAACAACATTTGACATCCTGTATTGCCTGAGTGGGAGAGAGGTTGGCAGCCCTGATTGTCATTAGTCCTACGAAAGGAAATTTAATGATGCGTGGACATGAACATTGAAAAAGGAATGAGGAATTGGTATTTCTTTGTATCCTATTTTGTAAAGCCCTATTGGTTGTGAAATAAAAACAAGGTTTCCCAGAGCACGATGTTATTTAATTTTAAAAATGTTGTTAGTCATTTGTTGATTTTTTTCATTTTCATATTTCACAGATTGCAATTTGTCAATTTTCAAATTTACACTTTTAAAAATATCAGTTTAAAGATTTTGAAATTTGTTGATATGGAAACGTTTATTTCCAATTTTGTTTTTCCCCTTTTTTATTTTGCGGATGTCGAAAGTTTATATTTGTGAAACACAATTTTTGATTTTAAGTTTATTTTGTAAATGGTCTTGATGTGAGTACTTGACCATGGCGATGGTGCAGTCTGTCTATGTGTTTGCAGAAACGTAGAGGCCTACTACTATTACAGCAGGTAAGACAGTTTTAAAAAATATTCCTGTCTACCGCTGCATTTATAAGAAAAGAAAATATTAAAAACAAAATTAATATTTACAATTTGCTATATGCATTTATTTTCCTCCTCTAGACCCTACCTCACCGTGTTTGCTCTGGTCAAACGATAAATGCTACCTACACACTTGCATCCTCTCTCTTTTTTCTGTTGTCATACATCCACACAGCCATGCCTGTTTATCCCCAAAAGAACATCCCTCACATGAACACTCATCCCAAAGAAATTTAGTTATAAATTTACCATTACAAAAACAAATTCATATTAATTATTTAAGTTACATAAAAAGCAAATAGCAACTTTGTACAGTCTTAAAAACAAATTTTAAAATCCCAACCCTGTCAAAGTTAAAAGATTTAAAAAAAGGTTGCACACGTCTTTAAAGAGCAAAGGGCCTCCTAGGTGGTTTCCACTATTTACAAAAACATTCACTATTTACAATTACAAAAACGAATATTCCCAAAATGCTAAATCTACTCTTATTACTAATTAAAAAAATGCTAATTTTCTAAACCCCATGGCAGGCGGGTGCGCGGGTCATCTGTCCACACACGTTTGTTATCCATTGAGGCGTGGGTGTGTTTTCTCTGTTCCACAAGATAAAAATTATGGTTGCACTGTTTATTCAACATAGCTTTGCAAGTTCGTAAAACCACTGGGTAGTCATCTACACGTAGCGATTTTAGAACTGTCCTACCTACGCCTTTTGCTCTTTCGGCTTCCTTACAATTTAGTGTGCGATATGCATACATTTTAGAAGCCAAACCAATGAATTCCGTCATGATGGAACCACCGCATTCATCTGTTAAAACACCCATTTCCTTCTTGTTTTGTGGGCAGCTGTAACACGTTGTCAGCGCTATACGAAGAGGTGTCGAACCAGTGACTATGTTGCCTCATCACGACATAGGGATTGCAGTGGCGAATGTGATAGATAAACGAGTCCGTATCCATATACAAAAGAGATACGTCCTCGAAATGCTGCTTTTCAAACTCGCAGTGGAATCGATAGATGACCGATTTGGAAAAGGCTAAAATGACTTGGCCCAAGTAAATGGGCTTATCCATGGTCACGAGCTCATTTCAATGGTGGACAAATTCTCATCGATAATTTTGATCGATTTGAAATTTGGCTTGGCAGTGTACCACCGGGCACCCCACTGTCCCTCCCAGACATTCACCAATTTAATGTCGTGGTATTTGCGTACTTTTTCCATTGACTTGCCATAAATGCAGTTGTTGATCAATTTAAAAAAATTGATTCCAGACTGCTGTGTTGCCATTTGTCGGTGCTGAGTGTTCAATCGCATGTATGGCTCAAGCCATGCTTTTTGTGCAAAAGAAATACCTCTGTGGATTTTCGTTAACACCAAGCCTTGGGCTAGGCATTCCACCAACATTTGGATATGTAGCACCTACCGTTTTTTCTTGTAAAGTGTGCCCATCAATTTTTCAATTTTCACTTTACTGTTAGGGGAACCATTCGCTCAAGGCAGAATGGAAATTCGGCATGTTGGTCATACAAGGATGAGGGATATTCAATGTCCACTTCCAAAACATATCCGCGGCATGTTTCTAGGCTGGCCGTGTTCACATCAAATTGTGACACATGTTCCTCTGTGAGCCAAGCAAAATCCCCATAGGGTAAGGGCTGGCTCTTGCCATAGCCATGCAAATTATGCACTTCGTAGTACATTAAGTACGATTCAGATTCGTCTTATAAATGAGAGGGCATGTATGGATTATTCGGCTAGGCATGCCGCTGGTTAAGCGACATAAACTCGCCACGAATGCCTTTCTTAAAAAATAAGACCATATCTACATCCGTGAGTAATTCCAATTCCTCTTGAGTGTATTTCAAAGCTGCTTCAAACGACACCCCAGGACTCGTTAAATAGTGAGCCGGGTCAAGTCCATAGATGTCTTGACACAACTCACGGAATTTTCCAAACACATCTGTCAGCAGCAATACATCCAGTTTTTGGTAATGCATAGCATATTCACCTAGCGTTTTATATTAAACGCTCGCCAAACTTGACATACATGTGCATAGTCTTCATCGGAAACCGTAGTGCGTGTCAGATTAGAGTATAATTTCTCTGCTTTAACACGTCCCAACTTGCAAATATATCATATGAGAAAATACCTTTCCGAATGCACAATTTAAAAATGCTCAGGATTTTTTAAATGTATTCTGGTGTATTTTAATTCCTTCTCATCCAAGCCATTCACTAGACTGTCTAGGGATGATGCCATAAACTTGATGGAATCCAACCGTCATTTCAAGGCAATAAATCGCTCATGGTTTTGAGGGATAATTGAAAACGTCCCCTTGCCGACTTGCCCCAATTCACGAATCAAAAACTGAATATCGTAATTTGCCATATTGTGGAAAAACACACATAAATCTTAGAGCTGGGTACATGACATTACATGCCCAGTGGGCGGCTCCTCGAAACTTCCCCCAAGATCTCTTAACTTGTACCTATGGTTGTATCTGACCATAGTCTATCAGACATACTTTCCGCTAACAGCCTGAAAAACACAAACTGCCTAAAAATTGCTCATATCAATGCTCAATCATTAGTTGACTCCTCTCACTATTCTGAATTTTGTCACGTGTTTGGTGGTTCGTCTTTTGACATAATTGCAGTAAGTGAGTCCTTTTGCAAGCCCTCAATTCCAAATGCTGCTGTCTCTCTCTCACTGGCTATAAAGTCATTAGAAATGACAGATTATCCGTAGGTGGAGGTGGTGTTGCAGTTTACCTTAGGGATAGCATAATTATAGCGTGCTAAGTCAGTCTCCTGGTGAATATAATAAGAGGCCTGAATACATTATACTTGACATTTCTCTTACCGAAACTAAAATTCTCTTTTCTTGTGTGCACCGTCCACCGAAAGCTGGCTACCTAGATATTTGGTAGTGGAGCTTTTGAAACTGAACAGGTATGTGATGTGCTCTGTTCCTGTAATGTTGAATGTTTACCATTCGATACCACATTTCACACAGGTGCTTGTGACTGCTCTCTCGATATTATCTCTTCAAACTGTAATGACCTCGTTGTTGACTACGGACGAGAACCAGCTGCTGGATTCTCAGCCCATGATCCCCTGTATGCAGTGTTTTCTTTATCTACCCCGAAACTTCGACCAAAATCGATCTTTGTACGTGACTTCAGCAAATTTTATTTAAATGATTTAAAAACGGACGCAGAATTACTCCCTTGGCAGAATTTCTACCAATCCACTGACATAGATGAGAAAGTGACTCTATTTAATGATTGTGTAAATAAACTCTATGATATGCATGCTCCGCAAAGAAAGTGGATATAAAACATAGCTCTGCTCCGTGGATCAGTAAAGAAATCAAAACGCCTTTAAAGAAACGTGATAAAGCACGTAGAACATTTATTAAATCTAAACTTACCATTGACTATGAAGAGTATAGAATTCTGCGTAATAAGACAAAACAAACAATTAGGAACACAAAAGTGAAATATATGTACAACCTCTTCGGTGACAGCAAAACCACCTCCACCAGATGGCGTGCTGCAAAATCATTGGGAGTTGGTGCCAGTTCAGTCACTGATGTTGACATACCTGTCTCTGCATCACAATTAAATGAACATTACTCAAATGTTGCGTCAATTGGTGATGTATTAAGAGTATCAGATACCGTCATGAAATACACATCCATCCCTCCCCCTGCCCATGAAAAATGTTTCTTTATGTAGGTTTACACACACCAGATTGTGAAAGCCATCAAATCAATTCGTACAAATGCAAGAGGCCCTGATAGCATCCCAATTTCTCTTATTTCAAACTGTCTTGAAGTATTTCTACCCCCAATTATCCATCTATTTAATTTCTCTCTACAAAGTGGAGTATACCCGTCTCTTTGGAAGTGTGCTAACATACGTCCAGTACCAAAATATAAAAACCCCACTAGTTGTAGTGACTTTAGACCAATAAATATCCTTTGTGCCCTTAGTAAAGGGCTTGTGAAAATTGTTCATGAACAAGTATGTGAATACCTAACTAAATTTAATATATTCAATCCTTACCAATCTGGGTTTAAAAAGGGGCATAGTACCACCACTGCATTGTTAAAGGTCAGCGATGATATACGCTCAGCTGTGGACAAGCGTCAGCTAACAATCTTATGTCTTTTCGATTTCAGTAAGGCTTTTGACTGTGTGAATCACAATATACTTCTTGCAAAGCTGAAATCTTTTGGCTTCTCTCAGAGTGCTCTTTCCTGGTTCAAATCATACCTTTCCATGCGTACACAGAGAGTGATCCTCGCGGGTGGCTCCTCCTCAGACTGGAAATCGGTAGAAAGTGGAGTACCTCAGGGATCTGTCTTAGGTCCACTATGCTTCTCGATATATATAAACGATGTTTCGAATGAATTCCGAAATAGTTCTTTTCATATATACGCTGATGACCTCCAAGCCCATTTTCACCTCACGCCTAGCACTGCATGTGATCGTATAAATCTGTTTAACGAAGACATTGACAGGCTTTGTGAATGGGCCCTAAATCATAATCTTAACTTGAACATATCTAAAACACAACTTATATCCATTGGAAATACAAAACTTCTAAATTCGGTAGATTTTAATTCACTACCACCCATCAAGATACTAGATAATAATATTAAATATAGCAACACTGTCAATAATCTCGGAGTGATATTTGATAGAACACTGTCGTGGGCAGAGCATACGTCTAATGTGGTAGGGAAGGTTGTATCAAGTATGCATCTCCTGAAAAGAACTGTTTCTTACACCCCTCCTAACATACGTAAGCTCTTCGTCCAAACTCTCATTTTTCCAATCATTGATTATGGCTCTGCTGTATCCAATGATTTACCAGAAACACAGAACATCAAATTACAAAGAGTCCAGAATGCATGTGTTCGGTACATTATGGATGTAAGGCGAGATGAACATATCACACCTTACTACGTGCAGCTGAAATGGCTGAAACTCCACGAGCGCAGGCAGCTATCAGTTGCCATTCTGACACATAAAATATTACATACCAAGACCCCGTTATATCTCTAAAATGCCTTTACACCAATGCATTCCGTTCATAATCGAGAAAATAGATACACAAAATTAACACACCAGATTCCTATACACCGAACTATGAAGTTCAGTAAATCTTTTATTTGCACCGCCTCACGCCTCTTCAACACCTTCGATTTATATAAGTTCGTCAACATTGCAAGCACTGCAGCTTTCAAAAGACATCTTTCATCCTGCTTCTTGGAGCAGTATACCTCTCACATTTGATTACTGCATTATGTTAAAATACTTTTTTTAAGTTCAATTATAACATCAGGACAATAGCTGACAACCTGTCTAATTTAATAGCTTTTCTTGTACAGTATATGATGTTTGCATTTCGGGCTGATACTGTGTCTGTATGCTCTCTTTTGTAAATAATTTTTCCATTATCATTATTATTATTATTATTATTATTGTATTATTACTGTCTTTTTGTTACTATTGGTAGACTACTATTATTTATATTGTGAATGTAAGTGAAATGTTTTATTTGTATAAGCCCTAACTTTATTTTATGTAGGGCGCTACTGTAAAGGAGCTCTTAAGCTCTAAGTGAAGCCGTGAAAATAAAATCAATCAATCAATCAATCAATAAAATCAATCAATAAAGAGTGCGTGATCTCTCACAGTGTCTTCAGCACTGACCACCGGCTTTTCACAAATATGTCATGTGGTTGCATGCTCATACTTGCTGCTGTTCTCGAGTTAGGCTCATGGGTACTGGGTCGTCCAGTAACTTCTGTACATTCTCTGCCAACTCGACAAGATCATTTAAAAACCATTTCGCACAATCTGGTCCCGCACGTGATTTGAAATATGGTTTTGTGGGGTCATAGAGACATATCACGTTAAATCCCATACCAAAAGGTTTATGTTTTTGAATAGGTGTGGTTGAGCTGATGGCTAGTCTCCCCGTATCCTGAGATACACAATCTACCCTATGTCGTTCCAAAATCGTAGAGCTAACCAAATATTGCAGACAGCGATCACAAATATGTTTCTTACATTTATATTTGGATATTTTACTGCCTACCAATCTACTCAGGCTTTTTATCAAACAATAGTAATTCACCTCTCTGTTAGACAAATATAAAAGATGAATGTGGTGTCGTTTTGGCTGTTTTGTGGCATAAAGACGACCCATTATTTCATCACCATCAAGACCATAAATCATAAAGGAATAATCAGGATTATCTTTTTCAAACTTATGAATGTCAGTTAAGTCCATAGGGAACGACACATGAGTTAAATTTTAATTTTGTATTAATTACTCAAACATGGCCTTGTACTTTCCTGGTCGATAACCATGGCGGGTGTTGTGCTGGCTGTAAATACGCAGCCACACACCACAGGAAACAATTATCGTCCATGTTCTAAATGTTGACCACGCCCTTTTACGAAGCTATTGCATGTGGTGAAGGGATATGTCTAGACCCAGCATTGAACGGGTTGAATTGACAAATGTTGATTCGCAGGTGATGAATTTTGTTTAAGGCAAGGCCACTGGGTCCAATTTGCAGTTTATCGAATTTATTCAGCAAGGCATTGACCTCATGGGCTCCTTAAAACTCTTCCAAATTATGGGCTATGAAAAGCTCTTGCGTTTTACTACAAATATAAAAATTGTCTTTATGCTTGACGTCCTTCTTTTTATATATGAAATCACACACAAGTTCTGTATTTACTTTTAAAGCCGTGTGCAACCCTTGCGCTGTACAAATTTGATCCTTAAAAAGCCAAAGCATGATTCCAAAAATTGTTTGGGAATCAAACTGTCCGTAATATTGACCACGCGACTAGAGCAAACACGTGATTTAAAAGAGGAATCAATGGGTTGCCACATTAAAGTATTCATAGCGGTAGAATCGGATATTATTAATATAAAACACTCTCACCTGAGTTTTTAGCCGTTGACTGCCCAGCAATGGTTCCACTCTAGAGCATCTCGGGTTTTCAGCTGCATTTTTAGTGGTGAAGGTTTTTCCAACGGTCTAAAAAGAAAAAAAAAGAAACCACCATAAGTACATCAATTACAAATAGTGCATACATTTCACAAATAAAATATATCAAAAAATCAAAAAGATTATATATAAAAATGAAATCTCACCTGGGTTTGTAAAAGCCTTCTTTTTATTTCCTTCTCGTACGCTAAAGGGTAGAATGGTCTGTCTGTCCCTCTTCCTTTCTCTCTCTCTCTCTCTCTCTCTCTCGCCAACAGCAGGTATACAGGTTATCTAAAACCAAAAATAAGACAATGCATTTATTAATTAATTAATCAATGAATCATTGCTGGTAAATATATAAATATATAAATAAATAAATACGTACCTTACAGCGAGTTTCACTATTTTCCACCACACATAAGAACACAGTTTAATCCAGAGCCTATGTTTGCTCTGCAAAGTTCAAAAAAGTAATGATATACCATGTGACATGACATTCGCAAGACTCTCACTCCCCTACCCTCCCCACCTCAGCTATTCACACACCTCTCAACAGGCTACGTATTGGCGGTCATGTGATCCAGAGCTCTCTGGGTTCCCCTCCCTCCCCTCCCTAACCCCTCTATCACTCACAAACCGGATGTTCACCGCTCTTGCCCGGCTATGGGCTGTGGCCTGACGATGGTGGCGAAGAGTTGTACTAGCTCACTCCGTTATCGCTCTCACCCGGTTGCCAGCTCGTTCGACCTTTATCCGTCCTCAGCCTCCAGATAGCCCTGTTGCCAAGTGAGGTCCACGCATTCCTCAAGCTTGATAAAATTCGCAGCCAGCCAGCCCGAGGAGGTTTGTTTCTGTTCTGCCTTCAAGCGACAAAAAACTTTTGGAGCTCGCTAGCAGGCTACCGAGGCCCCAAATGTTAAAGCTTGCGTTTCATCCTAAATCTATCGCATCACAGAAGTATATTTTTTTCATTAACGCTCATGTCATGTCTTCATTCAGATCGCTTGGTCAACCGAACGTTATAGCTTCATATCCTACAACCGTCTGTTGGTATATAAGCCTATGTCAATGTTACAAAGCCGTGTCGGTAATAACAGTTTACTAACACGTTAATGATCCCCTTCAGGGGTAAAAATATTCTAGCACGCTTCACGCGTTTTGGGATATTAGCGTCAATCCGTCCGCCATAAGAAAGATCGGAAAACGAACCGGTGTGTGTCGCCCCGCCGTCCTGTCGAAATATCGGCCATCGTGGCCGGCCACAGGCTCGTTTAAACATAACTAGTACCGTCTCTCTCGACTACCACTCTTGATTAAAATTTAAAAAAAAAGTTTAAAAATTTAAAATCTTTCAGCATGCATGTCGTTTAGGCCCTTGGTCAACATTTTCTTTTTTGTAGAAGTAAATACTACATGCAAAAGGGGGACGTCACCACATGTCCATGGACACCTGGTACACGCCTCTAGCCTTATTGGTTTGCAAAATATAACAAAAAGTCTAAAAATCACGTATTCCACCCAAAATCGATTTCCCTCATTCTCCACAGACATCTTTGTAAAGAGGGCAACGCGGCGAAAAAAACAACACACCAAACTTTGTTCTAGCTTTATGGGTACGCGACTTATTACCAAAAATGTCAAAGAACGTTTTTACCCAAAATCCAGTTTCCAAATTCAACCTGTTAAAAACTAACCTCACCATAACATAGAGCTGGAAAAATACCATTCAAACGACACCTCACTCGAACCTCTAACTCAACTATGCCTTCCACAATTATCACCACATCATCGTAATTCTCAGGGACTCACCACTTCCTTTACGCCGTAGAACCCTTATTCTCCCACTACTGCAGTTTTTGTCCTAGAGACTTGCAACATGGTTTGGAGGTAGAGGGGGGTAAAGACCGTTCATTTACGTGAAACAAACGTTTTTGTAAAATTTCTAGTTTGGGAAATATAGCCCACTTTGAAAATTGGACTTTTTTTAATGTAAAAATTTAAAAATTTATTCTAACGATAAAGGACATTCCGTTTGAGCCATTGCACAACGTTCTATCATGATTAGGTTTTAGAATATCGCCTAGTTTCAAAACAAAAATTTCCATTTTTTTTTAAATATAACGAGTGGTCCATAGGAAAGGCGTCACACCAAATCCTACGACATGGCGCATGTCGAAATCTGACCATGGGTTCGCGAGATATCGACAAAGTCAACAAGAAAGTAGGCTGTGGGGCAGAATCCCTATCATCTCCCTACTCATTCAGTTCCAGAAAATTTCGCCATCAGTTTTCTGCCTGTGAAATAATCATGGACCGATTGCCAGTGGGATCCGAGGATCCCATGTGCTCGTAACTTTGTCAGGAGCCGGAATGGCCACTCTGGTAGAATGCTATAAAATATCCAAGTAGATTACATCATCCTTTGGTCGCTGCCAAAACTGGCAAAACAAGAGAGTTGGTTATTACGGATTTCCTGAAATGGAAGCTTATTACGTCTACTACCAAAAGTCTTCTTGAAATTCTCCACTTGCTCTAGTCTATATTCGGTTTATGAAGTCAAATTCCGATATACAATCCATGCAATGAAGCCTATATTATAGTGCTAATGTCTTCCTCAATTATCATCATACAATTAAATAATAATAATAATACATGATGGTCCTTCAGTTATCACTGTTGCCAATATTGTTACTTCTTCAATTCAAACAGACTCTCTATCACGAATAAAATATTGAACTCCAATCAACTATTTACTTCCATTGTATCATCTCACATCTATATTGCAAAATACCGGTACTTCTCAAAAATCCCTCAATAACCTTTTTTATACACAAATACACAACGCATTCCTCTCTTATACACATCAATATCTCCTTATCATCGAACTTCCTCTAAGAATAATCTTTTCTATACCATAAATGAACAATGTCAACAGCACACTGTAATTATGAACGCACTATCTCAACAATAAACTCAAAAACTGGAATACAACCTCATCAGTTTCAAAATCACACAATAAACTCGTGCGGGCTTCCTTAAATGCGTTAAATATCTTACAAAATACCATCTTTACATATGTCAAAAACGCTTATACAGCCTACCTTTATCTAGTCTGATCAATAATAGCTCAATTACTTGTTTCAAAGCAATATATCAACTATGTAATGTAATACCACTTCAATAAATGTAAATAGCTCTCATCGACTTATCTTTCAACTGCATGAAATGCATAAATTATGACTGAAGGTTCAAATAACATTCTCCGATGTTCCGTCTTTCATTAAAATATCACGTTACATTCTATAATAAACTGTAGGAATCTTTCCATACAAGTTCATAAGATTTTCTACAGAGTTTGCCAATTATTATCATACTACTTTCAATGCGTTTGATATTTAACTGGATCCTAAGTCCAAATGTCCTTCCTCAAATTGTTAAAAATTGTATCACCCAACGATGCTTAAAAATACACAAGATCTAGAATAAGATCGGCGATCCTATCAATCCTGCTTGAAATCGAATATCGTAAAAGTCTGCAAAATGGTTTTAAAACAGAAATATTGAAAGATTCGGTCAGCGACTTCAAATGCTAAATTAATCTAACAGTAAACGTCGAAATCCTGAATAAATTCAAAATTCAAAATCGAGAAAATGAAATCGCTAAAACAATGCAGAAATATGGTTGCTTCAAATAAATTCTACGTGATGAATTTTTCTCTACATTGTTCCGAGTTATAGTTGTTGGATTCTCCTCTCATATCTTTGTTTAGCTCTGATCCTGGATCTCTCGTAACGGATAGTCCTCCCAGACAACATCGTGTAGACGTCCATCAGCTCCCTGGTATTCGCCTCTATGAACAGCATCTACTCGTCCTGGAATCGAACTGGGTGTGCCCTAGTTCTGGAGTCGAACTGGGTTTTGCCCAGTTCTTCTTCGTTTTCGGTAGTAGTTGATTTGCAGAATGTCATTGGAGTAGTCGTTTCATCTGTTTTAATTTTCGATCTTTTGTTTGAAATAATTTTGAATGTTGTATCGGAAATGGTGACCTCCCTCATTTGCGTTAAGTTACTTCAAATATCTTCATCATCCTGCAGTTAATGTTTCCAACATGGTATTTAGTACGACATCATCTTCTTGCTTGTAATGTTTAGAATCGTCTGTCCCAATTTCAATGGGATAATCATGATGATATTTGTTATAGTTTCGGAATATCGAAATGTATTGAATATTATTCCTCGTAGCGTTATTTTAATCGCCGCAATTGTTTATAACAATTCTCGTAGAAAATGTTTAAATTGTTCACTATTAACAATTAGTGACTTGATGTAGAATTTGACTAAGTCCTTTCAATAGTACTCCTAAATTGACTAAGTCCTTATTTCAATAGTGCAGTCGTTCTCTATCACCTCGCCGATATCGTCGACTCACTTGCCATTTCGCACTTGAGCTTGGCAGAGCTACACGTCTGATCACCTCGGCCGTCACAAATAAAAAAGCATCGAATCAATCACGCTATCACCCTTCTCGCGCTCGAAGTCGGCGTGGTTTATCTTGGCAGTAACAGTAACTCCCTAATTTACTCGTTAACTGAGCATTTTTCTCTTGACAAAAGTGCTGGGATATTTAAGAATATTATTTTACATCATATTCTGAATTAAAATAACTGGGAATTATCTTCCTAACTACTCATGGTAAGCTTTTCAAATTCATCAAATCCAATTATTTGATTGACCACCATAGACCACGTGATTTCTGAGGCACGCATCTTATCCCCTCCTGGTCACAAGTCTGCACGTGCAGTCCACGCTTTAAGTTGTTGCCGGCTTGCATACTATGCCCTGTCAGCAATCCATTGTTCACGTGTCTGTTTCGCAATCCTAGCTCCGCTGAGAACGGGATTTCGCCCCCTCTAGTGGACTTTCAATAAATACAATTTTCTGATTGGCCGCGGCCAAATCTTTGCCATCAACTTCGCTTGCTAACACTCATGCACGTGTCAAATACAAGTAGCTTTCCTGCAGACTAGGGATTCTCAATTTTAACATTATAATCCAATGCTAGTCTCATCACAAACTTTCACCATTTTAAAATCGGGTACAGTCTCCTCCTGGAGTCATCGTTCACTACCATGTAACATCACCTCTAGCCTTGAACCGGGGAATTGAGGCGGGAGTCAAACAATTAGACCCTGTAGGGCGGGAGATCTAATTTCTGAGTGTTATCCACAGTTTCAAGTAGTCCCACACATTTTCTATGAACTCGCATTAAATCGTGCACCACGGCCGTGCGGGTATTTGCAAAAAGTCCAGAGATCGCAGGTTTGAATCCTGGCGCTGACAGCGGCTATCCTGAATGTGCTTTTTTTTCCTTTTTTCCACACTCTCCCCAGACAAATACCTTATCTCAAGTCCCGGGGCACCTTCCCCCGTCTATGTCCCTGATACAATTACACACACCACAACAGCCATCACAGAAACACGTTCAACACACACAACTGCACGGGGCTGATCAACAAGGTGTCCCAAGACCCTCAACTGAATTAACAACAACATTTCATATGGGATAAAGATCGGGTGATTTAAGAGGGCATTTGAGGTGCGACAGGGTGTCTTGGGAAATGGGAGTGTCCACAGTATGGTTATAACTAATGCGAGGATTTCGCCTTAAATTCTTATCCTCAACTAAGGTTAAGAGTTGCGGGCTCACAGGTCTAATATCTGCTTCAGTCCATTTGTGAAGGATATACAGTGTCAATAAATGTCCATTTCGTGCGATATGCCTATTTTGATGATATTTACATGTTATGTGCCTAAAATGACAAATATTAACTTTTTCAAATTGTATTTGTCCACCCAACTTTAATTTGTAAGTTTTCCTTATCAGGTAGCAAACATCCTTCAAAGGAAGCTGGACAACGAGGAGTTCAGGGGTTCCCTGGAAACAAATAGGCTACAAAACCGACAACAGGCAAATGTTTACTGTTCAAAATTAGGAACAATATTTGGCTGTCCATTGTAACATGTGCTGACTAAAATTTATTTTTATTGTCCTGTTGACATTATCTTGAAGAGAAAACAGTGTCCTCAATTGTATAAATAATAATAATAATAATAATAATAATAATAATAATAATAATAATAATAATAATAATAATAATAATAATATAGACCACCCGCTCAGCTGTACTTTCAGCGCGCTGTATGCAACACAGCTTTGGCAGGGGCTATCTTCTTGTTTGTTTGTTTGTTTGATTGTTTGTTTGAAAGCACTTTATAAACAAATAAATATATTTCCGTTTACTTTTCAATAAATGCAAGATTTTCCCTGTACTATTGAGACAATTTGCAAGGTTTTGGCACAAACCACACCTTCCAACTCCCTCTGGTTTAAGAGCTTAAGGGTTGTGAAACATACAGCGCACTCTCTGCTCTACCCAAGGTTGCAGTCAGTTGGCATGTTAGGGTGCGCAAATGCGAGGGAGCCGTGTCAAGAGATTTACTGGCACGTTAAAGATCCCCTTCAGGACAAAATTCTTGTACCACGGCGTCTCTAAAAGCCGCAGTATTTAAAAGGGACGTAAAACCAAAAACATAATAATAATAATAATAATATGCATAATAATCTGTATATATAATGAACCCTTATTAATCTGCGATGAATAAGTATTCATGATTTATTATTATTATTACTGGTGCCCAGGCAATACATTGGGAAATTGACAAAGGGGAAGGCAAGTTAGTGTGTTGCAATGATTACCATAGAGGCAGGCTTGGTAGTTATTCTTGAAGACGACCGGGTAAGCCGAGTTCAAGGACAAATTGTGTAACAACGCGCACCAAAATTGGAGTCATTAGGGGATGGTCACGAGTGAGTTTCAACCGACCTAGGATTGAATCACCCAATCAGATGAGACCACGCCAAAACCACGCGATGGGTGGCGTACACTAAAAAAAAGGCACGAAAACGCATATCTAAAGAACCGCCGATCCGAAATAATTCCGCATAAGTGCGATGAGACGTTTGAATAAAATGATGAAGATTGATACTAGTCCCATGTGTGTGAGATGAAAACTCTAGAATATTTTTCTTAATTCTCCCCACTCCACCTCATTCTGTCAGTTTCCAATAAATTGATCGAGGAGAAGCGGTTCCGAGGACAACAGTTTTGAGCTTTGGTGAGCAAGGGTCACGCCAGTCTGCGTCGCGATTGACCGCTCTTAATAATCATACTAGTGACAACTGTTTTGAGCTCTGGTGAGCAAGGGTCACGCCAGTCTGCGTCGCGATTTACCGCTCTTAATAATCATACTAGTGGCAACTGTTTTGAGCTTTGGTGAGCCAGGGTCACGCCAGTCTGCGTCACGATTTTCAGCTCTTAATGGGCAAGACTTTACTAACATTCCAGCAGTGCTCAAAGCGAGCAAGGTTCACGTAGAGCAGTGGAGATATCTAGCGAGATAAGTACTGCGAGACAGTCATGTTTAAAACTTTTTTTTCAAGCCAGTGACGATGTGTTTGAAGTGTATAATTTATGTAAATTTTGTATTGTATTTTTCAAGTGATAATTGTACGTGTGTAAGCGAATGCTAAGCTAGGGAAAGTCTTCGATCATTAATCGCATAGGAAATAACGTGAGTGAAAGTAGTAACTCACAGCGATTATAGCCAGGAAATTTTTATTAACATTGAACATTTCTGTCCAAGAGACTACGCCAAGATGTCCGACGTTTGGTCAGGAGACGGAGTGATGTGCATCGCTTCTACGACGTCGACGATGGAGGGCTAATTTTCCGTAGGGAAATGAGCCGGGACGGAGGTTATATGTTCTGCAAGCTGATACGGTGATGTACAAAAATTGATTTACTCAATATGTAGTTAGATAAGGCAGGGGAAAGTTGTAAATAGTTCTTTTATTCTTTTTCTTGTTTAGATCTGTTTTTGTGCACCGACACTATTGTTTTTTAAATGTACGTTGGCGCGTGGCCAAAGTTGTTTGTTGATTATTTTTCTTTGGAGTCATATTTAGTGTACACGGCGCGTGTACCTGATTTTATCCATGCGGATGCGAAACTCGTTACATTCGATAAGTGGTGCTTTATTAAAATTCATATTTTTGATAGGAAAGGGAGGTAATTTATGTAAGATGTTGGCTGAACAGGTTATTACTCATACTTGGGTTGCCGAGCGCAACAAATTAAGATGTAATTGTAGAACACCTTAGTTCTAATTTTGTTAGATTTTTTTAGTCCTTTTCAGGTTTCGTTAGTCACAGACTAGAACGGAAGCGCAAGCTGGTGGAAAAATATTTATGTCATTTATTTCAGGTTCCTGTCAAACCCATGCGTGTGATTCGGTGTGTGTTCTTGTGTCAGGTGTGTGTATTGATTCTACGTGATGAGGGGTAGATGGTGCTACCGCCCTCATATTTGTTGTTGTCGTATTTTTTGATGGAAAGGCAGTGCGCTCCGAGGAGGCTACTGTACCTTGTCCAATGCTGATTCTTGGATTTCCTAGGGAAAATGCTGAGATATTTCTTTTCTGACACACACACACGTATATATTGTGCTTTGGGGCACGCTTCTTCGAGACTCGATCCCGTGCCTTGGGAGGTCGAGGTTATTGACACGTGGGTTGACAGATGTGCAGACTTCCACTTAGCGCCCGTCTAGCATTGGTGACTTATTTTGTTAGGCAGTCCTGTTGTCCGACTGGCCCCTATTAAGCTATCATTAGCAAACCTGTTCTTTTGTGATGGTTATTTGGACCATAATTAATTGGGGAGTTGGCCACGTTTGTTACGAATTATTGCAGGTCGTATGGATGGAATATTGTGTTAATGATGTAAATGTTGGCTGTGAGCCTAGTGATTTATCTTGACTCAGTTCATGTTTGTCTGTGTGACACCCGTGTGGTGTAGTTGTATTTACTTGTAAAAATGACGGCGGTCATATGTGTTTCTTTTGTTGGTCACGTGTTAACTTACTTGTGTTGATTTTTGAGAAGTCCTAATTTTAGGCAGTTATGTTTTTTTACGGCAGTTCTTGATTCCAATTTCATGCGGAAATTATTTGTTGTTTATTTAGTATAGGAAGTGTCGGTTTAGTTTTAAGTTGTGTATAGTTTTTGCCCGCGTCTGTCTAGCTCTAAGCAATGCGGATTCGTCTTCTGAAAGTTTATCCGGATGATGACGAATCATGCATTCAATTGTACTCGTCGTTAAGCATGTAGAACGGCACACACGTATACATTGTCATTGCAGATTTTGGGACATTTGGTCCGATTAATAATCTCTCCTGAGATTAGGCCTAGTTTGTGGCAAATTAATTTTATTCAGAGTCATTTTGGGAATTTTGTTTGTTTATTTCGTTTTGTAAATAGCTGATGTGTCATTAAATTCATTTGTTTTAACCCTGGCTTCACTTTTTCCTGCATGTTATTTTGTTATATGTTACCCTGCATGTTAATGAAGCGCTTCTACAACAACTTACGAAATGGACTGTTACACCCCCCGAAACTGAGTCTCATAAGCTTCTTTCCAAGGGTTCATAAAACAAAAAATGGCTGCCCAAGTGGGGATTGTTGTTGTTGTTGCTTTGCTGATCTCATATTTATTTCGCTGAGAAATGATGCCAGGTCAAGCGGGCAAAAGTAAATTCAGTAAATTGAGGCGATGATGTACCGCCATGTGCATTAGTAAAATCTCTGAGTTCCTAAAGTTAGAAATATTGAACAAGGTTAGAAGTTGATATTGTATTTGTTATTAACTTGTTCTGGCGCCCGGCATTAAAATTAGAAAATTTGCATATTGTTGAACTCAGTCAAAGCAGGAATGAGTTGCCTTATATTTTACATTTAATTAACTTCGGGTAATTGGTGTCGTTCGTAAATTCTGTTGGTTAGGAATTTAAAAGCAGATCACAAGGGAGTTATTTTGTTGTTTGGAAATAAGAGTCATTATTCAGTAAATTTTGATTACTGAAATTTTTATTAAATTAGAATCAGTAGTATTTAAATATCATGACATGTGTACGTGAGTATGACTGAAATCCCGGTGCATGACCCTGTTTTTCTCTGATTATATTTGTGTCTTGTGCGATGGCTAGCATCGAAGAAATCAAAGGATTGTTAGAGCAGATGTCTATACAAATGTCCGCGAAAACGGAAGAACAGGTTGAACAGATGTCTATGCATATGTCTGCGAAAACGGAAGAACAGTTAGAAATTCAACGTGAGCACAGTGAAAGACAGTTACAAGACATGAGCGGTAACATAACTACGCAATTGCAGGTCCAGAAATTGGATACTGATAAACAGCTACACGAGTTGTGGGAGAATACCGATAAACAATGAAACGAATTGAACCATAAACTATCAGAACAGGCAATAACACAAACAGAGCAGTTAGAAAAGATCACCCATGACATCAACCAAAGTACTAGGGTAGAATTAGAGAAACTGGCAGATGAGGTAGTTGAAAATAACGCAAAACAATTAGGAGAAATTAAGAACTTGGAATCCAAATTCGACAATAAACTCATACAATTCGATGAAACGGTAGCCGATAAATTAAAACAAATCGAGGCAGCATGCGTAAACAACACGGCTGGAATAAAAAGCACACAGGATAAATTACAGGAACAGATTAATTCAGTCGATAATAACGTACTCGAATTAATACAGGAAATCGATAAGCTCGAAATCAAAACAGAGAAAGAACGTATGCACTTGCGTGAAAGCCTAGAAGACCAGCTAAATAAAAATCAGGAAAACTTGGAAGACCAATTAATTAAAACCCAGCAGGTAATACGAGAAGAGGTAGGAGAACAGCTAAATAAAAATCAGGAAAACTTGGAAGAACAATTAGTTAAAACACAAGAGCAAATACGAGAGGAGCTAGAGAAGAATCAGGAAAGGAGCGAAGAAAAAATTAGCAGTTTGAAGAACAGGATCCGGAAAGATTGGGAGCAGCTGGTGAACGAAACTAAAGAAGACAGGCTAACAATTTTAAAGCGGCTAGGTGAATACAATTCTAGAGTGCAGGCTTTGGAAGAAAACATGAAGTCCAAACTCCAAGAACACACAGATCTCATAATTAAAAATGAGATAAGGTCATTAGAAACCGCAACTTTATTCTCTGCAGAAAACACAGTAGGCAAACAGGGAAGCATTGGAAGTCCGGTGGGCTTGAAGTTGGCTGAGGATACGAGCCGAGGTCAAAGTCCTAAGATAACGAGCGACACGTTCCAACATTACCGAGGGGAGACGTCAACACCACAACCCGGCTTGGCACCTGCCCAAGTGATACAGGTAATTAGGGGGAATGATTTCAAACCCGATAAATTCAGGGAGAACACAGGATCCACTCCCAAAGCATTTTTACGTCAGCTGGATGACTACTTTAACGATCAACATGTCAGTCCCGCAAAACAGTTGCGACTTGTGGAAATGTTTTTGGAGGGCCCAAGCTTAATCTGGTTCCAGAGTTTTAAATACACATTTACCAACATTGCACAGTTTAGAGAGGCGTTCTTGAGAAAGTTCTGGAGTCCTTCTTTGCAGCAGGGGTTGAGAATGGATTTATACACTACGAAATATCACAGCACACATCCCACCAGATTTTCCGAATTCTTTAGCCAACAGCTGGTTAAATTCCGGGATTTTGACGACCCCCCTACTGAGGAAAACATGGTTTTAACCATTGGTAAGCAGCTTCCAATGAATATTCAGCAGTTGTTAGTGGCCGGTAATATTAAGACCGCAGTGCAGGCTGAAGAGTTACTCCGCCATCTAGATGAGACAAGTATGGTTAGTCCGCAGACAGGGAGAAGGAACATGGAGTGTGTAAACCCAGCCGAAGTGGTTCAGGGACACCAAACCAATCACAACCAGAGTAACCAAACAAAAACACAATCTACCGGAACGCAATTTACACCCAGACGGCAAGAGTATGATGGCCGAAACCAATTCAATCAAAATAATAGGAACTTCCAGAATCGCCGAGATAACTATAATCATAATAATCAGAACCAGCATAACCAGTGGACGTACCAGCGAGAGTATACCAACTGGAGGGGAAACCCAAGGCAGGGTAGACCTTACCAAAGGAACGTAGATGGCAGGTGGAACAATACGAGGAACTATCGCCAAGATAATCAGGGAGACTATCGCAATGATTGGAATAAGCGGTACGTCGAATCACAGAAGTATTTGGATGAGTTAAATGCCGAAGAGATGGAGAAAGAGAAGTGGGGACGTGCGATGGCGAATACGCAGGGCCCGGATAATCACCAAGGAGCGGGGACGGAAAGCTTATTACGACAGCAGGAGAGGCGTGATGACAACCGGCGGAACTCAACGAATGGGTCCCAGGATTAAAAAAACACGAATGAACCAAAACCAGATAGCCTGAGAACGAAGGACGCCAGGAAGCGGGAGGAGTTGATTGTTGCAAACATAGAAGAGTGGGTAGCATTCCCGGACGATTGCCTGGAGGAAGTGGTGAAGGACCGAGGAAATGTCATCAGACAATTACCGATTATTTATGCACGTATTGGAGGTATTAGAGTGAGGTGCTTAATTGACACAGGTAGCCAGGTGAGCTTAGTCACGGAAGTATTGTTGAAAGAAATCGGAAGTAAACAAACCGTTCCAATTATGCCTGTACCATTAATAAAAGTCAGAGGGGTCATTCCTGACAAGACCATAGTTTGCAAGCACCAAGCATATTTAGACCTGGAGATATTAAACCACACGTTTTCGCAAACTTTCATCGTGATATCGAAGATGAATTATAACGTCATTTTGGGAGCCAACTTTATCTGTGATTTTCATGCTGTAATTGACTTACATAATAATACTGTGAGTTTCAAACAAGTTGAGGGGTCGAATCATGTGGGTTTGAACATGGAAAAAAGTCCACTAGAGAGAGAGGCGAATACTTGGGTTATTGATGAATGCACTAATGAGGCGATTGGCGATAAGAACTTGACGGAGGAACGAGTAAGCCAGACAGCAGTGGTTGAAATTCACAGTCGAGATATTTCGCAGGAACTTTGGGTACATTTGGCGGAAGAAGAAGTTAGCGGATCCAAATTTGAAATATTACTTCAGGAACGGCTTAAGGAGGCAATAGTAGGGGAACCTGAAAGAAGAAAATTAGAAGAAATTTTGAGACATCATAAATGAGCTTTCGGCACCATCCCTGGAAAAGTTTTAAATTTCCAGTATGCCATGCAAGTTACCGACTGGACCCCATTTAAGAGTAAATTGTACCCGATCCCAGAGAAACATTTTGCTCAGGTGAAGGACATCATTAGTAATTTATTAGATTCCGGCATGATAAGAAAAGCAGCAACCCCGTACTTAAACGCAATATTGGCTGTGGCCAAGCCAAATGGATCAATTAGATTATGTCTAGACGCAAGAGTTTTGAACAGTAAACTGCTACTTGAGCATGACCAAGCACCAAGGATCAAGGATGTATTGAAGGGCTTCCGTGGGAAGAAGATTTATTCTAGCGTCGACTTAACAAATAGTTTCCACCATCTTGAACTTGAAGAAAAATCCCAACTATTGACGGGTTTTTTATTCGATAACCAAAGTTATATCTGGTCTCGCATGCCCTTTGGTGTGAAAACAGCTGGATGTGCATTGATAAGAGCATTAGACAGGAATCTGACTGAGGAGGTCAAAAGCTTCACTACGAGATATGTTGATGACATACTTATTGCATCAGAAACAATGGAGGAACACTTGGTAAACCTAAACAAACTTCTGGATAACTTGAGAACCATGAATTTCAAAATTAATTTAAAGAAATCGCTCTTTTGCCAGAGCGAGATTCTGTATTTGGGTCACATAATTGATGTTGAAGGCGTGAGGCCTAAACCGGCGAAAATTGACGCAATAAAGAAATTCCCTCACCAACTAAAATAAAACATGTGAGAGCGTTTTTGGGTGTGACAGGTTTCTTCAAGGAGAATTGTCCTGGATACACTGAAACAGTAGCACCAATGCAAGAGATGTTAAAGAAATCAAATCGATGGTCGTGGAATGAGGAGTGCAACAGGTCCTTTAGAGCTACGAAAGACTTATTGGAGAACTGTGTGAAGCTAGGGTATCCAGACTTCGAGAAGAAATTTATAATTCAAGCAGACTCTTCATTGATTGGGATCGGTGCCATAATGTACCAAGAGGACGCTGATGAACCCAAGAAAAGGTCATATTTGGCATTTACGAGTCGTAAATTGAGGAAGCACGAGAGGAACTACACTGTGACAGAGCTTGAGTTGCTGGCGATTTTGTATTCACTTCAACAATGGCGCAAGATGATTTTCGGTTATTCCATTGTTGTCAGAACTGACCACCATGCACTGACATTCCTATTCAAGACGACGATGGCAAGTGAGAGAGTTACGCGTTGGTCCATTTACATACAGCAGTTCGACGCCCTGGAAGGATGAACATCATACCAGATGCTTTAAGCAGGAATCCTGAAGATGAGAACGAGATAGCAGTGGAAGTTCACCATATAGCACTAACACCTAAGGCTCGTGAGTTTTTGGACAAACTAAAGGAAATTCAGAAGGAAAAAGAAGAAGACCCATGGATGATGATGATCAAGTATTACAGGAAGGAACTACAACCAGATTCACCTGAATATCGAGAAGCCCGTGCCAAGGAGGCGAAATTTCACTACTTGATTAACCTTTTCCATAAGTATGCGGATGAGGATCACACCAAACTGCGAATTCTAGTTCTAGCATCATTACAGGGAGGATTGACGTGGCATTTCCACGAGAGCCTAGCACATATCGGCACGGACAAAACAGAAGCGACAATAGGGGAAAATTTTACTTGGCCTAAGATGCGATATACCATTGTGGAAGTAATAAGAACTTGTGACGCGTGACTGCGCACTAAACCAAATAACTTCATTTTGAAACAACCTCCAAAACCATTATTACCTCAAAAACCATGCGAGCTGGTCGCTATTGACTGTTTTGGCCCTCTGGTTAAGGGAAAACGAGGATGTCGACACCTTCTTGTGTGTGTCGATGTGTTTTCCAAGATGGTAGTATTATGTCCAATCCAGAAGACGACATCAAAGCAAGTCCTCAGCAGAATTCAGAACAAAGTCATTCCGATGCTTGGGAAGCCGGAATTCATTTTATCGGTCCATGGTACTTATTTTACGAGAAATGTTTTTAGGCAAGGTCTAGAGAGCCTAGGGATAAAACATGTTTCGTCGAGCATTCGCCATCCTTGTGGGAATCCGAGCGAGAGAACGATTCGCTGTGTTGCCAAGTATTACCGAGTAATGATTCCTAATAATCACAATAAGTGGGTTGACAAAGTAGGAGATATTGAGATGTGCATGAACACTACTAAGCACGAGTCGACGGGTCAAGTCCCACTAGTTGTACACCACAATAGGTTGCCTGAGAGATCTTGGGACAAGATTATTCCATGCCCAAGGGATCCATTATTAGCACATGAGTTGCGAATTCAGCGAACAAGACAGCACATGAGGAACCAAGTGGACCGAAGACTGAGGAGGTACAGGGGAAAGAAATTTCACCGTGAATTACAGGAACAGGAGCTTGTGCTTGTTCGAAGACCACCGATATCTGACCCTAAAAACAAAGTATTTGCAAAGTTCTGTCCAAAATTTAGTGGCCCGTTCCGTATCATTAAGAATTTGGGTAACAATGCCCACAGACTTGAAGAATTGAGAAGTGACGCTAAATCTGTCTTCAATAGCACTAACCTCAAGCCGTATTACAGAAGAGAACCATTTGACGAATAATCAGGACCATGAGTGCAGAATCATTATTGCAGAATTTTATTTGTTAGCCAACACTCAAATGTACGTGGCCGTGTAGCGCCTGGGGAGAGCGTGCTGTGTTTGTAAACAAGACAGCTGATCCGGCAGGAGTGGTAACCATGTGAGAAAGAGGGGAGGTCTAGCGAGACGTATGAATGACTTTCCGGCATGGAGTGCGCACAATAATTGTGTCAGTGGAATGTACACTCAAGCAATCGAGTGAGGTACTTAAGAGAAGTTATTGTTACTACTGTGGATATTGTTTTTAAAATCCAAATCAATCACTTGCTTCGAATTTCAAAACCTTGCTGAGGATAAATGAACCCTTATTAATCTGCGATGAATAAGTATTCATGATTTATTATTATTATTACTGGTGCCCAGGCAGTACATTGGGAAATTGACAAAGGGGAAGGCAAGTTAGTGTGTTGCAATGATTACCATAGAGGCAGGCTTGGTAGTTATTCTTGAAGACGACCGGGTAAGCCGAGTTCAAGGACAAATTGTGTAATAACGCGCACCAAAATTGGAGTCATTAGGGGATGGTCACGAGTGAGTTTCAACCGACCTAGGATTGAATCACCCAATCAGATGAGACCATGCCAAAACCACGCGATGGGTGGCGTACACTAAAAAAAGGCACGAAAACGCATATCTAAAGAACCGCCGATCCGAAATAATTCCGCATAAGTGCGATGAGACGTTTGAATAAAATGATGAAGATTGATACTAGTCCCATGTGTGTGAGATGAAAACTCTAGAATATTTTTCTTAATTCTCCCCACTCCACCTCATTCTGTCAGTTTCCAATAAATTGATCGAGGAGAAGCTGTTTCGAAGACAACAGTTTTGAGCTCTGGTGAGCAAGGGTCACGCCAGTCTGCGTCGCGATTGACCGCTCTTAATAATCATACTAGTGACAACTGTTTTGAGCTCTGGTGAGCAAGGGTCACGCCAGTCTGCATCGCGATTTACCGCTCTTAATAATCATACTAGTGACAACTGTTTTGAGCTCTGGTGAGCAAGGGTCACGCCAGTCTGCGTCACGATTTTCAGCTCTTAATGGGCAAGACTTTACTAACATTCCAGCAGTGCTCAAAGCGAGCAAGGTTCACGTAGAGCAGTGGAGATATCTAGCGAGATAAGGACTGCGAGACAGTCTTGTTTAAAATTTGTTTTTCAAGCCAGTGACGATGTGTTTGAAGTGTATAATTTATGTAAATTTTGTATTGTATTTTTCAAGTGATAATTGTACGTGTGTAAGCGAATGCTAAGCTAGGGAAAGTCTTCGATCGTTAATCGCATAGGACATAACGTGAGTGAAAGTAGTAACTCACAGCGATTATAGCTAGGAAATTTTTATTAACATTGAACATTTCTGTCCAAGAGACTACGCCAAGATGTCCGACGTTTGGTCAGGAGACGGAGTGATGTGCATCGCTTCTACGACGTCGACGATGGAGGGCTAATTTTCCGTAGGGAAATGAGCCGGGACGGAGGTTATATGTTCTGCAAGCTGATACGGTGATGTACAAAAATTGATTTACTCAATATGTAGTTAGATAAGGCAGGGGAAAGTTGTAAATAGTTCTTTTATTCTTTTTCTTGTTTAGATCTGTTTTTGTGCACCGACACTATTGTTTTTTAAATGTACGTTGGCGCGTGGCCAAAGTTGTTTGTTGATTATTTTTCTTTGGAGTCATATTTAGTGTACACGGCGCGTGTACCTGATTTTATCCATGCGGATGCGAAACTCGTTACATTCGATAAGTGGTGCTTTATTAAAGTTCATATTTTTGATAGGAAAGGGAGGTAATTTATGTAAGATGTTGGCTGAACAGGTTATTACTCATACTAGGGTTGCCAAGCGCAACAAATTAAGATGTAATTGTAGAACACCTTAGTTCAAATTTTGTTAGATTTTTTTGAGTCCTTTTCAGGTTCGGTAGTCACAGACTAGAACGGAAGCGCAAGCTGGTGGAAAAATATTTATGTCATTTATTTCAGGTTCCTGTCAAACCCATGCGTGTGATTCGGTGTGTGTTCTTGTGTCATGTGTGTGTATTGATTCTACGTGATGAGGGGTAGATGGTGCTACCGCCCTCATATTTGTTGTTGTCGTATTTTTTGATGGAAAGGCAGTGCGCTCCGAGGAGGCTACTGTACCTTGTCCAATGCTGATTCTTGGATTTCCTAGGGAAAATGCTGAGATATTTTTTTTCTGACACACACACACGTATATATTGTGCTTTGGGGCACACTTCTTCGAGACTCGATCCCGTGCCTTGGGAGGTCGAGGTTATTGACACGTGGGTTGACAGATGTGCAGACTTCCACTTAGCGCCCGTCTAGCGTTGGTGACTTATTTTGTTAGGCAGTCCTGTTGTCCGACTGGCCCCTATTAAGCTATCATTAGCAAACCTGTTCTTTTGTGATGGTTATTTGGACCATAATTAATTGGGGAGTTGGCCACGTTTGTTACGAATTATTGCAGGTCGTATGGATGGAATATTGTGTTAATGATGTAAATGTTGACTGTGAACCTAGTGATTTTTCTTGACTCAGTTCATGTTTGTCTGTGTGACACCCGTGTGGTGTAGTTGTATTTACTTGTCTAGCTCTAAGCAATGCGGATTCGTCTTCTGAAAGTTTATCCGAATGATGACGAATCATGCATTCAATTGTACTCATCGTTAAGCATGTAGAACGGCACACACGTATACATTGTCATTGCAGATTTTGGGTCATTTGGTCCGATTAATAATCTCTCCTGAGATTAGGCCTAGTTTGTGGCAAATTAATTTTATTCAGTGGGAGTCATTTTGAGAGTTTGTTTGTTTATTTCATTTTGTAAATAGCTGATCTGTCATTAAATTCATTTGTTTTAACCCTTGCTTCACTTTTTCCTGCATGTTATTTTGTTATATGTTACCCTGCATGTTAATGAAGTGCTTCTACAACAACTTACGAAATGGACTGTTACACCCCCCGAAACTGAGTCTCATAAGCTTCTTTGCAAGGGTTCAATAATTAGTAGAAAAAGTCATTTTATCATTACTGTGTATTTCCCTCCGAACTCCAAACTAGAGTCTTATCTTGCATTCTTCAGTGCAATTGAAGAAAAATGTTATCAAAACCATAATTTAATCATTGCAGAGGATTTCAATATTCCAACAATTTTAGGTACATGTTACGATTTTTTAGCGGGTGGACCTTGCAGTAGAGTTCTTGCAAATTATATGTCATTGTATAACTTGTCATCCCATAACAATATTCAAAACTCCAATCAAAGAAAATTATTCCTTGTATTAAAAAATATAAATAAAACTACATCAGTTTTTAGGGAAAGGGATCCGTTAGTACCAGAAGATGTTCACCATTCTGCACTAAGTTTAGTCATCAACTACAATCGTATAGGAAGGATAACAAATAGTACTACAAAAAAGTATATATTTTCAAGAAAGCTAATTTTAGGCCTGTATAGCTCATTGCAAAATTCGGATTGGACCCCATTAAAATAATCTTGCAATGTTGAAGAAGCTGTTGGATATTTTTAACAAAATATTCAACTCAGCTTTGGAGACAAATTGCCCTATAAAACAAGTAGGGGAGCAGTAGGAGTTTAAACCCAACCGGCGTCGCTCGGGCGGCATCCATGTTAAATAATTAATAGCTCGCGAACCAATAATCGTATTTTCACAAATGAGGTGTCGTTGGACTCGAGCTGACGGGGGCTTTGATTTTTTAAAGCATTTTCAAAATTTTTGTTTTTGAAAGTAGGCTATAGTTTGAAAACCAAACATGATGGAACGTTGTGCCATAGTACAATCGAAAGGTCTCTATGACCCTTTTTTACAATAAAACTATTTTTACTATTCATTTTTTTGAAAGCAGTCCAATTTTGAAGTTCTTATATTTTGGAAGCTAGGAACTCTACAAAAACGTTTGTTTGAAATAAATGAAAGGTCATTACCCCTCTACCCCCAAAATAAATGTCAAGTCCCTAGGACAAAAACTTGTTTGTAGTAGTGGGGTAAGGGCAATTCTAATCACTCTCCTACTTTCATACGAACTTTGCCGATATCTCCCGAACGAATCGTCGGATTTTAACGAATGAGATGTTGTTGGCGTTGGGGTGACGTCCTCTTTGCTAAGAATATGTGTTAGTATTGTTAAATGTTTTTTTGAATTTTTTTTGTTTATGACATTGTCGCTATTTTGGAAACGGTGAATTTTGAAAAAAAACGTTTGATTGACATAAATGAAAGGTCCCTATGCCCTCAAGGCAGACAGCAAGTTTCAAGTAGGTAGGACAAAACCAAATGATAGCCTACTTTCTCGCGAACATTGGAGATAATTCGCGAATGCATGGTCGGATTTTAACGAATGAGGTGGTGTTGGCGATGGGATGACGTCCTCTTTCCCATGAAAGTGTGTTGGTATGTTTAAAATTCTTTTGAAAATTGTTGGTTTTGAATTTGTCATTATTTTTGAAACGGTAAATTTGAGAAAAAAGTTTGTTTGACGTTAATGAAATGTCCCTAGCCTCTCTAGTCAGAAACCAAGATTCAAGTCTGTAGGGAAAAAGAAAATGAATTTTTAAAAAATGAACACTATTTTGGAAAATAGGAATTCTACAAAAAAAATGTTTGAAATAAATGAATGGTCTTTAGCCCCTCTACCCCAAAAATAAATTTCAGGTCGCTAGGACAAAAAAATGTTAATAGCGGAGGTTGTGAGTTCTGCTTTCAGTCGCGTGCGTGCTTGAATACGTAAGGCTATGCTGCAAAAGGGTGAAGGAATAGTCGTATAGAGGCCTGCGTGGTATCGTTTGAATGGTATTTTACCGTTGTATTTGATGGTGAGGTTAATTTTAAAATGGGGTGGAATTTGGAAACTCGATTTTAGGGTAAACGTGGGTTTTTGACATTCTACAGATATCTGGGGAACCAATCATGTTACAGACGTGTACGAAGTGTCCAAGGACTCGGGGTGACGTCTTCTTTCCAATATGATCGTTATTGTTTGAAAATAATAATAATAATTTGAATTTTTAAAAAGAATCGTGCTTCTAGACAGAGAGCCGCTAGAGCTGGGCGTGTGTTACAACGAGTCTATCACTGGCCATGCTGAATACAGCAAATGGCTATTTTGACGGGGCGATCTATGGCAGAACGAATGAACGACGGGTCGCTTTTCCATATTTTCCTATGACGAATGAATGAAGGTGAATATTTCAAAATTCCTCATGGCGATCTTTAAACGTGTTAGTAAACACGGACCAGTAATCTGACAAATTCATAATGGTATGAGGTGAATGAAATCCGGACGTTTGGATGTTGAAAAAATATTTCATTTACCTGTTTACATTTTAATTAAGAGTGGTCGTTGAGTGAGACGATACTGCTGTTATGTGTCTCAACGAGCCTGTTGTCTACCACGGTGACCGTGCCTGGAAGAAATGAATTGCTATTTTGGCGGGATGGCTTATTTCGGTTGGTTTTGTAATATTTCCTATGACGGATGGAGGCGAATATTTGAAAATGTGTTAAGAATGCTAGGATTTTTTTACTCTGAAGGGGATCTTTAACGTTTTAGTCAACGGTGATGAGCGAGACTGCTCTCTAACACAGCAGACAGTTGTAGGATATGAGCAAGTGATTCTTGGACGTGGTAAAAGTATGTGGTAAACGTGGTCATGTATTGAGGATGGCCGTTTGCTAATGATTATTATTATTACAGTAAAATGTTTAAGACACACTTGTTTTCATTGCTAGCACACAGTCCTGCTTGCTGAACTCTGAATACTGTGCCTAGACAGAGGCCTTGTCAGAGCTGTTGCTGCTGCTGATAAGACTGGAATGTGCATGCAGGCAGGAAGTGCAGTGTCAGGTTACTTGCCTCGTGGTGGCTAGCAGGTCTGACGTTTAAACACAGGCCGCCATGTTGGTTCCTAGACGGTCGTACTAGCGATGTATAAGAGGCAGCCATTTCGGTTCCTTATTAAAAGCATGAAACTAATATAAGGTACGCGAATATCTTTGCGCTTGAAGAATGTGGAGAGGCGTGTGAACATGTGCGAGACAGACAACAGTTCAAGGTCAAAACGCTGAGAAAATCTAACTATCTCTGTTGCTAAGCAGACTGATAAGGATTGCGTTATTGATACACTTGCCGTTTTAGCAACCGGGCGTATACAATAGAGCTGTGGAAGAAAAATCCTTTTATTTTTGGTAAGTACCTATGAATGATTATTTTAATAATGTAATGCTAATGAACCTTATATTTGTAGTTATCCTTAAGGTATTTAATGATTTTTTATTTATTTGCTTGCAGATAACCGGTATACCTAACATGTCTGACAGAGAAGAAACCATTGCACTTTTGAGCCCACTAGAAGGAAACAGCAAGAAGCCAGTGCAAGTCAAGGTGAAATTATATTTTTTTAAACTAACTTGTTTCATTTTTGTTCGATATTTTCTTTTTATAAAATCATGTATTTAACTGAATTAAGTATTTGTGGCGGTTTATTTTATTTATTTTTAGAAAGTTGCAAAGAAAAGTTAAACTGCTGTAGCAGTCGCTGAAAGCCCGAGACGTACTAGAGTGAAACCATTGCCAAAGAGTGAATTATTCAAAACTCAGGTAAGCCAAACTTAAAATGCTATCCCATTTTACCACTACTGAAAATCCCTAGACAATTTTTTTTACCTGTACATGACTGGGACGATGATTGCTTTCTTGATTAATGACTATGTATTGTCAACCGGAAGAAGACCATATTGGTTGTTGATCGGGAAAAGTACAAGACCATATTGGAATTTTTGAAAACAAAACAAAAATTAACTGATGGGTGGTTCCCTATGTACTCAACGGATATCCACAGGTTTGAACCATATAATCTAGCCAAAACGACATGACATTCATTTTTGTTGTTTATATATCCATTAAAAGGGGGATGTGAATGACTGCAGCTTTATAAAAAAGAGTTCATGGCGACATACAGTTTATTTTAGTGGTGTTTTGATCTTTCTAATGCCGATTAATGTTAACGTTTTATTTAAAATATTGATTGATTGATTGATTGATTTATTTATTGATGGGTTATTTTGTTTGTTTTTTAGGTGTGGTGATGAGCCATTAACGTAGTGAACAAGCATACATTATGATTTAAAATACTCTATGCACTTGTGCAACGTTAATAACTTACAATAAAAAGTTTTATTATAACACATGGTTTTAGTACCAAATACACCAAGTGAGCAAGTCGTTTTACCATGTGGAATAAATTTAAAATCAGAAAACGGTCGTTTGTTAACATTTGAATCCTGGGCTGTAGGCTTTTTGCCATCACATAAACTTGCTGGAGCGGCTTTTTATTACTTGAATCGTGAAGATGTTGTACGGTGTGTGTTTTGTCGTGTTGTATTTTCGCAATGGGAAAAAGGGGACGATCGCTTTCGAGACCATTTGGGATTATCTCCTCGTTGCCGCTACATGCTTGGTAAACAAGGGGGTAACATACTAGTGTATCCATTTTACCGAACCGCAAGGCCATTCGCTACTACTTACGTTGCTTAATCACAAATAAATAATAATAATGATGTATTACCAGCCAACAGTAGTGCAGATGTATTTGGCCCATATGCCATAAACAGTGTTGAATTGGCATGTGCTTTTGAAAAATTGGGAATTTGCAAGCCTAAAGCACTAGCACACCCAGAGAACTGGTCTGTTGAAAAACGCTTAGAATCTTATAAGAATGTTTGGCCATTAATATTAAAACACCTTACAAAACAGCTAAGTGAAGCTGGATTTTTTATACTGGTGATGGGGACAAAACAATATGTTCTCATTGTGGATTTGCTTTTAAGAATTGGCAGATGACAGATGACCCTTTCGTGGAACATGCTCGTTGGTTACCTAAATGTAGATACATGGTGTTGCTTAAAGGACAGGTATTTGTGAACACTTTTCGTAAAGAAAACGTAATTGTAGCACAAGACATAAAAGTGCCTTTAGAGCTAGAACCTGCGGAGCAAATACATGAGAGTGAAAATAAGATGTGTCTCACCAACAGATACAAAAGTGCGACCAACAATTATGTAAAATTTGTTATCTAAATGAACTAGGTGTTGTATTTTTGCCTTGTGGACACTTGATAGCCTTGTCAAGTGCGCATTAGCGCTTAACACTTGTGCTATATGCAGAAAAGTAGTATCTACTAAAGTTAGGCCATTTGATTCATGGGGCCGATAACCTAGATGTTAGGCCCCTTAAAACAACAATTATCATCATCATCATTGTTTCATAAATAGTATAATTTATTAGCAATGCTTAGTGCAAAATACCTATATCCACATTATTATTACAAGCTGTTGTAGAGTGTAATAGATATGCTTTTGTTTTGTTTATAGACTACTACAATGAATATCCTGAATGCAGTGGGACAAGCATGTGGCTTAGAGACAAACATGCTCAGCGAATTGCCAACGCATATTCTATTCCGCATTATGAATATTCGGAAATTGAAAACGTACTTTGTGTACGCGAAAATTTTGAGACATTTCTGCCTACACGGTTTAATGATATGTCGGAGAGTGTTCTTGATGAAGTGAATAATGCCATAAAACCTGTGGTTTTAAAACAATAGGTGTATGGTCCGTTTTAATTAATTTAAAAACAACAAATGTGAAATATAAATGGAAGATATAAGTAATGACAATAGACTGAAAAAAGAAAATATGTGTATAGAAAAATAGTGGACTTAAGCCGACCTTTAAAAGGCGTTTCATATTCAGTAAGTTCATTTTTTCCTGGAACCATTGAAAGCAGGAAATGTTTTGTAGGCTCAGTTTTGTTGGCAAGGCTTTACACTCGCGGGTTAGACACTTCTTCTAGTTAAGGATCCTCTATATACCTTAGACAAGGCTATAAATTTTAGTTCTGAACACTTAGTGGTTAATTATATATTAAATGTATATACACAACCTATACAAGAACGTGGAGAAATTCGGTTAGGTGAAGTTAGGTTAGGTTAGGTTAGGGGAATTTCGATTGGGTTAGGAGAAGTTAGGTTAGGTTAGGTTTGGTTAGGTTAGGTTAGGTGAAGACAGGTTAGGTTAGGTTAGGTGAGCTGAGGTTAAATCTTTAAATATTCCCTCTTTTTCAGATACTTTCCAAGACCAAGAAAAAAATCCACTAAATACATTGACAAAAATACAAAACAGTTGGAACCTTTGTAGTGTGAACGTCGTACTTACAGGTCAGTTACTACTATGGAACTTACTACAAACAACAAAGGTAAGCAACGTGCACTCTATCAAGGCTACTCTTATAACTATAATCTTCAGAATGTAAATGGAATAATATTCTGGCGATGCTCAAAAGAGAGGTCAACAAAATGTCGAGGCAATCTGAAAAGTAAAAATGGAAAGGTTTTAAGTGTAAGTATTAATCAATGTAGTGCTCCAAAGGAACCACGGTTGCTGTTCACAAAAAGCATCAAAATGCTAAAAAGCAAGTTCAAGAAAACGATATTGCGGCTAAAGGTAGTGCAGGGTTTGTTCAAAGGCACTTATCATGTCCTCAAAAGTCATGTTAGGACAGTTGTCAAGGTCCAAGAAACCTTCAACACTATCAAATCCATCACAGACTATAAATGAAGTGGTATTGCAAGAGGATCAAAAAGGACTATATATTAATAGTGATGATGATGTTGATGATAATTATAATGATGATGATGATGATGATGATGATGATGATAATGGTAATGCTTTCTTTACACCTAAAAATCATTTGATACATTTTTATACTGGAACAAACCCAGTAAGCTAATTCAACGGCTTCGGCACTTGCATGCTTTACAACAAACTGGGCATAACGGTCACGATAGGGAAATCAAAGAAATTGAACAAGAGCTTCGTCGTGCTGAAATTATTGTGTAATGGGTCTACCACTTTACTGCCACTTTTATCCCCACTCTTGGTACTTATATTTACTTATTTGCTTCCACTTTTACCTCAACTCTTTGGATCCATATTTGCTCTCACTTTAAACTCTTATTGTTATAACCAAGTTGACTTTACTAGAGCTTAGTCTATGCTTGACAGTTGACATGGAAGTATCAGTGACTAGGTATGGTAAGCCTTATGCATACTATAAAGGATATTGATATATTGTAAAACGAACCAATAAAAATGGAACTGTTATTTGGCGTTGTTCAAAACAACGTTCCAAACATTGTCGTGGTGACCTAAAAAGTAAAAATAGAGAGGTTTTAAGTGTCAGTGATCATCAATGTGGTATACTGCATGAAACACAGTTTCTGTGGACAGAAAATCATGAAAACAATACTGCTACTCAAAATAGTGGATTGTTTAATGAGCAACGTTTAACCCCTGTTCTAAAAGTTATGTTTAATCCATCATCCACGTAGCAAGAGCCATCAACATCACAAACTATGCAGGAGGCAGTGTTGTTGTCGTTTTAAGGAGTGGAACAGCTAGGTCATCTGCTCTTGATATGCAAAAGGTAGTATTGCAACAGGATAAAAATGACTAAATAGTAATAACAATAAGGTTTTATGCCTATAAAACCATTGCGGCTTCCCCAGTTTTGAAAACAACATTGAATGGACTTTGCTATACAAAATATCTACAACAAGCCTTGTGTTTAAAAACTATAACAGACTATTGTAAAGAGAGAAAGAGTTGTATTCAGTGTGCATCTATTGTAATAATCATGTATACTCTGCAATGTTAAATATTCTAACTTTGTATAAAATAAAACAGCATTGTAACTTCATCTTGCATTTATCTACAAACTTTATATTCAATTTTTGGTTCCATCATAATAGTTTAAAGACAATACTACAAACTAAAACATTATTATTGAATACACACATTTTCTTTTTTCAGTCTATTGTCATTATTTATATCTTCCATTAATATTTCACATTTGTTGTTTTTAAATTAATTAAAACGGACCATACACCTATTGTTTTTAAAACCTTCATAAATTAAGTGTACAGGTTGTATAGCATTATTCACTTCATCAAAACACTCTCCGACATATCATTAAACCGTGTAGGCAGAAATGTCTCCAAATTTTCGCATACACAAAGTACACGATCAACATATGCTGTTTTCAATTCGCGAATCTTGATAATGCGGAATGGAATATGCGTTGGCAATTCGCTGAGCATTTTTGTCTCTTAGCCACATGCTTGTCCCATTGCATTCAGGACATTCATTGTTGTAGTCTATAAACAAAACAAAAAGCATATCTATTACACTCTACAACAGCTTGTAATAATAATGTGGATATAGGTATTTTGCACTAAGCATTGCAAATAAATTAAACTATTTATGCAACAAATGCCCCAACTGTAGCAGATACTATTTTTCTGCGTATAGCACAAGTGTTAAGCGCTAATGCACACTTGACACAAGCTATCAAGTGTCCACAAGGCAAAAATACAACACCTAGTACATCTTGATAACAAATTTTACATAATTGTTGGTCGCACTTTTGTATCTGTTGGTGAGTCACATCTTTTTTTTCCACTCTCATGTATTTGCTCCGCATGTTCCAGCTCTAAAGGCGCTTTTGTGTCTTGTGCTGCAATTACATTTTCTTTACGAATAGTGTTCACATGTTCCTGACATTTAAGCAACACCATGTATCTACAGTTAGGTAACCAACGAGCATGTTCCACAAAAGGGTCATCTGTCATCTGTTAATCCTTTAAAGCAAATCCACAATGAAAACATATTATTTTGTCCCTATCTCCAGTAAAAAGAATCCAGCTTCACTGAGCTGTTTTGCGAGGTGTTTTAATATTAATGGCCAAACATTCTTATAAGATTCTAAACGTTTTTCAACAGACCAGTTCTCTGGGTGTGCTAGTGCTTAGTCTTGCAAACTCCCAATTTTTTTAAAGCGCATGCCAATTCAACACTGTTTATTGCATATGGGCCACATTTGTCAACACTACCGTTGGCTGGTAATACATCATTATTATTATTTATTTGTGATTCAGCAACGTAAGTAGTAGAGAATGGCCTTGTGTTTCGGTAAAATGGATAGACTGGTATGTTACACACTTGTTTTCCAAGCATGTAAGGAAAACGAGGAGACCATCTCAAATGGTCTCTAAGGGGATCATCCCCTTCTTCCCAGTGCGAAAGTTCAACACGACAAAACACACACCGTACAACATCTTCACGGTTCAAGTAATAAAAACCCGCTCCAGCAAGTTTGTGTGCTGACAAAAAGCCTACAGTTCAGGATTCAAATATTAACCAACGATCGTTTTCTGATTTTAAATTTATTCCACATGGTACACCGACTTTCTCACTTGTTGTGTTGGTACTAAAGCCATGTGTTATAATAAGAAGAAATGTAAGTTATTAACGTTGCACAAGAGCAAAGAGTACTTTAAAGCATACTGTATGCTTGTTCACTGTCTGTTCATTACGTAAATGACGCATGACCACATCTAAAAACAAACAAAATAACCAATCACTCAATCAATCAATCAATATTGTAAATAAATCGTAAACATTAATTGGCATTAAAAAGATCCAAACACAACTAAAATATTAACTGTATGTCGTCATGAACAGTAACCCATCTACTTTTTTTTATAAAGCTGCAGTCAATCACATTAATGGATATATATATATGGTTGGCCTCATATTGAGTAGGAAATTTGGACAGCGGGTGAAATATTATGAACAATATAGTGAACGGATTATTGTAGCAAAAATCAATACTAAACCTACCTGCACCACAGTGGTACAAGTCTATATGCCTACCAATCAAGCTGATGATGAGGATGTTGAAAAGGTCTACGAAGAAATAGACGAAATTCTGAGGTATATCAAGAGTGATGAAAATGTTATTGTAGTGGGAGATTGGAATGCTGTGGTAGGAAAAGGGAGAGAAGGGAAGATAGTAGGAGATTTCGGATTAGGTGAAAGGAATGATCGAGGAAGCAGGCTGGTAGAATTCTGCACCGAGCATGAGTTGGTCATAGCTAACATCTTATTCAATAACCACAATAGAAGAATATACACATGGATGAGACCAGGAGATACAGGGCGTTACCAAATCGACTTCATTATGGTCAAGCAGAGGTTTCGAAACCAGATTTTGGATTGTAAAGCATATCCTGGTGCTGACATAAACTCTGACCACAACCTGGTTGTAATAAAATGCAGATTAAAGTTGAAGAAACTGAAGAAAAGTCAAAAGCCAAAAAGGTGGACAATAGACAGACTGAAAGAGAAGGATGTAAACGAAAGATTCAAGAAGAGTATAAAGGAAGGACTAATGAAAAACCCTACACAAACTTCAATTGCAGACGAATGGGCACTTTTGAAGAATGAAATAACAAAATCCGCAGAAGAAAACATTGGTAGGAAGGAAAGAATAGGTAGAAAACCGTGGATCACTCAGGATATACTAGAATTGATGGATGAAAGGCGGAAACACAAGAATGTAAGAGATGAGAAGGGGAAAGCTGAATACAGACGTCTGAGAAATTAGGTTAACAAGAAGTGCAAGGAAGCGAAAGAAGAATGGTTGAAAGAGAAATGTGCTGGTATAGAAAATTGTCTGAAATTAGGAAAAGTAGACACAGCTTATCGAAGGATTAAGAATACTTTTGGGGAAAAGGAGACTAAGTGCTGTAATATTAAGGACACAAATGGATAGCCTCTAACAGATAGGGAAGAAAAGGTTGAGAGATGGAAAGCTTACGTAGGGAGTTTGTATAAGGGAAAGGAGATTGAGAATCATGTAATGGAAAGGGAGGAGGAAATTGATGAGGATGCGAAAGGAGATTTAATATTGAGATCAGAATTTGATAGAGCTTTGGAAGTCTTAAGCAGGAACAAAGCACCAGGCATAGATGATATACCGATTGAGTTGCTACGCTGCATAGGAGATGAACGTCTGATCAGGTTATTTCACTTGGTGTGTAGGATTTATGAGATAGGTGAGGTACCCCCTGATTTCAAGAAGAATGTAATCATCCCTATACCAAAGAAAGTGGGATCTGACAGATGTGAAGATTACCGTACAATCAGCTTGATTACTCATGCTTCAATGATCCTGTCTAGGATAATTTACAAGAGGATTGAAAGCCAGATAGAAACGGAGTTGGGTGAAGACCAGTTTGGTTTCAGGAGAAATGTAGGAACAAGGGAAGCTGTACTAAGTTTTAGGCTGATTTGGAAGGTAGACTAAGGAAAGATAAGAGAACGTTCATGGCTTTTGTAGACTTAGAAATGGCTTTTGATAACGTTGATTGGACAAAATTGTTTGACATTTTGAAATCGATTGGAGTAAAGTACAGGGATAGGAGGGTGATATACAATCTATACAGAAACCAGACAGCAGTCATTCGAGTTGAAGGACATGAGAGAGAAGCTGGTATTCAGAAAGGTGTAAGGCAAGGCTGCAACTTATCACCCTTACTTTTCTATCTTTACATTGAACAAGCAATGAAGGAAATTAGAGAAAAATTTAAAGTGGGAGTGAAGATTCAAGGAGAAACAATTTCAACTCTGAGATTTGCTGATGACATAGTCATCTTGGCCGACAAGCCTGAGGATTTGAATGAGTTTTTGAATGGTAAGGACTCCGTCTTACGGAAAGAATTCATGATGAAAATTAATAAATGTAAAACAAAAATACTGGAATGCAGCCGAAATAAATCAGAAACCTCTATGGAGATCAAATTGACAGGTGAAAAGCTGAAGGAAGTCGGAGACTTCTGTTACTTAGGAAGCAGAATAACCAGCGATGGACGAAGCAAAGAGGATATAAAAAGTAGGTTGGCTCAGGCAAAGAAAGTATTTCTACAAAAAAGGAATCTGCTGACATCAAATATAGATTTAGGTATTAGGAAGTCATTTTTGAAAGCCTTTGTCTGGAGCGTGGCGATCTATGGAAGTGAAATTTGGACTATTGGTGCAGCAGAAAAGAGGAGAATAGAAGCATTTGAAATGTGGTGTTACAGGAGAATGATGATGATCAGATGGGTAGATAGGGTTACAAACAAGGAGCTATTAAGACGAGTGGGAGAGGAGAGATGTTTCTGGCGACTGCTAATGAAGAGAAGAGATAGGTTGGTAGGACACATACTAAGACACCCAGGAATAGCAAGCTTAGTTATGGAAGGAAGGGTCGAGGGCAAGAACTGTAGGGGTAGACCAAGGTTAGAATATGTTAAACAAATTGCCTCAGATGTAGGGTGTGGTAGCTATGTAGAGATGAAACGATTAGCTCAGGACAGGGAGGAATGGAGATCTGCATCAAACCAGTCATAGACTGAAGACTCGAACAACAAACAACAAAAATGAATGTCATGTCGTTTTATCCAGATTATCTTGTTCAAACCAGTGGATATTCGGTGAGTCCACAGGGATCCACCAATCAGTTGAATTTTTTTTTTTTTTGTTTTTAAAAATTCCAATATGGTCTTGTACTTTTTCCGGTCAACAACCAATATGGTTTTCTACCGGTTGCTAATACATAGCCATTAATCAAGAAAGCAATCATCGTCCCAGTCATGGAGAGGTAATGAATTATTTTTTTGTCTAGTGATTTTTCAGTAGTGTTATAATGGGATAGCATTTTAAGTTTGGCTTACCTTAGTTATGAATAGTTCACTCTTTCGCAATGGTTTCACTCTAGTGCGTCTCGGGCTTTCAACGACTGCTACAGCAATAAAGCTTTTATTTGCAACTTTCTAAAAATAACTAAAATAAACCGCCATAAATACCTAAATTCAGCTTAATTCATGCATTTTATAAAAATAAAATATCGAAAAAATGAAACAAGTTAGTTTAAAAAAATATAATCTCACCTTGACTTGTACTGGCTTCTTGCTGTTTCCTTCCAGTGGGCTCAAAAGTGCAATGGTTCCTTCTCTCTCAGGCAGGTGAGGTATACCGGTTATCTGCAAACAAATAAATAAACAAAATCATTAAATACCTCATGAATAACTACAATTTAAGGTTCATTAGCATAACATTATTAAAATAATCATTCATAGGTACTTACCAAAATTAAAAGGAATTTTCTTCCACAGCTCTATTGTATACGTCCGTTTTCTAAAACGGCAAGTGTACCAATAACGCAATCAGTCTGCTTAGCAACAGAGAGAGATGCATTTTCTCAGGGTTTTGACCTTGAACTGTTGTCTGTCTCGCACATGTTCCCACGCCTCCCCACATTCTTCAAGCGCAAAGAGATTCGCGTAACTTATATTAGTTTCATGTTTTTAATAAGGAACCATAATGGCTGCCTCTTATACATCGCTAGTACGACTGTCTAGGAACCAACATGACGGCCTCTCTTTAAACGTCAGACCTTCTAGCCACCACGAGGCAAGTAACCTGACACTGCACTTCCTGCCTGCATGCACATTCCTGTCTTATCAGCAGCAGCAACAGCTCTGACAAGGCCTCTGTCTAGGTACAGTATTCAGTGTTCAGCAAGCAGGACTGTGTGCTAGCAATGAAAACGAGTGTGTCTTAAACATTTTACTGTAATAATAATAATCATTAGCAGGCGGCCATCCACAATACATGACCATGTTAACCATATACATTCACTACGTCCAAGAATCACTTGGTCATATCCTACAACTGCCTGCTGTGTTAGAGAGCGGTCTCGCTCATCACCGTTGACTAAAACGTTAAAAATCGCCTTCAGAGTAAAAAAATCCTAGCACACTTAACACATTTTCAAATATTCGCCTCCATCCGTCATAGGAAATATTACAAAACCAACCGTAATAAGCGCTAGCGGCTCTATGTCTATAAGTAAGTTTCATTTTAAAAATTTTAATTTAATATTATTATTTAAAATAATAATATTATAATAATATTATTATTATTTTCAAACAAAAACGATCACATTGGAAAGAGGACGTTTTTTGTCCAAGCCACATGAAATTTATTTTTGGGGTAGAGGGGCTAAAGACCATTCATTTATGTCAAACAATTTTTTCTTGTAGAATTCATAGTTTCCAAAATAGTGATCATTGTTTTCAATTTTTTTTGCCCTACAGACGTGAATCTTGGTTTCTGCCTAGAGGAGCTAGGGACCTTTCATTAACGTCAAACAAACTTTTCTCAAATTCACCGTTTCCAAAATAATGACATAATCAAAACCAACAATTTTTCAAGTAAAAAATTAAACATACCAATACACATTCATAGCAAAGAGGACGTCATCCCAACGCCAACAACACTTCATTCGTTAAAATCCGACCATTTGTTCGCGAATTATCTCCAATGTTCGCGAGAAAGTAGGCTATCATTTTGTTTTGTCCTACACACTTGAAACTTGCTGTCTGCTTAGAGGGCATAGGGACCTGTCATTTATGTCAAACAAACATTTTTCCAAAATTCACCGTTTCCAAAATAGCGACAATGTCATAAACAAAAATTTTCAAAAAAAATTAATAATACCAACACACATTCTTAGCAAAGAGGACGTCACCCCAACGCCAACAACACCTCATTCGTTAAGATCTGATCATGCGCTCGGGGGATATCGGCAAAGTTCGTATTAAAGTAGGAGAGTGATTAGAATTGCCCTTACCCCACTATTACAAACAAGTTTTTGTCCTAGAGACTTGAAATTTATCTTGTTTATGTTAAACAAATGTTTTTGTAAATTTCCTGGTTTCCAAAATATAAGAATATAAATTTGGACTGTTTTCATAAAACATGAAAAATAAAAAAGTTGTATTTAAAAAAAAAGGTCATAGAGAACTTTCGTGTGAACCATGGCACAACGTTCCATCATATTTGGTTTTCAAACTGTAGCCTACTTACAAAAACAAAAATTTTGAAAAATTTAAAATTATATATATAATGAGTGGTCCATAGCAAAGCCCCCGTCAGCTCGAGTCCAACGACACCCCATTTCTTAAAATCCGATTATTGGTTCGCGAGTTATTAATTATTTAACATGGGCGCCGCCCGAGCAACGCCGGTTGGGTTTAAACTCCTACTGCTCCCCTACTAAAACATAATCAGTCAAAAAGAAAGTACCCTTGTTGGTTTAATAAAGAAATCATTAATGCTTTAAAACTTAAAGATTAGTAGGGGGATGATAGGAGTTTAAACGCACCCTACCTCCTCTCCGTCTGACGTCACAAACTAACCCGCAATACATTCAGGGCCAAGCCGATATCTCGCGAACCCATGGTTCGCTTTTGGCATGCGACATATCGTTGGACTCGAGCTGACGCCCCCTCCGCTATGGATCACTCGTTATATTAAAAAATGAAAATTTTTGTTTTCGAAAATAGGCGATAGTTTGAAACCTAAACATGATAGAACGTTGTGCCATGGTTCAAACGAAAGGTCTCTATGTCCTTTATTTTCTGTAACAATTTTTTATGTTTTTTTGAAAACATTTAATTTTTGTATTTCTACTATTTTGGAAACTAGGAAGTTTACAGAAAAGTTTGTTTGACATAAATGAAAGGCCCCTACCCCCTCTCCTATGAAAATAAACGACAAGTCTCTAGGACGAAAAACTATGCACTTTGAAACGTTTGTTTTACCTTTTTTATTTGTTTAAATAAAGAGGGTTTGTAGACGGAGAGACGATACCGCTGAGGCGTGTGTTACAACGAGGCTATCACAGGCCATGGTGAAAACAGGAAATGGCTATTTCGAGGGGCAGCAGGGCGAGGGGTCACTTTTCGATATTTCCTATGACGTATGGACAGAGAGCAATATTTCGAAAATCCCCTTATGGTGATCTTTAAACATGTTAGTAATTGTTGATCAGTAACCTGATAATTTCATAATAGTAACAGCCGAATAAAAGCAAGGCTTTTTTGGTCTACAACAACAGAACATGCCTTTGTATGTCTCACTGGCAGCCAAGAAAGAAAAATCTACTTGAGGCTGACTAGCCGGCTAATAGAATGGAATGTAAGCGAGAGCTGACAACACTGCTGTCAGATGATAACAGGTTGGTACAATGTGGCAACTCTGTAACTGAGATAATATTTCACATCCTGTCAGCCAGGCCCCGAGCAGAAGCGGTTGAGAGGGGGGAGGAAGGAAACCTAAACACAAGAGGAAATCACGTGACCACTGCAGAGCGGTGAGGGGGCGGGGCCATAGGTGAGGGGAGGAGTGGAGAACCCATGACAGCCAATAGCTGAACGAGTTGTATGTCAACATGGAGTGAAGGAGTGAGACGCAGGTGAGGAGAGAGGAACATGTATGGATATGCACGATGCGCGGAGCGCCGTACACAGAGTTCTCGTACAACATTAAATAAAAAAGTACACAGGTTCACACAACATGTACATTATTGAACCAAGAATTAAAGGTAGAGTTAAATCCTAACCATTTTACATATAGTTTATTTCCTCTTTGTTTTAACATATTATCCACAAGATAATGCTTAGGAAACGCTGATTTCTGAAGTTCATGGAGATAAAATCTACCTTTTATGGGTTGATGGTTGAGATGCTGGAGTAAATAGGTGACTGGACTGTCCAAGTTGACTTGACGAATTCGGAATAGTTCAGTCCCCCACTGAGGTGTGTAGCCCTTATTTAAGGCAGACTTAAATTTCCTCACACGAACAAAATCCCCAATTTTCAGTCGGTGACGTTTAGGGTCTGCTGTTTTTATGGGGTTAAACAGTTTATCCAGTCGCTGAATATTTTTGGTCACGAGGCGTTGCTTGGTCCCAATCGTTCTATGTTTGGTGTCATTGTAACGTGACAATAGTTCTGGTAACATGTCCAACCAGTGATAATTGCCCTGAACGGTAAACGCTTTCCACATATGGGTATTCAATGTTCGGTTAAACCGTTCGACCACGCTGGCTTTGAGATTGCTGTACGTGGTGTAAAGGTGAATGTCCTTAGATTTGAGAAAACTGGAGAAATCCTTGTTGAAAAATTCTTTCCACTGGTCGGTTTGTAGTAACTGAGGTTGACGTTTGGATTGTTGAATAATATGTTGAAAGGCCTTGGTGACTAGTGGACCAGACTTGCGACGCACAGGTTCAACAAAGGTCATTTTGGAATAGACATCAATGACGGTCAACATATAGCGTACACCATTGTTAACGCTAGCATAGGGTATCATTTCAACCAAGTCAGTCTGCCAAAGTTCATCCACACCTCGTGAAATCACCTTGAGTCGCGGATAGTGAAGCCTAGTTGGGCGATGCAACTCATGAGCAATACCCATTTTAATAGGTGAGGGCTTAAACAATAATTTTGGCATTTCGAAATTGTAGTTCAATTTCTTGAATTTCCCAATCGTGACCGGTATGGCCGGCTTGACGTGAAGCATGCAACAACTGTAACCACTGGACGAGCTTATTGGGATTGTGCCAGTAGGTAACATCCACAAGGGGGTTTTAATGGGCTAAATGCCACTCCCTAAGCGGATGCTTTACGACGAGTACTTTGACTGGTAGGAAACATTTTTACAATGATTGTTTTATATTTTTGAGATATATTGGCCTTCACTTGCTGAGTGGGATCATACTGTCTTATGTGGACATAGGGGTTCAATAAAATGGATTTATATTTGCCAAGGTCCGCGGACGTATTGTGCCCGTTTAGACCGGAGTCCGCACGACCACATATGCATTTTACCAATAATCAGTCAGCACGAGAGTCAAAATATCCCGGAGCGCCAAATGGGTTAAAGCAAATCGCAAAAACGACATCAAATAAAAAAATGCTTTACTGATTTTTGGCTCAATGCAACAATAAGGATAGAAGGAGATTCAATTGGGTATAACACATCAAGTAAAATTATCTCAGTTTATTTTGAATTTAAAATTGACTGCAAAGATGCTCAAAGCAGCATCACTCACGTGTGGCGATCCACACTCCTATTTACACAATATACAGAAATTTTCCAAACACATTTGACAATTATTTTTTGGAAACACAAGTCTGATTGTTAGTCCTGTAGACTGTGTTCCAAAATTATTTATAATTAATGATTAAATCCAGTTCAAATTTAATTGTCTCTACTGGAAATATCGTAGTTCACTGTTTGAATTTTTACATAATATTAACACTCGTAGAATAAATGTTCATAGAATTTTTAACTTTCACTTATTTTTCCAGTTTCAAAAATATTGTCGAAAAATATTGTTATCATTGAAGCAACACAAATTATTTACACATATTAATAACATCTGAAAAGTATTTGACCTTGAGCATAGCATCGAAGAACTGTGCGAAGCACAACAAAAATTAATTGTTCTTCTGACATTAAACATTTCGAGAAGTGACTCGATTATGAACTTCCAGGTTCCTAACAAAATATATGATTTCTGAATCATCAACTTGATCAATAAATTGTTGAACCGTTCAACTATTCAATTTTCCAATTGGAATCAATATTATAAAAAATATTTATATTCATGGCCATTTTTAGCAATTTTCACAACTTGCAATTCTTCGACAGAATGCGGAAATAAGAATTGTAGCTTCATAAGAAATTCATTTAGTTCATGGCACTAGGATTGAAAACATCCTTCAAATTATTCGTGGTTATAGAATTATTTTTAATTGGCAGTGGCCCATTCTATTATTTGTGTAAGAACACAATATTACAACAACAACGGCAAAGGTCTTCCTCTGAAGAAGAATAAACTACTATCATGACAAATCCGGGTTCTAGCAAAATCAAAGTCTAAATGGAATCCGTAAACCAGGTTGAAATAAGAACTGATGGTTTCTAAGAAATAACTTTCGGGTCATTCATACCACGAAATGTGTAGTTGCAATACTCCTATAAACCTGAGCCATCGAACCTGCTATTTGATTGATGCTCGAAAAAATCTCCTCATTCCTGCGACTTAAACATGCGCACCTGGGAATTGCATTTCAACTACTCCACACACATAAATTTTCTTCCCAAAATTTATACAATAAATCAAGCCTCTGCTTGTTATCAACACTGGAAGATTAATAAACTTACAAGTTTATTTTATTTTACCATTCAGTTCAACCCGTGAATTTACCATACTTATGAAAATCTTTATTTCACTTTCGAGTGTATTTACGTCATGATTTTATATAAATACAAAAATATCCTATTTGATACAATTATCAATTGCTTCCCGTTTTATGCCTCTCCGTGTTATCTGAAAAATATACTTTGCTCATTGCAAATATCAACTGTTCAACCAGAACTGAAATGTTGGTTGAATGCGGGCTTGCGCTAACCACTCTCCTTCGGAAAATCTCCTGTTCCAAACTAGAAATGATTAAACTACTTCATAGGCTCTCTCTCAATACATATGAATATTACAAATTATAATATCAAAGAATTATTTAGAAAAATTACAAAAATTATTATTATTATTATTAGTGGATTATTATTATTATTATTAGTCATATTATTTTAAATATGTTTAATTATCATCTCATTATGTGAGAATCCACATGTTCGAACCTTCGAATATGGAAAAAAATATCCATTCCTCAACAAAAATAATTATTAACTTTTACAGTTACATCGGCTGATTGCCGTGATTTCCCTAAAATATGAAATATTCAAATAAATGCTCGAAATGCTCGGTCATCGATCCTAAACTGTTCTGAGTGCTGAAAATACTCAGAATAACTCTAATATGTCTTGCGTAAATCATTGCAAGATTTAAATACGAAGAAAAATAAATGTGTTGGTCATCTGCCGAAAAATAGTTTGTTCCAATTAGCTAGGCATAATATAATTCAAATGTGGCTTACATTTCTTGATGGTCTTGAAGCATAGTGAACCTGGTCTGTACCAGATTTATCCATAGACATGCCCTATCGGACAAGCATGTATAATCCTTGTATCGGCCGCCATTATATACCCACAATCCGTCTAGTAAGACATAGTGGTAGTATCTCTTGACGTTTGAATTAACTGTTGTACCATTTTAATATGGGCTTCTATCAAAACCATAACAGTTTGTTTAAATGGGGTCAGATCTAAGTGATCTATTCTTAGATATGTCAGTTGTAACATAACTCACGGTAATCTTATCAATACAAGAAGACACTGACAGTCTAACCAATCAACGGCTGTTCTGAAGATCGTTCCCTGGGCATGGCTTCTCGCCATCTTCCATGCGCTAAGCAACCTGTAGTTTCCCTTGCGTAGACTAATGAACACCACCGTGATAGACTGGTCTTCAGTGTACTGATATATCGAAGTGGTTAACAAGTTACCAATATGAAAACTGACTGAAATGGACTTAAACATCCAAGTATTAGGTTATTACTGGACTGTGACAAAGTACTAATTCTAGACAAAGTCTAGCATATGTCCATGTAGAAACATAAATATTTCCACTAATGTCTGTAGAAAAAATCAATCACCTCAGTGATTCTCCTCGCCGGAAACTTACTAAGTTCCACCTCGTAGAGCAGCACTTTTTGTGACTATCACAACTTTGAAAATTACTTCTGCGTAGATCCGGCAACCATGTGCCTTTGCTCGGCGTAGCAGCAACTTGCTCTGCAAGTGCTTGTGTTGAAGTGAGCTATCGATGCCTCGGCCGGCCGGCTTTTATTCAAAACTGCCAGGGTCACGCGTCATCAGCTGAAATCTGGAAATCCTCATATCTCTGGTATCCCTGGTCCGATTTACTTGATACTAAGTGCATTCTCTTTCATTTGGCCGTGCCAGTAATCTGATCCATGTCTCAAGTCTCTACTCCATGGTTAACTATTTAATCAATAAATAGCCTCGACCTCTGCTATTACTCGCTACGTCACTTGACATGCAAGTATCGGTAAATTCTTTCCAATTGCTTCGAGAAGCAATGTAGCGCGATATTCAAATATCTCAACTTTCAAAAGCGGCTACAGCCTTTCCCTTGATATCTAGGTGTCTGAATCTTGGAATACCCATTTCTAGAGTTGGGCACATCCACCCCACACCTAGCAAAAAATAAAAATTGAAAACTTTTTATTTTTCCTATCTACACATTAAATTATCTGGTTCTTGAATAATAAATCTTCAAATTCGATGCATTATAAGTTCCCACGATGTTACCAGTTCGTGTATTGGCGACTTTATAGCTTCCATTGTTGTTTACTTCCACAATACGATAGGGTCCAGGGTAAAGGCTTGCAAACTTCGAGTACACTCGATTTTGCACGTCAGAGGGTGTAGGTCTTTTCACTAAAACAAGAGTTCCTACGCGCAAGGGTCTGCGAAAACGCTTTCCTCTCACTCTGCGCTCTCTTTTCTCAGCTTGGCTCCTCAACTTGTCTAAAGCTAGAGTTTCCCTCATCTGACGACTAGGTTCAATCTCAGGTGGAATAGAGATGATTCGATCCCATAATCTTGTTGGTTTAATTCCATGATGAAGCAGCATGGGAATCTGTCCAGTACTCTCATGAATTGTAGAGTTGATGGATTCGGATGCTAATGAGAGAACATCCATCCATTTCCAATGCTCATTTGGACAATAGAGGCGGCAACATTTTGCTATTTCAGCCATCACGCGTTCTGCTGGATTGCTCTCAGGATGTCTAATAGAACAAAACAATTGTATAATCCCAAGATTATTCATGATGGATCGAAATTCTAAAGATGTAAATTGAGGTCCACGATCTGATAAAAGGAATTCCGGTTTGCCTGCTTCCGGAATTACGTTGTCTCTAATTCTCTTCGCACAATATTTTGCGTTTGCCTTCTTGATTGGGTGTAACATAGTGTATTTGCTGAATACATCCATGGTCACCAGAATATATCGGTTACCTCTTTTAGACTTTGGGAGAGGACCATATAAATCAGTCGCGAAGATTTCACAAGGCTTAGAAGGAATAATAGGCCTTGGTAATTCTCTCAATAATCTAGAATTATGTTTACTCCTTTGGCATAAGTCGCACTCTCGAATAGTGTTCCTGACAGTTTGTCGCATTCGCTCCCACGAAAATTTCTCTTGAATCATGTTGACCGTCTTATCTACTCCAGCATGACCTGCGATTCGATGTGCCATCCAGATAATGGGTTTTTGCATTCGTGGAGGTATCACTACTCTCAGCTTCGTATTGTCGGGATCTGCAAACTTGTAGATTAAACCATCTAACATCATAAAATCTCTTGAAATTCTTTCAGTTTCCACAAAATCATCATCATTTGGATCCATATCTCCCTGTAGAAAACGAAAAATGTTTCTAAGACGTCGGTCTCTCCTCTGGGATAAATGCAACAATCTTAACCTTCTCAAGGTATCCTCATCTTCCTGAGTCAGGTTAACTTGAAAAACCTTAGATGCAGACTCCACTGCTCTACTCAATAAATCAGCTCCCACGTTCAACTTTCCAGGAGTGTGTTCAATAACTAGGTTGAATTGTTGAATAAAAAGTGACCATCTAGTTATCCTATCACTGGCAAAGTTTGTTCTCAAGATAAACTCCAATGCGTGGTGATCAGTCCTCACAATGACTGAATGTCCAATTAACATTTTCTTCCAAGACTCCAACGCGAATATTACAGCAAGTGCTTCTAACTCTGTGGTGTAATAATTCCTTTCTGATGGACGAAGTTTCCTGCTAATGAACGCCAGGTAATGTCTCTTGTGGTCGTCATCTTCTTGAAGAAGAATAGCTCCAATCCCTACGGTGGATGCATCATCATTTACACGAATACGATATTCAAAATCTTTAATTTCACCAGGTTTAATATCAAAAATATCGTGATACTCTTCCAAAATTTTCCCTAGCTCTGGGGACTCCTTCTCAGTGTAGACTTCTCTTCCTTCAGCTTCATGAAAAATCAGAGACCATTGAGCATCTCCCTCGATGTCTTCCTCTTCTTTTCCCTCGAAGTTAATCTCTTCGGTATTCTTGAATTTGATCGTCTCTGTCTTCATGTCTATCACTGCTTGATATTTCTGAATGAAATCTGCTCCCAATATCATGTCAAAAGCCATGTCCTTCATTACTACAAACACATGTCGGAAATCATGTCCTCCAATCGTAATACATAAGTATAATTGTGTTTTGCACAGAGATATTTTGTTGGGTATTATTCCTTGTATCTTAATTCCTAATACTGGAATTTCCTCTAAATTCTCCTTGAGCTTCCACAGAATATAAAGCTTCTCACTCACAAGACAAAGCATAGCCCCAGTATCAATCAAAGTATCGACAGGCATACCGAACACTTCGCATGATATGATTGGCATTCTAATTCTCGTACCCATTTCATTCCGTTCGTCATTCTGTTGAATTAAGTCATCATCCTCTGCTTGCCATTTAATAATTCTGGAAGTGAAAGTGTTCAAAATTCTATCTTCTACTGTGAATTCGAAGTTGTTTTTTTTCGTTTCCATTCCCCCGGGATTGTTGTGTTCCCGATGGACCTGGTTCATTGGGCCTCTGCTCCATAAACTGCAAGTTATCTTGGTGTCTTGCTTCTAAGTTTTTCCTCGTCTCCTTGTTGAACTTTTCATTGGACTGACGAGTATCCACATTACCTCTGTTATTGTAGTTGTTTCGACCATAGTATCTTCTTTCCTGGTATCTTCCTTGACTATCTCGTGGCCTTCTCCATCGAGTATTGTATCGATTTCCACCATCTGGTCTCGCATAAGGCTTGTAACTGTATCTGTTACTGTACTGATTCCTTCCTCTCTTATTTGAATCTTCCCTCGGCGTTTCCTCTTCTCGCCCCTCTCGAATCTCTCGAGGTGTTTGAGAACAACTATCAGCCATAACAGCGTACACAGGGTTGTTATTCTTTCCTCCCTTCTGATGGAAGAATTGAGCATTCGTATGATCCAGCTTCTGTAATACCTCGTCAAATTGCTCCATATTATAGATATCAGCAGCGATCAAAGTCCTCTGGACGTCTGCTGGAAACTGACGTATTAACGCAGTAATCAATTCGTTATCTGGCATCGGCAGATCTAAATGTTGAAGTTTAGAAAGCTGTCCAGAAAAGTACGTAGAGTATCGAGTAGGCTGTGACGTCGAGAATCTCTTAGAATATAATTCTGCTCTGACTTGCTGTTGGGTTTCCGGGGACCAAAACTTTTTCAATAACCCACGAGAAAACTCCTCAAAAGTGGTTAGAGTGGATCTAAAGGCTCTAAACCAAAGAAGTGCAGGACCTTCCAAAAATTTCCCTATCACTCGGATCTGTCTTTCTTTAGGGATCTTGGAATCTTTCAGGTAATCCCCTGCTTCTCTCAAAAATTTCACGGGTGTCACAGAATCTCGCCCTGAAAATTTAGAAGGCTTATCTTCTACATTCCCAAATACAGTTATGGGGTTGGATTGAAATACTGTCCTGACCTCGTCCTGTCTTTGACTATCCGTTTCTCTAGCTGCTCCTAGATTTATATGTATCTGTTCCTTTCCCCTTACATTTGGCATTTTCATCAGATGGTCAGACTGTTTCTCGTCCTTGATTTGAGTTTTCATAGCCTCAAGTTCCTTCTGGTTTTCTTCTGCCATTTTCTTAATTGCTTCAGTTTCTTTACAATTCTCCTCAACATCAATGGATATCTGGTTCATCACAGCCTCGTGACTTTTCAATGACCCTGTCATATCTGAGATGTCCTTCTGAGTTGCTTGGATATCTTTGGCAATTACTTGAATATGGGATGACAAAGATTCCCTAATCTCCTTGATTCCCTCTTGATTCTCCAGCTTGAGTTTGTCTTTAATTTCATTGACAACTGTGGTTTTAATTTCAGTTTGTAACTCATTAATCACACCTTCTCTTATTTCTCCCATTACAAGTTCTTTGAATTGTTCTGTCAACCGTTGAACAACTAGAATTCCCATCTCATTACTCTCCTTCTTCACTCTGACTTCTAGGTTGATCATGTCTTCACCAACTTTCCTAAGACCATGTTCTATCCTATCAGCTAAGCTTTGGGATCTAAGATCGGCATCGCGAAATTTATCGTCCATTAAACTTGCGTTAGTAGCTAATGAAGTTTCGAGCTCATGTGTTTTTTCGCATAATTTAGACATTTTACTCTCAAGTGACATTTTCAAAATTTCGGAATTCTCTTTAAATTTACTCTCCATAGAATTAAATTTACTATTTAAATTTTCTTTCAAGTTACCTTTTAAAGAATCAGAACTTTCTATAAGTTTATTTTCCAAAGAATCAGAATTTTCTTTAAGTTTATCATTTAAACTTTCTTTAAGTTTATTTTCTAAAGACTCAGAATTTTCTTTAAGTTTATTTTCTAAAGAATCAGAATTTTCTTTAAGTTTATTTTCTAAAGAATCAGAATTCTCTTTAAGTTTATCGTTTAAATTTTCTTTAAGTTTATTTTCTAAAGAATCAGAATTTTCTTTAAGTTTCCTTTCCAAAGCCTCAGTATTTTCTTTCATAATGGCTGATACACGCAGTTCAGCCTCTTTTGAACTCTCCTCCAAACTCCTCATCATCCTCATCATTTCTTCCATAATTTCAATTATTATTCAAAGCTTAGGGGTATACAATATCGGCAAACACAAGCTTATAACTAGAACAAGAAATATGAATAGCTAATTGGAACACTGTAATAAAATGAGATTTGTCCTAATGTCGACGTGATGGAAAAACAAAATTCTCTACTGTTACGAATTACATTTACCACAATATCACAAGAAAAAAATGCAAGTTCTCAAATATCCTCCACCTGGATTCTAATAATGTGTATGTCCAGTCATCGAACGTTTACTACTGAATTTACTTGACGCCCTAATGGTTAAGCCATTATCAAAAATAATCAAACCCATTCTAATTATTAATCCAATTAAATTTTTAATTTTCCCCACCAATTGGGTTTCCTACTAATTTATTCATCCAAACCAGACATCTCTCAACTCCCAAAATATTTCTATAAAAAATATCACAATTTAAATCGGCATGCGATTGACCATGTCTAAATCGATCCCCACGTTGGGCGCCATTTCTCTCTCTATCTTATTTTATATGCCCGTTTAGACCGGAGTCCGCACGACCACATATGCATTTTACCAATAATCAGTCAGCACGAGAGTCAAAATATCCCGGAGCGCCAAATGGGTTAAAGCAAATCGCAAAAACGACATCAAATAAAAAAAATGCTTTACTGATTTTTGGCTCAATGCAACAATAAGGATAGAAGGAGATTCAATTGGGTATAACACTTCAAGTAAAATTATCTCAGTTTATTTTGAATTTAAAATTGACTGCAAAGATGCTCAAAGAAGCATCACTCACGTGTGGCGATCCACACTCCTATTTATACAATATACAGAAATTTTCCAAACACATTTGACAATTATTTTTTGGAAACACAAGTCTGATTGTTAGTCCTGTAGACTGTGTTCCAAAATTATTTATAATTAATGATTAAATCCAGTCAAATTTAATTGTCTCTACTGGAAATATCGTAGTTCACTGTTTGAATTTTTACATAATATTAACACTCGTAGAATAAATGTTCATAGAATTTTTAACTTTCACTTATTTTTCCAGCTTCAAAAATATTGTCGAAAAATATTGTTATCATTGAAGCAACACAAATTATTTACACATATTAATAACATCTGAAAAGTATTTGACCTTGAGCATAGCATCGAAGAACTGTGCGAAGCACAACAAAAATTAATTGTTCTTCTGACATTAAACATTTCGAGAAGTGACTCGATTATGAACTTCCAGGTTCCTAACAAAATATATGATTTCTGAATCATCAACTTGATCAATAAATTGTTGAACCATTCAACTATTCAATTTTCGACTTGGAATCATTATTATAAAAAATATTTATATTCATGGCCATTTTTAGCAATTTTCACAACTTGCAATTCTTCGACAGAATGCGGAAATAAGAATTGTAGCTTCATAAGAAATTCAATTAGTTCATGGCACTAGGATTGAAAACATCCTTCAAATTATTCGTGGTTATAGAATTATTTTTAATTGGCAGTGGCCCATTCTATTATTTGTGTAAGAACACAATATTACAACAACAACGGCAAAGGTCTTCCTCTGAAGAAGATTAAACTACTATCATGACAAATCCGGGTTCTAGCAAAATCAAAGTCTAAATGGAATCCGTAAACCAGGTTGAAATAAGAACTGATGGTTTCTAAGAAATAACTTTCGGGTCATTCATACCACGAAATGTGTAGTTGCAATACTCCTATAAACCTGAGCCATCGAACCTGCTATTTGATTGATGCTCGAAAAAATCTCCTCATTCCTGCGACTTAAACATGCGCACCTGGGAATGGCATTTCAACTACTCCACACACATAAATTTTCTTCCCAAAATTTATACAATAAATCAAGCCTCTGCTTGTTATCAACACTGGAAGATTAATAAACTTACAAGTTTATTTTATTTTACCATTCAGTTCAACCCGTGAATTTACCATACTTATGAAAATCTTTATTTCACTTTCGAGTGTATTTACGTCATGATTTTATATAAATACAAAAATATCCTATTTGATACAATTATCAATTGCTTCCCGTTTTATGCCTCTCCGTGTTATCTGAAAAATATACTTTGCTCATTGCAAATATCAACTGTTCAACCAGAACTGAAATGTTGGTTGAATGCGGGCTTGCGCTAACCACTCTCCTTCGGAAAATCTCCTGTCCCAAACTAGAAATGATTAAACTACTTCATAGGCTCTCTCTCAATACATATGAATATTATACAATATAATATCAAAGAATTATTTAGAAAAATTATAAAAAATATTATTATTATTATTAGTGGATTATTATTATTATTATTAGTCATATTATTTTAAATATGTTTAATTATCATCTCATTATGTGAGAATCCACATGTTCGAACCTTCGAATATGGAAAAAAATATCCATTCCTCAACAAAATAATTATTAACTTTTACAGTTACATCGGCTGATTACCGTGATTTCCCTAAAATATGAAATATTCAAATACATGCTCGAAATGCTCGGTCATCGATCCTAAACTGTTCTGAGTGCTGAAAATACTCAGAATAACTCTAATATGTCTTGCGTAAATCATTGCAAGATTTAAATACGAAGAAAAATAAATGTGTTGGTCATCTGCCGAAAAATAGTTTGTTCCAATTAGCTAGGCATAATATAATTCAAATGTGGCTTACATTTCTTGATGGTCTTGAAGCGTAGCGAACCTGGTCTGTACCAGATTTATCCATAGACATGCCCTATCGGACAAGCATGTATAATCCTTGTATCGGCCGCCATTATATACCCACAATCCGTCTAGTAAGACATAGTGGTAGTATCTCTTGACGTTTGAATTAACTGTTGTACCATTTTAATATGGGCTTCTATCAAAACCATAACAGTTTGTTTAAATGGGGTCAGATCTAAGTGATCTATTCTTAGATATGTCAGTTGTAACATAACTCACGATAATCTTATCAATACAAGAAGACACTGACAGTCTAACCAATCAACGGCTGTTCTGAAGATCGTTCCCTGGGCATGGCTTCTCGCCATCTTCCATGCGCTAAGCAACCTGTAGTTTCCCTTGCGTAGACTAATGAACACCACCGTGATAGACTGGTCTTCAGTGTACTGATAGATCGAAGTGGTTAACAAGTTACCAATATGAAAACTGACTGAAATGGACTTAAACATCCAAGTATTAGGTTATTACTGGACTGTGACAAAGTACTAATTCTAGACAAAGTCTAGCATATGTCCATGTAGAAACATAAATATTTCCACTAATGTCTGTAGAAAAAATCAATCACCTCAGTGATTCTCCTCGCCGGAAACTTACTAAGTTCCACCTCGTAGAGCAGCACTTTTTGTGACTATCACAACTTTGAAAATTACTTCTGCGTAGATCCGGCAACCATGTGCCTTTGCTCAGCGTAGCAGCAACTTGCTCTGCAAGTGCTTGTGTTGAAGTGAGCTATCGATGCCTCGGCCGGCCGGCTTTTATTCAAAACTGCCAGGGTCACGCGTCATCAGCTGAAATCTGGAAATCCTCATATCTCAGGTATCCCTGGTCCGATTTACTTGATACTAAGTGCATTCTCTTTCATTTGGCCGTGCCAGTGATCTGATCCATGTCTCAAGTCTCTACTCCATGGTTAACTATTTAATCAATAAATAGCCTCGACCTCTGCTATTACTCGCTACGTCACTTGACATGCAAGTATCGGTAAATTCTTTCCAATTGCTTCGAGAAGCAATGTAGCGCGATATTCAAATATCTCAACTTTCAAAAGCAGCTACAGCCTTTCCCTTGATATCTAGGTGTCTGAATCTTGGAATACCCATTCCTAGAGTTGGGCACATCCACCCCACACCTAGCAAAAAATAAAAATTGAAAAAATTTTATTTTTGCTATCTACACATTAAATTATCTGGTTCTTGAATAATAAATCTTCAAATTCGATGCATTATAAGTTCCCACGATGTTACCAGTTCGTGTATTGGCGACTTCATAGCTTCCATTGTTGTTTACTTCCACAATACGATAGGGTCCAGGGTAAAGGCTTGCAAACTTCGAGTACACTCGATTTTGCACGTCAGAGGGTGTAGGTCTTTTCACTAAAACAAGAGTTCCTACGCGCAAGGGTCTGCGAAAACGCTTTCCTCTCACTCTGCGCTCTCTTTTCTCAGCTTGGCTCCTCAACTTGTCTAAAGCTAGAGTTTCCCTCATCTGACGACTTGGTTCAATCTCAGGTGGAATAGAGATGATTCGATCCCATAATCTTGTTGGTTTAATTCCATGATGAAGCAGCATGGGAATCTGTCCAGTACTCTCATGAATTGTAGAGTTGATGGATTCGGATGCTAAAGAGAGAACATCCATCCATTTCCAATGCTCATTTGGACAATAGAGGCGGCAAAATTTTGCTATTTCAGCCATCACGCGTTCTGCTGGATTGCTCTCAGGATGTCTAATAGAACAAAACAATTGTCTAATCCCAAGATTATTCATGATGGTTCGAAATTCTAAAGATGTAAATTGAGGTCCACGATCTGATAAAAGGAATTCCGGTTTGCCTGCTTCCGGAATTACGTTGTCTCTAATTCTACTTCGCACAATATTTTGCGTTTGCCTTCTGGATTGGGTGTAACATAGTGTATTTGCTGAATACATCCATGGTCACCAGAATATATCGGTTACCTCTTTTAGACTTTGGGAGAGGACCATATAAATCAGTCGCGAAGATTTCACAAGGCTTAGAAGGAATAATAGGCCTGGGTAATTCTCTCAATAATCTAGAATTATGTTTACTCCTTTGGCATAAGTCGCACTCTCGAATAGTGTTCCTGACAGTTTGTCGCATTCGCTCCCACGAAAATTTCTCTTGAATCATGTTGACCGTCTTATCTACTCCAGCATGACCTGCGATTCGATGTGCCATCCAGATAATGGGTTTTTGCATTCGTGGAGGTATCACTACTCTCAGCTTCGTATTGTCGGGATCTGCAAACTTGTAGATTAAACCATCTAACATCATAAAATCTCTTGAAATTCTTTCAGTTTCCACAAAATCATCATCATTTGGATCCATATCTCCCTGTAGAAAACGAAAAATGTTTCTAAGACGTCGGTCTCTCCTCTGGGATAAATGCAACAATCTTAACCTTCTCAAGGTATCCTCATCTTCCTGAGTCAGGTTAACTTGAAAAACCTTAGATGCAGACTCCACTGCTCTACTCAATAAATCAGCTCCCACGTTCAACTTTCCAGGAGTGTGTTCAATAACTAGGTTGAATTGTTGAATAAAAAGTGACCATCTAGTTATCCTATCACTGGCAAAGTTTGTTCTCAAGATAAACTCCAATGCGTGGTGATCAGTCCTCACAATGACTGAATGTCCAATTAACATTTTCTTCCAAGACTCCAACGCGAATATTACAGCAAGTGCTTCTAACTCTGTGGTGTAATAATTCCTTTCTGATGGACGAAGTTTCCTGCTAATGAACGCCAGGTAATGTCTCTTGTGGTCGTCATCTTCTTGAAGAAGAATAGCTCCAATCCCTACGGTGGATGCATCATCATTTACACGAATACGATATTCAAAATCTTTAATTTCACCAGGTTTAATATCAAAAATATCGTGATACTCTTCCAAAATTTTCCCTAGCTCTGGGGACTCCTTCTCAGTGTAGACTTCTCTTCCTTCAGCTTCATGAAAAATCAGAGACCATTGAGCATCTCCCTCGATGTCTTCCTCTTCTTTTCCCTCGAAGTTAATCTCTTCGGTATTCTTGAATTTGATCGTCTCTGTCTTCATGTCTATCACTGCTTGATATTTCTGAATGAAATCTGCTCCCAATATCATGTCAAAAGCCATGTCCTTCATTACTACAAACACATGTCGGAAATCATGTCCTCCAATCGTAATACATAAGTATAATTGTGTTTTGCACAGAGATATTTTGTTGGGTATTATTCCTTGTATCTTAATTCCTGATACTGGAATTTCCTCAAAATTCTCCTTGAGCTTCCACAGAATATAAAGCTTCTCACTCACAAGACAAAGCATAGCCCCAGTATCAATCAAAGTATCGACAGGCATACCGAATACTTCGCATGATATGATTGGCATTCTAATTCTCGTGCCCATTTCATTCCGTTCGTCATTCTGTTGAATTAAGTCATCATCCTCTGCTTGCCATTTAATAATTCTGGAAGTGAAAGTGTTCAAAATTCTATCTTCTACAGTGAATTCGAAGTTTTTTTTTCGTTTCCATTCCCCCGGGATTGTTGTGTTCCCGATGGACCTGGTTCATTGGGCCTCTGCTCCATAAACTGCAAGTTATCTTGGTGTCTTGCTTCTAAGTTTTTCCTCGTCTCCTTGTTGAACTTTTCATTGGACTGACGAGTATCCACATTCCCTCTGTTATTGTAGTTGTTTCGACCATAGTATCTTCTTTCCTGGTATCTTCCTTGACTATCTCGTGGCCTTCTCCATCGAGTATTGTATCGATTTCCACCATCTGGTCTCGCATAAGGCTTGTAACTGTATCTGTTACTGTACTGATTCCATCCTCTCTTATTTGAATCTTCCCTCGGCGTTTTCTCTTCTCGCCCCTCTCGAATCTCTCGAGGTGTTTGAGAACAACTATCAGCCACAACAGCGTACACAGCGTTGTTATTCTCTCCTCCCTTCTGATGGAAGAATTGAGCATTCGTATGATCCAGCTTCTGTAATACCTCGTCAAATTGCTCCATATTATAGATATCAGCAGCGATCAAAGTCCTCTGGACGTCTGCTGGAAACTGACGTATTAACGCAGTAATCAATTCGTTATCTGGCATCGGCAGATCTAAATGTTGAAGTTTAGAAAGCTGTCCAGAAAAGTACGTAGAGTATCGAGTAGGCTGTGACGTCGAGAATCTCTTAGAATATAATTCTGCTCTGACTTGCTGTTGGGTTTCCGGGGACCAAAACTTTTTCAATAACCCACGAGAAAACTCCTCAAAAGTGGTTAGAGTGGATCTAAAGGCTCTAAACCAAAGAAGTGCAGGACCTTCCAAAAATTTCCCTATCACTCGGATCTGTCTTTCTTTAGGGATCTTGGAATCTTTCAGGTAATCCCCTGCTTCTCTCAAAATTCCACGGGTGTCACAGAATCTCGCCCTGAAAATTTAGAAGGCTTATCTTCTACATTCTTAAATACAGTTATGGGGTTGGATTGAAATACTGTCCTGACCTCGTCCTGTCTTTGACTATCCGTTTCTCTAGCTGCTCCTAGATTTATATGTATCTGTTCCTTTCCCCTTACATTTGGCATTTTCAACAGATGGTCAGACTGTTTCTCGTCCTTGATTTGAGTTTTCATAGCCTCAAGTTCCTTCTGGTTTTCTTCTGCCATTTTCTTAATTGCTTCAGTTTCTTTACAATTCTCTTTAACATCAATGGATATCTGGTTCATCACAGCCTCGTGACTTTTCAATGACCCTGTCATATCTGAGATGTCCTTCTGAGTTGCTTGGATATCTTTGGCAATTACTTGAATATGGGATGACAAAGATTCCCTAATCTCCTTGATTCCCTCTTGATTCTCCAGCTTGAGTATGTCTTTAATTTCATTGACAACTGTGGTTTTAATTTCAGTTTGTAACTCATTAATCACACCTTCTCTTATTTCTCCCATTACAAGTTCTTTGAATTGTTCTGTCAACCGTTGAACAACTAGAATTCCCATCTCATTACTCTCCTTCTTCACTCTGACTTCTAGGTTGATCATGTCTTCACCAACTTTCCTAAGACCATGTTCTATCCTATCAGCTAAGCTTTGGGATCTAAGATCGGCATCGCGAAATTTATCGTCCATTAAACTTGCGTTAGTAGCTAATGAAGTTTCGAGCTCATGTGTTTTATCGCATAATTTAGACATTTTACTCTCAAGTGACATTTTCAAAATTTCGGAATTCTCTTTAAATTTACTCTCCATAGAATTAAATTTACTATTTAAATTTTCTTTCAAGTTACCTTTTAAAGAATCAGAACTTTCTATAAGTTTATTTTCCAAAGAATCAGAATTTTCTTTAAGTTTATCATTTAAACTTTCTTTAAGTTTATTTTCTGAAGACTCAGAATTTTCTTTAAGTTTATTTTCTAAAGAATCAGAATTTTCTTTAAGTTTATTTTCTAAAGAATCAGAATTCTCTTTAAGTTTATCGTTTAAATTTTCTTTAAGTTTATTTTCTAAAGAATCAGAATTTTCTTTAAGTTTCCTTTCCAAAGCCTCAGTATTTTCTTTCATAATGGCTGCTACACGCAGTCCAGTCTCTTTTGAACTCTCCTCCAAACTCCTCATCATCCTCATCATTTCTTCCATAATTTCAATTATTATTCAAAGCTTAGGGGTATACAATATCGGCAAACACAAGCTTATAACTAGAACAAGAAATATGAATAGCTAATTGGAACACTCTAATAAAATGAGATTTGTCCTAATGTCGACGTAATGGAAAAACAAAATTCTCTACTTTTACGAATTACATTTACCACAATATCACAAGAAAAAAATGCAAGTTCTCAAATATCCTCCACCTGGATTCTAGTAATGTGTATGTCCAGTCATCGAACGTTTACTACTGAATTTACTTGACGCCCTAATGGTTAAGCCATTATCAAAAATAATCAAACACATTCTAATTATTAATCCAATTAAATTTTTAATTGTCCCCACTAATTTGGTTTCCTACTAATTTATTCATCCAAACCAGACATCTCTCAACTCCCAAAATATTTCTATAAAAATATCACAATTTAAATCGGCATGCAATTGACCATGTCTAAATCGATCCCCACGTTGGGCGCCATTTCTCTCTCTATCTTATTTTATGTGCCCGTTTAGACCGGAGTCCGCACGACCACATATGCATTTTACCAATAATCAGTCATCACGAGAGTCAAAATATCCCGGAGCGCCAAATGGGTTAAAGCAAATCGCAAAAACGACATCAAATAAAAAAATGCTTTACTGATTTTTGGCTCAATGCAACAATAAGGATAGAAGGAGATTCAATTGGGTATAACACATCAAGTAAAATTATCTCAGTTTATTTTGAATTTAAAATTGACTGCAAAGATGCTCAAAGCAGCATCACTCACGTGTGGCGATCCACACTCCTATTTACACAATATACAGAAATTTTCCAAACACATTTGACAAGTATTTTTTGGAAACACAAGTCTGATTGTTAGTCCTGTAGACTGTGTTCCAAAATTATTTATAATTAATGTTTAAATCCAGTCAAATTTAATTGTCTCTACTGGAAATATCGTAGTTCACTGTTTGAATTTTTACATAATATTAACACTCGTAGAATAAATGTTCATAGAATTTTTAACTTGCACTTATTTTTCCAGTTTCAAAAATATTGTCGAAAAATATTGTTATCATTGAAGCAACACAAATTATTTACACATATTAATAACATCTGAAAAGTATTTGACCTTGAGCATAGCATCGAAGAACTGTGCGAAGCACAACAAAAATTAATTGTTCTTCTGACATTAAACATTTCGAGAAGTGACTCGATTATGAACTTCCAGGTTCCTAACAAAATATATGATTTCTGAATCATCAACTTGATCAATAAATTGTTGAACCATTCAACTATTCAATTTTCCACTTGTAATCATTATTATAAAAAATATTTATATTCATGGCCATTTTTAGCAATTTCCACAACTTGCAATTCTTCGACAGAATGCGGAAATAAGAATTGTAGCTTCATAAGAAATTCATTTAGTTCATGGCACTAGGATTGAAAACATCCTTCAAATTATTCGTGGTTATAGAATTATTTTTAATTGGCAGTGGCCCATTCTATTATTTGTGTAAGAACACAATATTACAACAACAACGGCAAAGGTCTTCCTCTGAAGAAGAATAAACTACTATCATGACAAATCCGGGTTCTAGCAAAATCAAAGTCTAAATGGAATCCGTAAACCAGGTTGAAATAAGAACTGATGGTTTCTAAGAAATAACCTTCGGGTCATTCATACGACGAAATGTGTAGTTCCAATACTCCTATAAACCTGAGCCATCGAACCTGCTATTTGATTGATGCTCGAAAAAATCTCATTCCTGCGACTTAAACATGCGCACCTGGGAATGGCATTTTAACTACTCCACACACATAAATTTTCTTCCCAAAATTTATACAATAAATCAAGCCTCTGCTTGTTATCAACACTGGAAGATTAATAAACTTACAAGTTTATTTTATTTTACCATTCAGTTCAACCCGTGAATTTACCATACTTATGAAAATCTTTATTTCACTTTCGAGTGTATTTACGTCATGATTTTATATAAATACAAAAATATCCTATTTGATACAATTATCAATTGCTTCCCGTTTCATGCCTCTCCGTGTTATCTGAAAAATATACTTTGCTCATTGCAAATATCAACTGTTCAACCAGAACTGAAATGTTGGTTGAATGCGGGCTTGCGCTAACCACTCTCCTTCGGAAAATCTCCTGTTCCAAACTAGAAATGATTAAACTACTTCATAGGCTCTCTCTCAATACATATGATTATTAGAAAATATAATATCCAAGAATTATTTAGAAAAATTATAAAAATTATTATTATTATTAGTGGATTATTATTACTATTATTAGTCATATTATTTTAAATATGTTTAATTATCATCTCATTATGTAAGAATCCACATGTTCGAACCTTCGAATATGGAAAAAAATATCCATTCCTCAACAAAAATAATTATTAACTTTTACAGTTACATCGGCTGATTACCGTGATTACCCTAAAATATGAAATATTCAAATAAATGCTCGAAATGCTCGGTCATCGATCCTAAACTGTTCTGAGTGCTGAAAATACTCAGAATAACTCTAATATGTCTTGCGTAAATCATTGCAAGATTTAAATACGAAGAAAAATAAATGTGTTGGTCATCTGCCGAAAAATAGTTTGTTCCAATTATCTAGGCATAATATAATTCAAATGTGGCTTACATTTCTTGATGGTCTTGAAGCGTAGCGAACCTGGTCTGTACCAGATTTATCCATAGACATGCCCTATCGGACAAGCATGTATAATCCTTGTATCGGCCGCCATTATATACCCACAATCCGTCTAGTAAGACATAGTGGTAGTATCTCTTGACGTTTGAATTAACTGTTGTACCATTTTAATATGGGCTTCTATCAAAACCATAACAGTTTGTTTAAATGGGGTCAGATCTAAGTGATCTATTCTTAGATATGTCAGTTGTAACATAACTCACGGTAATCTTATCAATACAAGAAGACACTGACAGTCTAACCAATCAACGGCTGTTCTGAAGATCGTTCCCTGGGCATGGCTTCTCGCCATCTACCATGCGCTAAGCAACCTGTAGTTTCCCTTGCGTAGACTAATGAACACCACCGTGATAGACTGGTCTTCAGTGTACTGATAGATCCAAGTGGTTAACAAGTTACCAATATGAAAACTGACTGAAATGGACTTAAACATCCAAGTATTAGGTTATTACTGGACTGTGACAAAGTACTAATTCTAGACAAAGTCTAGCATATGTCAATGTAGAAACATAAATATTTCCACTAATGTCTGTAGAAAAAATCAGTCACCTCAGTGATTCTCCTCGCCGGAAACTTACTAAGTTCCACCTCGTAGCGCAGCACTTTTTGTGACTATCACAACTTTGAAAATTACTTCTGCGTAGATCCGGCAACCATGTGCCTTGGCTCAGCGTAGCAGCAACTTGCTCTGCAAGTGCTTGTGTTGAAGTGAGCTATCGATGCCTCGGCCGGCCGGCTTTTATTCAAAACTGCCAGGGTCACGTGTCATCAGCTGAAATCTGGAAATCCTCATATCTCTGGTATCCCTGGTCCGATTTACTTGATACTAAGTGCATTCTCTTTCATTTGGCCGTGCCAGTAATCTGATCCATGTCTCAAGTCTCTACTCCATGGTTAACTATTTAATCAATAAATAGCCTCGACCTCTGCTATTACTCGCTACGTCACTTGACATGCAAGTATCGGTAAATTCTTTCCAATTGCTTCGAGAAGCAATGTAGCTCGATATTCAAATATCTCAACTTTCAAAAGCGGCTACAGCCTTTCCCTTGATATCTAGGTGTCTGAATCTTGGAATACCCATTCCTAGAGTTGGGCACAGTATAATCATGGAAAGAGGGTGTACGAGAGAAGAGCAGCATTAACAGTCATGCGTTGATGTTCTTAATGCCAGCTTTAGTACGAGCAAATTTAATGGATAAATCCCCGATTTTAAAACTATCTTACTCATGGCGAACACCATACGTGGTATCTGTGTTTCTAATAAATAGATCAGTAAAATAGGGTTCCAGTGTTGATCCATAATATTTTATTAAAATGCTTTTCAGTTAAGCTTTATGTTGAGGGGTGGCCAAGAGTTGTGAAAACGAAGACGTTCTGGAAGGGCAAGGTGTTTCGACCATAATCAAGGATTTCTTTTTTCTCAAAAACTCTGCAAGAGGTGAGGACTTCTTTTTGGCGTAAACACTTGTTCCTCTTCATCCTCAACTTCGCTAACACTAGTCAAATCTTCCTGTTCCTCTTCCTCTTCCACAGGGTCCTCGTGGTGCGTCTGCGTGGCTTGTGAAACGGTGTGTAGCGTTTCAGATGGCTTGAAAGAGGGTTTCTACATGGCTTTTAGCGGAGGTGCTAAATGTTCTTGAATAAACAAAGCATAATCCGCACGTGATCGTTTCAATTGACGAAACTTTTGACGGATAATATTTTAGCTTTAATAATATGCTTTTTCAATTGACTCTCTGCTAACGCCATGGTTTCTTGACAAATTACTTGAGAGAGAATGAGCAGTGCCTTAAATAGCAATAAAATGATCAAACCCTAAGCGATACCGTCCTTGATTAAGTTCACTTTGTTTTCCAATCACTAAACAGGCATGACGTTGAGTGTTCCAGCACATGCTACAAAATTCAGTAAACATTTGAAAGGTCATATCCGGATTCACATGTTCATTATAAATGTGACGACTGTTCCTCTCGTCCTGGCGAAATAAAACAATGACATTGGCAATGTCACGAATTAACTGTTTGGACATTTTAGAATACGTTTGTCCAAGATAGAAGCAATCGATATATTTGTGTCGACCCATGCTGAAATAGCTTTGAATGATGCCTTGACGTTCAGTGGATACATCATCGAAAATCATGAGTGAATCAGGTTTTACATCTACTGGTGAAATAACATTTTCTTGCATGGAAAATGTGAAATAACTCATATTCTCTTTTTGTAATCCAGACATGACTTGATCCAGAAACACGTAGAGGGGTTGGTAGAGAGATTTTGCAAAAATATAAATATTTTGAAAACGCAGACCATTGGGCGCTGTAATGAGCGTCAGCAAAAGATTGGTCTTTCCACAGCCGGACGGTCCCACAATGATGCAGCGAATGGAAGATGGAAACAGTGAACCATGGCGTTGTTCACGTGATGTGGACAGAGATGGGAATCCATGTCCCCCACGGGGAATGACTCTTGCTGCTTAATAATCTTCATATCAACTAAGGCTTAGCCAGGCTAGCAGGCTGTCTATATAAAGGACACCGAACCTTGTCATAGAAAGAGTAGACTCGTACTACAGGTTGACGAAGGATGTCTTTGGACGTGCGTTCATGGCCAAAGCTAGGTCTGTCCCCATACATGACCCTAAACAAGAAACATATCCTGCTAATAAACACTATGTGGATGGGTCGGTAGTGCCACGCACAAAACAGGGAGATTATGACTCTCAGGGAAAGGGGTTAACCCATGTGAAACATACTCAAGTGTCTACAGACGTTACTACAAAAACGTATGTGGGTAACGATGTGTATGAGTTTTATGACAAAGTGCCTGAGCTTACGGTGAATGGCTATACCACTAATCACCATCGGATTATTCACGTGGAAGACCCGCAAGATGAAGACGATGTCTGTACCAAGCGTTACGTGACCTATGAAATGAAAAGGCCTTATAAATTTATCCCATCTGTATTGTTAGTGTATCTGACAAATGAAAAACCTGTGAATGAGAGAAACCATACACCGCTAGTTCATGACCAGCACTTGACCTATGTGCTTGCTTCGGCTTTAAGCCACTATCGATTACTCTATGATGGAACCATTCACATCAAATATGCCATACCTGATGAGAACCACACACAAATAGAGATAAATGGTCGTAGGATGTTGGTCCATAACCATGAAATGGTCAATGCAGGTGACGAATTATTTCATCTCATGTTGACATGGGATGAAAAGCAAGCGGGAAAACCCATATACGATTTCCCTCGTTATGTGGAATTGAAATATACAGCCGTGAAATAACAATCTGATGTTAGTTGCGACTTAAACTTTATTGTGAAAGGTTGTTGGTCATCATCATCATGGTGAAACAAAGATATGAGGCGAGAAAGACTAAAACGACTAAAAATAAGACCCTGTCCTTGGCAAAGCAAGGGCTTAAGACATTCGTGGACAAGCCCTTGCTAAACAAAAAATAAAAAATAATGTGTTGGCCGTACGGAAAGCCCTTCGAGCAGCACAGAGACATTTTATTCCAAAACGTCGGCGACAGGGTTTAAAACAAGGGCGAGTGATTCACGTCCCCAAACGAGCTGGATTTCTACCTGCATTATTTGCCGGTTTGGCTGCTCCGGGTTCACTTTTGGGCGGTGCCAGTGCGGTGGCGAAAACCATCAAAGCCACACAGCAGGGCAAGCAACAACTCAAAGAAAGTCAGCGACACAACGAAACGATGGAAGCGATTGCTCTGAGGGCTAGAAATGCAAATATAAAGCCAGCCATTTATCAACAAGGATTTGGGATTTCACCATTTCGAAATATAAAAACAAACTCAGCCATAGCAAGCCTTGAAGCATCAACAAGTGGAAAGCTATGCTAAACAAGCAAAGCTTTCTCATTTTCGAGGTGTGTTTATGCGAAACCAATTACCTCTACGACCCTGAAAACAGGAATGTGCTGTTGTCGATTTGGATGATCACCGAGGACCAGTAACGCATTATGTAGCTTATGCCAAAGAGGGATCCACCGTATGGTACTTTGACAGTTTTGGGATTTTGCCCCCGCCCATGGAACTAATGACCTATTTTGGAAACAGGATCAAGATATATTATAATGTGAAACGTGAGCAAACGTATAACAGTCAACAGTGTGGACGTTTGTGTTTATTTTTTTTATATAAGACACAGCATAAGCAAAAAATGTCCACAGTATGTCAGCAGAAAGTAAAAGGTTTACTCTGCATGGACGTGGACCTGAAGTCAGCATAGACTATTACCCGCCTATCGAATTGAGTGAAAGACCTTATGGTTTAGGACTTGTTTCACTTGAAACTTACAATCGAATATACAACATACGTGAAAATGTGAACAACAAGTTTTTACTATGATGATTCTGTGCTCACCCTGAACACTGGTGGATATACCATCGATTATATTTACGGAACACATTTATGTGCTGTTGATCAATGAATATGGTTTAAAGTCATTTCTCGATGGAACGCGCAAATTTCAACTTGTAGGAAATAACAACACCCATCGCTGCAGTATTTTCTCTACATTCAAAATTGACTTTAAAACACGCCCTGATACCAATGGTCCATTACTAGGATTTAAACCACGCGTGTTGGAGCCCAACAAAAACATGAATCTGACCATGAAGTGAAATTCATTGAGGACCATCATGTGTCGGTGACGTGTAATATTATTAGCCAAGTGTACACCAATCAAGAACCATCGCAATCGCTTTATGACTTTATTATGACATCGCCCAATGGCTATATTATTCGTGAAATCCCTCCAGTGGTGCTTTTTCATTCTGTGGCTGTCGATAGTATTAGTAATATAACGTTAAGACTGATCAATAGAGTTCAACAACTCATTGATCTAGATTCTACCACACCAGTGACTTACAAGTTGGTGCTAAAGCCACTATGAAGTTTGTATATAAAGCAACATCACCGTCTAGGAATGGTGTTAGTTGTTTGCCACGTGATACAGGTTAACATCTAAGGACAATAAGATTTTACAGCATTTGGGTTACCAAGTCAAGCCACATGATGAATTCTATCGAGGAGCAACCAGGAGTGGTAAGAATTGATCTCCATTCCTATCAAGCTCAAACACCTGGGCTCAATAACAATGATGAAATTAAATTTATTATCAACAACCAAGATATTTACACCCTACCACATAAAAGTGTTATTCAGATTGAAGGCCGGCTCACGAAAGCGATGGCTCTACACCCACCACATCCAAATTGGCCAACCATGATTTTGCATTTCTGTTTTCTGAGGTGTGGTATGTCATTAACGATATCATGGTGGATAGCACTCGAAATGTGGGTATTTCCAGTGTCATAAACTATACCCCACTTATAGTGAGGAAGAAGGTAAAACACTTTGCATAGTGGGTTGCTGCCCTGACTTGACCAATGACTGGATGGTACACACCGATGGGACCTTTACTGGATATTTACCTCTTAAACTGATTTTAGGCTTTGCCGAAGATCACCAGCGCATTGTGGTCAACGCAAGGCAAGTGCTTTAGCTGGTGTGAGACAGGAGTGATAATAATGCACGCAAGGAAGCCGATAATGCCCTCATAGATTCAAAAATTCAACTACAACGCTTGCTATGGAAAGTGCCCCATGTGACCATTGACGATAGCAAAAAATTGACATACTCAAGATGGTAAAGAGAGATATGCCTCTACCCATGGAATTTAGAAGCTGGGCACTCCATGAGTACCCGTTATTGCCCACCACCAACACACATAGTTGGTCTGTAAAAACAGCCCGCTATACAGAGAGACCTCTGTACATGATCTTGGGTTTTCAAACGAATCGCAAGTATCAAAAAACCAAAGATGCCACGCAATTTGATCACCTGCAATTGATAATTGCACGTCTTTTCCTCAACGGAGCTGTGTTTCCCTATGAATGACTGGATTTGGATTTTTCCAAAAATAAGTTTGGCCCCCTGTACGACTTGTTTTCTAAATTTCGATGGTGGTATTATCAAAAAGAGAACAGCCCCATGCTGCTACCCCAAGCGTTTAAGGCAAGGGCGCCACTGATTGTCTTTGACTGTTCTTACCTGGAAGAGTCTGTCAAGCCATCCAATAATGACATTCGACTAGATTTTGAAACGCATAATAATGTACCAGCCAATACGACGGCCTACTGTTTGATTATTCATCACAAACAAGTCAACTATTATCCACTGTCCAACCAAGTGACGAGTGTATAAATAACAAGTCAACCCACGTCAAGCCGCTCAGTCATGCCTTACTTTAAAGCCTCAAGAGACGTCACATCCATGAATTTAAACTCTGAGGAACAACGTTTCAAGACTTTTGCAATATGACCGGTGCCTTTCATAAACCATCCAGCCTTGGCGGCCGCTGGCTTCTGTTACTTAAAAACAAGAGATGATGTGAAATGTGCCTTTTGTCCCATCATCATAGACCAATGGCAAGAGATCGATGAACCCATGCAGGAACATCAGCGCTGGTCACCTGCCTGCCCTACCTGTGCAGAATGGAGGTGGGAAATATACCCGGTCATTCAAGCTACCCCTCACTCTTGCCTCTGGGTGATGAAAAAACAAGTTACGATACGTGTGGACTGTATGGTGTCAACGGTGCTTCGGTGAGCAGCTCACCATCATAAACGTCTAGTTTAGAGACATTGGGACATCATCGGTATTATGGACGTTACAAACACAGCAGTATATATTGCTGTATCAGTTGGTATCGTCCTTATCCCAAAACTACAAAAGCCTGTAAGACGTGTAATGATATTAAAATGATGTAATAAAATATATTTTGTGGTTGTTAATATTATTTCCCATGTCCGCCTGTCCTACCCTAACCTCAATTTTTTCTTCAAACTAGCATGGCAGGTAAGTCCGTGTCATGGGTACACTTTAGTGGACAATGGTCAGTCAGTCGTCAGTTGAACTTCGTCCAGACAAACGTCAATATGTTGCGCACACTCATTGTTGATTGCCAAGGGTTTAAAATTGGTGACAACAAATTTATATTTAAACAAGTGGCCATAATCGATTGTACCACCTTTTGGATATCACAAGCTACGCATTTGGTATTTAAACCGCCCCATGCTTTTGATTTTTTGTGTCAAAAAGACCGTAAACAAACCGAGTGGATTTAAAATCATAGGCAACTAGACTGGAATCAAGGAACCATTTCCTATAAATATTTGGACGTGGTCATGAGAGCACACTTGTCCTCGGCCAATGTGGTATTTGTGAAAGGTAATGAAAATCGTCAATGGTTGCAACCATTTTTGGCGTCTTACTGTCAATGTATCGACCTTACGGACTTGGGCTGCCCATCCCTGCAAACGCTGATGGATACTTGTTCCTGTGGCAACATTACCCATACAGCCCTGGCCCATGTGTGGCATCTCTTTCATTGGTTAACCACCCAGGCCTGCTGGGAGTTGTTGAACAAAATTAAAAATCATGATTTACCTGTGAATGACGCCAGTGATATTTCTACAAGCAACGTGTAAACACCTACAGCACGTGCTACCATGGAGAAAGGCAATGCTACGGACAAAGCCATTGGCAAGTTCATTGTTTGTAAAAAGAAACTAGACTGTTTTACCAAAGAGGAATTCTTAGCGCTGCCCAAGTCGTTCTTTTATTATGTGGCCGCCAACGCGGTGAAAGAAATCTGGCAACTTGTACCAAAATCATGGACTCAAGACCCTGTGTTGAGTGAATTGCAACCCTGTACGGATTACGATCATCATACGCAAGTGGCCATTGCAAAAATACCCTCTATGCGTCAGTGCGTGACTTGTCAGCTAGTGAAACTGTATCACGGTCATAAAAGTCTGTGTAAAGAATTTGTTGAATCATTCCACGAGTTTCATGGCGAGAAAAAGCAACAACAACAACAACAAACACAAACATCATCCACAGAGGAGGAGGAAGACCAAACCTTTTCACCATCGATGGAAAAGGATATGCCAGACCTGTACTGGCAAAGGCGTCATTGACAAAGTAATTCAATACTTACCTTTTGAAATCCATCTTCCAGGTTATCGTTTTTGTGGCCGTGGAACTCATCTTGAAAAACATTTGCAGCGTGGTGATATACCCATTAATCTTTTGGATCAAGCATGCAAAGAACATGATCTTTCTTATCGCCATAGTCATTCGGGTTTAAGACATGTGGCAGATTAATTATTGTTATTGAAAAAACTAAACAACGTTTCACATCCTGTGATGCCTCAGTGGGTGAAAGGATGGCAGCCCTGATTGTGATGAGTGCTATGAAAGGAAAGTTCATGATGCATGGACATGAACATTGAGGAATTGAGGATTAAGGAATTGGGATTTGTTTGTATTCTATTTTTCTTTTGTCAATCCCTATGGCTATGAAATAAAAACAAAGGTTCATCAGAGCACGATGTTGTTTAATTTTAAAAAATCATGATGTTGATGGGCTAAATTTTCATTTTCGCATTTCACACATGACCAATTCACACATTGCCATTTGCCAACTGGCAATTTACAGTTTTTAAAAATGTCTGTTTCAAATTTTGTGTTTTTGATGATATGGATATTCCATTTAGTTAATGACACTTCTTTAAAATGTCCGTTTGAAGTTTTCTGAATTTTTATATTTCACACATGGCCATTTCCAGTTTTTGAATGTTGGTGATATGGAAACATGGATTTTAGATTTTGCTGTTTACACATTTTTCCATTTGGTGTATGTTGAAAGTTGAGATTTGATAATGATGTTGATGCGAGTGCTTGACCATGATAATGATTCAGTCTGTTTAGGGGTGTTTGGAGAAACGTACAGGTCTACGTCTACTGCAGGTAAGACTGTTTTACAGAAAATAATGTCTATTGACCGCTAGATTTTAAAGAAAACAAAACTATTGACAAAACGAACAGACTATATAAGTGACAATTTCCCCCTACCCACCCACCCTACCCCACCGTGTTTGCTCTGGTCATACGTACACACCAGCTTTCTCTCTACTCATACGTTCACACCTGTCTTTGGGAACAAACACAACCACTTTATTTATTCCCAAAAGCACATTTTCGACAAGCACACTTACCCCAGAAGAACTTTTCATTATAAATTTAACATTTGACCATTACAAAAAAAAGTTACTAAAAAAATATTACTTATTTCATATTTACAAAAACTACAATTTTTTACAGCTCTAAAAGAATCAAACTATATACCATTTTCCAATTCCCTACTCTGTTAAATTTAAAACAAAAATAAAAATAAGGTTGCATAGAACTCATTTTAAAGAGCAAAAGGTCCAACTAGGTTGTCACTATTTACAAAATCCACTATTTACAATGGCAAAAACTAATATTTACAAAATACTAAATCTACGAGTTAAAAAAAGCTATATCCCTAAACGAACAAACAGAAAAATCGCACTTCCTCCTCCTTGCGTTCATAACCCCAGGGCAAGCTGGTAAGCAGGTCATCAGCCCACACACGTTTGTTATCCATGGAGGCGAGGGTGCGTTTTCTCTGCTCCTCAAGATACAAATGATGGTTGCTGTTTTGTATCCTGTACTGTGTATGGGACATAGCTTTGCCAGTGCATAAAACCGCCAGGTAGTCATCTACACGTAGCAATTTTACCACTGCCCTACCTACACCTTTTGCCCTTTTGGCTTCTTTACAGTCTAAGGTGCAATTAGCATACATTTCCGAGGCCAAACCTACGAATTCCGTCATGACAGAATCACCACATTCCTCTTTTAAAACACCCATTTCCTTCTTGTTTTTTATGGGCAGCGGAAATATGTTGTCGGCGCTATAGAAAGAGGTGTCGAACCAGTCAGTAAGCTGCCTCATGACGTCATAGGGGTTGCAGTGGCGAATGTGGTAAATGAATGAGTCCGTATCCATATACAAAAGAGAGACGTCCTCAAAATGGCGTTTGGCAAACTCATAGTGGAATCGATACATGACCGATTTGGAAAAGTCTAAAATGACTTGGCCCAAGTGAATGGGCTTATCCATGGTCACGCTGGTCCTACTCATTTCAATAGTGGCCAAATCCTCATCGATAATTTTGATCGATTTGAAATTTGGCTTGGCAATGTACCGCCGAGCACCCCACTGCTCCTCCCAGACATTCACCAATTTAATGTCACGGTATTTGCGGACATTCTCCATGGACTTGCCATAGATGTAGTTGTTCATTAACTTAAAAAAATAATTTCTAACTGCTGAGTTGCCATTTGTTGGTGCTCTGTGTTGAGTCGCATGTATGTCTCGAGCCATGGTTTTTGGGTAAAGTAAATACCCCTATGAATTTTCTTCAACACCAAGCCTTGGGCGAGGCATTGCACCAACATTTGGATACGTAGAACATACCGATTTTTGTTGTAAAGTGTGCCCATGAGTTTTTCAATTTTCACTTTACTGTCAGGGGGAACCATTTGCTCTAGGCAGAATGGGAAATCGGCATGTTTATCATACAAGGATGAGGGATATTCAATATCCACTACTGAGACATATCCACGGCCTGTTTATTGACTAGCAATGTTCATATCAAATTGTGACACTTGTTTCTCAGTCAGCCAAGCAAACTTCCCATAGGGCAAAGGCTGACTCATGGCGTAGGCATGCAAATTATTCACGTCATAGTACATTAAGTACGATTCTGGTTTGTCTGGTGAATAATCAGACATGTAGACATTGTTCGCTTCGGCATGGCGCTGGTTAAGCGACACAAAGCCGCCGCGAATGCCCTTTTCAAACAATAGAACCATGTCTACATCAGTGAGTAAGTCCAATTCCACTTGAGTGTATTTCAAAGCGGCATCGAACGTGAGCCCAGGACTCATATAATAGTGAGCCGGGTCAAGACCGTAAATATGCTGACACAACTCACGGAATTTTTGAAACACATCGGTGAGCAGCAGTACATCCAGTTTTAGGTAATGCATAGCATATTCACCTAGCGTCTTGGTATTAAACACTCGCCAAACTTGACATGCATGTGCATAGTCTTCATTGGAAACGGTACTGCGTGTTAATTTTGAGTAAAATTTCTCTTGTGGTGGGAGTTTTTTTTGCTTTAACACGTCCCTGTTATTGCAGAAATCATATGGGATATATCTTTCCGAATGCTTAATTGAAATTGCTCAGGATCATTAAATTGCATTCTGGTATATTTAATTCCTGTTCATCCTAGCCATTGACAAGACCAGGGGGATGACAGTTAATAGGGAGCGCGTGGGTCGGAGTAAGGCCCTGTACTGGATATTCAGCCAACCAATGAAAAATTAATTTTAGCACTAAGGTTCCGTAGTTGGCACTCATGAACGTTCACATCAAATCGACTGGCGGAAGCGGGAATAGTCTTTTTTGATTGATTTTCCTCGTGGTGTTGTTGGTTGTTTTGATTTGTTCAGTATTTTGATTGTCTATTTGAATTTAATTGAGAGTCAATCATGCCACTGCAAGGGAGGAAAAATTGCCAAGCACCGGGATGTAAGAATTATAATGACAGTAAGAACAATACGGCAATTTTCATCTGCCTGGTGTTGACCATGTGTAAAACTAGTGGGCAATATGGACTAGGCCTACTCTCGAATAAAAATATAGAGAGAATAAATGTGTGCATTTCGTCTCTTGTTTGTTTTCCTACCCATTCTCCTTTGCGTTGCAATAAAATTTGTGGTTTAGGGCTACGGGGAGGGGTGGGTGGCCGCCGGAATGCTAGGCAGAAAGTGAGGTTATGGCAATATAGTGTGTGCATTTGGACAGTTTTCTTTATATTCATCGAATATCACAACAATTCTTTAGAGTAGGAGAGCATTTTTAATTAGCTTAGAAGTGAATTAAGCTCTAGAATGGCATAACTGTGTCCTTCGTGACAAATCTATTGCCAACATTGATATATATCAAAATGTATAATTTTCCTATCTGGACATATATTTCAGCGCCTAGCGAAAGGCGCAGTTATGTTTGTGTTATTTTCATCAATAACTCATCTCAGAACATACTTTTCAATTACGCGTAATAAAGGCTACATTCATATGGCGTTTTACTTTTTATGTTGCCAGACATGCTAGTACAATCCATAGCCTCAGGCGGTGTTCTCTCTCGGAAATTCTATAACCAAAAGTGACAAATCCCTTTTACTTACATGATCCTTGAACAAGACTATCTAGCGAGGATGCCATCAACTTAAAGGAATCCAAAAATCGAATGCTAAATTCGCTCAACCGCCATGTCAGGGCTGTAAAACGCTCATGGTTTTGGGGGGATAATGGTAAAAGAGCCCTTGTTGACATGACCCAATTCACGAATCAAAAACTGAATGTCATAATTTGCCAGATTGTGGAAAAAGACAATGATAAAACGAGGAGCTGGAAAGTTCAAATTGCATTTACTGTGCGCAGCTCCACGAAACTCTCCCGTCAAGTGCGAGTGATCACGAACAGTGTCTTCAGCACTGATCAGTGGCTTTTCGCAAATATGGCATGTCGTGGCATGCTCATACTGCTGCTGCTGTTCTGGAGATAGGCTCATGGGTATGGGGTGGTGCAGTAATCCCTGTACATGGTCGGCCAACTTTACAAGTTCATCCAAAAAGCATCTGCCACAATCTGGCCAATCACGGGATTTATAAAAGGATTGCGTGGGGTCATAGGCACACACCACTTTAAATACTATGGCAAAGGGTTCATGTTTTTGAATGGGTGTGGTTGAGCTGATGGTGGGATCTGATTCACATCCCGCCATGGGTGTGGTAAGAGCTTCGAAATCTGAATACACCACATAGGGGACAGTGTCGCGCTTGTAAAAGTTGTTAAATTTCAAAACAGCTTTGTCCTCTTGTGGCAATATCAGTATCACCGCTTCCTGAGAAACACAATCTAACCTATGGCGTTCCAAAAGCGTAGGAGTAGTAAAATACTGCAAGCATCGATCGCAAATATGTTTTTACCATGTCCATTGGACGCTTGACTGCTTAGCAATCTCCTCAAGCTTTTAATCAGGCAATAGTGATTCACCTCTCCGTAAGACTGATATAAAAGATGAATGTGGTGTCGTTTCGGTTCTTTTGTGGCATAAAGAGGACCCACAATCTCAGTACCATCAAGGCCATACACCATAAACGAAAAGTCCTGGTTATCTAGTTCAAACCTATGGATTTCCGTTAAGTCCATAAGGAACGATACTCGAGTTAAATTTAAAGTTTGTTTCAATTCATCAAACTTGCCATGTACATTCCTCGTCGACAACTGTCACGTTGTGATGGCTGGAAATACGCAGCCACAGCCCACAAGAAGCAATCATCGTCAAAAATTTCAATATTTACCACCGCTCTCCGGCAGGCAATCGCAGGTGGTGTTTTAATATAGGTAGACCCAGCATTTAACGGGTTAAAATGACATATGTTGATTTGCAGGTAATGGATTTTGTTTAATGCTAGCAAGCAAGGCATTGATCACATTGGAATCATACCACTGTTTCAAATTATGGGCTATAAATAGCTCTTGCATTTTACTGCAAATATAAAATGTATCTTTATGCTCAACGTCCTTCTTTTTATATATGAAATCGCACACCAGTTCTGTATTCACTTTAAAGCTGTATGCAACCCTTGCGCTATACAAATGTCATTTTTTTTAAATATCAAAACAAGATTCTAAAAAATCTTTGGGAATCAAAATTTCCCTAACATTAACAACACGACCAGAACACACTCGTGACTTGAAACAGGACTCAAGGGGTTCCCAAATTAAGCTATCTGCAGCGGCAAAAGACATGATTTTTATAAAAACATTCTCACCAGAATTTTCAGTCGTACACTTTGCGGGTGGCAGCAGTGGCTGTAGTGGACAAGCCTTTTCCATCACACACTAAAAAAACAAATAAAATAAACCACCATAAGTATATCAATTTCAAATAGCACCTTTGTAGAGCCTAAAAAAATTTATATCAAACAGGTTTTTTATAAATAATTTTAAATAAATCTTACCTTGCTTTGTAAAAAGGCCTGCGTTTGCTTTTTGTAGGTTCAAGTGGAATGGGGTTTCTGTCTCCCACAACAGGTACGCAGACTATCTAAAACAAACAAAATAAAAACAATTCATCTCTTAAATGGTAAACCAATAATAATTTAAACATTCATTAGCATTAACATAAACTAAACAGTGTTAATGTTACACTTACCTGTAAATATATAATGTATCCAACATGGTCACTAATTAGAGTTGAGCACACGAATACAATTAGTTTTATACAGATAAGACACAGCCTATGTTTACACTGCAAAGTTTAAAACAGCAATGACTGACTGTGTGTCATAGCATGATCAACACTCTAATACCCCCTGCTCTCCTCTCCCAGACCCTCGCCCTGTGACCCTCTTACCACAGCTCGCTCTTGCCCTGCAATTGGCTATGGCAATGGTAGGGGGAGGAGTTATACTCGCTCACTGCATTATTTCTCTGACGTAGTTGTGATACTGTTCAACCTTCAAGTCACCTATACGTGACTGTAATTTTCCCTTGGCCTGTTGTCAGCTCTGGCTCACATTCCTGAATCGCGATAACATGTCACATCCTGTCACCCAGCCAGCCAGGCAGCAAGCAGGCCGTTCGAGCAGATATTCTATTTTCCGTTCTGGCGGCCAGCCAGACATACAAACAAAGTTCTGTTGTTAACAACTATAAAAGCCTTGTTTTTTATTCGTCTCATAGCATTATGAATTTGTCAGGTTACTGATCAGTGATCAGCAATTACTAACATGTTAAAAGATCACCATAAGAGGATTTTCGAAATATTGGTCTCTGTCCATACATCATAGGAAATATCAAAAAGCGACCCCTCGCCCTGCTGCCCCTCGAAATAGCCATTTCCTGTATTCACCATGGCCGGTGATAGCCTCGTTGTAACACGCGCCCCAGCGGTACCGTCTCTCCGTCTACAAACCTTCTTTATTAAAAAAAGGTAAAACAAAGTTTCAAAATGCATAGTTTTTAGTCCTAGTGACTTGACATTTATTTTCATGGTAGAGGGGCCTTTCATTTATGTCAAAAATATTTTTTGTAAACTTCCTAGTTTACAAAATAGTAGAAATTCAAAATTTAAGTGTTTTCAACAAATCTCAAAAAGTAAAAAGTTTTATTACAAAAAATAAAGGTCGTAGAGACCATTCGTTTCAACTATGGCACAACGTTCTATCATGTTTGGTTTTCAAATTATCGCCTACTTTCAAAAACAAAAATTTTCCAAACATTAAAAAAAATATAATACAGGGTCCATAGCAAAGTGGACGTCACTCCGAGTCCTTGGACCCCTCGTACACGCCTCTGGCATGATTGGTTCGCGAGAGTAACAAAAGTCTAAAATCACGGTTTTAACCCCCCCCCCCCTCAAAAAAAATTCCAGCTTTTCACCTTTTCAACACCTACATTCCCGTAAAGAGCACAACGGGACGAAAAAAACGAATCCAAGCACGCCCTCCTGCATTACTCCTTCCTTCCCAAGGCCGCCAGGGGCTCACAACTTCCTAAGTGGCGCAGCTTTACCCTCATCTCACTACTCCCACAAGTTTTAATCCTAGAGACTTGAAATAAATTTTCTTGGTATATTTTCTTCATTTGCTTCAAACAAACTTTTTTGTTAACTTCCTAGTTTCCAAAATATAGGAATTTCAAATTTACACTTTTCAAAAATACATAAAAAATAAAAAAGTTTTAATACAAAAATAAAGGACATAGAGTCCTTTCGTTTGAACCATGGCACGACGTTCTATCATGTTTGGTTTTCAAACTATCGCCTATTTTCGAAAACAAAAATTTTCATTTTTTTTAATATATATAACGAGGGATCCATAGCACAGGGGGCGTCAGCTCGAATCCAACGATATGTTGCATGCCAAAATCGAACCATGGGTTCGCGAGATATCCACTTTTCCCCTAAATGTATTGCGGGTTAGTATGTGACGTCAGAGGGAGAGGTGGTGGGGTGCGTTTAAACTCCTATCATCCCCCTACTAAGATTATCACCGGGAAAGGATGACGTACAGAAAATCAAGTCTAGAATCTTACAAAGAGCTAAGAAAAAAATTTAAAACTCTGTTAAGCAGGAGTTACCGAAATTACATAAAACGGGTTCAGGAAAACTTAGGCGATAACGAAAAATATTTCTGGAATTTTATAAAAAATAAGAAAGGTAGCACAAATCAGAACAATAATGCTTGTTTTTGTTTTTTACGCATGCCCACTCATGGCTTTTGTAAGAGGGTGGGGGAGCGGATCCCTGTGGACGAGTCCTTGTTGACAGGTCCTTGTGGACGAGTCCTTGTGGATGAGTCCCTTTGGACTGATCCCTTTGGACCAGCCCCTTTGGACTGGCCCATGAATTTATCCAAATTATGTCAAAGGGCTTAACTAACGGACTAATAAAGCTAGGAACTTGTATGAGGTATTGTAGGACTTGGGATGAAGCCCCCTTTTAGAATGTATTTTTGAAATTTTGACAAAGGGCATAACCACACTTTTGTAAAAATCTCGCAAACCTATCATGCTAGTGACTTGTATGAGGGGTCCTAGCAATTGGGGCGATGTTCCCCTTTGGGGGTGAAACTATCCCCCCACTCCCAAATTGAAAAATCGATATCTTGGAAACTAAGAACCCTAAAATTATGTGTGATAGCTTTAAAAAATAGGTCATAAGATACGATTTTACCACGATAGGTCATTTCACCCCTAAAATAGTAAATAGTAATGTTACAGGGAAAAAAGCGGTTAAACACTTAAAAATGATAAATGAACCAAAGATCATTTGTTTTTTATGAAAAAATAGTAAGGGGGTTAAAACTACCCCCAAAATTTTAAAATCGTTATCTTGGAAATTAAGAGCCTTAAAAATAAGTGTGATAGCTTTAAAAATAGGTCATGCCATACGCTTATACCACGATAGGTCATTTCACCCCTAAACAGTGAATAGTGATTTTACAGGGAAAAAGGTGTTAAACGCCTAAAAATGATAAATGAACCTAAGATCTTTTGTTTTTGATGAAAAATAGTAAGGGGGTAAAAACTACCCCCAAAATTGAAAATCGATATCTTGGAAACTAAGAAACCTAAAATTAGGTGTGATAGCTCAAAAATTTGAAATTTAATACTCTTTTACCACGATTGGTCATTTTACCCCTAAAACAATGCATGTAGATTTTACAGGAAAAAAAGGGGAACCAATAATCAGATTTGGACACATGATATGTTATAAGACTCAGGGCGACAATCTCTTTTTGAATTTATTATTTATTTTTTGAAATTTTGACAAAGGGCCTAACCACACATTTTGAAAATTAAGATTTTTAAAATTTTTGAATTAATTTTAATATTTTTTTTTAGTAGAGAGAGACAGTACTGGTTGTGTTTAAACGAGCACGTCGCCGATCACTGTGGCCATGTTCAATGGATGAATCGATATTTTGTGAAGCATTGATTGAAGAGGGTCATGCGACGACTTGTTTTAAGAATATCTTTATGATTTTTCCTACGATGCATGCATTTATTTAAATATCCCAAAACGGCAAGGTTACTGATTTTAGTTTTATAAACTAATAATGGGATTTGGACTCATAAGGTGTCCTATAACTTGACATGACGCTTTCTTTATATGGCTTATGAATTTTCCCTAAAAGATTGAAAACAACAAGTTCATGGACTTTTGTTTCTCTTAATATATTGCAAACCCATAATGTTAGATGTTTATGGTGAGTGATGAAACATAGCTATGTAGAGAAAGAATTATTGTAGGCTTCACGTATGGTGACTGACAAGTCTTTGACCATTGAAACTTGTTTTTAAACCTGACCGCAGTACATAGGGAGTATAGGATTCAGGCATGACATGACAAACGGTGTGTACAAAATCCAATTTATCGATTCAAGAATTGAGAGTAGACTATCTTCAATTGATTAGTTAAAGAGGGTAGCTAAGAAAACAAGATGGTGATTACACTGAACCAAACCTAACCAATTCAACCCTTTTTGAATGTATAATGTTACTTGCTAACCATTTTGTGCTGCAGGGGCAAGCACTTTTGGCTCTTGCACTATAGGCCTTAACTCGATTTAACTTTAAGGCTTAGAACGAACCAAACTAAGAAAGATGGTTTTAGTGGTGCAGTGGTTAAGCTGTTATCCTTTGACTAAGGTAGACCAGGGTTTGATTTTAGATTAATAAGCATGTCAAAAACATATAAAAAAGCAGGGATAATGTTTTAAGACTGATTACACTTGTATAATTTTTCAAATTATTACTTGGATTACAAATACAAAGGAGGACTGGGTTCAATATACAGTTAATGCAAGTAAGATTTTGTATTTGTTTTTTATTTTGGACTTTAGATTTTAGAATTTACATTTTACATTTTAGATTGTACAAAAAGACCAAACCATAATGTCATGACTTTAAATTTTCGGTAACGAATTATTAAAGAAAAACATATAAGTATTTGTATTACTTGGAATTATGTTTTATAAACTATATTTTATTTTGGTTTTTGATTTTAGAAATTTGATATTGGATTTTAGATTTTAGGTAAAGACCAAACTAATATTGGCTATTCGTTAGACACTGGTATATAGATAGAAAGACGATTAGATTATATGTTAAGATGAATTTTTAGTTGTTGACTGACCTTGCAATAAGAATTGACTAACCAGACATGAGTAAACTACCAACGAAACACTTTGGCGACTATGCTTGTTATTGACCAGTGAGTAGTGTTTTAGAAAAACTGTTTGCTATTTTGGGTAATATACAACAAATGCATAGACCTACTGAGCGACTATGTTTGCTAAACAAGACATTATACCAGAGATGATTAGGATTCTTATGTAGCTCAGGCAAGGAAAGTATTTCTACAGAATTTGTTGACATTGAATATAGATTTAGGTATTAGGAAGTCATTTTTGAAGACCTTTGTCTGGAGTGTGACGCTCTATGAAAGGGAAACTTGGACTATTGGTGTAGCAGAAAAGTGGAGAGTGTTTGAAATGTGGTGTTACAGGAGAATGATGAAGATTAGATGGGTAAATAGGGTTACAACCAAAAAGGTATTAAGACTAGTGGGAGAGGAGAGATGTTTTTGGCGACAGCTAATGAAGTAAATCGATAGGTTGGTAGGACACATACACCCTGGAATAGCAAGTTTAGTTATGGAAGAACGGGTTGAGGACAAGAACTGTAGGGGTAGACCAAGGATAGAATATGTTAAACAGACAGCCTTGGATGTAGAGTGTGGTAGCTATATAGAGATGAAACGATCAGCTCAGGACAGGAAGTCATGGAGAGCTGTATTAAACCAGTCAAAAGGCTGAAGACTCAAATAACATGTAGAGCTTACCAAAATAATGTTGTGTAATGGTAAATACTACTCAACAAACATTAATGCATTACTAAAACCCATGACACGATACCTGAGAGCTTTTCAAAAATTATTTTAAGATGCCTTTAACCTTATATTAAACACCCAGTTCTCAAGACTCATAACTACAATGTAATGAAAAAAAAAACAACAAAAAACCATTTAGAAACGAGCAAGTGGTTGAGTCAATGTACACTGGAAAATTTTGTAAACACTCAAGTGCACAAAACAAATTACATTATTAACTGTCAGGTTGACCGAGTGGTTAAGGCGTTTAACTTATGTTCACATTTTCAATACAAAAAAGCAAGGATTTGAACCCCTCACCTGACATAACTATTGCTTTAACATAGCTTAGCGATACTGTATTATTATGATACTCGATAAACAAACCATAGATAGAGTGTATTGTTTAAGTCCACTCTCTCTTTCTAAACATAGCTAGAGACTGTCAATGGTTAACAATTGCATTAATAGTGGGAGGATGTAGTGATAGTAATTAAGAAAAAGCAGACAATAACCATAAAATATTTTTATTAAATTCATTTTATAATAGATACACACTGAATACAACTCTCTCTATTTACCAATGTTTGATATAGATTTTTTAAACACACAACGCTAGTTGTGGATCCTTTTATAACTTTCTCCAGGTACTCTTGTTCTTAAAAACTGGTTTTATAGACATAAAAACCTCATTCTTTTCTTTTTCATCAACATCATCATCATCATCATCATCATCATCATCATCTTCATTATGAATATTATCATTAAAATTATGATAGTCATTGTCACCATCATTATCATCATCATCATCATCATCCTCAACATCACTAGAACAATTCAATTCCTCTTGTTCCTTTTCCACAGGGACCTCTTTTAAAGTCTGCATTGCTTTTGATAGTGTTAAGGGTTTCTTAGACTTTGACAACTGTCCTAACATGACTTTTTGAGGACATGATAAGTGATTTTGAACAAACACTGCACTATCTTGAGCAGCAATATTTTTTTCTTGGAGTTGTTCTTTTACCTTGGTTAGAGTATTTTGTCCATTTAAATGAGTATTAATTTGAGATTCACAATGATGCTCGTTTGAAGTAAGTACGTTGGAGTCTTTTGTTTTAATCATTCCTCAACACTTTTTAGATCGTTGTTTTGAACATCGCCAAATAACAGTTCCATTTTTATTGGTTGTTATTACAATATATGTATATCCTTTATAGTAGGCACATGGCTTACCATGGCTGGTTGTTGAGACTTCCATATTAACTAATACACATTAATTAAATTTTAGTAAAGTCACTTTAGTAATGAAAATGAAAATCCACAGCCTGCTTCCAGTCTCCGACCGGGTCAGTAATGGAATGAATGAAGCCCCCATCTAGCGGCGAGGATATGGACTGTGCTGGCTGCCGAGGCCTGACGCACTCCTCTGGGGAAATGATTTCATAGAGCGTCACACTCCAGACAAAGGTCTTCAAAAATGACATCCTAATACCTAAATCTATATTCAATGTCAAAAAATTCTGTAGAAATGCTTTCCTTGCCTGAGCTACATAAGAATCCTAATCATCTCTGGTATAGTGTCTTGTTTAGCAAACATAGTCGCTCAGTAGGTCTATGCATTTTTTGTATATAACCCAAAATAGCAAACAGTTTTTCTAAAACCCTATTCACTTGTCAATAACAAGCATAGTCGCCAAAGTGTTTCTTTGGTAGTTAACTCATGTCTGGTTAGTCAATTCTTATTGCAAGGTCAGTCAACACCTAAAAATTCATCTTAACATATAATCTAATGGGGCCGATAGCCTAGATGTTAGGCCCCTTAAAACAACAATTATCATCATCATCATCATCATCATCATCTTTCTATCTATATACCAGTGTCTAATGAATAGTCAATATTAGTTTGGTCTTAACCTAAAATCTAAAATCCAATATCAAATTTCTAAAATCTAAAACCAAAATAAAATATAGTTTAGAAAACATAATTCCAAGTAATACAAATCCTTATATGTTTTTCTTTAATAATTAGTTACCGAAAATTTAAAGTCATGACATTATGGTTTGGTCTTTTTGTACAATCTAAAATGTAAAATGTAAATTCTAAAATCTAAAGTCTAAAATAAAAAACAAATACAAAATCTTACTTGCATTAACTGTATATTGAACCCAGTCCTCCTGTGTATTTGTAATCCAAGTAATAATTGGAAAAAATATACAAGTGTAATCAGTCTTAAAACATTATCCCTGCTTTTTTATATGTTTTTGACATGCGTATTAATCTAAAATCAAACCCTGGTCTACCTTAGTCAAAGGATAACAGCTTAACCACTGCTCCACTATAACCATCTTTCTTAGTTTGGTTCGTTCTAAGCCTTAAAGTTAAATCGAGTTAAGGACTCTAGTGCAAGAGCCAAAAGTGCTTGCCACTGCAGCACAAAATGGTTAGCAAGTAACATTATACATTCAAAAAGGATTGTATTGGTTCGGTTTGGTTCAGTGTAATCACCATCTTATTTTCTTAGCTACCCTCTTTAACTAATCAATTAAAGATAGTCTACTCTTAATTCTTGAATCGATAAATTGCATTTTGTACACACCGTTTGTCATGTCATGCCTGAAACCTATACTCCCTATGTACTGCGGTCAGGTTTAAAAACAAGTTTCAATGGTCAAAGACTTGTCAGTCACCATACGTGAAGCCTACAATAATTCTTTCTCTACATAGCTATGTTTCATCACTCACCATAAACATCTAACATTATGGGTTTGCAATATATTAAGAGAAACAAAAGTCCATGACCTTGTTGTTTTCGATCTTTTTGGGAAAATTCATAAGCCATATAAAGAAAGCGTCATGTCAAGTTATAGGACACCTTATGAGTCCAAATCCCATTATTAGTTTATAAAACTAAAATCAGTAACCTTGCCGTTTTGGGATATTTAAATAAATGCATGCATCAGAGGAAAAATCGTAAAAATATTCTTAAAACAAGTCGTCGCATGACTCTCTTCAATCAATGCTTCACAAAATATCGATTCATCCATTGAACATGGCCATAGTGATCGGCGACATGCTCGTTTAATCACAACCGGTACTGTCTCTCTCTACTAAAAAAAATATTAAAATTAATTCAAAAATTTTAAAATCTAAATTTTCAAAATGTGTGTTTTGGCCCTTTGTCAAAATTTCAAAAAATAAATAGTAAATTCAAAAAGAGATTGTCGCCCTGAGTCTTATAACACCTCAAGTGTCAAAATCTGATTATTGGGTCCCCTTTTTTACTGTAAAATCTATATGCATTGTTTTAGGGGGTAAAATGACCAATCGTGGTAAAAGAGTATTAAATGTCAAATTTTTGAGCTATCACACCTAATTTCAGGTTTCTTAGTTTCCAAGATATCGATTTTTCAATTTTGGGGGTTGTTTTCACCCCCTTACTATTTTTCATCAAAAACAAAAGATCTTAGGTTCATTTATCATTTTTAGGCGTTTAACACCTTTTTCCCTGTAAAATCACTATTCACTGTTTTAGGGGTGAAATGACCTATCTTGGTATAAGCGTATGTCATGACCTATTTTTAAAGCTATCACACTTAATTTTAAAGCTCTTAATTTCCAAGATAACGATTTTAAAATATTGGGGGTAGTTTTAACCCTCTTACTATTTTTTCATCAAAAACAAATGATCTTTGGTTCATTTATCATTTTTAAGTGTTTAATCGCTTTTCTCCCTGTAACATTACTATTTACTATTTTAGGGGTGAAATGCCCTATCGTGGTAAAATCGTATCTTATGACCTATTTTTAAAGCTATCGTACTTAATTTTAAGGCTCTTAATTTCGAAGATAACGATTTTTAAATTTTGGGGATAGTTTTAACCCTCTTACTATTTTTCATCAGAAACAAATGATCTTAGGTTCATTTGTCATTTTTAAGTGTTTAACCGCTTTTTTCCCTGTAACATTACTATTTACTATTTTAGGGGTGAAATGACCTATCGTGGTAAAATCGTATCTTATGACCTATTTTTTAAAGCTATCACACATAATTTTAGGGATCTTAGTTTCCAAGATTTAGATTTTTCAATTTGGGAGTGGGGGGATAGTTTCACCCCCAAAGGGGAACATCGCCCCAATTGCTAGGACCCCTCATACAAGTCACTAGCATGATAGGTTCGCGAGATTTTTACAAAAGTGTGGTTATGCCCTTTGTCAAAATTTCAAAAATACATTCTGAAAGGGGGCTTCATCCTAAGTCCTACAATACCTCATACAAGTTCCTAGCTTTATTAGTCCGTTAGTTAAGCCCTTTGACATAATTTGGATAAATTCATGGGCCAGTCCAAAGGGGCTGGTCCAAAGGGATCAGTCCAAAGGGACTCATCCACAAGGACTCGTCCACAAGGACCTGTCAACAAGGACTCGTCCACAGGGATCCGCTCCCCCACCCTCTTACAAAAGCCATGAGTGGGCATGCGTAAAAAAAAACAAGCATGTTTATTTATAGTGGCTACCCACCGTACTCATGCACTTTATGTAGAATAACGTTTAATTCCATATTGGCATTCAAACTCTCACATGTTGCACTTTGAAAAAGAGATTTTCTTAAAAATTACAATTTTCACCCCTAGTACGGGTAGAGTTTATTTTGGTGTTGAAATATATTGTCCAATGGAAAGGGGGTGTTAACCCGAGTTCAATGACATCTCGTACAAGTCTCTAGCCTGATTGGTTCGTGAGATATTGCCATTTTAGTATTCCTGCGGTGGAGCGGTGGCGGTGGGTTTTGAACTGTCACAAAACCACTACTTTTGTTATTAGGACAACTGAAGAGTTTATGCGCATTAAAGCCATCGACCATCTATTCAAAATCTTGGTCCGTAGCAAGTTAGAATATGCTTCAGTTATTTGGCATCCGTATTATAAATCACTGGAAAGGAGCCTCGAAAAAGTTCTAAAATGTTTTCTAAGGTACTTATATTACAAAGACAGCAATATATCTGCATTTAAAGCAAATAAATCATATATTCAACAACTGGATGGATTCAACTATCTGTACATTACCTTGGCAGCAAGGCGCCAAAACTTACAGCAGGTGTTTTTGTATAAAACAGTTAATGGAATGTGGGAAAACAGTGGCTTCTTGCAGCAGATTCATTTCAATGCCAGAGCAGGAAATTTGCGAAATCGACATCTCTTAGTTTGCAAAATACCAAAAACAGTATAATATACAAATTCACCATTAGTAACAATGTGTCTGATGTACAATAAACATGCCAAAATCAACAATAGTTTAGACTTCAGCTCTGCATTACCAGTATATATTAAGGTTTTAAGAGCTACAATTCTTAAGCAACTACCGATATGGAATGTAATCTGTAATTTTGCCTGTATGTGTAAATATGCATAGCTATAGTGTGACTTATGTATCATTGCCAAATATTTTTCTAAAACTTCTCTCCATTTTTGTTTGTAATATAGACCTAGTATGTACTTTTTTCGTTTGTTAAATCTATAACAATTCAATACAGTGCAATGTACGCCACCTGTAATTGGAGCATAAGCTCTGTTGAAGGTATACATAAATAAATACGCTAAGGATAAGGTGTATGTGTCACCAATCTCAAGCTCCTAAACCGGAGGGAGTTAGAAGGCGTGGTTTCTACCAAGATTTTCCAAATCGTCTCAATACAAGGAAAAATATTGCATTTCTTGAAAATTCAACGGAAATATATTTATTTGTTTATAAAGTGCTTTTAAACAAATTACAACGTGTTAGCCCCTGCCAGAACTGTATCGCGTACAGCTGCATAGCACTAGGGCCGGGCGGATGTTCTGTACACATGGAGCACACACAACCCATTGTGCAACCAGCAGCAGTGATGGGGCGGGTAGTCTGTATACATGGGGCGCACTCAACCCATTGTGCAACCAGCAGTAGTGATGGGGCGGGTAGTCTGTATACATGGGGCGCACTCAACCCATTGTGCAACCAGCAGCAGTGATGGGGCGGGTAGTCTGTATACATGGGGCGCACTCAACCCATTGTGCAACCAGCAGCAGTGATGGGGCGGGTAGTCTGTATACATGGGGCACACAACCCATTGTGCAACCAGCAGTAGTGATGGGGCGGGTAGTCTGTATACATGGGGCGCACTCAACCCATTGTGCAACCAGCAGCAGTGATGGGGCGGGTAGTCTGTATACATGGGGCGCACTCAACCCATTGTGCAACCAGCAGCAGTGATGCGGCGGGTAGTCTGTACACATGGGGCGCACAACCCATTGTGCAACCAGCAGTAGTGATGGGGCGGGTAGTCTGTATACATGGGGCACACAACCCATTGTGCAACCAGCAGTAGTGATGGGGCGGGTAGTCTGTATACATGTGGCACACAACCCATTGTACAACCAGCAGTAGTGATGGGGCGGGTAGTCTGTACACATGTGGCACACAACCCATTGTGCAACCAGCAGTAGTGATGGGGCGGGTAGTCTGTATACATGGGGCGCACTCAACCCATTGTGCAACCAGCAGCAGTGATGGGGCGGGTAGTCTGTACACATGGGGCACACAACCCATTGTGCAACCAGCAGTAGTGATGGGGCGGGTAGTCTGTACACATGGGGCGCACACTGCAGCAGTGATGGGGAGGGTAGTCTGTACACATGGGGCGCACACAACCAGCAGTAGTGATGGGGCGGGTAGTCTGTACACATGGGGCACACAACCCATTGTGCAACCAGCAGTAGTGATGGGGCGGGTAGTCTGTATACATGGGGCACACAACCCATTGTGCAACCAGCAGTAGTGATGGGGCGGGTAGTCTGTATACATGGGGCACACAACCCATTGTGCAACCAGCAGTAGTGATGGGGCGGGTAGTCTGTATACATGTGGCACACAACCCATTGTACAACCAGCAGTAGTGATGGGGCGGGTAGTCTGTACACATGGGGCACACAACCCATTGTACAACTAGCAGTAGTGATGGGGCGGGTAGTCTGTACACATGTGGCACACAACCCATTGTACAACCAGCAGTAGTGATGGGGCAGGTAGTCTGTACACATGGGGCGCACACACAGCCGCAGTGATGGGCGGGTATTCTGTACACATGGGGCACACAACCCATTGTACAACTAGCAGTAGTGATGGGGCGGGTAGTCTGTACACATGTAGCACACAACCCATTGTACAACCAGCAGTAGTGATGGGGCGGGTAGTCTGTACACATGTAGCACACAACCCATTGTACAACCAGCAGTAGTGATGGGGCGGGTAGTCTGTACACATGGGGCACACAACCCATTGTACAACCAGCAGTAGTGATGGGGCGGGTAGTCTGTACACATGGGGCACACAACCCATTGTACTACTAGCAGTAGTGATGGGGCGGGTAGTCTGTACACATGTAGCACACAACCCATTGTACAACCAGCAGTAGTGATGGGGCGGGTAGTCTGTACACATGTAGCACACAACCCATTGTACAACCAGCAGTAGTGATGGGGCGGGTAGTCTGTACACATGGGGCACACAACACATTGTACAACCAGCAGTAGTGATAAGGCGGGTAGTCTGTAAACATGGGGCGCACTCAACCCATTGTGCAACCAGCAGCAGTGATGGGGCGGGTAGTCTGTACACATGGGGCACATACAACCCATTGTGCAACCAGCAGTAGTGATGGGGCGGGTAGTCTGTATACATGTGGCACACAACCCATTGTACAACCAGCAGTAGTGATGGGGCGGGTAGTCTGTACACATGGGGCACACAACCCATTGTACAACTAGCAATAGTGATGGGGCGGGTAGTCTGTACACATGTGGCACACAACCCATTGTACAACCAGCAGTAGTGATGGGGCGGGTAGTCTGTACACATGGGGCGCACACACAGCAGCAGTGATGGGCGGGTATTCTTTACACATGGGGCACACAACCCATTGTACAACTAGCAGTAGTGATGGGGCGGGTAGTCTGTACACATGTGGCACACAACCCATTGTACAACCAGCAGTAGTGATGGGGAGGGTAGTCTGTACACATGGGGCACACAACACATTGTACAACCAGCAGTAGTGATGGGGCGGGTAGTCTGTTCACATGGGGCGCACACAGCAGCAGTGATGGGGCGGGTAGTCTGTACACATGGGGCGCACACGGCAGCAGTGATGGGGCGGGTAGTCTGTACACATAGGGCGCACACAGCAGCAGTGATGGGGCGGGTAGTCTGTACACATGGGGCGCACACACAGCAGCAGTGATGGGGCGGGTAGTCTGTACACATGCGAGAATTCTCGCACGGGTCCGCTAGTAATAATAATCATTGTTACTTTTAGCTATTCCTGATTTCGTCGATCACTTGTTCCTCTAGCGGCACGCTTCACATTTTATGGTGAGCAGTTTAAAATTCTAAGCCTATTTTGGGTGTATGAATCCTCGCCCTAGTAACACTGATGGCGCATGTAATGTGGAATGTTCTTTAACCAGGGCAACAGTGCTGCAGCTCGGCAAAGGCGCGGGCACCCTCAGCCGCGTCACCCATCATGAAAGTGGTTTTCCGTCATTTCCCAGTTCTATTCTAGGCTAATGCCGTGATGGTTCCTAGCTTAAGGCCACGGCATCTTTCCAAATATTCCCTGAATTACAATTAGACACACAATTACAGACACGAAAATAACGCAGGTTATCAGACAAATTCTAAACACACACACCCTAACACACGGGGCTAAATAACCACGATATCCAAGTCCGACAAATGAACGAATAACTACATCTATTGTAAGTGAAGAGGAAAGGAACAATATCATCTCGTGTCCGGATTTGGTATTTCAGAGCATCTCATGGAAGTTGGGAAAATTCTATTCCAGACATATTTTGTTAAGAATTACTATAGCCTACTTTCCTAGTGATGTGCTATACCCTATGTAACAAATGGGAGGACAACAATACGGTGGTTACTATAGCCTACTTTCCTAGTGATGTGCTGTACCCTATGTAACAAATGGGAGGACAACAATACGGTGGTTACTATAGCCTACTTTCCTAGTGATGTGCTATACCCTATGTAACAAATGGGAGGACAACAATACGGTGGTTACTATAGCCTACTTTCCTAGTGATGTGCTGTACCCTATGTAACAAATGGGAGGACAACAATACGGTGGTTACTATAGCCTACTTTCCTAGTGATGTGCTGTACCCTAAGTAACAAATGAGAGGACAACAATACGGTGGTTACTATAGCCTACTTTCCTAGTAATGTGCTATACCCTATGTAACAAATGGGAGGACAACAATACGGTGGTTACTATAGCCTACTTTCCTAGTAATGTGTTGTACCCTATGTAACAAATGGGAGGACAACAATACGGTGGTTACTATAGCCTACATTCCTAGTGATGTGCTGTACCCTATGTAACAAATGGGAGGACAACAATACGGTGGTTACTATAGCCTACTTTCCAAGAGATGTGCTATACCCTATGTAACAAATGAGAGGACAACAATACGGTGGTTATTATAGCCTACTTTCCTAGTAATGTGCTATACCCTATGTAACAAATGAGAGGACAACAATACGGTGGTTACTATAGCCTACTTTCCTAGTGATGTGCTATACCCTATGTAACAAATGAGAGGACAACAATACGGTGGTTACTATAGCCTACTTTCCTAGTGATGTGCTATACCCTATGTAACAAATGGGAAGACAACAATACGGTGGTTACTATAGCCTACTTTCCTAGTGATGTGCTGTACCCTATGTAACAAATGGGAGGACAACAATACGGTGGTTACTATAGCCTACTTTCCTAGTGATGTGCTATACCCTATGTAACAAATGAGAGGACAACAATAGGGTGGTTACTATAGCCTACTATCCTAGTGATGTGCTAACCCTATGTAACAAATGAGAGGACAACAATACGGCGGTTACTATAGCCTACCTTCCTAGTGATGGGCTATACCCTATGTAACAAATGGGAGGACAACAATACGGTGGTTACTAAAGCCTACTTTCCAAGTGATGTGCTATACCCTATGTATCAAATGAGAGGACAACAATACGGTGGTTACTATAGCCTACTTTCCTAGTGATGTGCTATACCCTATGTAACAAATGAGAGGACAACAATAGGGTGGTTACTATAGCCTACTTTCCTAGTGATGTGCTAACCCTATGTAACAAATGAGAGGACAACAATACGGCGGTTACTATAGCCTACTTTCCTAGTGATGTGCTATACCCTATGTAACAAAAGAGAGGACAACAATACGGTGGTTACTATAGCCTACTTTCCTAGTGATGTGCTATACCATATGTAACAAATGGGAGGACAACAATACGGTGGTTACTATAGCCTACTTTCCTAGTGATGTGCTATACCCTATGTAACAAATGAGAGGACAACAATAGGGTGGTTACTATAGCCTACTTTCCTAGTGATGTGCTAACCCTATGTAACAAATGAGAGGACAACAATACGGCGGTTACTATAGCCTACTTTCCTAGTGATGTGCTATACCCTATGTAACAAATGAGAGGACAACAATACGGTGGTTACTATAGCCTACTTTCCAAGTGATGTGCTATACCCTATGTAACAAATGAGAGGACAACAATACGGTGGTTACTATAGCCTACTTTCCTAGTGATGTGCTATACCCTATGTATCAAATGGGAGGACAACAATACGGTGGTTACTATAGCCTACTTTCCAAGTGATGTGCTATACCCTATGTAACAAATGGGAGGACAACAATACGGTGGTTACTATAGCCTACTTTCCTAGTGATGTGCTATACCCTATGTAACAAATGAGAGGACAACAATACGGTGGTTACTATAGCCTACTTTCCTACTGATGTGCTATACCCTATGTAACAGATGAGAGGACAACAATACGGTGGTTACTATAGCCTACTTTCTTAGTGATGTGCTATACCCTATGTAACAAATTGGAGGACAACAATACGGTGGTTACTATAGCCTACTTTCCTAGTGATGTGCTGTACCCTATGTAACAAATGAGAGGACAACAATAGGGTGGTTACTATAGCCTACTTTCCTAGTGATGTGCTATACCCTATGTAACAAATGGGAGGACAACAATACGGTGGTTACTATAGCCTACTTTCCTAGTGATGTGCTGTACCCTATGTAACAAATGGGAGGACAACAATACGGTGGTTACTATAGCCTACTTTCCTAGTGATGTGCAATACCCTATGTAACAAATGAGAGGACAACAATACGGTGGTTACTATAGCCTACTTTCCTACTGATGTGCTATACCCTATGTAAGAAATGAGAGGACAACAATATGGTGGTTACTATAGCCTACTTTCCAAGTGATGTGCTATACCTATGTAACAAATGGGAGGACAACAATACGGTGGTTACTACTGCCTACTTTCCAAGTGATGTGCTATACCCTATATAACAAATGAGAGGACAACAATACGGTGGTTACTATAGCCTACTTTCCAAGTGATGTGCTATACCCTATGTAACAAATGAGAGGACAACAATACGGTGGTTACTATAACCTACTTTCCTAGTGATGTGCTGTACCCTATGTAACAAATGGGAGGACAACAATACGGCGGTTACTATAGCCTACTTTCCTAGTGATGTGCTATATCCTATGTAACAAATGGGAGGACAACAATACGGTGGTTGCTATAGCCTACTTTCCTAGTGATATGCTATACCCTATGTAACAAATGAGAGGACAACAATACGGTGGTTACTATAGCCTACTTTCCTAGTGATGTGCTATACCCTATGTAACGAATGAGAGGACAACAATACGGTGGTTACTATAGCCTACTTTCCATGTGATGTGCTGTACCCTATGTAACAAATGGGAGGACAACAATACGATGGTTACTATAGCCTACTTTCCAAGTGATGTGCTATACCCTATGTAACAAATGAGAGGACAACAATACGGTGGTTACTATAGCCTACTTTCCAAGTAATGTGCTATACCCTATGTAAAAATTGGGAGGACAACAATACGGTGGTTACTATAGCCTACTTTCCTAGTGATGTGCTGTACCCTATGTAACAAATGAGAGGACAACAATACGGTGGTTACTATAGCCTACTTTCCTAGTGATGTGCTATACCCTATGTAACAAATGAGAGGACAACAATACGGTGGTTACTATAGCCTACTTTCCTAGTGATGTGCTGTACCCTATGTAATAAATGGGAGGACAACAATACGGTGGTTACTATAGCCTACTTTCCAAGTGATGTGCTATACCCTATGTAACAAATGGGAGGACAACAATACGGTGGTTACTATAGCCTACTTTCCAAGTGATGTGCTATACCCTATGTATCAAATGGGAGGACAACAATACGGTGGTTACTATAGCCTACTTTCCTAGTGATGTGCTATACCCTATGTAACAAATGGGAGGACAACAATACGGTGGTTACTATAGCCTACTTTCCTAGTGATGTGCTATACCCTATGTAACAAATGGGAGGACAACAATACGGTGGTTATTATAGCCTACTTTGCAAGTGATGTGCTATACCCTATGTAACGAATGGGAGGACAACAATACGGTGGTTACTATAGCCTACTTTCCTAGTGATGTGCTATACCCTATGTAACAAATGAGAGGACAACAATACGGTGGTTACTATAGCCTACTTTCCTAGTGATGTGCTATACCCTATGTAACAAATGGGAGGACAACAATACGGTGGTTACTATAGCCCACTTTGCTAGTGATGTGCTATACCCTATGTAACAAATGGGAGGACAACAATACGGTGGTTACTATAGCCCACTTTCCTAGTGATGTGCTTTAACCTATGTAACAAATGAGAGGACAACAATACGGTGGTTACTATAGCCTACCTTCCTAGTGATGTGCTATACCCTATGTAACAAATGGGAGGACAGCAATACGGTGGTTACTATAGCCTACTTTACTAGTGATGTGCTATACCCTATGTAACAAATGGGAGGACAACAATACGGTGGTTACTATAGCCTACGTTCCTAGTAATGTGCTGTACCCTATGTAACAAAAGGGAGGACAACAATACGGTGGTTACTATAGCCTACTTTCCTAGTGATGTGCTATACCCTATGTAACAAATGAGAGGACAACAATACGGTGGTTACTATAGCCTACTATCCAAGTGATGTGCTATACCCTATGTAACAAATGAGAGGACAACAATACGGTGGATACTATAGCCTACTTTCCAAGTGATGTGCTATACCCTATGTAACAAATGAGAGGACAACATTACGGTGGTTACTATAGCCTACTTTCCAAGTGATGTGCTATACCCTATGTAACAAATTGGAGGACAAAAATACGGTGGTTACTATAGCCTACTTTCCTAGTGATGTGCTATACCCTATGTAACAAATGAGAGGACAACAATACGGTGATTACTATAACCTACTTTCCTTGTAATGTGCTATACCCTATGTAACAAATGGGAGGACAACAATACGGTGGTTACTATAGCCTACTTTCCTAGTGATGTGCTATACCCTATGTAACAAATGAGAGGACAACAATACGGTGGTTACTATAGCCTACTTTCCTAGTGATGTGCTATACCCTATGTAACAAATTGGAGGACAACAATACGGTGGTTACTATAGCCTACTTTCCAAGTGATGTGCTATACCCTATGTATCAAATGGGAGGACAACAATACGGTGGTTACTATAGCCTACTTTCCTACTAATGTGCTATACCCTATGTAACAAATGGGAGGACAACAATACGGTGGTTACTATAGCCTAATTTCCTAGTGATGTGCTGTACCCTATGTAACAAATGAGTGGACAACAATACGGAGGTTACTATAGCCTACTTTCCTACTAATGTGCTATAGCCTATATAACAAATGAGAGGACAACAATACGGTGGTTACTATAGCCTACTTTCCAAGTGATGTGCTATACCCTATGTAACAAATGAGAGGACAACAATACGGTGGTTACTATAGCCTACTTTCCTAGTGATGAGCTATACCCTATGTAACAAATGGGAGGACAACAATACGGTGGTTACTATAGCCTACATTCCAAGTGATGTGCTATACCCTATGTAACAAATGAGAGGACAACAATACGGTGGTTACTATAGCCTACTTTCCTAGTGATGTGCTATACCCTATGTAACAAATGAGAGGACAACAATACGGTGGTTACTATAGCCTACTTTCCTAGTGATGTGCTGTACCCTATGTAACAAATGGGAGGACAACAATACGGTGGTTACTACAGCCTACTTTCCAAGTAATGTGCTATACCCTATGTAACAAATGGGAGGACAACAATACGGTGGTTACTATAGCCTACTTTCCAAGTGATGTGCTATACCCTATGTAACAAATGAGAGGACAACAATACGGTGGTTACTATAGCCTACTATCCTAGTGATGTGCTATACCCTATGTAACAAATGAGAGGACAACAATACGGTGGTTACTATAGCCTAATTTCCTAGTGATGTGCTGTACCCTATGTAACAAATGGGAGGACAACAATACGGCGGTTACTATAGCCTACTTTCCTAGTGATGTGCTATATCCTATGTAACAAATGGGAGGACAACAATACGGTGGTTACTATAGCCTACTTTCCTAGTGATGTGCTATACCCTATGTAACAAATGAGAGGACAACAATACGGTGGTTACTATAGCCTACTTTCCTAGTGATGTGCTATACCCTATGTAACAAATGAGAGGACAACAATACGGTGGTTACTATAGCCTACTTTCCATGTGATGTGCTGTAGCCTATGTAACAAATGGGAGGACAACAATACGATGGTTACTATAGCCTACTTTCCAAGTGATGTGCTATACCCTATGTAACAAATGAGAGGACAACAATACGGTGGTTACTATAGCCTACTTTCCTACTGATGTGCTATACCCTATGTAACAAATGAGACGACAACAATATGGTGGTTACTAAGGCCTACTTTCCAAGTGATTTGCTATACCCTATGTAACAAATGGGAGGACAACAATACGGTGGTCACTACTGCCTACTTTCCAAGTAATGTGCTATACCCTATATAACAAATGAGAGGACAACAATACGGTGGTTACTATAGCCTACTTTCCAAGTGATGTGCTATACCCTATGCAACAAATGAGAGGACAACAATACGGTGGTTACTATAGCCTACTTTCCTAGTGATGTGCTGTACCCTATGTAACAAATGGGAGGACAACAATACGGCGGTTACTATAGCCTACTTTCCTAGTGATGTGCTATATCCTATGTAACAAATGGGAGGACAACAATACGGTGGTTACTATAGCCTACTTTCCTAGTGATGTGCTATACCCTATGTAACAAATGAGAGGACAACAATACGGTGGTTACTATAGCCTACTTTCCTAGTGATGTGCTATACCCTATGTAACAAATGAGAGGACAACAATACGGTGGTTACTATAGCCTACTTTCCATGTGATGTGCTGTACCCTATGTAACAAATGGGAGGACAACAATACGGTGGTTACTATAGCCTACTTTCCAAGTGATGTGCTATACCCTATGTAACAAATGAGAGGACAACAATACGGTGGTTACTATAGCCTACTTTCCTAGTAATGTGCTATACCCTATGTAAAAATTGGGAGGACAACAATACGGTGGTTACTATAGCCTACTTTCCTAGTGATGTGCTGAACCCTATGTAACAAATGAGAGGACAACAATACGGTGGTTACTATAGCCTACTTTCCTAGTGATGTGCTATACCCTATGTAACAAATGAGAGGACAACAATACGGTGGTTACTATAGCCTACTTTCCTAGTGATGTGCTATACCCTCTGTAACAAATGAGAGGACAACAATACGGTGGGTACTATAGCCTACTTTCCTAGTGATGTGCTATACCCTATGTAACAAATGAGAGGACAACAATACGGTGGTTACTGTAGCCTACTTTCCTAGTGATGTGCTATACCCTATGTAACAAATGAGAGGACAACAATACGGTGGTTACTATAGCCTACTTTCCTAGTGATGTGCTGTACCCTATGTAACAAATGGGAGGACAACAATACGGTGGTTACTATAGCCTACTTTCCAAGTGATGTGCTATACCCTATGTAACAAATGAGAGGACAACAATACGGTGGTTACTATAGCCTACTTTCCTAGTGATGTGCTATACCCTATGTAACAAATGGGAGGACAACAATACGGTGGTTATTTTAGCCTACTTTCCAAGTGATGTGCTATACCCTATGTAACAAATGGGAGGACAACAATACGGTGGTTACTATAGCCTACATTCCTAGTAATGTGCTATACCCTATGTAACAAATGTGAGGACAACAATACGGTGGTTACTATAGCCTACTTTCCTAGTAATGTGCTGTACCATATGTAACAAATGAGAGGACAACAATACGGTGGTTACTATAGCCTACTTTTCAAGTGATGTGCTATTACCCTATGTAACAAATGAGAGGACAACAATCCGGTGGTTACTATAGCCTACTTTCCTAGTGATGTGCTATACCCTATGTAACAAATGAGAGGACAACAATACGGTGGTTACTATAGCCTACTTTCCTAGTGATGTGCTATACCCTATGTAACAAATGGGAGGACAACAATACGGTGGTTACTATAGCCTACATTCCTAGTGATGTGCTATACCCTATGTAACAAATGGGAGGACAACAATACGGTGGTTACTATAGCCTACTTTCCTAGTGATGTGCTATACCCTATGTAACAAATGAGAGGACAACAATACGGTGGTTACTATAGCCTACTTTCCAAGTGATGTGCTATACTCTATGTAACAAATGGGAGGACAACAATACGGTGGTTACTATAGCCCACTTTCCTAGTGATGTGCTATACCCTATGTAACAAATGGGAGGACAACAATACGGTGGTTACTATAGCCCACTTTCCTAGTGATGTGCTTTAACCTATGTAACAAATGAGAGGACAACAATACGGTGGTTACTATAGCCTACTTTCCTAGTGATGTGCTATACCCTATGTAACAAATGGGAGGACAACAATACGGTGGTTACTATAGCCTACTTTCCTGGTGATGTGCTATACCCTATGTAACAAATGGGAGGACAACAATACGGTGGTAACTATAGCCTAATTTCCTAGTAATGTGCTGTACCCTATGTAACAAATGGGAGGACAACAATACTGTGGTTACTATAGCCTACTTTCCTAGTAATGTGCTATACCCTATGTAACAAATGGGAGGACAACAATACGGTGGTTACTATAGCCTACTTTCCAAGTGATGTGCTGTACCCTATGTAACAAATGAGAGGACAACAATACGGTGGTTACTACAGCCTACTTTCCAAGTAATGTGCTATACCCTATGTAACAAATGAGAGGACAACAATACGGGGGTTACTATAGCCTAATTTCCAAGTGATGTGCTGTACCCTATGTAACAAATGAGAGGACAACAATACGGTGGTTACTATAGCCTACTTTTCTAGTGATGTGCTATACCCTATGTAACAAATGAGAGGACATCAATACGGTGGTTACTATAGCCTACTTTCCTAGTGATGTGCTGTACCCTAGGTAACAAATGTGAGGACAACAATACGGTGGTTACTATAGCCTACTTTCCAAGTGATGTGCTATACCCTATGTAACAAATGAGAGGACAACAATACGGTGGTTACTATAGCCTACTTTCCAAGTGATATGCTATACCCTATATAACAAATGAGAGGACAACAATACGGTGGTTACTATAGCCTACATTCCAAGTGATGTGCTATACCCTATGTAACAAATGGGAGGACAACAATACCTGGGTTACTATAGCCTACTTTCCTAGTGATGTGCTATACCCTATGTAACAAATGAGAGGACAACAATACGGTGGTTACTATAGCCTACTATCCAAGTGATGTGCTATACCCTATGTAACAAATGAGAGGACAACAATACGGTGGTTACTATAGCCTACTTTCCTAGTGATGTGCTATACCCTATGTAACAAATGAGAGGACAACAATACGGTGGTTACTATAGCCTACTTTCCTAGTGATGTGCTATACCCTATGTAACAAAAGGGAGGACAACAATACGGTGGTTACTATAGCCTACTTTCCAAGTGATGTGCTATACCCTATGTAACAAATGGGAGGAAAACAATACGGTGGTTACTATAGCCTACTTTCCTAGTGATGGGCTATACCCTATGTAACAAATGAGAGGACAACAATACGGTGGTTACTATAGCCTACTTTCCTAGTAATGTGCTATACCCTATGTAACAAATGGGAGGACAACAATACGGTGGTTACTATAGCCTACTTTCCTAGTGATGTGCTATACCCTATGTAACAAATGAGAGGACAACAATACGGTGGTTACTATAGCCTACTTTCCAAGTGATGTGCTATACCCTATGTAACAAATGAGAGGACAACAATACGGTGGTTACTATAGCCTACTTTCCTAGTGATGTGCTATACCCTATGTAACAAATGAGAGGACAACAATACGGTGGTTACTATAGCCTACTTTCCTAGTGATGTGCTATACCCAATGTAACAAATGAGAGGACAACAATACGGTGGTTACTATAGCCTACTTTCCTAGTGATGTGCTATACCCTATGTAACAAATGGGAGGACAACAATACGGTGGTTACTATAGCCTACTTTCCTAGTGATGTGCTATACCCTATGTAACAAATGAGAGGACAACAATACGGTGGTTACTATAGCCTACTTTCCTACTGATGTGCTATACCCTATGTAACAGATGAGAGGACAACAATACGGTGGTTACTATAGCCTACTTTCTTAGTGATGTGCTATACCCTATGTAACAAATTGGAGGACAACAATACGGTGGTTACTATAGCCTACTTTCCTAGTGATGTGCTGTACCCTATGTAACAAATGAGAGGACAACAATAGGGTGGTTACTATAGCCTACTTTCCTAGTGATGTGCTATACCCTATGTAACAAATGGGAGGACAACAATACGGTGGTTACTATAGCCTACTTTCCTAGTGATGTGCTGTACCCTATGTAACAAATGGGAGGACAACAATACGGTGGTTACTATAGCCTACTTTCCAAGTGATGTGCTATACCCTATGTATCAAATGGGAGGACAACAATACGGTGGTTACTATAGCCTACTTTCCTAGTGATGTGCTATACCCTATGTAACAAATGGGAGGACAACAATACGGTGGTTACTATAGCCTACTTTCCTAGTGATGTGCTATACCCTATGTAACAAATGGGAGGACAACAATGCGGTGGTTACTATAGCCTACTTTCCTACTGATGTGCTATACCCTACGTAACAAATGGGAGGACAACAATACAGTGGTTACTATAGCCTACTTTCCTAGTGATGTGCTGTACCCTATGTAACAAATGAGAGGACAACAATACGGTGGTTACTATAGCCTACTTTCCTAGTGATGTGCTGTACCCTATGTAACAAATGGGAGGACAACAATACGGTGGTTACTATAGCCTACTTTCCAAGTGATGTGCTATACCCTATGTAACAAATGAGAGGACAACAATACGGTGGTTACTATAGCCTACTTTCCTAGTGATGTGCTATACCCTATGTAACAAATGGGAGGACAACAATACGGTGGTTATTATAGCCTACTTTCCAAGTGATGTGCTATACCCTATGTAACAAATGGGAGGACAACAATACGGTGGTTACTATAGCCTACTTTCCTAGTAATGTGCTATACCCTATGTAACAAATGTGAGGACAACAATACGGTGGTTACTATATCCTACTTTCCTAGTAATGTGCTGTACCATATGTAACAAATGTGAGGACAACAATACGGTGGTTACTATAGCCTACTTTTCAAGTGATGTGCTATTACCCTATGTAACAAATGAGAGGACAACAATACGGTGGTTACTATAGCCTACTTTCCTAGTGATGTGCTATACCCTATGTAACAAATGAGAGGACAACAATACGGTGGTTACTATAGCCTACTTTCCTAGTGATGTGCTATACCCTGTGTTACAAATGAGAGGACAACAATACGGTGGTTACTATAGCCTACTTTCCTAGTGATGTGCTACACCCTATGTAACAAAAAGGAGGACAACAATACGGTGGTTACTATAGCCTACTTTCCTAGTGATGTGCTATACCCTATGTAACAAATGGGAGGACAACAATACGGTGGTTACTATAGCCTACTTTGCTAGTGATGTGCTATACCCTATGTAACAAATGAGAGGACAACAATACGGTGGTTACTATAGCCTACTTTCCTAGTGATGTGCTATACCCTATGTAACAAATGGGAGGACAACAATACGGTGGTTACTATAGCCTACTTTCCTGGTGATGTGCTATACCCTATGTAACAAATGGGAGGACAACAATACGGTGGTTACTATAGCCTACTTTCCTAGTAATGAGCTGTACCCTATGTAACAAATGGGAGGACAACAATACGGTGGTTACTATAGCCTACTTTCCTAGTAATGTGCTATACACAATGTAACAAATGGGAGGACAACAATACGGTGGTTACTATAGCCTACTTTCTTAGTAATGTGCTGTACCCTATGTAACAAATGGGAGGACAACAATACGGTGGTTACTATAGCCTACTTTCCAAGTGATGTGCTATACCCTATGTAACAAATGAGAGGACAACAATACGGTGGTTACTACAGCCTACTTTCCAAGTAATGTGCTGTACCCTATGTAACAAATGAGAGGACAACAATACGGTGGTTACTATAGCCTACTTTCCTAGTGATGTGCTATACCCTATGTAACAAATGAGAGGACAACAATACGGTGGTTACTATAGCCTACTTTCCTAGTGATGTGCTGTACCCTATGTAACAAATGAGAGGACAACAATACGGTGGTTACTATAGCCTACTTTCCTAGTGATGTGCTATACCCTATGTAACAAATGAGAGGACAACAATACGGTGGTTACTATAGCCTACTTTCCAAGTGATATGCTATACCCTATATAACAAATGAGAGGACAACAATACGGTGGTTACTATAGCCTACTTTCCAAGTGATGTGCTATACCCTATGTAACAAATGGGAGGACAACAATACCTGGGTTACTATAGCCTACTTTCCTAGTGATGTGCTATACCCTATGTAACAAAGGAGAGGACAACAATACGGTGGTTACTATAGCCTACTATCCAAGTGATGTGCTATACCGTATGTAACAAATGAGAGGACAACAATACGGTGGTTACTATAGCCTACTATCCAAGTGATGTGCTATACCCTATGTAACAAATGAGAGGACAACAATACGGTGGTTACTATAGCCTACTTTCCAAGTGATGTGCTATACCCTATGTAACAAATGAGAGGACAACAATACGGTGGTTACTATAGCCTACTTTCCTAGTGATGTGCTATACCCTATGTAACAAATGAGAGGACAACAATACGGTGGTTACTATAGCCTACTTTCCTTGTGATGTGCTATACCCTATGTAACAAATGAGAGGACAACAATACGGTGGTTACTATAGCCTACTTTCCTAGTGATGTGCTATACCCTATGTAACAAAAGGGAGGACAAGAATACGGCAATACGGTGGTTACTATAGCCTACTTTCCAAGTGATGTGCTATACCCTATGTAACAAATGGGAGGAAAACAATACGGTGGTTACTATAGCCTACTTTCCTAGTGATGTGCTATACCCTATGTAACAAATGAGAGGACAACAATACGGTGGTTACTATAGCCTACTTTCCTAGTAATGTGCTATACCCTATGTAACAAATGGGAGGACAACAATACGGTGGTTACTATAGCCTACTTTCCTAGTGATGTGCTATACCCTATGTAACAAATGAGAGGACAACAATACGGTGGTTACTATAGCCTACTTTCCAAGTGATGTGCTATACCCTATGTAACAAATGAGAGGACAACAATACGGTGGTTACTATAGCCTACTTTCCTAGTGATGTGCTATACCCTATGTAACAAATGAGAGGACAACAATACGGTGGTTACTATAGCCTACTTTCCTAGTGATGTGCTATACCCAATGTAACAAATGAGAGGACAACAATACGGTGGTTACTATAGCCTACTTTCCTAGTGATGTGCTATACCCTATGTAACAAATGGGAGGACAACAATACGGTGGTTACTATAGCCTACTTTCCTAGTGATGTGCTATACCCTATGTAACAAATGAGAGGACAACAATACGGTGGTTACTATAGCCTACTTTCCTACTGATGTGCTATACCCTATGTAACAAATGAGAGGACAACAATACGGTGGTTACTATAGCCTACTTTCCTAGTGATGTGCTATACCCTATGTAACAAATGGGAGGACAAAAATACGGTGGTTACTATAGCCTACTTTCCTAGTGATGTGCTGTACCCTATGTAAAAAATGAGAGGACAACAATAGGGTGGTTACTATAGCCTACTTTCCTAGTGATGTGCTATACCCTATGTAACAAATGGGAGGACAACAATACGGTGGTTACTATAGCCTACTTTCCTAGTGATGTTCTTTACCCTATGTAACAAATGGGAGGACAACAATACGGTGGTTACTATAGCCTACTTTCCAAGTGATGTGCTATACCCTATGTAACAAAAGGGAGGACAAGAATACGGCAATACGGTGGTTACTATAGCCTACTTTCCTAGTGATGTGCTGTACCCTATGTAACAAATGAGAGGACAACAATAGGGTGGTTATTATAGCCTACTTTCCTAGTGATGTGCTATACCCTATGTAACAAAGGAGAGGACAACAATACGGTGGTTACTATAGCCTACTATCCAAGTGATGTTCTTTACCCTATGTAACAAATGGGAGGACAACAATACGGTGGTTACTATAGCCTACTTTCCAAGTGATGTGCTATACCCTATGTAACAAAAGGGAGGACAAGAATACGGCAATACGGTGGTTACTATAGCCTACTTTCCTAGTGATGTGCTGTACCCTATGTAACAAATGAGAGGACAACAATAGGGTGGTTACTATAGCCTACTTTCCTAGTGATGTGCTATACCCTATGTAACAAAGGAGAGGACAACAATACGGTGGTTACTATAGCCTACTATCCAAGTGATGTGCTATACCGTATGTAACAAATGAGAGGACAACAATACGGTGGTTACTATAGCCTACTATCCAAGTGATGTGCTATACCCTATGTAACAAATGAGAGGACAACAATACGGTGGTTACTATAGCCTACTTTCCAAGTGATGTGCTATACCCTATGTAACAAATGAGAGGACAACAATACGGTGGTTACTATAGCCTACTTTCCTAGTGATGTGCTATACCCTATGTAACAAATGAGAGGACAACAATACGGTGGTTACTATAGCCTACTTTCCTTGTGATGTGCTATACCCTATGTAACAAATGAGAGGACAACAATACGGTGGTTACTATAGCCTACTTTCCTAGTGATGTGCTATACCCTATGTAACAAAAGGGAGGACAAGAATACGGCAATACGGTGGTTACTATAGCCTACTTTCCAAGTGATGTGCTATACCCTATGTAACAAATGGGAGGAAAACAATACGGTGGTTACTATAGCCTACTTTCCTAGTGATGTGCTATACCCTATGTAACAAATGAGAGGACAACAATACGGTGGTTACTATAGCCTACTTTCCTAGTAATGTGCTATACCCTATGTAACAAATGGGAGGACAACAATACGGTGGTTACTATAGCCTACTTTCCTAGTGATGTGCTATACCCTATGTAACAAATGAGAGGACAACAATACGGTGGTTACTATAGCCTACTTTCCAAGTGATGTGCTATACCCTATGTAACAAATGAGAGGACAACAATACGGTGGTTACTATAGCCTACTTTCCTAGTGATGTGCTATACCCTATGTAACAAATGAGAGGACAACAATACGGTGGTTACTATAGCCTACTTTCCTAGTGATGTGCTATACCCAATGTAACAAATGAGAGGACAACAATACGGTGGTTACTATAGCCTACTTTCCTAGTGATGTGCTATACCCTATGTAACAAATGGGAGGACAACAATACGGTGGTTACTATAGCCTACTTTCCTAGTGATGTGCTATACCCTATGTAACAAATGAGAGGACAACAATACGGTGGTTACTATAGCCTACTTTCCTACTGATGTGCTATACCCTATGTAACAAATGAGAGGACAACAATACGGTGGTTACTATAGCCTACTTTCCTATTGATGTGCTATACCCTATGTAACAAATGGGAGGACAAAAATACGGTGGTTACTATAGCCTACTTTCCTAGTGATGTGCTGTACCCTATGTAACAAATGAGAGGACAACAATAGGGTGGTTACTATAGCCTACTTTCCTAGTGATGTGCTATACCCTATGTAACAAATGGGAGGACAACAATACGGTGGTTACTATAGCCTACTTTCCTAGTGATGTTCTTTACCCTATGTAACAAATGGGAGGACAACAATACGGTGGTTACTATAGCCTACTTTCCAAGTGATGTGCTATACCCTATGTATCAAATGGGAGGACAACAATACGGTGGTTACTATAGCCCACTTTCCTAGTGATGTGCTATACCCTATGTAACAAATGGGAGGACAACAATACGGTGGTTACTATAGCCTACTTTCCTAGTGATGTGCTATACCCTATGTAACAAATGGGAGGACAACAATGCGGTGGTTACTATAGCCTACTTTCCTAGTGATGTGCTATACCCTATGTAACAAATGGGAGGACAACAATACGGTGGTTACTATAGCCTACTTTCCTAGTGATGTGCTGTACCCTATGTAACAAATGAGAGGACAACAATAGGGTGGTTACTATAGCCTACTTTCCTAGTGATGTGCTATACCCTATGTAACAAATGGGAGGACAACAATACGGTGGTTACTATAGCCTACTTTCCTAGTGATGTGCTGTACCCTATGTAACAAATGGGAGGACAACAATACGGTGGTTACTTTAGACAATAAAAATAAAAAAGCGTTTTATGATTAAAAGAAAAAAAACGTTGTGCATTAGTAAAAGTGTTGGCCCCGTTTCATTGATGCTCCAGCGCTGGATAATATGTGCGTGCGACTGGTTTATTCTATCAGCTTTCCTAATGTAATATGACAGGAGATGTTTGATTTCACAAATCCATAAACTCATGATCTATATTTTACGCCCCCAGGGACTCACATCTAGTGGGACGTGGGTTGGCGACCACGGGACCCCAGCTGAGTCCGGCATTGCTTCCACTTACCTGTGCCGGGCTCCTCTCCGTCTTCTCTCCTGTCGACCTCTCTTGTTCTCTTCCGACCCCGACGGTATTAGGGTATTCGAGGCCTAGGGAATCTCTTCCTTTCCCGCCTTAATTGGCCCTTGCTCGTCTTTCGTGATACCCTCCTTCTCTGAGGGGTCAGCCTTCTTTTTCTTTTCATGTTATCTCCTGCCTTCTGCTCAAGGCCTTCAAGGAGGATGGGTGGATGTAGCCCCACCACTTCTGGTGCACCCTGGATAGTGCTACACACTCAAAGGCTCACGGCTGGTGAGTTTGGGAGATGGCGACCCCGAGGGATTCCTGAGTTGGGTCCGTTTTGTCCCCTTTTTCCTCTGACCTTGGGGCGTGCCCTCTGCTCTTTCCCTTTCCAATCTGCCTTTTCGTGGCTCACCTTCCTTCAAAGTCCCTCAATCCTCATTCTTCGATGGTTGAGGGCATTTCTTTTTTCCTGGCCTTTATTTGTCTTACCCTTTATTTGTTTACCATTTCTTCTTGTCTGTAGTTAGTATTAGTTATAGCTGTCATTCTCATCTCATCTTTCACTATCAGCCAAACTTTTAGGTGCTGATAACCTAGATGTTAGGCCCCGTAAGACAACAATTATCATCATCATCATATAATGACTACCAAAGTTCCACCATACTTACCTTACGAATAAGAATATATACCGTAACCCTTGTGTTGATAATGCAACTTGTAATGGACCTGATGATGATCGCTTGACGATCCAAACTGCTCATCCTATTGTATTTATTAATCTCATGTAATTTTATGTTGATGTTGATGTAGATTGTTTAGGGGCTTTGCGACATCATGGTCATGTATACCCGTGTACCTACGTGTCTGATAACCCGTGTCACTGTGATGTCTGTACTAGTGTGTGTAGCCTTAGGTTCCATCCCGGCATCGCTGGATTAAAAGTGGGGAACTACTTCCAGGATGGCTGAGGTAGGAATCGAACCCACAACTTCTCAGCTTTGCCTCACGAGGCTGAGTGTACCTCAATCCAACCCTCAAACCAGAACTAAATTTCTTGGCAGAGCTGGCGATCGAACCCCGGCCTCCGCGTTGGCAGCCACTTACTTAACGAGGCGGTCATTTAACTGTTAGTATCGCCTAATAATCAGTCTATTAATTTCAGTTAGTACTAGTGTACGGCAAGTGGGTGTCTATATGAAGAGTCAGGACATTAACTTTGTGGTATTTATTGCACATATTTTCCTACAATCGGTCCAATAATACACGAACTATTAAATAACATACATGTCGTCTATAATTCGTGAATATTACATTTGAAAAATCCCCCAACCCATTTCGTCCTTCATACTGGAGTGTTATCAATAAGCGATACCAGGCAGTAACACGAGTGCTATCTACAATTCAGATGTGCTCCGCTAGAAACTTACATGCTTCATAGAATACCGAATTATTGTAATCGGACCATTCCGTGACGAGTTGGAGGAAGGAACTGACACTTCGGTAAAACATTACGATTAGATTACAGTGGCGGTTCACTCTCCTATATTTGACAGTAACTGGATCAGTCAGGTGATTTCATGTAGCCTATGAGGAATTGACATGCGGCCATCCATAATTTGTGAAAAAGGAAAAAAATGCATTTATCTACCTGTAGGTTTAGGATATATTAACGGCTCACTGTATCATATTTAACAGTAATCGATCATTCAGTGACGAGTTACGTGAAGTCTTACAATAAGGATTGACATTCGCTCCATATACAATATTTGTCAAAATTAAGAGATTTATACACTCTAGTATTGATCCACTATACCCATTTTTTTACATAAATGGGACCATTACTCCACAAGTTGGAGTTCATTTCTCAGGAATTGATATGCGCACCATATCTAGTGTACTAAATGTAATCTATAGAGTTTCACTTGGATTACTTGAATTTGGACAAGAGAAATCTCCATATAAAGTAAATGTCTGCCTGTGTCTTGGTCTGTCTGTTAGTTTGTACGAGACTGACTCCTAAACGTCCCCACCAAGTTTAATGCAATATTCAGGGAAGACTTGTGACCCCAGCCGGCTAAGTTTGTCAAGATCTTGAGGATAAAGAGGAGATCATACTCCAATGTCTGCCATAAAAATGATCATGAATTGTGATATTGGAATACACCTGACATTCCGTTGCCATAGAGACAAAAGGTGCGACTTCAGGCTTTTATATTTCCCTCAGTCCTATTTTTAAATACAATGATGGGAATAAATTAGAAGATTTATGATCATATATTTTAGGGGAATCGAGCTTCAAATACTTCAGGGGTTTGAACCCCACAAATCCCCCCCATTCCCATCTTGGGTTGCCTGGTGACACGAGTGGCCCTGATAATTTCTGTACTCACAGCAAATGAATAGAAGTCTAACGACTGCCTTTGTGCTGAGAAGCCTTAGAGATGAGTAAACAACTCCATTTTGAGGTCGCTTGATACTGCAGCAAGCGTGGAACATGGAGTAGGTCAAATATAGGGCATGAGAGGACGCCGGCTATGACAAATGTGATACAAGTGGTGGGATCTAACCCCGAATAGCTGTAAGGAGTGGAATGAAGATACAGTATATAGAAGGCACATGAGATTTCATCGTTCTGAACCAACACTTTCCAACATTACGACAAACAAGTCGCATGCTGAAATGAACTCTAATTACTCAAATTAATCCCCAATGGTTACCTGGCAATATTTTCAACAATCCACCTTCACTATGCACTGTTGTACCGCACCGTACATTCTTACTGTTAAATCAGCCACCACGTTGTGTAGTAGCTAGCATTCTTGGTTGTCACCGCAGAGCCCCAAGTTCGATTCCCGGTTCTGACAAAAAATATAATTCTGGTCTGAGTGCTGGAACGGAGTACAGTCATCCTCGTGTTAAAAAAAGAAGAGGTGGGTTCGATTCCCATCCCAGCCAATCTGGAATTGGTTTTCCGTGGTTTTCCACTTCAACCCTAGGCAAATGCCGGGATGGTTCCTAACTTCAGGCCATGACCATCTCCTTCCCCAACATTTCTCGAATTAAAATACACACACTTATACAGCCATTAGAATAACACATATAATCACACAAAATCCAATAAAAGATACTTTATTATTATTTTACTGGATGCGTGTGATGCGTGACAATAAGTAGGCTGCTATGTCTCCCTCATCCCCGGTAGACTACCTAGCCAGTAGGTTTGTGATGCGTGACGATAAATAGTCTGCAATATCTCCCTCCTCCCTGGTAGGCTACTTAGCCAGTAAGATTGTGATGCGTGACAATAAGTAGGCTGCTATGACTCCCTCCCCCCTGGTAAGCTACTTAGCCAGTAGGATTGTGATGCGTGACAATAAGTAGGCTGCTATGTCTCCCTCCTCCCTGGTAGGCTACTTAGCCAGTAAGATTGTGATGCGTGACAATAAGTAGGCTGCTATGTCTCCCTCCTCCCTGGAAGGCTACTTAGCCAGTAAGATTGTGATGCGTGACAATAAGTAGGTTGCTATGTCTCCCTCCCCCCTGGTAGGCTACTCTCATCCAGTAAGATTGTGATGCGTGACAATAAGTAGGCTGCTATGTGTCCCTCCCTCCTGGTAGGCTACTCTTAGCCAGTAAGTTTGTGATGCGTGACAATAAGTAGGCTGCTATGTGTCCCTCCTACCCGGTAGGCTACTTAGCCAGTAAGATTGTGATGCGTGACAATAAGTAGGCTGCTATGTGTCCCTCCCACCTGGTAGGCTACAAAGCCAGTAAGATTGTGATGCGTGACAATAAGTAGACTGCTATGTGTCCCTCCCCCATGGTAGGCTACATAGCCAGTAAGATTGTGATGCGTGACAATAAGTAGGCTGATATGTGTCCCTCTTCCCTGGTAGGCTACTTAGCCAGTAGGACTGTGATGCGTGACAATGAGTAGGCTGCTATGTGTCCCTATGCCCTGGTAGGCTACTTAGCCAGTAAGATTGTGATGCGTGACAATAAGTAGGCTGCTATGACTCCCTCCTCCCTGGTAGGCTACTTAGCCAGTAAGATTGTGATGCGTGTCAATAAGTAGGCTGCTATGTCTCCCTCCTCCCTGGTAGGCTACTTAGCCAGTAAGATTGTGATGCGTGACAATAAGTAGGCTGCTATATGTCCCTCTCCCCTGGTAGTTTACTCTTAGCCAGTAAGATTGTGATGCGTGACAATAAGTAGGCTGCATTGTGTCCCTCCACCCTGGTAGGCTACATAGCCAGTAAGATTGTGATGTGTGACAATAAGTAGGCTGCTATGTGTCCCTCCTCCCTGGTAGGCTACTTAGCCAGTAAGATTGTGATGCGTGACAATAAGTAGGCTTCTATGTCTCCCTCCTTCCTGGTGGGCTACTTAGTCTGTAAGATTGTGATGCGTGACAATAAGTAGGCTGCAAGGCTCCCTGCCCCCCCCCCGGTAGGCAACTTAGCCAGTAGGATTGTGATGCGTGACAATAAGTATGCTGCTATGTCTCCCTCCCACCTGGTAAGCTACTTAGCCAGTAGGATTGTGATGCGTGACAATAAGTAGGCTGTTATGCCTCACTCCCCCCCCCCCCCCTCATAGGCTAATTAGCCAGTAGGATTGTGATGCGTGAAAATAAGTAGGCTGCTATGTGTCCCTCCTCCCTGGTAGGCTACATAGCCAGGAGGATTGTGATGCGTGACAATAAGTAGGCTGCTATGTCTTCCTCCCCCCCCCCCTGATAGGCTAATTAGCCGGTAGGATTGTGATGCGTGACAATAAGTAGGCTGCTACGTGTCCCTCCTCCCTGGTAGGCTACTTAGCCAGAAGGATTGTGATGCGTGACAATGAGTAGGCTGCTATGTCTCCCTCCTCCCTGGTAGGCTACTTAGCCTGTATGAATGTGATGCGTGACAATAAGTAGGCTGCTATGTCTCCCTCCTCCCTGGTAGGCTACTCTTAGCCAGTAAGTTTGTGATGCGTGACAATAAGTAGGCTGCTATGTGTCCCTCCTCCCTGGTAGGCTACTTAGCCAGTAAGATTGTGATGCGTGACAATAAGTTGGCTGCTATGTCTCCCTCCTCCCTGGTAGGCTACTCAGCCTGTAAGATTTTGTTGCGTGACAATAAGTTGGCTGCTAAGTCTCCCTGCCCCCCCCCCCGGTAGGCAACTTAGCCAGTAGGATTGTGATGCGTGACAATAAGTATGCTGCTATGTCTCCCTCCCACCCGGTAGGCTACTTAGCCAGTAGGATTGTGATGAGTGACAATAAGTAGGCTGCTATGCCTCCCTCCCCCGGTAGGCTACTTAGCCAGTAAGATTGTGATGCGTGACTATAAGTAGCCTGCTATGCCTCCCTCCCCCCGGTAGGCTACTTAGCCAGGAAGATTGTGATGCGTGACAATAAGTAGGCTGCTATATCTCCCTCCTCCCACCCCTGGTAAGCTACATAGCCAGTAAGATTGTGAGGCGTGACAATAAGTAGGCTGCTATGTCTACCTCCTCCCTGGTAGGCTACATAGCCAGTAAGATTGTGATGCGTGACCATAAGTTGGCTGCTATGCCTCCTTCCCCCCGGTAGGCTACTTAGCCAGTAAGATTGTGATGCGTGACAATAAGTAGGCTGCTAAGTCTCCTTGCCCCTCCCCCGGTAGGCTACTTAGCCAGTAAGATTGTGATGAGTGACAATAAGTAAGCTGCTATGTCTTCCTCCTCCCTGGTAGGCTACTTAGCCAGGAAGATTGTGATGCGTGACAATAAGTAGGCTGATATATCTCCCTCCCACCCCCTGGTGCGCTACTTAGCCAGGAAGATTTTGAGGCGTGACAATAAGTAGGCTGCTATGTCTACCTCCTCCCTCGTAGGCTACTTAGCCTGTAAGATTGTGATGCGTGACCATAAGTTGGCTGCTATGCCTCCTTCCCCCCGGTAGGCTACATAGCCAGTAAGATTGTGATGCGTGACAATAAGTAGGTTGCTATGTCTCCCCCCCCCCCTGGTAGGCTACTTAGCCAGTAAGATTGTGATGCGTGACAATAAGTAGGCTTCTATGTCTCCCTCCTCCCTGTTAGGCTACATAGCCAGGAAGATTGTGATGCGCGACAATAAGTAGGCTGCTATGTCTCCCTCCCCCCCCCCTGGTAGGCTTCTTAGCCAGTAAGATTGTGAGGCGTGACAATAAGTAGGTTGTTATGTCTCCCAGCCCCCCCCCCCCCCTGGTAGGCTACTTAGCCAGTAAGATTGTGATGCCTGACAATAAGTAGGCTGCTATGTCTCCCTCCCTCCCAACCCTGGTAGGCCACTTAGCCAGTAGGATTGTGATGCGTGACAATAAGTAGGCTGCTATGTCTCCCTCCCCCTGGTAGGCTACTTAGCCAGTAAGAATGTGATGCGTGACAATAAGTAGGCTGCTTTGTCTCCCTCCCCCCCCCCCCCGGTAGGTTACTTAGCCAGTAGGATTGTGATGCGTGACAGTAAGTAGTCTGCTATGCCTCCCTTCTCCCTGGTAGGCTACTTAGCAAGTAGGATTTTGATGCGAGACAATAAGTAGGCTGCTATGTCTCCCTCCTCCCTGGTAGGCTACTTAGGCACTTAGATTGTGATGCGTGACAATAAGTAGGCTGCTATGTCTCCCTCCCTCCCCCCTGGTCGGCTACTTAGCCAGTAAGATTGTGATGCGTGACAATAAGTAGGCTGCTATGTCTCCCTCCCTCCCCCTTGGTAGGCTACTTAGCCAGTAAGATTGTGATGCGTGACAATAAGTAGACTGCTATGTCTCCCTCCCAACCCCCTGGTAGGCTTCTTAGCCAGTACGATTGTGATGCGTTACAATAAGTAGGATGCTATGCCTCCCGCCCCCCTGGTAGGCTACATTGCCAGTAAGATTGTGATGCGAGACAATAAGTAGGCTGCTATGTCTCCCTCCCCCCGGTAGGCTACATAGCCAGTAAGATTGTGATGTATGACAATAAGTAGGCTGCTATGTCTCCCTCCCCCCAGTAGGCTACTTAGCCTGTAAGATTGTGATGCGTGACAATAAGTAGGCTGCTATGACTTCCTCCCCCCTGGTAGGCTACTTAGCCAGGAAGATTGTGATGCGTGACAATAAGTAGGCTGCTATGTCTCCCTCCCCCCGCTAGGCTACTTAGCCAGTAGGATTGTGATGCGTGACAATAAATAGGCTGCTATTTCTCCCTCCTCCCATGTTTGCTACAGAGCCAGTAGGATTGTGATTCGTGACAATCAGTAGGCTGCTATGTCTCCCTCCCCGCCTGGTAGGCTACTTACCCAGTTAGATTGTGATGCGTGACAATAAGTAGGCTGCTATGTCTCCCTTCCCCCTGGTAGGCTACTTAGCCAGCAAGATTGTGATGCGTGACAATAAGTAGGCTGCTATGTCTCCCTCCCCCCGGTAGGCTACTTAGCCAGTAAGATTGTGATGCGTGACAATAAGTAGGCTGCTATGACTCCCTCCCCCCTGGTAGGCTACTTAGCCAGTAAGATTGTGATGCGTGACAATGAGTAGGCTACTATATCTCCCTCCTCCCTGGTAGGCTACTTAGCCTGTAAGATTGTGTTGCGTGACAATAAATAGGCTGCTATGTCTCCCTCCTCCCTGGTAGGCTTCTCTTAGCCAGTAAGATTGTGATGCATGACAATAAGTAGGCAGCTAAGTCTCCCTGCCCCCCCCCCCGGTGGCAACTTAGACAGTAGGATTGTGATGCGTGACAATAAGTATGCTGCTATGTCTCCCTCCCACCCGGTAGGCTACTTAGCCTGTAAGATTGTGATGCGTGACAATATATAGGCTGCAATGCCTCCCTCCCCCCGGTAGGCTACTTAGCCAGGAAGATTGTGATGCGTGACAATAGGTAGGCTGCTATGTCTCCCTCCCCCCCCCTGGTAGGCTCCTAAGCCAGTAAGATTGTGAGGTGTGAAAATAAGTAGGCTGCTATGTCTACCTCCTCCCTGGTAGGCTACTTAGCCAGTAAGATTGTGATGCGTGACAATAAGTAGGCTGCTATGTCTCTCTCCCCCCCCCCCCCAGTAGGCCACTTAGCCAGTAGGATTGTGATGCGTGACAATAAGTAGGCTGCTATGTCTCCCTCACCCTGGTAGGCTACTTAGCCAGTAACAATGTGATGCGTGACAATAATTAGGCTGCTATGTCTCCCTCCCCCACCCCCCGGTAAGCTACTTAGCCAGTATGATTGTGATGCGTGACAGTAAGTAGGCTGCTATGCCTCCCTCCTCCCTGGTAGGCTACTTAGCCAGTAGGATTTTGATGCGAGACAATAAGTAGGCTGCTATGTCTCCCTCCTCTCTGGTAGGCTACTTAGCCACTTAGATTGTGATGCGTGACAATAAGTAGGCTGCTTTTTCTCCCTCCCTCCCCCCTGGTAGGCTACTTAGCCAGTAGGATTGTGATGCGTGACAATAAGTAGGCTGCTATGTCTCCCTCCCTCCCCCCTGATAGGCTACTTAGCCAGTAAGATTGTGATGCGTGATAATAAGTAGGCTGCTATGTCTCCATCCCTCCCCCCTGGTAGGCTACTTAGCCAGTAAGATTGTGATGCGTGACAATAAGTAGACTGCTATGTCTCCCTCCCAACCCCCTGGTAGGCTACTTATCCAGTAAGATTGTGATGCGTTACAATAACTAGGCTGCTATGCCTCCCTCCCCCCTGGTAGGCTACATTGCCAGTAAGATTGTGATGCGAGACAATAAGTAGGCTGCTATGTCTCCCTCCCCCCTGTAGGCTACATAGCCAGTAAGATTGTGATGTATGACAATAAGTAGGCTGCTATGTCTCCCTCCCCCCGGTAGGCTACTTAGCCTGTAAGATTGTGATGCGTGACAATAAGTAGGCTGCTATGCCTCCCTCCCCCCCCCCCCGGTAGGCTACTTAGCCAGTAAGGTTGTGATGCGTGACAATAAGTAGGCTGCTATGTCTCCCTCCTCCCTGGTAGGCTACTCTTAGCCAGTAAGATTGTGAGGCGTGACAATAAGTAGGCTGCTATGTCTCCCTCCTCCCTGGTAGGCTACTTAGCCAGTAAGATTGTGATGCGTGACAATAAGTAGGCTGCTATGTCTCCCTCCCACCCCGGTAGGCTACTTAGCCAGTAAGTTTGTGATGCGCGACAATAAGTAGGCTGCCATGTGTCCCTCCTCCCAGGTAGGCCACTTAGCCAGTAAGATTGTGATGCGTGACAATAAGTAGGCTGCTATGTCTCCCTCCTCCCTGGTAGGCTACTTAGCCTGTAAGATTGTGATGCGTGTTACTAAGTAGGCTGCTATATCTCCCTCCCCCTGGTAGGCTAATTAGCCAGTAGAGTTGTGATGCGTGACAATGAGTAGGCTGATATATCTCCCTCCTCCCTGGTAGGCTACATAGCCAGTAGGATTGTGATGCCTGAGAATAAGTAGGCTGCTATGCCTCCTTCCTCCCCGGTAGGCTACTTAGCCAGTAAGATTGTGATGCGTGACAATAAGTAGGCTGCAATGTCTCCCTCCTCCCCGGTAGGCTACTTAGACAGTAGGATTGTGATGCGTGACAATAAGAAGGCTACTATGTCTCCCTCCTCCCTGGTAGGCTACTTAGCCAGTAGGATTGTGATGCGTGACAATAAGTAGGCTGCTATGTGTCCCTCCTCCCCGGTATGCTACTTAGCCAGTAAGATTTTGATGCGTGACAATAAGTAGGCTGCTAGATCTCCCTCGTCCCTGGTAGGCTACTTAGCCAGTAGGATTATGATGCGTGACAATTAGTAGGCTGCTATGTGTCCCTCCTCCCCGGTAGGCTACTTAGCCAGTAAGATTGTGATGCGTGACAATAAGTAGGCTGCTCCGTCTCCCTCCCCCCGGGTAGGCTACTTAGCCAGTAAGATTGTGATGCGTGACTATAAGTAGGCTGCTATATCTCCCTCCACCCTGGTAGGCTACTTAGCCTGTAAGATTGTGATGCGTGACAATAAGTAGGCTGCTATGTGTTCCTCCCCCTGGTAGGCTAATTATCCAGTAGGATTGTGATGCGTGACAATGAGTAGGCTGCTATGTCTTCCTCCTACCTGGTAGGCTAATTAGCCAGTAGAGTTGTGATGCGTGACAATAAGTAGGCTGCTAGATCTCCCTCGTCCCTGGTAGGCTACTTAGCCAGTAGGATTATGATGCGTGACAATTAGTAGGCTGCTATGTGTCCCTCCTCCCCGGTAGGCTACTTAGCCAGTAAGATTGTGATGCGTGACTATAAGTAGGCTGCTATATCTCCCTCCACCCTGGTAGGCTACTTAGCCTGTAGGATTGTGATGCGTGACAATAAGTAGGCTGCTATGTCTCCCTCTTCCCTGGTAGGCTACTCTTAGCCAGTAAGATTGTGATGCGTGACAATAAGTTAGCTGCAAAGTCTCCCTGCCCCCCCCCCCCCGGTAGGCAACTTAGCCAGTAGGATTGTGATGCGTGACACTAAGTATGCTGCTATGTCTCCCTCCCACCCGGTAGGCTACTTAGCCAGTAGGATTGTGATGCGTGACAATAAGTAGGCTGTTATGCCTCACTTCCCCCCCCCCCCCTCATAGGATAATTAGCCAGTAGGATTGTGATGCGTGAAAATAAGTAGGCCGCTATGTGTCCCTCCTCCCTGGTAGGCTACTTAGCCAGAAGGATTGTGATGCGTGACAATAAGTAGGCTGCTATGTGTCCCTCCTCCCTGGTAGGCTACATAGCCAGAAGGATTGTGATGCGTGCCAATGAGTAGGCTGCTATGTCTCCCTCCTCCCTGGTAGGCTACTTAGCCTGTATGAATGTGATGCGTGACAATAAGTAGGCTGCTATGTCTCCCTCCTCCCTGGTAGGCTACTCTTAGCCAGTAAGTTTGTGATGCGTGACAATAAGTAGGCTGCTATGTGTCCCTCCTCCCTGGTAGGCTACTTAGCCAGTAAGATTGTGATGCGTGACAATAAGTTGGCTGCTATGTCTCCCTCCTCCCTGGTAGGCTAATCAGCCTGTAAGATTGTGATGCGTGACAATAAGTATGCTGCTATGTCTCCCTCCCACCCGGTATGCTACTTAGCCAGTAGGATTGTGATGAGTGACAATAAGTAGGCTGCTATGCCTCCCTCACCGGTAGGCTACTTAGCCAGTAAGATTGTGAAGCGTGACTATAAGTAGGCTGCTATGCCTCCCTCCCCCCGGTAGGCTACTTAGCCAGGAAGATTGTGATGCGTGACAATAAGTAGGCTGCTATATCTCCCTCCTCCCACCCCTGGTAAGCTACTTAGCCAGTAAGATTGTGGGGCGTGACAATAAGTAGGCTGCTATGTCTACCTCCTCCCTGGTAGGCTACTTAGCCCGTAAGATTGTGATGCGTGACCATAAGTTGGCTGCTATGCCTCCTTCCCCCCGGTAGGCTACTTAGCCAGTAAGATTGTGATGCGTGACAATAAGTAGGCTGCTATGTCTCCTTGCCCCCCCCCCCCGGTAGGCTACATAGCCAGTAAGATTGTGATGCGTGACAATAAGTAGGCTGCTATGTCTTCCTCCTCCCTGGTAGGATACTTAGCCAGTAAGATTGTGATGCGTGACAATAAGTAGGCTTCTATATCTCCCTCCTCCCTGGTAGGCTACTTAGCCAGGAAGATTGTGATGCGTGACAATAAGTAGGCTGCTATGTCTCCCTCCCCCCCCCCTGGTAGGCTTCTTAGCCAGTAATATTGTGAGGCGTGACAATAAGTAGGTTGTTATGTCTCCAACCCCCCCCCCTGGTAGGCTACTTAGCCAGTAAGATTGTGATGCGTGACAATAAGTAGGCTGCTGTGTCTCCCTCCTCCCCCCCCCCCTGGTAGGCCACTTAGATAGTAGGATTGGGATGCGTGACAATAAGTAGGCTGCTATGTCTCCCTCCCCCTGGTAGGCTACTTAGCCAGTAAGAATGTGATGCGTGACAATAAGTAGGCTGGTTTGTCTCCCTCCCCCCCCCCGTTAGGCTACTTAGCCAGTAGGATTGTGATGCGTGACTGTAAGTAGTCTGCTATGCCTCCCTCCTCCCTGGTAGGCTACATAGCCAGTAGGATATTGATGCGAGACAATAAGTAGGCTGCTATGTCTCCCTCCTCCCTGGTAGGCTACTTAGCCACTTAGATTGTGATGCGTGACAATAAGTAGGCTGCTATGTCTCCCTCCCTCCCCCCTGGTAGGCTACTTAGCCAGTAAGATTGTGATGCGTGATAATAAGTAGGCTGCTATGTCTCCCTCCCCCCGCTAGGCTACTTAGCCAGTAGGATTGTGATGCGTGACAATAAATAGGCTGCTATTTCTCCCTCCTCCCGTGTTTGCTACTTAGCCAGTAGGATTGTGATTCGTGACAATCAGTAGGCTGCTAAATCTCCCTCCCTCCCTGGTAGGCTGCTTACCCAGTAAGATTGTGATGCGTGACAATAAGTAGGCTGCTATGTCTCCCTTCCCCCTGGTAGGCTACTTAGCCAGCAAGATTGTGATGCGTGACAAAAAGTAGGCAGCCATGTCTCCCTCCCCCCGGTAGGCTACTTAGCCATTAAGATTGTGATGCGTGACAATAAGTAGGCTGCTATGACTCCCTCCCCCCTGGTAGGCTACTTAGCCAGTAAGATTGTGATGCGTGACAATGAGTAGGCTACTATATCTCCATCCTCCCTGGTAGGCTACTTAGCCTGTAAGATTGTGATGCGTGCCAATAAATAGGCTGCTATGTCTCCCTCCTCCCTGGTAGGCTTCTCTTAGCCAGTAAGATTGTGATGCATGACAATAAGTAGGCAGCTATGTCTCCGTGCCCCCCCCCCCCCCGGTCGCAACTTAGACAGTAGGATTGTGATGCGTGACAATAAGTATGCTGCTATGTCTCCCTCCCACCCGGTAGGCTACTTAGCCAGTAAGATTGTGATGCGTGACAATAAGTAGGCTGCTATGCCTCCCTCCTCCCCGGTAGGCTACTTAGCCAGTGAGGTTGTGATGCGTGACAATAAGTAGGCTGCTATATCTCCTTCCTCCCTGGTAGGCTACTTAGCCAGTAAGACTGTGATGCGTGACAATAAGTTGGCTGCTATGTCCCCCTCCTTCCTGGTAGACTACTTAGCCTGTAAGATTGTGATGCGTGACTATAAGTAGGCTGCTATGTCTCCCTCATCCCCGGTAGGCTACTTAGCCAGTAGGATTGTGATGCGTGACAATAATTAGGCTGCTATGTTTCCCTCCTCCCCGGCAGGCTACTTAGCAATTAAGATTGTGATGCGTGTCTATAAGTAGGCTGCTATGTCTTTCTCCCCCCTCCCCTCGTAGGCTACTTAGCCAGTAAGATTGCGATGCGTGACAATAAGTAGGCTGCTATGTCTCCCTCCCCTCTGGTAGGCTACATAGCCAGTAAGATTGTGATGCGTGACAATAAGTAGGCTGCTATGTCTCCCTCCTCCCTGGTAGGCTACTTAGAAAGGAAAATTGTGATGCGTGACAATAAGTAGGCTGTTATGTCACCCTCCCCCCCCCCCTGGTAGGCTACTTAGCCAGTAGGATTGTGATGCGTGATAATAAGTAGGCTGCTATGTTTCCCTCCTCCCGGTAGGCTACTTAGCCATTAAGATTGTTATGCGTGACAATAAGTAGGCTGCTATCTCTCCCTCCCCCCCGTTAGGCTACTTAGCCGGTAAAATTGTGATGCGTGACAATAAGTAGGCTGCTATATCTCCCTATCCCCCGGTAGGCTACTTAGCCAGTAGGATTTTGATGCGTGACAATAAGTAGGCTGCTATGTCTCCCACCTCCCTGGTCGGCTACTTAGCCAGTAGGATTGTGATTCGTGACATTAAGTAGGCTGCTATGTCTCCCTCCCCCCCCCCCATTGGTAGGCTACTTAGCCAGTAAGATTGTGATGCATGACAACAAGTAGGCTGCTATGTCTCCCTCCCCCCTGGTAGGCTACTTAGCCAGTAGGATTGTGATGCGTGACGATAAAGAGGCTGCAATATCTCCCGCCTCCCTGGTAGGCCACTTAGCCAGTAGGATTGTGATGCGTGACAATAAGTAGGCTGCTATGTCTCCCTCCCCCCTGGTAGGCTACTTAGCCTGTAAGATTGTGATGCGAGACAATAAGTAGGCTGCTATGTCTCCCTCCCGATGGTAGGCTACTTAGCCAGTAGGATTGTGATGCGTGACGATAAATAGACTGCAAAGTCTCCCGCCTCCCTGGTAGGCCACTTAGCCAGTAGGATTGCGATGCGTGACAGTAAGTAGTCTGCTATGCCTCCCTCCTCCCTGGTAGGCTACTTAGCCAGTAGGATTTTGATGCGAGACAATAAGTAGGCTGCTATGTCTCCCTCCTCCCTGGTAGGCTACTTAGACACTTAGATTGTGATGCGTGACAATAAGTAGGCTGCTATGTCTCCCTCCCTCCCCCCTGGTCGGCTACTTAGCCAGTAAGATTGTGATGCGTGACAATAAGTAGGCTGCTATGTCTCCCTCCCTCCCCCTTGGTAGGCTACTTAGCCAGTAAGATTGTGATGCGTGACAATAAGTAGACTGCTGTGTCTCCCTCCCAACCCCCTGGTAGGCTACTTAGCCAGTAAGATTGTGATGCGTTACAATAAGTAGGCTGCTATGCCTCCCTTCCCCCTGGTAGGCTACATTGCCAGTAAGATTGTGATGCGAGACAATAAGTAGGCTGCTATGTCTCCCTCCCCCCGGTAGGCTACATAGCCAGTAAGATTGTGATGTATGACAATAAGTACGCTGCTATGTCTCCCTCCCCCCAGTAGGCTACTTAGCCTGTAAGATTGTGATGCGTGACAATAAGTAGGCTGCTATGACTTCCTCCCCCCTGGTAGGCTACTTAGCCAGGAAGATTGTGATGCGTGACAATAAGTAGGCTGCTATTTCTCCCTCCTCCCGTGTTTGCTACAGAGCCAGTAGGATTGTGATTCGTGACAATCAGTAGGCTGCTATGTCTCCCTCCCCGCCTGGTAGGCTACTTACCCAGTTAGATTGTGATGCGTGACAATAAGTAGGCTGCTATGTCTCCCTTCCCCCTGGTAGGCTACTTAGCCAGCAAGATTGTGATGCGTGACAATAAGTAGGCTGCTATGTCTCCCTCCCCCCGGTAGGCTACTTAGCCAGTAAGATTGTGATGCGTGACAATAAGTAGGCTGCTATGACTCCCTCCCCCTGGTAGGCTACTTAGCCAGTAAGATTGTGATGCGTGACAATGAGTAGGCTACTATATCTCCCTCCTCCCTGATAGGCTACTTAGCCTGTAAGATTGTGTTGCGTGACAATAAATAGGCTGCTATGTCTCCCTCCTCCCTGGTAGGCTTCTCTTAGCCAGTAAGATTATGATGCATGACAATAAGAAGGCAGCTAAGTCTACCTGCCCCCCCCCCCCCCCCCGGTGGCAAATTAGACAGTAGGATTGTGATGCGTGACAATAAGTATGCTGCTATGTCTCCCTCCCACCCGGTAGGCTACTTAGCCAGTAAGATTGTGATGCGTGACAATATATAGGCTGCAATGCCTCCCTCCCCCCGGTAGGCTACTTAGCCAGGAAGATTGTGATGCGTGACAATAGGTAGGCTGCTATGTCTCCCTCCCCCCCCCCCTGGTAGGCTCCTAAGCCAGTAAGATTGTGAGGTGTGAAAATAAGTAGGCTGCTATGTCTTCCTCCTCCCTGGTAGGCTACTTAACCAGGAAGATTGTGATGCGTGACAATAAGTAGGCTGATATATCTCCCTCCCCCCTGGTAGGCTACTTAGCCAGGAAGATTTAGAGGCGTGACAATAACTAGGCTGTTATGTCTCCCTCCCCCCTGGTAGGTTACTTAGCCAGTAAGATTGTGATGTGTGACAATAAGTAGGTTGCTATGTCTTCCTCCCCACTGGTAGGCTACATAGCCAGTAAGATTGTGATGCGTAACAATAAGTAGGTTGCTATGTCTCCCCCCCCCCCCTGGTAGGCTACTTAGCCAGTAAGATTGTGATGCGTGACAATTAGTAGGCTTCTATGTCTCCCTCCTCCCTGGTAGGCTACTTAGCCAGGAAGATTGTGATGCGTGACAATAAGTAGGCTGTTATGTCTCCCTCCCCCCCCCCCCCCCCCCCTGGTAGGCTTCTTAGCCAGTAAGATTGTGAGGCGTGACAATAAGTAGGTTGTTAAGTCTCCCAGCCCCCCTCCCCTGGTAGGCTACTTAGCCAGTAAGATTGTGATGCGTGACAATAAGTAGGCTGCTATGTCTCCCTCCCCCCCCCTCTGGTAGGCCACTTAGCCAGTAGGATTGTGATGCGTGACAATAAGTAGGCTGCTATGTCTCCCTCCCTCCCCCCTGGTAGGCTACTTAGCCGGTAAGATTGTGATGCGTGACAATAAGTAGGCTGCTATGTGCCCCTCCTCCCTGGTAGGCTACATAGCCAGTAGGATTGTGATGCCTGACAATAAGTAGGCTGCTATGCCTCCGTCCTCCCCGGTAGGCTACTTAGCCAGTAAGATTGTGATGCGTGACAATAAGTAGGCTGCTATGTCTCCCTCCTCCCCGGTAGGCTACTTAGACAGTAGGATTGTGATGCGTGACAATAAGAAGGCTACTATGTCTCCCTCCTCCCTGGTAGGCTACGTAGCCAGTAGAATTGTGATGCGTGACAGTAAGTAGGCTGCTATGTCTCCCTCCTCCCTGGTAGGCTACATAGCCAGTAGGATTGGGATGCGAGAAAATAAGTAGGCTGTTATGTCTCCCTCCTCCCTGGTAGGCTACATAGCCTCTAAAATTGTGATGCGTAACAATAAGTAGGCTGCTATGTCTCCCTCCCTCCCCCCTGGTAGGCTCCTTAGCCAGTAAGATTGTGATGCGGGACAATAAGTAGGCTGCTATGTCTCCCTCCCTCCCCCCTGGTAGTATACTTAGCCAGTTAGATTGTGATGCGTGACAATAAGTAGACTGCTATGTCTCCCTCCCACCCCCCTGGTAGGCTACTTAGCCAGTAAGATTGTGATGTGTGACAATAAGTAGGCTGCTATGTGTCCCTCCTCCCCGGTATGCTACTTAGCCAGTAGGATGGTGATGCGTGACAATAAGTAGGCTGCTATGTCTCCCTCGTCCCTGCAAGGCTACTAAGTCAGTAGGATTGTGATGTGTGACAATTAGTAGGCTGCTATGTGTCCCTCCTCCCCGGTAGGCTACTTAGCCAGTAAGATTGCGATGCGTGATAATAAGTTGGTTGCTATGCCTCCCTCCTCCCCGGTAGGCTACTTAGCCAGTAAGATTATGATGCGTGACAATAAGTAGGCTGCTATGTCTCCCTCCTCCCTGGTAGGCTACTTAGCCAGTAAGATTGTGATGCGTGACAATAATTAGGCTGCTATGTCTCCCTACACCCTGGTAGGCTACTTAGCCAGTAGTATTGTGATGCGTGACAATAAGTAGTTCGCTATGCCACCCTCCCCCAGGTAGGCTACTCAGCCAGTAGGATTGTGATGCGTGACAATAAGTAGGCTGCTATGACTCCCACCCCCCTGGTAGGCTACTTAGTAAGATTGTGATGCGTGACAATACGTAGGCTGCTATGTCTCCCTCCCCCTGGTAGGCTACTTAGCCAGTTGGATTGTGATGCGTGACAATAAGTAGGCTGCTATATCTCCCTCCGCCCTGGTAGGCTACTTAGCCGAAAAGATTGTGACGCGTGACAATAAGTAGGCAGCTATGCCTCCCTCCCCCCTGGTAGGCTACTTAGCCAGTAAGATTATGATGCGAGACAATAAGTAGGCTGCTATGTCTCCCTCCCCCTGGTAGGCTACTTAGCCAGTAGGATTGTGATGCGTGACGATAAATAGACTGCAAAATCTCCCGCCTCCCTGGTAGGCCACTTAGCCAGTAGGATTGTGATGCGTGACAATAAGTAGGCTGCTATGTCTCCCTCCCCCTGGTAGGCTACTTAGCCAGTAAGATTGTGGTGCGTGTTACTAAGTAGGCTGCTATGTCTCCCTCCCCCTGGTAGGCTAATTAGCCAGTAGAGTTGTGATGCGTGACAATAAGTAGGCTGCTATGTCTCACTCCTCCCTGGAAGGCTACTTAGCCAGTAAGATTGTGATGCGTGACAATAAGTAGGTTGCTATGTCTCCCTCCCCCCTGGTAGGCTACTCTTAGCCAGTAAGATTGTGATGCGTGACAATAAGTAGGCTGCTATGTGTCCCTCCCTCCTGGTAGGCTACTCTTAGCCAGTAAGTTTGTGATGCGTGACAATAAGTAGGCTGCTATGTGTCCCTCCTACCCGGTAGGCTACTTAGCCAGTAAGATTGTGATGCGTGACAATAAGTAGGCTGCTATGTGTCCCTCCCCCCTGGTAGGCTACAAAGCCAGTAAGATTGTGATGCGTGACAATAAGTAGACTGCTATGTGTCCCTCCCCCCTGGTAGGCTACTTAGCCAGTAAGATTGTGATGCGTGACAATAAGTAGGCTGCTATGTCTCCCTCCTCCCTGGTAGGCTACTTAGCCAGTAAGATTGTGATGCGTGACAATAAGTAGGCTGCTATATGTCCCTCTCCCCTGGTAGTTTACTCTTAGCCAGTAAGATTGTGATGCGTGACAATAAGTAGGCTGCATTGTGTCCCTCCACCCTGGTAGGCTACATAGCCAGTAAGATTGTGATGCGTGACAATAAGTAGGCTGCTATGCCTCCCTCCTCACCGGTAGGATACATAGCCGGTAGGATTGTGATGCGTGACAATAAGTAGGCTGCTATGTGTCCCTCCTCCCTGGTAGGCTACTTAGCCAGAAGGATTGTGATGCGTGACAATGAGTAGGCTGCTATGTCTCCCTCCTCCCTGGTAGGCTACTTAGCCTGTATGAATGTGATGCGTGACAATAAGTAGGCTGCTATGTCTCCCTCCTCCCTGGTAGGCTACTCTTAGCCAGTAAGTTTGTGATGCGTGACAATAAGTAGGCTGCTATGTGTCCCTCCTCCCTGGTAGGCTACTTAGCCAGTAAGATTGTGATGCGTGACAATAAGTTGGCTGCTATGTCTCCCTCCTCCCTGGTAGGCTACTCAGCCTGTAAGATTTTGATGCGTGACAATATGTTGGCTGCTAAGTCTCCCTGCCCCCCCCCCCCCCCCGGTAGGCAACTTAGCCAGTAGGATTGTGATGCGTGACAATAAGTATGCTGCTATGTCTCCCTCCCACCCGGTAGGCTACTTAGCCAGTAGGATTGTGATGAGTGACAATAAGTAGGCTGCTCTGCCTCCCTCCCCCGGTAGGCTACTTAGCCAGTAAGATTGTGATGCGTGACTATAAGTAGCCTGCTATGCCTCCCTCCCCCCGGTAGGCTACTTAGCCAGGAAGATTGTGATGCGTGACAATAAGTAGGCTGCTATAACTCCCTCCTCCCACCCCTGGTAAGCTACTTAGCCAGTAAGATTGTGAGGCGTGACAATAAGTAGGCTGCTATGTCTACCTCCTCCCTGGTAGGCTACTTAGCCAGTAAGATTGTGATGCGTGACCATAAGTTGGCTGCTATGCCTCCTTCCCCCCGGTAGGCTACATAGCCAGTAAGATTGTGATGCGTGACAATAAGTAGGTTGCTATGTCTCCCCCCCCCCCTGGTAGGCTACTTAGCCAGTAAGATTGTGATGCGTGACAATAAGTAGGCTTCTATGTCTCCCTCCTCCCTGGTAGGCTACTTAGCCAGGAAGATTGTGATGCGCGACAATAAGTAGGCTGCTATGTCTCCCTCCCCCCCCCCCTGGTAGGCTTCTTAGCCAGTAAGATTGTGAGGCGTGACAATAAGAAGGTTGTTATGTCTCCCAGCCCCCCCCCGTAGGCTACTTAGCCAGTAAGATTGTGATGCGTGACAATAAGTAGGCTGCTATGTCTCCCTCCCCCCCAACCCTGGTAGGCCACTTAGCCAGTAGGATTGTGATGCGTGACAATAAGTAGGTTGCTATGTCTCCCTCCCCCTGGTAGGCTACTTAGCCAGTAAGAATGTGATGCGTGACAATAAGTAGGCTGCTTTGTCTCCCTCCCCCCCCCCCCCCGGTAGGTTACTTAGCCAGTAGGATTGTGATGCGTGACAGTAAGTAGTCTGCTATGCCTCCCTCCTCCCTGGTAGGCTACTTAGCAAGTAGGATTTTGATGCGAGACAATAAGTAGTCTGCTATGTCTCCCTCCTCCCTGGTAGGCTACTTAGACACTTAGATTGTGATGCGTGACAATATGTAGGCTGCTATGTCTCCCTCCCTCCCCCCTGGTCGGCTACTTAGCCAGTAAGATTGTGATGCGTGACAATAAGTAGGCTGCTATGTCTCCCTCCCTCCCCCTTGGTAGGCTACTTAGCCAGTAAGATTGTGATGCGTGACAATAAGTAGACTGCTATGTCTCCCTTCCAACCCCCTGGTAGGCTTCTTAGCCAGTAAGATTGTGATGCGTTACAATAAGTAGGATGCTATGCCTCCCTCCCCCCTGGTAGGCTACATTGCCAGTAAGATTGTGATGCGAGACAATAAGTAGGTTGCTATGTCTCCCTCCCCCCGGTAGGCTACATAGCCAGCAAGATTGTGATGTATGACAATAAGTAGGCTGCTATGTCTCCCTCCCCCCAGTAGGCTACTTAGCCTGTAAGATTGTGATGCGTGACAATAAGTAGGCTGCTATGACTTCCTCCCCCCTGGTAGGCTACTTAGCCAGGAAGATTGTGATGCGTGACAATAAGTAGGCTGCTATGTCTCCCTCCCCCCGCTAGGCTACTTAGCCAGTAGGATTGTGATGCGTGACAATAAATAGGCTGCTATTTCTCCCTCCTCCCGTGTTTGCTACAGAGCCAGTAGGATTGTGATTCGTGACAATCAGTAGGCTGCTATGTCTCCCTCCCCGCCTGGTAGGCTACTTACCCAGTTAGATTGTGATGCGTGACAATAAGTAGGCTGCTATGTCTCCCTTCCCCCTGGTAGGCTACTTAGCCAGCAAGATTGTGATGCGTGACAATAAGTAGGCTGCTATGTCTCCCTCCCCCCGGTAGGCTACTTAGCCAGTAAGATTGTGATGCGTGACAATAAGTAGGCTGCTATGACTCCCTCCCCCCTGGTAGGCTACTTAACCAGTAAGATTGTGATGCGTGACAATGAGTAGGCTACTATATCTCCCTCCTCCCTGGTAGGCTACTTAGCCTGTAAGATTGTGTTGCGTGACAATAAATAGGCTGCTATGTCTACCTCCTCCCTGGTAGGCTACTTAGCCAGTAAGATTGTGATGCGTGACCATAAGTTGGCTGCTATGCCTCCTTCCCCCCGGTAGGCTACTTAGCCAGTAAGATTGTGATGCGTGACAATAAGTAGGCTGCTAAGTCTCCTTGCCCCCCCCCGGTAGGCTACTTAGCCAGTAAGATTGTGATGCGTGACAATAAGTAGGCTGCTATGTCTTCCTCCTCCCTGGTAGGCTACTTAACCAGGAAGATTGTGATGCGTGACAATAAGTAGGCTGATATATATCCCTCCCCCCCTGGTAGGCTACTTAGCCAGGAAGATTTTGAGGCGTGACAATAAGTAGGCTGTTATGTCTCCCTCCCCCCTGGTAGGTTACTTAGCCAGTAAGATTGTGATGCGTGACAATAAGTAGGCTGCTATGTCTCCCTCCTCCCTGGTAGGCTACATAGCCAGTAAGATTGTGATGCGTGACAATAAGTAGGCTGCTATGCCTCCCTCCTCCCCGGTAGGCTACTTAGCCAGTGAGGTTGTGATGCGTGACAATAAGTAGGCTGCTATATCTCCTTCCTCCCTGGTAGGCTACTTAGCCAGTAAGACTGTGATGCGTGACAATAAGGTGGCTGCTATGTCCCCCTCCTTCCTGGTAGGCTACTTAGCCTGTAAGATTGTGATGCGTGACTATAAGTAGGCTGCTATGTCTCCCTCATCCCCGGTAGGCTACTTAGCCAGTAGGATTGTGATGCGTGACAATAATTAGGCTGCTATGTTTCCCTCCTCCCCGGCAGGCTACTTAGCAATTAAGATTGTGATGCGTGACTATAAGTAGGCTGCTATGTCTTTCTCCCCCCCCTCGTAGGCTACTTAGCCAGTAAGATTGCGATGCGTGACAATAAGTAGGCTGCTATGTCTCCCTCCCCTCTGGTAGGCTACATAGTCAGTAAGATTGTGATGCGTGACAATAAGTAGGCTGCTATGTCTCCCTCCTCCCTGGTAGGCTACTTAGCCTTTAAGATTGTTATGCGTGACAATAAGTAGGCTGCTATCTCTCCCTCCCCCCCGTTAGGCTACTTAGCCGGTAAAATTGTGATGCGTGACAATAAGTAGGCTGCTATATCTCCCTATCCCCCGGTAGGCTACTTAGCCAGTAGGATTTTGATGCGTGACAATAAGTAGGCTGCTATGTCTCCCTCCTCCCTGGTCGGCTACTTAGCCAGTAGGATTGTGATTCGTGACATTAAGTAGGCTGCTATGTCTCCCTCCCCCCCCCCCATTGGTAGGCTACTTAGCCAGTAAGATTGTGATGCATGACAACAAGTAGGCTGCTATGTCTCCCTCCCCCCTGGTAGGCTACTTAGCCAGTAGGATTGTGATGCGTGACGATAAAGAGGCTGCAATATCTCCCGCCTCCCTGGTAGGCCACTTAGCCAGTAGGATTGTGATGCGTGACAATAAGTAGGCTGCTATGTCTCCCTCCCCCCTGGTAGGCTACTTAGCCTGTAAGATTGTGATGCGAGACAATAAGTAGGCTGCTATGTCTCCCTCCCGATGGTAGGCTACTTAGCCAGTAGGATTGTGATGCGTGACGATAAAGAGGCTGCAATATCTCCCGCCTCCCTGGTAGGCCACTTAGCCAGTAGGATTGTGATGCGTGACAGTAAGTAGTCTGCTATGCCTCCCTCCTCCCTGGTAGGCTACTTAGCCAGTAGGATTTTGATGCGAGACAATAAGTAGGCTGCTATGTCTCCCTCCTCCCTGGTAGGCTACTTAGCCACTTAGATTGTGATGCGTGACAATAAGTAGGCTGCTATGTCTCCCTCCATCCCCCCTGGTAGGCTACTTAGCCAGTAGGATTGTGATGCGTGATAATAAGTAGGCTGCTATGTCTCCCTCCCTCCCCCCTGGTAGGCTACTTAGCCACTAAGATTGTGATGCGTTACAATAAGTAGGCTGCTATGCCTCCCTCCCCCCTGGTAGGCTACATTGCCAGTAAGATTGTGATGCGAGACAATAAATAGGCTGCTATGTCTCCCTCCCCCCGGTAGGCTACATAGCCAGTAAGATTGTGATGTATGACAATATGTAGGCTGCTATGTCTCCCTACCCCCGGTAGGCTACTTAGCCTGTAAGATTGTGATGCGTGACAATAAGTAGGCTGCTATGACTCCCTCCCCCCTGGTAGGCTACTTAGCCAGGAAGATTGTGATGCGTGACAATAAGTAGGCTGCTATGTCTCCCTCCCCCCGCTAGGCTACTTAGCCAGTAGGATTGTGATGCGTGACAATAAATAGGCTGCTATTTCTCCCTCCTCCCGTGTTGGCTACTTAGCCAGTAGGATTGTGATGCGTGACAATAAGTAGGCTGCTATGTCTCCCTTCCCCCTGGTAGGCTACTTAGCCAGCAAGATTGTGATGCGTGACAATAAGTAGGCTGCTATGTCTCCCTCCCCCCGGTAGGCTACTTAGCCAGTAAGATTGTGATGCTGACAATAAGTAGGCAGCTATGGCTCCCTCCCCCCTGGTAGGCTACTTAGCCAGTAAGATTGTGATGCGTTACAATGAGTAGGCTACTATATCTCCCTCCTCCCTGGTAGGCTACTTAGCCTTTAAGATTGTGATGCGTGACAATAAATAGGCTGCTATGTCTCCCTCCTCCCTGGTAGGCTTCTCTTAGCCAGTAAGATTGTGATGCATGACAATAAGTAGGCAGCTAAGTCTCCCTGCCCCCCCCCCCCGGTAGGCAACTTAGACAGTAGGATTGTGATGCGTGACAATAAGTATGCTGCTATGTCTCCCTCCTCCCTGGTAAGCTACTCTTAGCCAGTAAGATTGTGAGGCGTGAAAATAAGTAGGCTGCTATGTCTCCCTCCTCCCTGGTAGGCTACTTAGCCAGTAAGATTGTGATGCGTGACAATAAGTAGGCTGCTATGTCTCCCTCCCCCCCCCGGTAGGCTACTTAGCCAGTAAGATTGTGATGCGCCACAATAAGTAGGCTGCCATGTGTCCCTCCTCCCTGGTAGGCCACTTAGCCAGTAAGATTGTGATGCGTGACAATAAGTAGGCTGCTATGTCTCCCTCCTCCCTGGTAGGCTACTTAGCCTGTAAGATTGTGATGGGTGACTATAAGTAGGCTGCTATGTCTCCCTCATCCCCGGTAGGCTACTTAGCCAGTAGGATTGTGATGCGTGACACTAAGTAGGCTGCTATGTCGCCCTCCTCCCTGGTAGGCTACATAGCCAGTAGGATTGTGTTGCGTGACAATAAGTAGGCTGCTATGTGTTCCTCTTCCGCGGTAGGCTACTTAACCATTAAGATTGTGATGCGTGACTATAAATAGGCTGCTATGTCTCCCTCCTCCCCGGTAGGCTACTTAGCCAGTAGGAGTGTGATGCGTGACAATAAGTAGGCTGCTATGTGTCCCTCCCCCCTGGTAGGCTACATAGGCAGTAGGATTGTGATGCGTGAAAATAAGTAGGCAGCTATATCTCCCTCCCCCCTGGTAGGCTACTTAGCCAGTAAGATTGTGATGCCTGACAATAAGTAGGCTGCTATATCTCCCTCCCCCCCGGTAGGCTACCTAGCCAGTAAGATTGTGATGCGTGACAAAAAGTAGGCTGCTATGTGTCCCTCCTCCCTGGTAGGCAACATAGCCAGTAAGATTGTGATGCGTGACAGTAAGTAGGCTGCTATGTCTCCCTCCCCCCCGGTAGGCTTCTTAGCCGGTAAGATTGTGATGCGCGACAATAAGTAGGCTGCCATGTGTCCCTCCACCCTCGTAGGCCACTTAGCCAGTAGGATAGTGATACGTGACAATAAGTAGGCTGTTATGTCTCCCTCCGCCTGGTAGGCTACTTACCCAGTAGGATTGTGATGCGTGACGATAAATAGGCTGCTATGCATCCCTCCCCCTGGTAGGCTAATTAGCCGGCAGAATTGCGATGCGTGACAATGAGTAGGCTGCTATATCTCCCTCCTCCCTGGTAGGCTACTTAGCCAGTAAGATTGTGATGCCTGACAATAAGTAGGCTTCTATGCCTCCTTCCTCCCCTTTAGGCTACTTAGCCAGCAAGATTGTGAGGCGTGACAATAAGTAGGCTGCTCTGTCTCCCACGCCCTCCCCTGGTAGGCTACTTAGCCAGTAAGATTGTGATGCGAGACAATAAGTAGGCTGCTATATCTCCCTCCCCCATGGTAGGCTACTTAGCTAGTAGGATTGTGATGCGTGACAATAAGTAGGCTGCTTTGTGTCCCTCCTCCCTGGTAGGCTACTTAGCCAGAAGGATTGTGATGCGTGATAATAAGTTGGCTGCTATGTCTCCCTCCTCCCAGGTAGGCTACTTAGCCACTAGGATTGGGATGCGAGAAAATAAGTAGGCTGCTATGTCTCCCTCCTTCCTGGTAGGCTACTTAGCCTCTAAGATTGTGATGCGTGACAATAAGTAGGCTGCTATGTCTCCCTTCCTCCCAGTGGTAGGCTACTTAGCCAGTAAGATTGTGATGCGCGACAATAAGTAGGCTGCTATGTCTCCCTCCTCCCTGTTAGACTACTTAGCCAGGAAGATTGTGATGCGTGACAATAAGTAGGCTGCTATGTCTCCCCCTCCCCTGGTATGCTACTTAGCCAGTAAGATTGTAAGGCGTGACATTAAGTAGGCTGTTATGTCTCCCTCCTCCCTGGTAGCCTACTTAGCCAGTAAGATTTTGATGCGTGACAATAAGTTTCTGCTCTGTCTCCCTCCCCCTCCCCTGGTAGGCTACTTAGCCAGTAAGATTGTGATGCGAGACAATAAGTAGGCTGCTATGTCTCCCTCCCCCCTGGTAGACTACTTAGCTAGTAGGATTCTGATGCGTGACATTAAGTAGGCTGCTATGTTTCCCTCTCCCCTGGTAGGCTACTTAGCCAGTAGGATTGTGATGCGTGACAATAAGTAGGCTGCTATGACTCCCTCCTCCCTGGTAGGCTACGTAGCCAGTAGGATTGTGATGCGTGACAGTAAGTAGGCTGCTATGTCTCCCTCCTCCCTGGTAGGCTACATAGCCAGTAGGATTGGGATGCGAGAAAATAAGTAGGCTGCTATGTCTCCCTCCTCCCTGGTAGGCTACATAGCCTCTAAAATTGTGATGCGTAACAATAAGTAGGCTGCTATGTCTCCCTCCCTCCCCCTGGTAGGCTACTTAGCCAGTAAGATTGTGATGCGGGACAATACGTAGGCTGCTATGTCTCCCTCCCTCCCCCCTGGTAGTATACTTAGCCAGTTAGATTGTGATGCGTGACAATAAGTAGACTGCTATGTCTCCCTCCCACCCCCCTGGTAGGCTACCTAGCCAGTAAGATTGTGATGTGTGACAATAAGTAGGCTGCTATGTGTCCCTCCTCCCCGGTATGCTACTTAGCCAGTAGGATGGTGATGCGTGACAATAAGTAGGCTGCTATGTCTCCCTCGTCCCTGCAAGGCTACTTAGTCAGTAGGATTGTGATGTGTGACAATTAGTAGGCTGCTATGTGTCCCTCCTCCCCGGTAGGCTACTTAGCCTGTAAGATTGCGATGCGTGACAATAAGTTGGTTGCTATGCCTCCCTCCTCCCCGGTAGGCTACTTAGCCAGTAAGATTGTGATGCGTGACAATAAGTAGGCTGCTATGTCTCCCTCCTCCCTGGTAGGCTACTTAGCCAGTAAGATTGTGATGCGTGACAATAAGTAGGCTGCTATGTCTCCCTACCCCCTGGTAGGCTACTTAGCCAGTAGGATTGTGATGCGTGACAATAAGTAGTTCGCTATGCCACCCTCCCCCAGGTAGGGTACTTAGCCAGTAGGATTGTGATGCGTGACAATAAGTAGGCTGCTATGACTCCCACCCCCCTGGTAGGCTACTTAGTAAGATTGTGATGCGTGACAATACGTAGGCTGCTATGTCTCCCTCCCCCTGGTAGGCTACTTAGCCAGTTGGATTGTGATGCGTGACAATAAGTAGGCTGCTATATCTCCCTCCGCCCTGGTAGGCTACTTAGCCGAAAAGATTGTGACGCGTGACAATAAGTAGGCCGCTATGCCTCTCTCCCCCTGGTAGGCTACTTAGCCAGTAAGATTATGATGCGAGACAATAAGTAGGCTGCTATGTCTCCCTCCCGATGGTAGGCTACTTAGCCAGTAGGATTGTGATGCGTGACGATAAATAGACTGCAAAGTCTCCCGCCTCCCTGGTAGGCCACTTAGCCAGTAGGATTGTGATGCGTGACAATAAGTAGGCTGCTATGTCTCCCTCCCCCTGGTAGGCTACTTAGCCTGTAAGATTGTGATGCGTGTTACTAAGTAGGCTGCTATGTCTCCCTCCCCCTGGTAGGCTAATTAGCCAGTAGAGTTGTGATGCGTGACAATGAGTAGGCAGCTATATCTCCCTCCTCCCTGGTAGGCTACATAGCCAGTAGGATTGTGATGCCTGACAATAAGTAGGCTGCTATGCCTCCTTCCTCCCCGGTAGGCTACTTAGCCAGTAAGATTGTGATGCGTGACAATAAGTAGGCTGCTATGTCTCCCTCCTCCCCGGTAGCCTACTTAGACAGTAGGATTGTGATGCGTGACAATAAGAAGGCTACTACGTCTCCCTCCTCCCTGGTAGGCTACTTACCCAGTAGGATTGTGATGCGTGACGATAAATAGGCTTCAATGTCTCCCGCCTCCCTGGTAGGCCACCTAGCCAGTAGGATTGTGATGCGTGACAATAAGTAGGCTGATATGACTTCCTCCACCCGGGTAGGCTACTTAGCCAGAAAGATTGTGATGCGTGTTGATAAGTAGGCTGCTATGCATCCCTCCCCCTGGTAGGCTACTTAGCCGGTAAGATTGTGATTCGTGACAATAAGTAGGCTGCTATGTGTCCCTCCTCCCTGGTAGGCTACATAGCCAGTAGGATTGTGATGCCTGACAATAAGTAGGCTGCTATGCCTCCTTCCTCCCCGGTAGGCTACTTAGCCAGTAAGATTGTGATGCGTGACAATAAGTAGGCTGCTATGTCTCCCGCCTCCCCGGTAGGCTACTTAGACAGTAGGATTGTGATGCGTGACAATAAGAAGGCTACTATTTCTCCCTCCTCCCTGGTAGGCTACGTAGCCAGTAGAATTGTGATGCGTGACAGTAAGTAGGCTGCTATGTCTCCCTCCTCCCTGGTCGGCTACATAGCCAGTAGGATTGGGATGCGAGAAAATAAGTAGGCTGCTATGTCTCCCTCCTCCCTGGTAGGCTACATAGCCTCTAAAATTGTGATGCGTAACAATAAGTAGGCTGCTATGTCTCCCTCCCTCCCCCCTGGTAGGCTACTTAGCCAGTAAGATTGTGATGCGGGACAATAAGTAGGCTGCTATGTCTCCCTCCCTCCCCCCTGGTAGTATACTTAGCCAGTTAGATTGTGATGCGTGACAATAAGTAGACTGCTATGTCTCCCTCCCACCCCCCTGGTAGGCTACTTAGCCAGTAAGATTGTGATGTGTGACAATAAGTAGGCTGCTATGTGTCCCTCCTCCCCGGTATGCTACTTAGCCAGTAGGATGGTGATGCGTGACAATAAGTAGGCTGCTATGTCTCCCTCGTCCCTGCAAGGCTACTTAGTCAGTAGGATTGTGATGTGTGACAATTAGTAGGCTGCTATGTGTCCCTCCTCCCCGGTAGGCTACTTAGCCAGTATGATTGCGATGCGTGACAATAAGTTGGTTGCTATGCCTCCCTCCTCCCCGGTAGGCTACTTAGCCAGTAAGATTGTGATGCGTGACAATAAGTAGGCTGCTATGTCTCCCTCCTCCCTGGTAGGCTACTTAGCCAGTAAGATTGTGATGCGTGACAATAATTAGGCTGCTATGTCTCCCTACCCCCTGGTAGGCTACTTAGCCAGTAGGATTGTGATGCGTGACAATAAGTAGTTCGCTATGCCACCCTCCCCCAGGTAGGCTACTTAGCCAGTAGGATTGTGATGCGTGACAATAAGTAGGCTGCTATGACTCCCACCCCCCTGGTAGGCTACTTAGTAAGATTGTGATGCGTGACAATACGTAGGCTGCTATGTCTCCCTCCCCCTGGTAGGCTACTTAGCCAGTTGGATTGTGATGCGTGACAATAAGTAGGCTGCTATATCTCCCTCCACCCTGGTAGGCTACTTTGCCGAAAAGATTGTGACGCGTGACAATAAGTAAGCAGCTATGCCTCCCTCCCCCCTGGTAGGCTACTTAGCCAGTAAGATTATGATGCGAAACAATAAGTAGGCTGCTATGTCTCCCTCCCCCTGGTAGGCTACTTAGCCAGTAGGATTGTGATGCGTGACGATAAATAGACTGCAAAATCTCCCGCCTCCCTGGTAGGCCACTTAGCCAGTAGGATTGTGATGCGTGACAATAAGTAGGCTGCTATGTCTCCCTCCCCCCGGCAGGCTACTTAGCAATTAAGATTGTGATGCGTGACTATAAGTAGGCTGCTATGTCTTTCTCCCCCCCCCCTCGTAGGCTACTTAGCCAGTAAGATTGCGATGCGTGACAATAAGTAGGCTGCTATGTCTCCCTCCCCTCTGGTAGGCTACATAGCCAGTAAGATTGTGATGCGTGACAATAAGTAGGCTGCTATGTCTCCCTCCTCCCTGGTAGGCTACTTAGCCAGGAAAATTGCGATGCGTGACAATAAGTAGGCTGTTATGTCTCCCTCCCCCCCCCCCCTGGTAGGCTACTTAGCCAGTAGGATTGTGATGCGTGACAATAAGTAGGCTGCTATGTTTCCCTCCTCCCCGGTAGGCTACTTAGCCATTAAGATTGTTATGCGTGACAATAAGCAGGCTGCTATCTCTCCCTCCCCCCCCCCCCGTTAGGCTACTTAGCCTGTAAAATTGTGATGCGTGACAATAAGTAGGCTGCTATATCTCCCTATCCCCCGGTAGGCTACTTAGCCAGTAGGATTTTGATGCGTGACAATAAGTAGGCTGCTATGTCTCCCTCCTCCCTGGTCGGCTACTTAGCCAGTAGGATTGTGATTCGTGACATTAAGTAGGCTGCTATGTCTCCCTCCCCCCCCCATTGGTAGGCTACTTAGCCAGTAAGATTGTGATGCGTGACAACAAGTAGGCTGCTATGTCTCCCTCCCCCCTGGTAGGCTACTTAGCCAGTAGGATTGTGATGCGTGACGATAAAGAGGCTGAAATATCTCCCGCCTCCCTGGTAGGCCACTTAGCCAGTAGGATTGTGATGCGTGACAATAAGTAGGCTGCTATGTCTCCCTCCCCCCTGGTAGGCTACTTAGCCTGTAAGATTGTGATGCGTGTTAATAAGTAGGCTGCTATGTCTCCCTCCCCTGGTAGGCTAATTAGCCAGTAGAATTGTGATGCGTGACAATGAGTAGGCTGCTATATTTCCCTCCTCCCTGGTAGGCTACTTAGCCAGTAAGATTGTGATGCCTGACAATAAGTAGCCTGCTATGCCTCCTTCCTCCCCGGTAGGCTACTTAGCCAGTAAGATTGTGATACGTGACAATAAGTAGGCTGCTAAGTCTCCCTCCTCCCCGGTAGGCTACTTAGACAGTAGGATTTTGATGCGTGACAATAAGAAGGCTGCTATGTCTCCCTCCTCCCTGGTAGGCTACTAAGCCAGTAGGATTGTGATGCGTGACAATAAGTAGGCTGCTATGTGTCCCTCCTCCCCGGTATGATACTTAGCCAGTGAGATTGTGATGCGTGACAATAAGTAGGCTGCTATGTCTCCCTCGTCCCTGGTAGGCTACTTAGCCAGTAGGATTGTGATGCGTGACAATTAGTAGGCTGCTATGTGTCCCTCCTCCCCGGTAGGCTACTTAGCAAGTAAGATTGTGATGCGTGACAATAAAAAGGCTGCTCTGGCTCCCAACCCCATGGTAGGCTACTTAGCCAGTAAGATTGTGATGCGTGACAATAAGTAGGCTGCTATGTCTCCCTCCTCCCTGGTAGGCTACTTAGCCTGTAAGATTGTGATGCGTGACAATAAGTAGGCCGCTATATCTCCCTCCCCCTGGTAGGCTACATAGCCAGTAGGATTTTGATGCGTGACAATTAGTAGGCTGCTATGTGTCCCTCCTCCCCGGTAGGCTACTTAGCCAGTAAGATTGTGATGCGTGTCAATAAGTAGGCTGCTCTGTCTCCCTCCCCCCTGGTAGGCTACTTAGCCAGTAAGATTGTGATGCGTGACAATAAGTTGGCTGCTATGTCTCCCTCCTCTCTGGTAGGCTATTTAACCTGTAAGATTGTGATGCGTGACAATAAGTAGGTTGCTATGTCTCCCTCTCCCTGGTAGGCTAATTAGCCAGTAGGATTTTGATGCGTGACAATGAGTAGGCTGCTATGTCTCCCTCCTCCCTGGTAGGCTACTTAGCCAGTAAGATTTTGATGCGTGACAATAAGTAGGCTGCTATGCCTCCCTCCTCCCCGGTAGGCTACTTAGCCAGTAAGATTGTGATGCGTGACAATAAGTAGGCTGCTATGTCTCCCTCCTCCCTGGTAGGCTACTTAGCCAGTAAGATTGTGATGCGTGACAATAAGTAGGCTGCTATGCCTCCCTCCTCCCCGGTAGGCTACTTAGCCAGTGAGATTGTGATGCGTGACAATAAGTAGGCTGCAATATCTCCTTCCTCCCTGGTAGGCTACTTAGTCAGTAAGACTGTGATGCGTGACAATAAGTTGGCTGCTAAGCCTCCCTCCTCCCTTGTAGGCTACTTAGCCTGTAAGATTGTGATGCGTGACTATAAGTAGGCTGCTATGTCTCCCTCATCCCCGGTAGGCTACTTAGCCAGTAGGATTGTGATGTGTGACAATAATTAGGTTGCTATATTTCCCTCCTCCCCGGTAGGCTACTTAGCCATTAAGATTGTGATGCGTGACAATAAGAAGACTGCTATGTCTCCCTCCCCCCCCAGTAGGCTACTTAGCCAGTAAGATTGTGATGCGTGACAATAAGTAGGCTTCTATGTGTCCCTCCTCCCTGGTAGGCTACTAAGCCAGTAAGATTGTGATGCGTGACAATAAGTAGGCTGCTATGTCTCCATCCCACCCGGTAGGCTACTTAGCCAGTAAGATTGTGATGCGTGACAATAAGTAGGCTGCTATGTGTCCCTCCTCCCTGGTAGGCTACTTAGCCAGTAAGATTGTGATGCGTGACAATAAGTAGGCTGCTAAGTGTCCCTCCCCTGGTAGGCTAATTATCCAGTAGGATTGTGATGCGTGACAATGAGTAGGCTGCTATGTCTCCCTCCTCCCTGGTAGGCTAAGCCAGTAAGTTTGTGATGCGTGACAATAAGTAGGCTGCTATGCCTCCCTCCTACCCGGTAGGCTACATAGCCAGTAAGATTGTGATGCGTGACAATAAGTAGGCTGCTATGCCTCCCTCCTCCCCGGTAGGCTATTTAGCCAGTGAGGTTGTGATGCGTGACAATAAGTAGGCTGCTATATCTCCTTCCTCCCTGGTAGGCTACTTAGCCAGTAAGACTGTGATGCGTGATAATAAGTTGGCTGCTATGACTCCCTCCTCCCTGGTAGGCTACTTAGCCAGGAAAATTGTGATGCGTGACAATAAGTAGGCTGTTATGTTTCCCTCCCCCCCCCCCTGGTAGGCTACTTAGCCAGTAGGATTGTGATGCGTGACAATAAGTAGGCTGCTATGTTTCCCTCCTCCCCGGTAGGCTACTTAGCCATTAAGATTGTTATGCGTGACAATAAGTTGGCTGCTATGTCTCCCTCCCACCCGTTAGGCTACTTAGCCGGTAAGATTGTGATGCGTGACAATAAGTAGGCTGCTATGTGTCCCTTCTCCCTGGTAGGCTACTTAGCCAGTAAGATTGTGATGCGTGACATTAAGTAGGCAGCTATGTCTCCCTCCCCCCGGTGGGCTACTTAGCCAGTAAGATTGTGATGCGTGACAATAAGTAGGCTGCTATGTGTCCCTCCTCCCTGGTAGGCTACATAGCCAGTAAGATTGTGATGCGTGACAGTAAGTAGGCTGCTATGCCTCCCTCCCCCACGGTGGGCTACTTAGCCATTAAGATTGTAATGCGTGACAATAAGTTGGCAGCTATGTGTCCCTCCTCCCTGGTAGGCTACTTAGCCAGTAACATTGTGATGCGTGACAATAAGTAGGCTGCTATATCTCCCTATCCCCCGGTAGGCTACTTAGCCAGTAGGATTGTGATGCGTGACAATAAGTAGGCTGCTATGTCTCCCTCCTCCCTGGTCGGCTACTTAGCCAGTAGGATTGTAATTCGTGACATTAAGTAGGCTGCTATGTCTCCCTCCCCCCCCCCATTGGTAGGCTACTTAGCCAGTAAGATTGTGATGCGTGACAATAAGTAGGCTGCTATGTCTCCCTCCTCCCTGGTAGGCTACTTAGCCAGTAGGATTGTGATGCGTGACGATAAAGAGGCTGCAATATCTCCCGCCTCCCTGGTAGGCCACTTAGCCAGTAGGATTGTGATGCGTGACAATAAGTAGGCTGCTATGTCTCCCTCCCCCTGGTAGGCTACTTAGCCTGTAAAATTGTGATGCGTGTTAATAAGTAGGCTGCTATGTCTCCCTCCCCCTGGTAGGCTAATTAGCCAGTAGAATTGTGATGCGTGACAATGAGTAGGCTGCTATATTTCCCTCCTCCCTGGTAGGCTACTTAGCCAGTAAGATTGTGATGCCTGACAATAAGTAGCCTGCTATGCCTCCTTCCTCCCCGGTAGGCTACTTAGCCAGAAAGATTGTGATGCGTGGCAATAAGTAGGCTGCTAAGTCTCCCTCCTCCCCGGTAGGCTACTTAGACAGTAGGATTGTGATGCGTGACAATAAGAAGGCTGCTATATCTCCCTCCTCCCTGGTAGGCTAATTAGCCAGTAAGACTGTGATGCGTGACAATAAGTAGGTTGCTATGTCTCCCTACCCCCTGGTAGGCTACTTAGCCAGTAGGATTATATGCGTGACAATAAGTAGTTCGCTATGCCACCCTCCCCCCAGGTAGGCTACTTAGCCAGAAGGATTGTGATGCGTGACAATAAGTAGGCTGCTATGACTCCCACCCCCCTGGTAGGCTACTTAGTAAGATTGTGATGCGTGACAATACGTAGGCTGCTATGTCTCCCTCCCCCTGGTAGGCTACTTAGCCAGTTGGATTGTGATGCGTGACAATAAGTAGGCTGCTATATCTCCCTCCGCCCTGGTAGGCTACTTAGCCGAAAAGATTGTGACGCGTGACAATAAGTAGGCCGCTATGCCTCCCTCCCCCCTGGTAGGCTACTTAGCCAGTAAGATTGTGATGCGAGACAATAAGTAGGCTGCTATGTCTCCCTCACCCTGGTAGGCTACTTAGCCAGTAGGATTGTGATGCGTGACGATAAATAGGCTGCAAATTCTCCCGCCTCCCTGGTAGGCCACTTAGCCAGTAGGATTGTGATGCGTGACAATAAGTAGGCTGCTATGTCTCCCTCCCCCAGGTAGGCTACTTAGCCTGTAAGATTGTGATGCGTGTTACTAAGTAGGCTGCTATATCTCCCTCCCCCTGGTAGGCTAATTAGCCAGTAGAGTTGTGATGCGTGACAATGAGTAGGCTGCTATATCTCCCTCCTCCCTGGTAGGCTACATAGCCAGTAGGATTGTGATGCCTGAGAATAAGTAGGCTGCTATGCCTCCTTCCTCCCCGGTAGGCTACATAGCCAGTAAGATTGTGATGCGTGACAATAAGTAGGCTGCAATGTCTCCCTCCTCCCCGGTAAGCTACTTAGACAGTAGGATTGTGATGCGTGACAATAAGAAGGCTACTATGTCTCCCTCCTCCCTGGTAGGCTACTTAGCCAGTAGGATTGTGATGCGTGACAATAAGTAGGCTGCGATGTGTCCCTCCTCCCCGGTATGCTACTTAGCCAGTAAGATTTTGATGCGTGACAATAAGTAGGCTGCTAGGTCTCCCTCGTCCCTGGTAGGCTACTTAGCCAGTAGGATTATGATGCGTGACAATTAGTAGGCTGCTATGTGTCCCTCCTCCACGGTAGGCTACTTAGCCAGTAAGATTGTGATGCGTGACAATAAGTAGGCTGCTCCGTCTCCCTCCCCCCTGGTAGGCTACTTAGCCAGTAAGATTGTGATGCGTGACTATAAGTAGGCTGCTATATCTCCCTCCACCCTGGTAGGCTACTTAGCCTGTAAGATTGTGATGCGTGACAATAAGTAGGCTGCTATGTGTTCCTCCCCCTGGTAGGCTAATTATCCAGTAGGATTGTGATGCGTGACAATGAGTAGGCTGCTATGTCTTCCTCCTACCTGGTAGGCTACTTAGCCTGTAAGATTGTGATGCGTGACAATAAGTAGGCTGCTATGTTTCCCTCCTCCCCGGTAGGCTACTTAGCCATTAAGATTGTTATGCGTGACAATAAGTTGGCTGCTATGTCTCCCTCCCACCCGTTAGGCTACTTAGCCGGTAAGATTGTGATGCGTGACAATAAGTAGGCTGCTATGTGTCCCTCCTCCCTGGTAGGCTACTTAGCCAGTAAGATTGTGATGCGTGACATTAAGTAGGCAGCTATGTCTCCCTCCCCCCGGTGGGCTACTTAGCCAGTAAGATTGTGATGCGTGACAATAAGTAGGCTGCTATGTGTCCCTCCTCCCTGGTAGGCTACATAGCCAGTAAGATTGTGATGCGTGACAGTAAGTAGGCTGCTATGCCTCCCTCCCCCACGGTGGGCTACTTAGCCATTAAGATTGTAATGCGTGACAATAAGTTGGCAGCTATGTGTCCCTCCTCCCTGGTAGGCTACTTAGCCAGTAACATTGTGATGCGTGACAATAAGTAGGCTGCTATATCTCCCTATCCCCCGGTAGGCTACTTAGCCAGTAGGATTGTGATGCGTGACAATAAGTAGGCTGCTATGTCTCCCTCCTCCCTGGTCGGCTACTTAGCCAGTAGGATTGTAATTCGTGACATTAAGTAGGCTGCTATGTCTCCCTCCCCCCCCCCCCCATTGGTAGGCTACTTAGCCAGTAAGATTGTGATGCGTGACAATAAGTAGGCTGCTATGTCTCCCTCCTCCCTGGTAGGCTACTTAGCCAGTAGGATTGTGATGCGTGACGATAAAGAGGCTGCAATATCTCCCGCCTCCCTGGTAGGCCACTTAGCCAGTAGGATTGTGATGCGTGACAATAAGTAGGCTGCTATGTCTCCCTCCCCCTGGTAGGCTACTTAGCCTGTAAAATTGTGATGCGTGTTAATAAGTAGGCTGCTATGTCTCCCTCCCCCTGGTAGGCTAATTAGCCAGTAGAATTGTGATGCGTGACAATGAGTAGGCTGCTATATTTCCCTCCTCCCTGGTAGGCTACTTAGCCAGTAAGATTGTGATGCCTGACAATAAGTAGCCTGCTATGCCTCCTTCCTCCCCGGTAGGCTACTTAGCCAGAAAGATTGTGATGCGTGGCAATAAGTAGGCTGCTAAGTCTCCCTCCTCCCCGGTAGGCTACTTAGACAGTAGGATTGTGATGCGTGACAATAAGAAGGCTGCTATATCTCCCTCCTCCCTGGTAGGCTAATTAGCCAGTAAGACTGTGATGCGTGACAATAAGTAGGTTGCTATGTCTCCCTACCCCCTGGTAGGCTACTTAGCCAGTAGGATTATATGCGTGACAATAAGTAGTTCGCTATGCCACCCTCCCCCCAGGTAGGCTACTTAGCCAGAAGGATTGTGATGCGTGACAATAAGTAGGCTGCTATGACTCCCACCCCCCTGGTAGGCTACTTAGTAAGATTGTGATGCGTGACAATACGTAGGCTGCTATGTCTCCCTCCCCCTGGTAGGCTACTTAGCCAGTTGGATTGTGATGCGTGACAATAAGTAGGCTGCTATATCTCCCTCCGCCCTGGTAGGCTACTTAGCCGAAAAGATTGTGACGCGTGACAATAAGTAGGCCGCTATGCCTCCCTCCCCCCTGGTAGGCTACTTAGCCAGTAAGATTGTGATGCGAGACAATAAGTAGGCTGCTATGTCTCCCTCACCCTGGTAGGCTACTTAGCCAGTAGGATTGTGATGCGTGACGATAAATAGGCTGCAAATTCTCCCGCCTCCCTGGTAGGCCACTTAGCCAGTAGGATTGTGATGCGTGACAATAAGTAGGCTGCTATGTCTCCCTCCCCCAGGTAGGCTACTTAGCCTGTAAGATTGTGATGCGTGTTACTAAGTAGGCTGCTATATCTCCCTCCCCCTGGTAGGCTAATTAGCCAGTAGAGTTGTGATGCGTGACAATGAGTAGGCTGCTATATCTCCCTCCTCCCTGGTAGGCTACATAGCCAGTAGGATTGTGATGCCTGAGAATAAGTAGGCTGCTATGCCTCCTTCCTCCCCGGTAGGCTACATAGCCAGTAAGATTGTGATGCGTGACAATAAGTAGGCTGCAATGTCTCCCTCCTCCCCGGTAAGCTACTTAGACAGTAGGATTGTGATGCGTGACAATAAGAAGGCTACTATGTCTCCCTCCTCCCTGGTAGGCTACTTAGCCAGTAGGATTGTGATGCGTGACTATAAGTAGGCTGCGATGTGTCCCTCCTCCCCGGTATGCTACTTAGCCAGTAAGATTTTGATGCGTGACAATAAGTAGGCTGCTAGGTCTCCCTCGTCCCTGGTAGGCTACTTAGCCAGTAGGATTATGATGCGTGACAATTAGTAGGCTGCTATGTGTCCCTCCTCCACGGTAGGCTACTTAGCCAGTAAGATTGTGATGCGTGACAATAAGTAGGCTGCTCCGTCTCCCTCCCCCCTGGTAGGCTACTTAGCCAGTAAGATTGTGATGCGTGACTATAAGTAGGCTGCTATATCTCCCTCCACCCTGGTAGGCTACTTAGCCTGTAAGATTGTGATGCGTGACAATAAGTAGGCTGCTATGTGTTCCTCCCCCTGGTAGGCTAATTATCCAGTAGGATTGTGATGCGTGACAATGAGTAGGCTGCTATGTCTTCCTCCTACCTGGTAGGCTACTTAGCCTGTAAGATTGTGATGCGTGACAATAAGTAGGCTGCTATGTCTCCCTCCTCCCTGGTAGGCTACTCTTAGCCAGTAAGATTGTGATGCGTGACAATAAGTTAGCTGCAAAGTCTCCCTGCCCCCCCCCCCCCGGTAGGCAACTTAGCCAGTAGGATTGTGATGCGTGACACTAAGTATGCTGCTATGTCTCCCTCCCACCCGGTAGGCTACTTAGCCAGTAGGATTGTGATGCGTGACAATAAGTAGGCTGTTATGCCTCACTCCCCCCCCCCCTCATAGGATAATTAGCCAGTAGGATTGTGATGCGTGAAAATAAGTAGGCTGCTATGTGTCCCTCCTCCCTGGTAGGCTACTTAGCCAGAAGGATTGTGATGCGTGACAATAAGTAGGCTGCTATGTCTCCCTCCCCCCCCCCCTGATAGGCTAATTAGCCGGTAGGATTGTGATGCGTGACAATAAGTAGGCTGCTATGTGTCCCTCCTCCCTGGTAGGCTACTTAGCCAGAAGGATTGTGATGCGTGACAATGAGTAGGCTGCTATGTCTCCCTCCTCCCTGGTAGGCTATTAGCCTGTATGAATGTGATGCGTGACAATAAGTAGGCTGCTATGTCTCCCTCCTCCCTGGTAGGCTACTCTTAGCCAGTAAGTTTGTGATGCGTGACAATAAGTAGGCTGCTATGTGTCCCTCCTCCCTGGTAGGCTACTTAGCCAGTAAGATTGTGATGCGTGACAATAAGTTGGCTGCTATGTCTCCCTCCTCCCTGGTAGGCTACTCAGCCTGTAAGATTGTGATGCGTGACAATAAGTTGGCTGCTAAGTCTCCCTGCCCCCCGCCTCCCGGTAGGCAACTTAGCCAGTAGGATTGTGATGCGTGACAATAAGTATGCTGCTATGTCTCCCTCCCACCCGGTAGGCTACTTAGCCAGTAGGATTGTGATGAGTGACAATAAGTAGGCTGCTATGCCTCCCTCCCCGGTAGGCTACTTAGCCAGTAAGATTGTGAAGCGTGACTATAAGTAGGCTGCTATGCCTCCCTCCCCCCGGTAGGCTACTTAGCCAGGAAGATTGTGATGCGTGACAATAAGTAGGCTGCTATATCTCCCTCCTCCCACCCCTGGTAAGCTACTTAGCCAGTAAGATTGTGAGGCGTGACAATAAGTAGGCTGCTATGTCTACCTCCTCCCTGGTAGGCTACTTAGCCAGTAAGATTGTGATGCGTGACCATAAGTTGGCTGCTATGCCTCCTTCCCCCCGGTAGGCTACTTAGCCAGTAAGATTGTGATGCGTGACAATAAGTAGGCTGCTATGTCTCCTTGCCCCCCCCCCGGTAGGCTACATAGCCAGTAAGATTGTGATGCGTGACAATAAGTAGGCTGCTATGTCTTCCTCCTCCCTGGTAGGATACTTAGCCAGGAAGATTGTGATGCGTGACAATAAGTAGGCTGATATATCTCCCTCCCCCCCCCCCTGGTAGGCTACTTAGCCAGGAAGATTTTGAGGCGTGACAATAAGTAGGCTGTTATGTCTCCCTCCCCCCTGGTAGGTTACTTAGCCAGTAAGATTGTGATGTGTGACAATAAGTAGGCTGCTATGTCTCCCTCCCCACTGGTAGGCTACATAGCCAGTAAGATTGTGATGCGTGACAATAAGTAGGTTGCTATGTCTCCCCCCCCCCTGGTAGGCTACTTAGCCAGTAAGATTGTGATGCGTGACAATAAGTAGGCTTCTATATCTCCCTCCTCCCTGGTAGGCTACTTAGCCAGGAAGATTGTGATGCGTGACAATAAGTAGGCTGCTATGTCTCCCTCCCCCCCCCCCCTTGTAGGCTTCTTAGCCAGTAATATTCTGAGGCGTGACAATAACTAGGTTGTTATGTCTCCCAGCCCCCCCCCCCTGGTAGGCTACTTAGCCAGTAAGATTGTGATGCTTGACAATAAGTAGGCTGCTATGTCTCCCTCCCCCCCCCCCCCTGGTAGGCCACTTAGCCAGTAGGATTGGGATGCGTGACAATAAGAAGGCTGCTATGTCTCCCTCCCCCTGGTAGGCTACTTAGCCAGTAAGAATGTGATGCGTGACAAAAAGTAGGCTGGTTTGTCTCCCTCCCCCCCCCCCCCCCCGTTAGGCTACTTAGCCAGTAGGATTGTGATGCGTGACAGTAAGTAGTCTGCTATGCCTCCCTCCTCCCTGGTAGGCTACATAGCCAGTTGGATATTGATGCGAGACAATAAGTAGGCTGCTATGTCTCCCTCCTCCCTGGTAGGCTACTTAGCCACTTAGATTGTGATGCGTGACAATAAGTAGGCTGCTATGTCTCCCTCCCTCCCCCCTGGTAGGCTACTTAGCCAGTAAGATTGTGATGCGTGACAATAAGTAGGCTGCTATGTCTCCCTCCCCCCGCTAGGCTACTTAGCCAGTAGGATTGTGATGCGTGACAATAAATAGGCTGCTATTTCTCCCTCCTCCCGTGTTTGCTACTTAGCCAGTAGGATTGTGATTCGTGACAATCAGTAGGCTGCTAAGTCTCCCTCCCTCCCTGGTAGGCTGCTTACCCAGTAAGATTGTGATGCGTGACAATAAGTAGGCTGCTATGTCTCCCTTCCCCCTGGTAGGCTACTTAGCCAGCAAGATTGTGATGCGTGACAAAAAGTAGGCTGCCATGTCTCCCTCCCCCCGGTAGGCTACTTAGCCAGTAAGATTGTGATGCGTGACAATAAGTAGGCTGCTATGACTCCCTCCCCCCTGGTAGGCTACTTAGCCAGTAAGATTGTGATGCGTGACAATGAGTAGGCTACTATATCTCCCTCCTCCCTGGTAGGCTTCTCTTAGCCAGTAAGATTGTGATGCATGACAATAAGTAGGCAACTATGTCTCCGTGCCCCCCCCCCCCCCCCCCCCCCCCGGTGGCAACTTAGACAGTAGGATTGTGATGCGTGACAATAAGTATGCTGCTATGTCTCCCTCCCACCCGGTAGGCTACTTAGCCAGTAAGATTGTGATGCGTGACAATATATAGGCTGCAATGCCTCCCTACCCCCGGTAGGCTACTTAGCCAGGAAGATTGTGATGCGTGACAATAGGTAGGCTGCTATGTCTCCCTCCCCCCCCCCTGGTAGGCTCCTAAGCCAGTAAGATTGTGAGGCATGAAAATAAGTAGGCTGCTATGTCTACCTCCTCCCTGGTAGGCTACTTAGCCAGTAAGATTGTGATGCGTGAACATAAGTTGGCTGCTATGCCTCCTTCCCCCCGGTAGGCTACTTAGCCTGTAAGATTGTGATGCGTGACAATAAGTAGGCTGCTATGTCTCCTTGCCCCCCCCGGTAGGCTACTTAGCCAGTAAGATTGTGATGCGTGACAATAAGTAGGCTGCTATGTCTTCCTCCTCCCTGGTAGGCTACTTAACCAGGAAGATTGTGATGCGTGACAATAAGTAGGCTTCTATGTCTCCATCCTCCCTGGTAGGCTACTTAGCCAGGAAGATTGTGATGCGTGACAATAAGTAGGCTGCTATGTCTCCCTCCCCCCCCCCCCCTGGTAGGCTTCTTAGCCAGTAAGATTGTGAGGCGTGACAATAAGTAGGCTGCTATGTCTCCCTCCCTCCACCCTGGTGGGCTACTTAGCCAGTAGGATTGTGATGCGTGACAATAAGTAGGCTGCTATGTCTCCCTCCCCCCCCCCCCTGTTAGGCCACTTAGCCAGTAGGATTGTGATGCGTGACAATAAGTAGGCTGCTATGTCTCCTTCCCCCTGGTAGGCTACTTAGCCAGTAAGAATGTGATGCGTGACAATAAGTAGGCTGCTATGTCACCCTCCCCCACCCCCCGGTAGGCTACTTAGCCTGTAGGATTGTGATGCGTGACAGTAAGTAGGCTGCTATGCCTCCCTCCTCCCTGGCAGACTACTTAGCCAGTAGGATTTTGATGCGAGACAATAAGTAGGCTGCTATGTCTCCCTCCTCCCTGGTAGGCTACTTAGCCACTTAGATTGTGATGCGTGACAATAAGTAGGCTGCTATGTCTCCCTCCCTCCCCCCTGGTAGGCTACTTAGCCAGTAGGATTGTGATGCGTGACAATAAGTAGGCTGCTATGTCTCCCTCCCTCCCCCCTGATAGGCTACGTAGCCAGTAAGATTGTGATGCGTGATAATAAGTAGGCTGCTATGTCTCCCTCCCTCCCCCCTGGTAGGCTACTTAGCCAATAAGATTGTGATGCGTGACAATAAGTAGACTGCTATGTCTCCCTCCCAACCCCCTGGTAGGCTACTTAGCCAGTAAGATTGTGATGCGTTACAATAAGTAGGCTGCTATGCCTCCCTCCCCCCTGGTAGGCTACATTGCCAGTAAGATTGTGATGCGAGACAATAAGTAGGCTGCTATGTCTCCCTCCCCCCGGTAGGCTACATAGCCAGTAAGATTGTGATGTATGACAATATGTAGGCTGCTATGTCTCCCTACCCCCGGTAGGCTACTTAGCCTGTAAGATTGTGATGCGTGACAATACGTAGGCTGCTATGACTCCCTCCCCCCTGGTAGGCTACTTAGCCAGGAAGATTGTGATGCGTGACAATAAGTAGGCTGCTATGTCTCCCTCCCCCCGCTAGGCTACTTAGCCAGTAGGATTGTGATGCGTGACAATAAATAGGCTGCTATTTCTCCCTCCTCCCGTGTTGGCTACTTAGCCAGTAGGATTGTGATGCGTGACAATAAGTAGGCTGCTATGTCTCCCTTCCCCCTGGTAGGCTACTTAGCCAGCAAGATTGTGATGCGTGACAATAAGTAGGCTGCTATGTCTCCCTCCCCCCGGTAGGCTACTTAGCCAGTAAGATTGTGATGCTGACAATAAGTAGGCAGCTATGGCTCCCTCCCCCCTGGTAGGCTACTTAGCCAGTAAGATTGTGATGCGTTACAATGAGTAGGCTACTATATCTCCCTCCTCCCTGGTAGGCTACTTATCCTTTAAGATTGTGATGCGTGACAATAAATAGAGTGCTATGTCTCCCTCCTCCCTGGTAGGCTTCTCTTAGCCAGTAAGATTGTGATGCATGACAATAAGTAGGCAGCTAAGTCTCCCTGCCCCCCCCCCCCCCCCCGGTAGGCAACTTAGACAGTAGGATTGTGATGCGTGACAATAAGTATGCTGCTATGTCTCCCTCCTCCCTGGTAAGCTTCTCTTAGCCAGTAAGATTGTGAGGCGTGACAATAAGTAGGCTGCTATGTCTCCCTCCTCCCTGGTAGGCTACTTAGCCAGTAAGATTGTGATGCGTGACAATAAGTAGGCTGCTATGTCTCCCTCCCCCCCCGGTAGGCTACTTAGCCAGTAAGATTGTGATGCGCCACAATAAGTAGGCTGCCATGTGTCCCTCCTCCCTGGTAGGCCACTTAGCCAGTAAGATTGTGATGCGTGACAATAAGTAGGCTGCTATGTCTCCCTCCTCCCTGGTAGGCTACTTAGCCTGTAAGATTGTGATGGGTGACTATAAGTAGGCTGCTATGTCTCCCTCATCCCCAGTAGGCTACTTAGCCAGTAGGATTGTGATGCGTGACACTAAGTAGGCTGCTATGTCGCCCTCCTCCCTGGTAGGCTACATAGCCAGTAGGATTGTGTTGCGTGACAATAAGTAGGCTGCTATGTGTTCCTCTTCCGCGGTAGGCTACTTAACCATTAAGATTGTGATGCGTGACAATAAATAGGCTGCTATGTCTCCCTCCTCCCCGGTAGGCTACTTAGCCAGTAGGAGTGTGATGCGTGACAATAAGTAGGCTGCTATGTGTCCCTCCCCCCTGGTAGGCTACATAGGCAGTAGGATTGTGATGCGTGAAAATAAGTAGGCTGCTATATCTCCCTCCCCCCTGGTAGGCTACTTAGCCAGTAAGATTGTGATGCCTGACAATAAGTAGGCTGCTATATTTCCCTCCCCCCCCGGTAGGCTACTTAGCCAGTAAGATTGTGATGCGTGACAAAAAGTAGGCTGCTATGTGTCCCTCCTCCCTGGTAGGCAACATAGCCAGTAAGATTGTGATGCGTGACAGTAAGTAGGCTGCTATGTCTCCCTCCCCCCCGGTAGGCTTCTTAGCCGGTAAGATTGTGATGCGCGACAATAAGTAGGCTGCCATGTGTCCCTCCACCCTCGTAGGCCACTTAGCCAGTAGGATTGTGATACGTGACAATAAGTAGGCTGTTATGTCTCCCTCCGCCTGGTAGGCTACTTACCCAGTAGGATTGTGATGCGTGACGATAAATAGGCTGCTATGCATCCCTCCCCCTGGTAGGCTAATTAGCCGGTAGAATTGCGATGCGTGACAATGAGTAGGCTGCTATATCTCCCTCCTCCCTGGTAGGCTACTTAGCCAGTAAGATTGTGATGCCTGACAATAAGTAGGCTTCTATGCCTCCTTCCTCCCCTTTAGGCTACTTAGCCAGCAAGATTGTGAGGCGTGACAATAAGTAGGCTGCTCTGTCTCCCACGCCCTCCCCTGGTAGGCTACTTAGCCAGTAAGATTGTGATGCGAGACAATAAGTAGGCTGCTATATCTCCCTCCCCCATGGTAGGCTACTTAGCTAGTAGGATTGTGATGCGTGACAATAAGTAGGCTGCTATGTGTCCCTCCTCCCTGGTAGGCTACTTAGCCAGAAGGATTGTGATGCGTGATAATAAGTAGGCTGCTATGTCTCCCTCCTCCCAGGTAGGCTACGTAGCAAGTAGGATTGTGATGCGTCACAGTAAGTAGGCTGCTATGTCTCCCTCCTCCCTGGTAGGCTACTTAGCCACTAGGATTGGGATGCGAGAAAATAAGTAGGCTGCTATGTCTCCCTCCTTCCTGGTAGGCTACTTAGCCTCTAAGATTGTGATGCGTGACAATAAGTAGGCTGCTATGTCTCCCTTCCTCCCAGTGGTAGGCTACTTAGCCAGTATGATTGTGATGCGCGACAATAAGTAGGCTGCTATGTCTCCCTCCTCCCTGTTAGACTACTTAGCCAGGAAGATTGTGATGCGTGACAATAAGTAGGCTGCTATGTCTCCCCCTCCCCTGGTATGCTGCTTAGCCAGTAAGATTGTAAGGCGTGACATTAAGTAGGCTGTTATGTCTCCCTCCTCCCTGGTAGCCTACTTAGCCAGTAAGATTTTGATGCGTGACAATAAGTTTCTGCTCTGTCTCCCTCCCCCTCCCCTGGTAGGCTACTTAGCCAGTAAGATTGTGATGCGAGACAATAAGTAGGCTGCTATGTCTCCCTCCCCCCTGGTAGACTACTTAGCTAGTAGGATTGTGATGCGTGACAATAAGTAGGCTGCTATGTTTCCCTCTCCCCTGGTAGGCTACTTAGCCAGTAGGATTGTGATGCGTGACAATAAGTAGGCTGCTATGACTCCCTCTTCCCTGGTAGGCTACGTAGCCAGTAGGATTGTGATGCGTGACAGTAAGTAGGCTGCTATGTCTCCCTCCTCCCTGGTAGGCTACATAGCCAGTAGGATTGGGATGCGAGAAAATAAGTAGGCTGCTATGTCTCCCTCCTCCCTGGTAGGCTACATAGCCTCTAAAATTGTGATGCGTAACAATAAGTAGGCTGCTATGTCTCCCTCCCTCCCCCCTGGTAGGCTACTTAGCCAGTAAGATTGTGATGCGGGACAATAAGTAGGCTGCTATGTCTCCCTCCCTCCCCCCTGGTAGTATACTTAGCCAGTTAGATTGTGATGCGTGACAATAAGTAGACTGCTATGTCTCCCTCCCACCCCCCTGGTAGGCTACCTAGCCAGTAAGATTGTGATGTGTGACAATAAGTAGGCTGCTATGTGTCCCTCCTCCCCGGTATGCTACTTAGCCAGTAGGATGGTGATGCGTGACAATAAGTAGGCTGCTATGTCTCCCTCGTCCCTGCAAGGCTACTTAGTCAGTAGGATTGTGATGTGTGACAATTAGTAGGCTGCTATGTGTCCCTCCTCCCCGGTAGGCTACTTAGCCAGTAAGATTGTGATGCGTGACAGTAAGTAGGCTGCTATGCCTCCCTCCCCCACGGTGGGCTACTTAGCCAGTAAGATTGTGATGCGTGACAATAAGTAGGCTGCTATGTCTTCCTCCTCCCTGGTAGGCTACTTAACCAGGAAGATTGTGATGCGTGACAATAAGTAGGCTTCTATGTCTCCATCCTCCCTGGTAGGCTACTTAGCCAGGAAGATTGTGATGCGTGACAATAAGTAGGCTGCTATGTCTCCCTCCCCCCCCTGGTAGGCTTCTTAGCCAGTAAGATTGTGAGGCGTGACAATAAGTAGGCTGCTATGTCTCCCTCCCTCCACCCTGGTGGGCTACTTAGCCAGTAGGATTGTGATGCGTGACAATAAGTAGGCTGCTATGTCTCCCTCCCCCCCCCCCCCCCTGTTAGACCACTTAGCCAGTAGGATTGTGATGCGTGACAATAAGTAGGCTGCTATGTCTCCTTCCCCCTGGTAGGCTACTTAGCCAGTAAGAATGTGATGCGTGACAATAAGTAGGCTGCTATGTCACCCTCCCCCACCCCCCGGTAGGCTACTTAGCCTGTAGGATTGTGATGCGTGACAGTAAGTAGGCTGCTATGCCTCCCTCCTCCCTGGCAGGCTACTTAGCCAGTAGGATTTTGATGCGAGACAATAAGTAGGCTGCTATGTCTCCCTCCTCCCTGGTAGGCTACTTAGCCACTTAGATTGTGATGCGTGACAATAAGTAGGCTGCTATGTCTCCCTCCCTCCCCCCTGGTAGGCTACTTAGCCAGTAGGATTGTGATGCGTGACAATAAGTAGGCTGCTATGTCTCCCTCCCTCCCCCCTGATAGGCTACGTAGCCAGTAAGATTGTGATGCGTGATAATAAGTAGGCTGCTATGTCTCCCTCCCTCCCCCCTGGTAGGCTACTTAGCCAATAAGATTGTGATGCGTGACAATAAGTAGACTGCTATGTCTCCCTCCCAACCCCCTGGTAGGCTACTTAGCCAGTAAGATTGTGATGCGTTACAATAAGTAGGCTGCTATGCCTACCTCCCCCCTGGTAGGCTACATTGCCAGTAAGATTGTGATGCGAGACAATAAGTAGGCTGCTATGTCTCCCTCCCCCCGGGTAGGCTACATAGCCAGTAAGATTGTGATGTATGACAATATGTAGGCTGCTATGTCTCCCTACCCCCGGTAGGCTACTTAGCCTGTAAGATTGTGATGCGTGACAATACGTAGGCTGCTATGACTCCCTCCCCCCTGGTAGGCTACTTAGCCAGGAAGATTGTGATGCGTGACAATAAGTAGGCTGCTATGTCTCCCTCCCCCCGCTAGGCTACTTAGCCAGTAGGATTGTGATGCGTGACAATAAATAGGCTGCTATTTCTCCCTCCTCCCGTGTTGGCTACTTAGCCAGTAGGATTGTGATGCGTGACAATAAGTAGGCTGCTATGTCTCCCTTCCCCCTGGTAGGCTACTTAGCCAGCAAGATTGTGATGCGTGACAATAAGTAGGCTGCTATGTCTCCCTCCCCCCGGTAGGCTACTTAGCCAGTAAGATTGTGATGCTGACAATAAGTAGGCAGCTATGGCTCCCTCCCCCCTGGTAGGCTACTTAGCCAGTAAGATTGTGATGCGTTACAATGAGTAGGCTACTATATCTCCCTCCTCCCTGGTAGGCTACTTATCCTTTAAGATTGTGATGCGTGACAATAAATAGGCTGCTATGTCTCCCTCCTCCCTGGTAGGCTTCTCTTAGCCAGTAGATTGTGATGCATGACAATAAGTAGGCAGCTAAGTCTCCCTGCCCCCCCCCCCCCGGTAGGCAACTTAGACAGTAGGATTGTGATGCGTGACAATAAGTATGCTGCTATGTCTCCCTCCTCCCTGGTAAGCTTCTCTTAGCCAGTAAGATTGTGAGGCGTGACAATAAGTAGGCTGCTATGTCTCCCTCCTCCCTGGTAGGCTACTTAGCCAGTAAGATTGTGATGCGTGACAATAAGTAGGCTGCTATGTCTCCCTCCCCCCCCGATAGGCTACTTAGCCAGTAAGATTGTGATGCGCCACAATAAGTAGGCTGCCATGTGTCCCTCCTCCCTGGTAGGCCACTTAGCCAGTAAGATTGTGATGCGTGACAATAAGTAGGCTGCTATGTCTCCCTCCTCCCTGGTAGGCTACTTAGCCTGTAAGATTGTGATGGGTGACTATAAGTAGGCTGCTATGTCTCCCTCATCCCCGGTAGGCTACTTAGCCAGTAGGATTGTGATGCGTGACACTAAGTAGGCTGCTATGTCGCCCTCCTCCCTGGTAGGCTACATAGCCAGTAGGATTGTGTTGCGTGACAATAAGTAGGCTGCTATGTGTTCCTCTTCCGCGGTAGGCTACCTAACCATTAAGATTGTGATGCGTGACAATAAATAGGCTGCTATGTCTCCCTCCTCCCCGGTAGGCTACTTAGCCAGTAGGAGTGTGATGCGTGACAATAAGTAGGCTGCTATGTGTCCCTCCCCCCTGGTAGGCTACATAGGCAGTAGGATTGTGATGCGTGAAAATAAGTAGGCTGCTATATCTCCCTCCCCCCTGGTAGGCTACTTAGCCAGTAAGATTGTGATGCCTGACAATAAGTAGGCTGCTATATCTCCCTCCCCCCCCCGGTAGGCTACTTAGCCAGTAAGATTGTGATGCGTGACAAAAAGTAGGCTGCTATGTGTCCCTCCTCCCTGGTAGGCAACATAGCCAGTAAGATTGTGATGCGTGACAGTAAGTAGGCTGCTATGTCTCCCTCCCCCCCGGTAGGCTTCTTAGCCGGTAAGATTGTGATACGTGACAATAAGTAGGCTGTTATGTCTCCCTCCGCCTGGTAGGCTACTTACCCAGTAGGATTGTGATGCGTGACGATAAATAGGCTGCTATGCATCCCTCCCCCTGGTAGGCTAATTAGCCGGTAGAATTGCGATGCGTGACAATGAGTAGGCTGCTATATCTCCCTCCTCCCTGGTAGGCTACTTAGCCAGTAAGATTGTGATGCCTGACAATAAGTAGGCTTCTATGCCTCCTTCCTCCCCTTTAGGCTACTTAGCCAGCAAGATTGTGAGGCGTGACAATAAGTAGGCTGCTCTGTCTCCCACGCCCTCCCCTGGTAGGCTACTTAGCCAGTAAGATTGTGATGCGAGACAATAAGTAGGCTGCTATATCTCCCTCCCCCATGGTAGGCTACTTAGCTAGTAGGATTGTGATGCGTGACAATAAGTAGGCTGCTATGTGTCCCTCCTCCCTGGTAGGCTACTTAGCCAGAAGGATTGTGATGCGTGATAATAAGTAGGCTGCTATGTCTCCCTCCTCCCAGGTAGGCTACGTAGCAAGTAGGATTGTGATGCGTCACAGTAAATAGGCTGCTATGTCTCCCTCCTCCCTGGTAGGCTACTTAGCCACTAGGATTGGGATGCGAGAAAATAAGTAGGCTGCTATGTCTCCCTCCTTCCTGGTAGGCTACTTAGCCTCTAAGATTGTGATGCGTGACAATAAGTAGGCTGCTATGTCTCCCTTCCTCCCAGTGGTAGGCTACTTAGCCAGTATGATTGTGATGCGCGACAATAAGTAGGCTGCTATGTCTCCCTCCTCCCTGTTAGACTACTTAGCCAGGAAGATTGTGATGCGTGACAATAAGTAGGCTGCTATGTCTCCCCCTCCCCTGGTATGCTGCTTAGCCAGTAAGATTGTAAGGCGTGACATTAAGTAGGCTGTTATGTCTCCCTCCTCCCTGGTAGCCTACTTAGCCAGTAAGATTTTGATGCGTGACAATAAGTTTCTGCTCTGTCTCCCTCCCCCTCCCCTGGTAGGCTACTTAGCCAGTAAGATTGTGATGCGAGACAATAAGTAGGCTGCTATGTCTCCCTCCCCCCTGGTAGACTACTTAGCTAGTAGGATTGTGATGCGTGACAATAAGTAGGCTGCTATGTTTCCCTCTCCCCTGGTAGGCTACTTAGCCAGTAGGATTGTGTTGCGTGACAATAAGTAGGCTGCTATGACTCCCTCTTCCCTGGTAGGCTACGTAGCCAGTAGGATTGTGATGCGTGACAGTAAGTAGGCTGCTATGTCTCCCTCCTCCCTGGTAGGCTACATAGCCAGTAGGATTGGGATGCGAGAAAATAAGTAGGCTGCTATGTCTCCCTCCTCCCTGGTAGGCTACATAGCCTCTAAAATTGTGATGCGTAACAATAAGTAGGCTGCTATGTCTCCCTCCCTCCCCCCTGGTAGGCTACTTAGCCAGTAAGATTGTGATGCGGGACAATAAGTAGGCTGCTATGTCTCCCTCCCTCCCCCCTGGTAGTATACTTAGCCAGTTAGATTGTGATGCGTGACAATAAGTAGACTGCTATGTCTCCCTCCCACCCCCCTGGTAGGCTACCTAGCCAGTATGATTGTGATGTGTGACAATAAGTAGGCTGCTATGTGTCCCTCCTCCCCGGTATGCTACTTAGCCAGTAGGATGGTGATGCGTGACAATAAGTAGGCTGCTATGTCTCCCTCGTCCCTGCAAGGCTACTTAGTCAGTAGGATTGTGATGTGTGACAATTAGTAGGCTGCTATGTGTCCCTCCTCCCCGGTAGGCTACTTAGCCAGTAAGATTGTGATGCGTGACAGTAAGTAGGCTGCTATGCCTCCCTCCCCCACGGTGGGCTACTTAGCCAGTAAGATTGTAATGCGTGACAATAAGTAGGCAGCTATGTGTCCCTCCTCCCTGGTAGGCTACTTAGCCAGTAACATTGTGATGCGTGAAAATAAGTAGGCTGCTATATCTCCCTATCCCCCGGTAGGCTACTTAGCCAGTAGGATTGTGATGCGTGACAATAAGTAGGCTGCTATGTCTCCCTCCTCCCTGGTCGGCTACTTAGCCAGTAGGATTGTAATTCGTGACATTAAGTATGCTGCTATGTCTCCCTCCCCCCCCCCCCATTGGTAGGCTACTTAGCCAGTAAGATTGTGATGCGTGACAATAAGTAGGCTGCTATGTCTCCCTCCCCCTGGTAGGCTACTTAGCCTGTAAAATTGTGATGCGTGTTAATAAGTAGGCTGCTATGTCTCCCTCCCCCTGGTAGGCTAATTAGCCAGTAGAATTGTGATGCGTGACAATGAGTAGGCTGCTATATTTCCCTCCTCCCTGGTAGGCTACTTAGCCAGTAACATTGTGATGCGTGACAATAAGTAGGCTGCTATATCTCCCTATCCCCCGGTAGGCTACTTAGCCAGTAAGATTGTGATGCCTGACAATAAGTAGCCTGCTATGCCTCCTTCCTCCCCGGTAGGCTACTTAGACAGTAAAATTGTGATGCGTGGCAATAAGTAGGCTGCTAAGTCTCCCTCCTCCCCGGTAGGCTACTTAGACAGTAGGATTGTGATGCGTGACAATAAGAAGGCTGCTATATCTCCCTCCTCCCTGGTAGGCTAATTAGCCAGTAAGACTGTGATGCGTGACAATAAGTAGGTTGCTATGTCTCCCTACCCCCTGGTAGGCTACTTAGCCAGTAGGATTGTGATGCGTGACAATAAGTAGTTCGCTAAGCCACCCTCCCCCCAGGTAGGCTACTTAGCCAGAAGGATTGTGATGCGTGACAATAAGTAGGCTGCTATGACTCCCACCCCCCTGGTAGGCTACTTAGTAAGATTGTGATGCGTGACAATACGTAGGCTGCTATGTCTCCCTCCCCCTGGTAGGCTACTTAGCCAGTTGGATTGTGATGCGTGACAATAAGTAGGCTGCTATATCTCCCTCCGCCCTGGTAGGCTACTTAGCCGAAAAGTTTGTGACGCGTGACAATAAGTAGGCCGCTATGCCTCCCTCCCCCCTGGTAGGCTACTTAGCCAGTAAGATTGTGATGCGAGACAATAAGTAGGCTGCTATGTCTCCCTCACCCTGGTAGGCTACTTAGCCAGTAGGATTGTGATGCGTGACGATAAATAGGCTGCAAATTCTCCCGCCTCCCTGGTAGGCCACTTAGCCAGTAGGATTGTGATGCGTGACAATAAGTAGGCTGCTATGTCTCCCTCCCCCAGGTAGGCTACTTGGCCTGTAAGATTGTGATGCGTGTTACTAAGTAGGCTGCTATATCTCCCTCCCCCTGGTAGGCTAATTAGCCAGTAGAGTTGTGATGCGTGACAATGAGTAGGCTGCTATATCTCCCTCCTCCCTGGTAGGCTACATAGCCAGTAGGATTGTGATGCCTGAGAATAAGTAGGCTGCTATGCCTCCTTCCTCCCCGGTAGGCTACTTAGCCAGTAAGATTGTGATGCGTGACAATAAGTAGGCTGCAATGTTTCCCTCCTCCCCGGTAGGCTACTTAGACAGTAGGATTGTGATGCGTGACAATAAGAAGGCTACTATGTCTCCCTCCTCCCTGGTAGGCTACTTAGCCAGAAGGATTGTGGTGCGTGACAATAAGTAGGCTGCGATGTGTCCCTCCTCCCCGGTATGCTACTTAGCCAGTAAGATTTTGATGCGTGACAATAAGTAGGCTGCTAGGTCTCCCTCGTCCCTGGTAGGCTACTTAGCCAGTAGGATTATGATGCGTGACAATTAGTAGGCTGCTATGTGTCCCTCCTCCCCGGTAGGCTACTTAGCCAGTAAGATTGTGATGCGTGACAATAAGTAGGCTGCTCCGTCTCCCTCCCCCCTGGTAGGCTACTTAGCCAGTAAGATTGTGATGCGTGACTATAAGTAGGCTGCTATATCTCCTTCCACCCTGGTAGGCTACTTAGCCTGTAAGATTGTGATGCGTGACAATAAGTAGGGTGCTATGTGTTCCTCCCCCTGGTAGGCTAATTATCCAGTAGGATTGTGATGCGTGACAATGAGTAGGCTGCTATGTCTTCCTCCTACCTGGTAGGCTACTTAGCCTGTAAGATTGTGATGCGTGACAATAAGTAGGCTGCTATGTCTCCCTCCTCCCTGGTAGGCTACTCTTAGCCAGTAAGATTGTGATGCGTGACAATAAGTTAGCTGCAAAGTCTCCCTGCCCCCCCCCCCCCCGGTAGGCAACTTAGCCAGTAGGATTGTGATGCGTGACACTAAGTATGCTGCTATGTCTCCCTCCCACCCGGTAGGCTACTTAGCCAGTAGGATTGTGATGCGTGACAATAAGTAGGCTGTTATGCCTCACCCCCCCCCCCCCCTCATAGGATAATTAGCCAGTAGGATTGTGATGCGTGAAAATAAGTAGGCTGCTATGTGTCCCTCCTCCCTGGTAGGCTACTTAGCCAGAAGGATTGTGATGCGTGACAATAAGTAGGCTGCTATGTCTCCCTCCCCCCCCCCCTGATAGGCTAATTAGCCGGTAGGATTGTGATGCGTGACAATAAGTAGGCTGCTATGTGTCCCTCCTCCCTGGTAGGCTACTTAGCCAGAAGGATTGTGATGCGTGACAATGAGTAGGCTGCTATGTCTCCCTCCTCCCTGGTAGGCTACTTAGCCTGTATGAATGTGATGCGTGACAATAAGTAGGCTGCTATGTCTCCCTCCTCCCTGGTAGGCTACTCTTAGCCAGTAAGTTTGTGATGCGTGACAATAAGTAGGCTGCTATGTGTCCCTCCTCCCTGGTAGGCTACTTAGCCAGTAAGATTGTGATGCGTGACAATAAGTTGGCTGCTATGTCTCCCTCCTCCCTGGTAGGCTACTCAGCCTGTAAGATTGTGATGCGTGACAATAAGTTGGCTGCTAAGTCTCCCTGCCCCCCGCCTCCCGGTAGGCAACTTAGCCAGTAGGATTGTGATGCGTGACAATAAGTATGCTGCTATGTCTCCCTCCCACCCGGTAGGCTACTTAGCCAGTAGGATTGTGATGAGTGACAATAAGTAGGCTGCTATGCCTCCCTCCCCGGTAGGCTACTTAGCCAGTAAGATTGTGAAGCGTGACTATAAGTAGGCTGCTATGCCTCCCTCCCCCCGGTAGGCTACTTAGCCAGGAAGATTGTGATGCGTGACAATAAGTAGGCTGCTATATCTCCCTCCTCCCGCCCCTGGTAAGCTACTTAGCCAGTAAGATTGTGAGGCGTGACAATAAGTAGGCTGCTATGTCTACCTCCTCCCTGGTAGGCTACTTAGCCAGTAAGATTGTGATGCGTGACCATAAGTTGGCTGCTATGCCTCCTTCCCCCCGGTAGGCTACTTAGCCAGTAAGATTGTGATGCGTCACAATAAGTAGGCTGCTATGTCTCCTTGCCCCCCCCCCCGGTAGGCTACATAGCCAGTAAGATTGTGATGCGTGACAATAAGTAGGCTGCTATGTCTTCCTCCTCCCTGGTAGGATACTTAGCCAGGAAGATTGTGATGCGTGACAATAAGTAGGCTGATATATCTCCCTCCCCCCCCCCCTGGTAGGCTACTTAGCCAGGAAGATTTTGAGGCGTGACAATAAGTAGGCTGTTATGTCTCCCTCCCCCCTGGTAGGTTACTTAGCCAGTAAGATTGTGATGTGTGACAATAAGTAGGCTGCTATGTCTCCCTCCCCACTGGTAGGCTACATAGCCAGTAAGATTGTGATGCGTGACAATAAGTAGGTTGCTATGTCTCCCCCCCCCCCTGGTAGGCTACTTAGCCAGTAAGATTGTGATGCGTGACAATAAGTAGGCTTCTATATCTCCCTCATCCCTGGTAGGCTACTTAGCCAGGAAGATTGTGATGCGTGACAATAAGTAGGCTGCTATGTCTCCCTCCCCCCCCCCCTGGTAGGCTTCTTAGCCAGTAATATTGTGAGGCGTGACAATAAGTAGGTTGTTATGTCTCCCAGCCCCCCCCCCTGGTAGGCTACTTAGCCAGTAAGATTGTGATGCGTGACAATAAGTAGGCTGCTATGTCTCCCTCCCCCCCCCCCCTGGTAGGCCACTTAGCCAGTAGGATTGGGATGCGTGACAATAAGAAGGCCGCTATGTCTCCCTCCCCCTGGTAGGCTACTTAGCCAGTAAGAATGTGATGCGTGACAAAAAGTAGGCTGGTTTGTCTCCCTCCCCCCCCCCCCGTTAGGCTACTTAGCCAGTAGGATTGTGATGCGTGACAGTAAGTAGTCTGCTATGCCTCCCTCCTCCCTGGTAGGCTACATAGCCAGTTGGATATTGATGCGAGACAATAAGTAGGCTGCTATGTCTCCCTCCTCCCTGGTAGGCTACTTAGCCACTTAGATTGTGATGCGTGACAATAAGTAGGCTGCTATGTCTCCCTCCCTCCCCCCTGGTAGGCTACTTAGCCAGTAAGATTGTGATGCGTGACAATAAGTAGGCTGCTATGTCTCCCTCCCCCCGCTAGGCTACTTAGCCAGTAGGATTGTGATGCGTGACAATAAATAGGCTGCTATTTCTCCCTCCTCCCGTGTTTGCTACTTAGCCAGTAAGATTGTGATGCGTGACAAAAAGTAGGCTGCCATGTCTCCCTCCCCCCGGTAGGCTACTTAGCCAGTAAGATTGTGATGCGTGACAATAAGTAGGCTGCTATGACTCCCTCCCCCCTGGTAGGCTACTTAGCCAGTAAGATTGTGATGCGTGACAATGAGTAGGCTACTATATCTCCCTCCTCCCTGGTAGGCTACTTAGCCTGTAAGATTGTGATGCGTGCCAATAAATAGGCTGCTATGTCTCCCTCCTCCCTGGTAGGCTTCTCTTAGCCAGTAAGATTGTGATGCATGACAATAAGTAGGCAGCTATGTCTCCGTGCCCCCCCCCCCCACCCCCCCGGTGGCAACTTAGACAGTAGGATTGTGATGCGAGACAATAAGTATGCTGCTATGTCTCCCTCCCACCCGGTAGGCTACTTAGCCAGTAAGATTGTGATGCGTGACAATATATAGGCTGCAATGCCTCCCTACCCCCGGTAGGCTACTTAGCCAGGAAGATTGTGATGCGTGACAATAGGTAGGCTGCTATGTCTCCCTCCCCCCCCTGGTAGGCTCCTAAGCCAGTAAGATTGTGAGGCATGAAAATAAGTAGGCTGCTATGTCTACCTCCTCCCTGGTAGGCTACTTAGCCAGTAAGATTGTGATGCGTGACAATAAGTAGGCTGCTATGTCTCCTTGCCCCCCCGGTAGGCTACTTAGCCAGTAAGATTGTGATGCGTGACAATAAGTAGGCTGCTATGTCTTCCTCCTCCCTGGTAGGCTACTTAACCAGGAAGATTGTGATGCGTGACAATAAGTAGGCTTCTATGTCTCCATCCTCCCTGGTAGGCTACTTAGCCAGGAAGATTGTGATGCGTGACAATAAGTAGGCTGCTATGTCTCCCTCCCCCCCCCCCTGGTAGGCTTCTTAGCCAGTAAGATTGTGAGGCGTGACAATAAGTAGGCTGCTATGTCTCCCTCCCTCCACCCTGGTGGGCTACTTAGCCAGTAGGATTGTGATGCGTGACAATAAGTAGGCTGCTATGTCTCCCTCCCCCCCCCCCTGTTAGGCCACTTAGCCAGTAGGATTGTGATGCGTGACAATAAGTAGGCTGCTATGTCTCCTTCCCCCTGGTAGGCTACTTAGCCAGTAAGAATGTGATGCGTGACAATAAGTAGGCTGCTATGTCACCCTCCCCCACCCCCCGGTAGGCTACTTAGCCTGTAGGATTGTGATGCGTGACAGTAAGTAGGCTGCTATGCCTCCCTCCTCCCTGGCAGGCTACTTAGCCAGTAGGATTTTGATGCGAGACAATAAGTAGGCTGCTATGTCTCCCTCCTCCCTGGTAGGCTACTTAGCCACTTAGATTGTGATGCGTGACAATAAGTAGGCTGCTATGTCTCCCTCCCTCCCCCCTGGTAGGCTACTTAGCCAGTAGGATTGTGATGCGTGACAATAAGTAGGCTGCTATGTCTCCCTCCCTCCCCCCTGATAGGCTACTTAGCCAGTAAGATTGTGATGCGTGATAATAAGTAGGCTGCTATGTCTCCCTCCCTCCCCCCTGGTAGGCTACTTAGCCAATAAGATTGTGATGCGTGACAATAAGTAGACTGCTATGTCTCCCTCCCAACCCCCTGGTAGGCTACTTAGCCAGTAAGATTGTGATGCGTTACAATAAGTAGGCTGCTATGCCTCCCTCCCCCCTGGTAGGCTACATTGCCAGTAAGATTGTGATGCGAGACAATAAGTAGGCTGCTATGTCTCCCTCCCCCCGGTAGGCTACATAGCCAGTAAGATTGTGATGTATGACAATATGTAGGCTGCTATGTCTCCCTACCCCCGGTAGGCTACTTAGCCTGTAAGATTGTGATGCGTGACAATACCTAGGCTGCTATGACTCCCTCCCCCCTGGTAGGCTACTTAGCCAGGAAGATTGTGATGCGTGACAATAAGTAGGCTGCTATGTCTCCCTCCCCCGCTAGGCTACTTAGCCAGTAGGATTGTGATGCGTGACAATAAATAGGCTGCTATTTCTCCCTCCTCCCGTGTTGGCTACTTAGCCAGTAGGATTGTGATGCGTGACAATAAGTAGGCTGCTATGTCTCCCTTCCCCCTGGTAGGCTACTTAGCCAGCAAGATTGTGATGCGTGACAATAAGTAGGCTGCTATGTCTCCCTCCCCCCGGTAGGTTACTTAGCCAGTAAGATTGTGATGCTGACAATAAGTAGGCAGCTATGGCTCCCTCCCCCCTGGTAGGCTACTTAGCCAGTAAGATTGTGATGCGTTACAATGAGTAGGCTACTATATCTCCCTCCTCCCTGGTAGGCTACTTATCCTTTAAGATTGTGATGCGTGACAATAAATAGGCTGCTATGTCTCCCTCCTCCCTGGTAGGCTTCTCTTAGCCAGTAAGATTGTGATGCATGACAATAAGTAGGCAGCTAAGTCTCCCTGCCCCCCCCCCCCCCCCCGGTAGGCAACTTAGACAGTAGGATTGTGATGCGTGACAATAAGTATGCTGCTATGTCTCCCTCCTCCCTGGTAAGCTTCTCTTAGCCAGTAAGATTGTGAGGCGTGACAATAAGTAGGCTGCTATGTCTCCCTCCTCCCTGGTAGGCTACTTAGCCAGTAAGATTGTGATGCGCCACAATAAGTAGGCTGCCATGTGTCCCTCCTCCCTGGTAGGCCACTTAGCCAGTAAGATTGTGATGCGTGACAATAAGTAGGCTGCTATGTCTCCCTCCTCCCTGGTAGGCTACTTAGCCTGTAAGATTGTGATGGGTGACTATAAGTAGGCTGCTATGTCTCCCTCATCCCCGGTAGGCTACTTAGCCAGTAGGATTGTGATGCGTGACACTAAGTAGGCTGCTATGTCGCCCTCCTCCCTGGTAGGCTACATAGCCAGTAGGATTGTGTTGCGTGACAATAAGTAGGCTGCTATGTGTTCCTCTTCCGCGGTAGGCTACTTAACCATTAAGATTGTGATGCGTGACAATAAATAGGCTGCTATGTCTCCCTCCTCCCCGGTAGGCTACTTAGCCAGTAGGAGTGTGATGCATGACAATAAGTAGGCTGCTATGTGTCCCTCCCCCCTGGTAGGCTACATAGGCAGTAGGATTGTGATGCGTGAAAATAAGTAGGCTGCTATATCTCCCTCCCCCCTGGTAGGCTACTTAGCCAGTAAGATTGTGATGCCTGACAATAAGTAGGCTGCTATATCTCCCTCCCCCCCGGTAGGCTACTTAGCCAGTAAGATTGTGATGCGTGACAAAAAGTAGGCTGCTATGTGTCCCTCCTCCCTGGTAGGCAACATAGCCAGTAAGATTGTGATGCGTGACAGTAAGTAGGCTGCTATGTCTCCCTCCCCCCCGGTAGGCTTCTTAGCCGGTAAGATTGTGATGCGCGACAATAAGTAGGCTGCCATGTGTCCCTCCACCCTCGTAGGCCACTTAGCCAGTAGGATTGTGATACGTGACAATAAGTAGGCTGTTATGTCTCCCTCCGCCTGGTAGGCTACTTACCCAGTAGGATTGTGATGCGTGACGATAAATAGGCTGCTATGCATCCCTCCCCCTGGTAGGCTAATTAGCCGGTAGAATTGCGATGCGTGACAATGAGTAGGCTGCTATATCTCCCTCCTCCCTGGTAGGCTACTTAGCCAGTAAGATTGTGATGCCTGACAATAAGTAGGCTTCTATGCCTCCTTCCTCCCCTTTAGGCTACTTAGCCAGCAAGATTGTGAGGCGTGACAATAAGTAGGCTGCTCTGTCTCCCACGCCCTCCCCTGGTAGGCTACTTAGCCAGTAAGATTGTGATGCGAGACAATAAGTAGGCTGCTATATCTCCCTCCCCCATGGTAGGCTACTTAGCTAGTAGGATTGTGATGCGTGACAATAAGTAGGCTGCTATGTGTCCCTCCTCCCTGGTAGGCTACTTAGCCAGAAGGATTGTGATGCGTGATAATAAGTAGGCTGCTATGTCTCCCTCCTCCCAGGTAGGCTACGTAGCAAGTAGGATTGTGATGCGTCACAGTAAGTAGGCTGCTATGTCTCCCTCCTCCCTGGTAGGCTACTTAGCCACTAGGATTGGGATGCGAGAAAATAAGTAGGCTGCTATGTCTCCCTCCTTCCTGGTAGGCTACTTAGCCTCTAAGATTGTGATGCGTGACAATAAGTAGGCTGCTATGTCTCCCTTAATCCCAGTGGTAGGCTACTTAGCCAGTATGATTGTGATGCGCGACAATAAGTAGGCTGCTATGTCTCCCTCCTCCCTGTTAGACTACTTAGCCAGGAAGATTGTGATGCGTGACAATAAGTAGGCTGCTATGTCTCCCCCTCCCCTGGTATGCTGCTTAGCCAGTAAGATTGTAAGGCGTGACATTAAGTAGGCTGTTATGTCTCCCTCCTCCCTGGAAGCCTACTTAGCCTGTAAGATTTTGATGCGTGACAATAAGTTTCTGCTCTGTCTCCCTCCCCCTCCCCTGGTAGGCTACTTAGCCAGTAAGATTGTGATGCGAGACAATAAGTAGGCTGCTATGTCTCCCTCCCCCCTGGTAGACTACTTAGCTAGTAGGATTGTGATGCGTGACAATAAGTAGGCTGCTATGTTTCCCTCTCCCCTGGTAGGCTACTTAGCCAGTAGGATTGTGATGCGTGACAATAAGTAGGCTGCTATGACTCCCTCCTCCCTGGTAGGCTACGTAGCCAGTAGGATTGTGATGCGTGACAGTAAGTAGGCTGCTATGTCTCCCTCCTCCCTGGTAGGCTACATAGCCAGTAGGATTGGGATGCGAGAAAATAAGTAGGCTGCTATGTCTCCCTCCTCCCTGGTAGGCTTCATAGCCTCTAAAATTGTGATGCGTAACAATAAGTAGGCTGCTATGTCTCCCTCCCTCCCCCCTGGTAGGCTACTTAGCCAGTAAGATTGTGATGCGGGACAATAAGTAGGCTGCTATGTCTCCCTCCCTCCCCCCTGGTAGTATACTTAGCCAGTTAGATTGTGATGCGTGACAATAAGTATACTGCTATGTCTCCCTCCCACCCCCCTGGTAGGCTACCTAGCCAGTAAGATTGTGATGTGTGACAATAAGTAGGCTGCTATGTGTCCCTCCTCCCCGGTATGCTACTTAGCCAGTAGGATGGTGATGCGTGACAATAAGTAGGCTGCTATGTCTCCCTCGTCCCTGCAAGGCTACTTAGTCAGTAGGATTGTGATGTGTGACAATTAGTAGGCTGCTATGTGTCCCTCCTCCCCGGTAGGCTACTTAGCCTGTAAGATTGCGATGCGTGACAATAAGTTGGTTGCTATGCCTCCATCCTCCCCGGTAGGCTACTTAGCCAGTAAGATTGTGATGCGTGACAATAAGTAGGCTGCTATGTCTCCCTCCTCCCTGGTAGGTTACTTAGCCAGTAAGATTGTGATGCGTGACAATAAGTAGGCTGCTATGTCTCCCTACCCCCTGGTAGGCTACTTAGCCAGTAGGATTTTGATGCGTGACAATAAGTAGTTCGCTATGCCACCCTCCCCCAGGTAGGCTACTTAGCCAGTAGGATTGTGATGCGTGACAATAAGTAGGCTGCTATGACTCCCACCCCCCTGGTAGGCTACTTAGTAAGATTGTGATGCGTGACAATACGTAGGCTGCTATGTCTCCCTCCCCCTGGTAGGCTACTTAGCCAGTTGGATTGTGATGCGTGACAATAAATAGGCTGCTATATCTCCCTCCGCCCTGGTAGGCTACTTAGCCGAAAAGATTGTGACGCGTGACAATAAGTAGGCCGCTATGCCTCTCTCCCCCTGGTAGGCTACTTAGCCAGTAAGATTATGATGCGAGACAATAAGTAGGCTGCTATGTCTCCCTCCCGATGGTAGGCTACTTAGCCAGTAGGATTGTGATGCGTGACGATAAATAGACTGCAAAGTCTCCCGCCTCCCTGGTAGGCCACTTAGCCAGTAGGATTGTGATGCGTGACAATAAGTAGGCTGCTATGTCACCCTCCCCCTGGTAGGCTACTTAGCCTGTAAGATTGTGATGCGTGTTACTAAGTAGGCTGCTATGTCTCCCTCCCCCTGGTAGGCTAATTAGCCAGTAGAGTTGTGATGCGTGACTATGAGTAGGCAGCTATATCTCCCTCCTCCCTGGTAGGCTACATAGCCAGTAGGATTGTGATGCCTGACAATAAGTAGGCTGCTATGCCTCCTTCCTCCCCGGTAGGCTACTTAGCCAGTAAGATTGTGATGCGTGACAATAAGTAGGCTGCTATGTCTCCCTCCTCCCCGGTAGCCTACTTAGACAGTAGGATTGTGATGCGTGACAATAAGAAGGCTACTATGTCTCCCTCCTCCCTGGTAGGCTACTTACCCAGTAGGATTGTGATGCGTGACGATAAATAGGCTGCAATGTCTCCCGCCTCCCTGGTAGGCCACCTAGCCAGTAGGATTGTGATGCGTGACAATAAGTAGGCTGCTATGACTCCCTCCACCCGGGTAGGCTACTTAGCCAGAAAGATTGTGATGCGTGTTAATAAGTAGGCTGCTATGCATCCCTCCCCCTGGTAGGCTACTTAGCCGGTAAGATTGTGATGCGTGACAATAAGTAGGCTGCTATGTGTCTCTCCTCCCTGGTAGGCTTCATAGCCAGTAGGATTGTGATGCCTGACAATAAGTAGGCTGCTATGCCTCCTTCCTCCCCGGTAGGCTACTTAGCCAGGAAGATTGTGATGCGTGACAATAAGTAGGCTGCTATGTCTCCCGCCTCCCCGGTAGGCTACTTAGACAGTAGGATTGTGATGCGTGACAATAAGAAGGCTACTATGTCTCCCTCCTCCCTGGTAGGCTACGTAGCCAGTAGAATTGTGATGCGTGACAGTAAGTAGGCTGCTATGTCTCCCTCCTCCCTGGTCGGCTACATAGCCAGTAGGATTGGGATGCGAGAAAATAAGTAGGCTGCTATGTCTCCCTCCTCCCTGGTAGGCTACATAGCCTCTAAAATTGTGATGCGTAACAATAAGTAGGCTGCTATGTCTCCCTCCCTCCCCCCTGGTAGGCTACTTAGCCAGTAAGATTGTGATGCGGGACAATAAGTAGGCTGCTATGTCTCCCTCCCTCCCCCCTGGTAGTATACTTAGCCAGTTAGATTGTGATGCGTGACAATAAGTAGACTGCTATGTCTCCCTCCCACCCCCCTGGTAGGCTACTTAGCCAGTAAGATAGTGATGTGTGACAATAAGTAGGCTGCTATGTGTCCCTCCTCCCCGGTATGCTACTTAGCCCGTAGGATGGTGATGCGTGACAATAAGTAGGCTGCTATGTCTCCCTCGTCCCTGCAAGGCTACTTAGTCAGTAGGATTGTGATGTGTGACAATTAGTAGGCTGCTATGTGTCCCTCCTCCCCGGTAGGCTACTTAGCCAGTATGATTGCGATGCGTGACAATAAGTTGGTTGCTATGCCTCCCTCCTCCCCGGTAGGCTACTTAGCCTGTAAGAATGTGATGCGTGACAATAAGTAGGCTGCTATGTCTCCCTCCTCCCTGGTAGGCTACTTAGCCAGTAAGATTGTGATGCGTGACAATAATTAGGCTGCTATGTCTCCCTACCCCCTGGTAGGCTACTTAGCCAGTAGGATTGTGATGCGTGACAATAAGTAGTTCGCTATGCCATCCTCCCCCAGGTAGGCTACTTAGCCAGTAGGATTGTGATGCGTGACAATAAGTAGGCTGCTATGACTCCCACCCCCCTGGTAGGCTACTTAGTAAGATTGTGATGCGTGACAATACGTAGGCTGCTATGTCTCCCTCCCCCTGGTAGGCTACTTAGCCAGTTGGATTGTGATGCGTGACAATAAGTAGGCTGCTATATCTCCCTCCGTCCTGGTAGGCTACTTAGCCGAAAAGATTGTGACGCGTGACAATAAGTAAGCAGCTATGCCTCCCTCCCCCCTGGTAGGCTACTTAGCCAGTAAGATTATGATGCGAGACAATAAGTAGGCTGCTATGTCTCCCTCCCCCTGGTAGGCTACTTAGCCAGTAGGATTGTGATGCGTGACGATAAATAGACTGCAAAATCTCCCGCCTCCCTGGTAGGCCACTTAGCCAGTAGGATTGTGATGCGTGACAATAAGTAGGCTGCTATGTCTCCCTCCCCCTGGTAGGCTACTTAGCCTGTAAGATTGTGGTGCGTGTTACTAAGTAGGCAGCTATGTCTCCCTCCCCCTGGTAGGCTAATTAGCCAGTAGAGTTGTGATGCGTGACAATGAGTAGGCAGCTATATCTCCCTCCTCCCTGGTAGGCTACATAGCCAGTAGGATTGTGATGCCTGACAATAAGTAGGCTGCTATGCCTCTTTCCTCCCCGGTAGGCTACTTAGCCAGTATGATTGTGATGCGTGACAATAAGTAGGCTGCTATGTCTCCATCCTCCCCGGTAGGCTACATAGACAGTAGGATTGTGATGCGTGACAATAAGAAAGCTACTATGTCTCCCTCCTCCCTGGTAGGCTACTTAGCCAGTAGGATTGTGATGCGTGACAATAAGTAGGCTGCTATGTGTCCCTCCTCCCCGGTATGCTACTTAGCCAGTAAGATTTTGATGCGTGACAATAAGTAGGCTGCTATGTCTCCCTCGTCCCTGGTAGGCTACTTAGCCAGTAGGATTATGATGCGTGACAATTAGTAGGCTGCTATGTGTCCCTCCTCCCCGGTAGGCTACTTAGCCAGTAAGATTGTGATGCGTGACTATAAGTAGGCTGCTATATCTCCCTCCACCCTGGTAGGCTACTTAGCCTGTAAGATTGTGATGCGTGACAATAAGTAGGCTTCCATGTGTCCCTCCCCCTGGTAGGCTAATTATCCAGTAGGATTGTTATGCGTGACAATGAGTAGGCTGCTATGTCTCCCTCCTCCCTGGTAGGCTAAGACAGTAAGTTTGTGATGCGTGACAATAAGTAGGCTGCTATGCCTCCCTCCTACCCGGTAGGCTACTTAGCCAGTAAGATTGTGATGCGTGACAATAAGTAGGCTGCTATGTCTCCCTCCTCCCTGGTAGGCTACATAGCCAGTAAGATTGTGATGCGTGACAATAAGTAGGCTGCTATGCCTCCCTCCTCCCCGGTAGGCTACTTAGCCAGTGAGGTTGTGATGCGTGACAATAAGTAGGCTGCTATATCTCCTTCCTCCCTGGTAGGCTACTTAGCCAGTAAGACTGTGATGCGTGACAATAAGTTGGCTGCTATGTCTCCCTCCTTCCTGGTAGGCTACTTAGCCTGTAAGATTGTGATGCGTGACTATAAGTAGGCTGCTATGTCTCCCTCATCCCCGGTAGGCTACTTAGCCAGTAGGATTGTGATGCGTGACAATAAGTAGGCTGCTATGTGTCCCTCCTCCCTGGTAGGCTACTTAGCCAGTAAGATTGTGATGCGTGACAATAAGTAGGCTGCTAAGTGTCCCTCCCCTGGTAGGCTAATTATCCAGTAGGATTGTGATGCGTGACAATGAGTAGGCTGCTATGTCTCCCTCCTCCCTGGTAGGCTAAGCCAGTAAGTTTGTGATGCGTGACAATAAGTAGGCTGCTATGCCTCCCTCCTACCCGGTAGGCTACTTAGCCAGTAAGATTGTGATGCGTGACAATAAGTAGGCTGCTATGTCTCCCTCCTCCGTGGTAGGCTACATAGCCAGTAAGATTGTGATGCGTGACAATAAGTAGGCTGCTATGCCTCCCTCCTCCCCGGTAGGCTATTTAGCCAGTGAGGTTGTGATGCGTGACAATAAGTAGGCTGCTATATCTCCTTCCTCCCTGGTAGGCTACTTAGCCAGTAAGACTGTGATGCGTGACAATAAGTTGGCTGCTATGACTCCCTCCTCCCTGGTAGGCTACTTAGCCAGGAAAATTGTGATGCGTGACAATAAGTAGGCTGTTATGTTTCCCTCCCCCCCCTGGTAGGCTACTTAGCCAGTAGGATTGTGATGCGTGACAATAAGTAGGCTGCTATGTTTCCCTCCTCCCCGGTAGGCTACTTAGCCATTAAGATTGTTATGCGTGACAATAAGTAGGCTGCTATATCTCCCTCCCCCCCGTTAGGCTACTTAGCCGGTAAGATTGTGATGCGTGACAATAAGTAGGCTGCTATGTGTCCCTCCTCCCTGGTAGGCTACTTAGCCAGTAAGATTGTGATGCGTGACAGTAAGTAGGCAGCTATGTCTCCCTCCCCCCGTCGGGCTACTTAGCCAGTAAGATTGTGATGCGTGGCAATAAGTAGGCTGCTATGTGTCCCTCCTCCCTGGTAGGCTACATAGCCAGTAAGATTGTGATGCGTGACAGTAAGTAGGCTGCTATATCTCCCTCCGCCCTGGTAGGCTACTTAGCCGAAAAGATTGTGACGCGTGACAATAAGTAAGCAGCTATGCCTCCCTCCCCCCTGGTAGGCTACTTAGCCAGTAAGATTATGATGCGAGACAATAAGTAGGCTGCTATGTCTCCCTCCCCCTGGTAGGCTACATAGCCAGTAGGATTGTGATGCGTGACGATAAATAGACTGCAAAATCTCCCGCCTCCCTGGTAGGCCACTTAGCCAGTAGGATTGTGATGCGTGACAATAAGTAGGCTGCTATGTCTCCCTCCCCCTGGTAGGCTACTTAGCCTGTAAGATTGTGGTGCGTGTTACTAAGTAGGCTGCTATGTCTCCCTCCCCCTGGTAGGCTAATTAGCCAGTAGATTTGTGATGCGTGACAATGAGTAGGCAGCTATATCTCCCTCCTCCCTGGTAGGCTACATAGCCAGTAGGATTGTGATGCCTGACAATAAGTAGGCTGCTATGCCTCCTTCCTCCCCGGTAGGCTACTTAGCCAGTAAGATTGTGATGCGTGACAATAAGTAGGCTGCTATGTCTCCCTCCTCCCCGGTAGGCTACTTAGACAGTAGGATTGTGATGCGTGACAATAAGAAAGCTACTATGTCTCCCTCCTCCCTGGTAGGCTACTTAGCCAGTAGGATTGTGATGCGTGACAATAAGTAGGCTGCTATGTGTCCCTCCTCCCCGGTATGCTACTTAGCCAGTAAGATTTTGATGCGTGACAATAAGTAGGCTGCTATGTCTCCCTCGTCCCTGGTAGGCTACTTAGCCAGTAGGATTATGATGCGTGACAATTAGTAGGCTGCTATGTGTCCCTCCTCCCCGGTAGGCTACTTAGCCAGTAAGATTGTGATGCGTGACTATAAGTAGGCTGCTATATCTCCCTCCACCCTGGTAGGCTACTTAGCCTGTAAGATTGTGATGCGTGACAATAAGTAGGCTTCCATGTGTCCCTCCCCCTGGGAGGCTAATTATCCAGTAGGATTGTTATGCGTGACAATGAGTAGGCTGCTATGTCTCCCTCCTCCCTGGTAGGCTAAGCCAGTAAGTTTGTGATGCGTGACAATAAGTAGGCTGCTATGCCTCCCTCCTACCCGGTAGGCTACTTAGCCAGTAAGATTGTGATGCGTGAAAATAAGTAGGCTGCTATGTCTCCCTCCTCCCTGGTAGGCTACATAGCCAGTAAGATTGTGATGCGTGACAATAAGTAGGCTGCTATGCCTCCCTCCTCCCCGGTAGGCTACTTAGCCAGTGAGGTTGTGATGCGTGACAATAAGTAGGCTGCTATATCTCCTTCCTCCCTGGTAGGCTACTTAGCCAGTAAGACTGTGATGCGTGACAATAAGTTGGCTGCTATGACTCCCTCCTTCCTGGTAGGCTACTTAGCCTGTAAGATTGTGATGCGTGACTATAAGTAGGCTGCTATGTATCCCTCATCCCCGGTAGGCTACTTAGCCAGTAGGATTGTGATGCGTGACAATAAGTAGGCTGCTATGTGTCCCTCCTCCCTGGTAGGCTACTTAGCCAGTAAGATTGTGATGCGTGACAATAAGTAGGCTGCTAAGTGTCCCTCCCCTGGTAGGCTAATTATCCAGTAGGATTGTGATGCGTGACAATGAGTAGGCTGCTATGTCTCCCTCCTCCCTGGTAGGCTAAGCCAGTAAGTTTGTGATGCGTGACAATAAGTTGGCTGCTATGCCTCCCTCCTACCCGGTAGGCTACTTAGCCAGTAAGATTGTGATGCGTGACAATAAGTAGGCTGCTATGTCTCCCTCCTCCGTGGTAGGCTACATAGCCAGTAAGATTGTGATGCGTGACAATAAGTAGGCTGCTATGCCTCCCTCCTCCCCGGTAGGCTATTTAGCCAGTGAGGTTGTGATGCGTGACAATAAGTAGGCTGCTATATCTCCTTCCTCCCTGGTAGGCTACTTAGCCAGTAAGACTGTGATGCGTGACAATAAGTTGGCTGCTATGACTCCCTCCTCCCTGGTAGGCTACTTAGCCAGGAAAATTGTGATGCGTGACAATAAGTAGGCTGTTATGTTTCCCTCCCCCCCCCTGGTAGGCTACTTAGCCAGTAGGATTGTGATGCGTGACAATAAGTAGGCTGCTATGTTTCCCTCCTCCCCGGTAGGCTACTTAGCCATTAAGATTGTTATGCGTGACAATAAGTAGGCTGCTATGTCTCCCTCCCCCCCGTTAGGCTACTTAGCCGGTAAGATTGTGATGCGTGACAATAAGTAGGCTGCTATGTGTCCCTCCTCCCTGGTAGGCTACTTAGCCAGTAAGATTGTGATGCGTGACAGTAAGTAGGCAGCTATGTCTCCCTCCCCCCGGTGGGCTACTTAGCCAGTAAGATTGTGATGCGTGGCAATAAGTAGGCTGCTATGTGTCCCTCCTCCCTGGTAGGCTACATAGCCAGTAAGATTGTGATGCGTGACAGTAAGTAGGCTGCTATGCCTCCCTCCCCCACGGTGGGCTACTTAGCCAGTAAGATTGTAATGCGTGACAATAAGTAGGCAGCTATGTGTCCCTCCTCCCTGGTAGGCTACTTAGCCAGTAACATTGTGATGCGTGACAATAAGTAGGCTGCTATATCTCCCTATCCCCCGGTAGGCTACTTAGCCAGTAGGATTGTGATGCGTGACAATAAGTAGGCTGCTATGTCTCCCTCCTCCCTGGTCGGCTACTTAGCCAGTAGGATTGTAATTCGTGACATTAAGTAGGCTGCTATGTCTCCCTCCCCCCCCCCCATTGGTAGGCTACTTAGCCAGTAAGATTGTGATGGGTGACAATAAGTAAGCTGCTATGTCTCCCTCCTCCCTGGTAGGCTACTTAGCCAGTAGGATTGTGATGCGTGACGATAAAGAGGCTGCAATATCTCCCGCTTCCCTGGTAGGCCACTTAGCCAGTAGGATTGTGATGCGTGACAATAAGTAGGCTGCTATGTCTCCCTCCCCCTGGTAGGCTACTTAGCCTGTAAAATTGTGATGCGTGTTAATAAGTAGGCTGCTATGTCTCCCTCCCCCTGGTAGGCTAATTAGCCAGTAGAATTGTGATGCGTGACAATGAGTAGGCTGCTATATTTCCCTCCTCCCTGGTAGGCTACTTAGCCAGTAAGATTGTGATGCCTGACAATAAGTAGCCTGCTATGCCTCCTTCCTCCCCGGTAGGCTACTTAGCCAGTAAGATTGTGATGCGTGGCAATAAGTAGGCTGCTAAGTCTCCCTCCTCCCCGGTAGGCTACTTAGACAGTAGGATTGTGATGCGTGACAATAAGAAGGCTGCTATATCTCCCTCCTCCCTGGTAGGCTAATTAGCCAGTAAGATTGTGATGCGTGACAATAAGTAGGTTGCTATGTCTCCCTACCCCCTGGTAGGCTACTTAGCCAGTAGGATTGTGATGCGTGACAATAAGTAGTTCGCTATGCCACCCTCCCCCCAGGTAGGCTACTTAGCCAGAAGGATTGTGATGCGTGACAATAAGTAGGCTGCTATGACTCCAACCCCCCTGGTAGGCTACTTAGTAAGATTGTGATGCGTGACAATACGTAGGCTGCTATGTCTCCCTCCCCCTGGTAGGCTACTTAGCCAGTTGGATTGTGATGCGTGACAATAAGTAGGCTGATATATCTCCCTCCGCCCTGGTAGGCTACTTAGCCGAAAAGATTGTGACGCGTGACAATAAGTAGGCCGCTATGCCTCCCTCCCCCCTGGTAGGCTTCTTAGCCAGTAAGATTGTGATGCGAGACAATAAGTAGGCTGCTATGTCTCCCTCACCCTGGTAGGCTACTTAGCCAGTAGGATTGTGATGCGTGACGATAAATAGGCTGCAAATTCTCCCGCCTCCCTGGTAGGCCACTTAGCCAGTAGGATTGTGATGCGTGACAATAAGTAGGCTGCTATGTCTCCCTCCCCCAGGTAGGCTACTTAGCCTGTAAGATTGTGATGCGTGTTACTAAGTAGGCTGCTATATCTCCCTCCCCCTGGTAGGCTAATTAGCCAGTAGAGTTGTGATGCGTGACAATGAGTAGGCTGCTATATCTCCCTCCTCCCTGGTAGGCTACATAGCCAGTAGGATTGTGATGCCTGAGAATAAGTAGGCTGCTATGCCTCCTTCCTCCCCGGTAGGCTACTTAGCCAGTAAGATTGTGATGCGTGACAATAAGTAGGCTGCAATGTCTCCCTCCTCCCCGGTAGGCTACTTAGACAGTAGGATTGTGATGCGTGACAATAAGAAGGCTACTATGTCTCCCTCCTCCCCGGTAGGCTACTTAGCCAGTAGGATTGTGATGCGTGACAATAAGTAGGCTGCTATGTGTCCCTCCTCCCCGGTATGCTACTTAGCCAGTAAGATTTTGATGCGTGACAATAAGTAGGCTGCTAGGTCTCCCTCGTCCCTGGTAGGCTACGTAGCCAGTAGGATTATGATGCGTGACAATTAGTAGGCTGCTATGTGTCCCTCCTCCCCGGTAGGCTACTTAGCCAGTAAGATTGTGATGCGTGACAATAAGTAGGCTGCTCCGTCTCCCTCCCCCCTGGTAGGCTACTTAGCCAGTAAGATTGTGATGCGTGACTATAAGTAGGCTGCTATATCTCCCTCCACCCTGGTAGGCTACTTAGCCTGTAAGATTGTGATGCGTGACAATAAGTAGGCTGCTATGTGTTCCTCCCCCTGGTAGGCTAATTATCCAGTAGGATTGTGATGCGTGACAATGAGTAGGCTGCTATGTCTTCCTCCTACCTGGTAGGCTACTTAGCCTGTAAGATTGTGATGCGTGACAATAAGTAGGCTGCTATGTCTCCCTCCTCCCTGGTAGGCTACTCTTAGCCAGTAAGATTGTGATGCGTGACAATAAGTTAGCTGCAAAGTCTCCCTGCCCCCCCCCCCCCCCCCGGTAGGCAACTTAGCCAGTAGGATTGTGATGCGTGACACTAAGTATGCTGCTATGTCTCCCTCCCACCCGGTAGGCTACTTAGCCAGTAGGATTGTGATGCGTGACAATAAGTAGGCTGTAATGCCTCACTCCCCCCCCCCCCCTCATAGGATAATTAGCCAGTAGGATTGTGATGCGTGAAAATAAGTAGGCTGCTATGTGTCCCTCCCCCCTGGTAGGCTACTTAGCCAGAAGGATTGTGATGCGTGACAATAAGTAGGCTGCTATGTCTCCCTCCCCCCCCCCCTGATAGGCTAATTAGCCGGTAGGATTGTGATGCGTGACAATAAGTAGGCTGCTATGTGTCCCTCCTCCCTGGTGGGCTACTTAGCCAGAAGGATTGTGATGCGTGACAATGAGTAGGCTGCTATGTCTCCCTCCTCCCTGGTAGGCTACTTAGCCTGTATGAATGTGATGCGTGACAATAAGTAGGCTGCTATGTCTCCCTCCTCCCTGGTAGGCTACTCTTAGCCAGTAAGTTTGTGATGCGTGACAATAAGTAGGCTGCTATGTGTCCCTCCTCCCTGGTAGGCTACTTAGCCAGTAAGATTGTGATGCGTGACAATAAGTTGGCTGCTATGTCTCCCTCCTCCCTGGTAGGCTAATCAGCCTGTAAGATTGTGATGCGTGACAAGAAGTTGGCTACTAAGTCTCCCTGCCCCCCGCCTCCCGGTAGGCAACTTAGCCAGTAGGATTGTGATGCGTGACAATAAGTATGCTGCTATGTCTCCCTCCCACCCGGTAGGCTACTTAGCCAGTAGGATTGTGATGAGTGACAATAAGTAGGCTGCTATGCCTCCCTCCCCGGTAGGCTACTTAGCCAGTAAGATTGTGAAGCGTGACTATAAGTAGGCTGCTATGCCTCCCTCCCCCCGGTAGGCTACTTAGCCAGGAAGACTGTGATGCGTGACAATAAGTAGGCTGCTATATCTCCCTCCTCCCACCCCTGGTAAGCTACTTAGCCAGTAAGATTGTGAGGCGTGACAATAAGTAGGCTGCTATGTCTACCTCCTCCCTGGTAGGCTACTTAGCCAGTAAGATTGTGATGCGTGACCATAAGTTGGCTGCTATGCCTCCTTCCCCCTGGTAGGCTACTTAGCCAGTAAGATTGTGATGCGTGACAATAAGTAGGCTGCTATGTCTCCTTGCCCCCCCCCCCGGTAGGCTACATAGCCAGTAAGATTGTGATGCGTGACAATAAGTAGGCTGCTATGTCTTCCTCCTCCCTGGTAGTATACTTAGCCAGGAAGATTGTGATGCGTGACAATAAGTAGGCTGATATATCTCCCTCCCCCCCCCCTGGTAGGCTACTTAGCCAGGAAGATTTTGAGGCGTGACAATAAGTAGGCTGTTATGTCTCCCTCCCCCCTGGTAGGTTACTTAGCCAGGAAGATTGTGATGCGTGACAATAAGTAGGCTGATATATCTCCCTCCCCCCCCCCTGGTAGGCTTCTTAGCCAGTAATATTGTGAGGCGTGACAATAAGTAGGTTGTTATGTCTCCCAGCCCCCCCCCTGGTAGGCTACTTAGCCAGTAAGAATGTGATGCGTGACAAAAAGTAGGCTGGTTTGTCTCCCCCCCCCCCCCCCGTTAGGCTACTTAGCCAGTAGGATTGTGATGCGTGACAGTAAGTAGTCTGCTATGCCTCCCTCCTCCCTGGTAGGCTACATAGCAAGTAGGATATTGATGCGAGACAATAAGTAGGCTGCTATGTCTCCCTCCTCCCTGGTAGGCTACTTAGCCACTTAGATTGTGATGCGTGACAATAAGTAGGCTGCTATGTCTCCCTCCCTCCCCCCTGGTAGGCTACTTAGCCAGTAAGATTGTGATGCGTGACAATAAGTAGGCTGCTATGTCTCCCTCCCCCCGCTAGGCTACTTAGCCAGTAGGATTGTGATGCGTGACAATAAATAGGCTGCTATTTCTCCCTCCTCCCGTGTTTGCTACTTAGCCAGTAGGATTGTGATTCGTGACAATCAGTAGGCTGCTAAGTCTCCCTCCCTCCCTGGTAGGCTGCTTACCCAGTAAGATTGTGATGCGTGACAATAAGTAGGCTGCTATGACTCCCTCCCCCCTGGTAGGCTACTTAGCCAGTAAGATTGTGATGCGTGACAATGAGTAGGCTACTATATCTCCCTCCTCCCTGGTAGGCTACTTAGCCTGTAAGATTGTGATGCGTGCCAATAAATAGGCTGCTATGTCTCCCTCCTCCCTGGTAGGCTTCTCTTAGCCAGTAAGATTGTGATGCATGACAATAAGTAGGCAGCTATGTCTCCGTGCCCCCCCCCCCCCCGGTGGCAACTTAGACAGTAGGATTGTGATGCGTGACAATAAGTATGCTGCTATGTCTCCCTCCCACCCGGTAGGCTACTTAGCCAGTAAGATTGTGATGCGTGACAATATATAGGCTGCATTGCCTCCCTACCCCCGGTAGGCTACTTAGCCAGGAAGATTGTGATGCGTGACAATACGTAGGCTGCTATGTCTCCCTCCCCCCCCTGGTAGGCTCCTAAGCCAGTAAGATTGTGAGGCATGAAAATAAGTAGGCTGCTATGTCTACCTCCTCCCTGGTAGGCTACTTAGCCAGTAAGATTGTGATGCGTGAACATAAGTTGGCTGCTATGCCTCCTTCCCCCCGGTAGGCTACTTAGCCAGTAAGATTGTGATGCGTGACAATAAGTAGGCTGCTATGTCTCCTTGCCCCCCCCGGTAGGCTACTTAGCCAGTAAGATTGTGATGCGTGACAATAAGTAGGCTGCTATGTCTTCCTCCTCCCTGGTAGGCTACTTAACCAGGAAGATTGTGATGCGTGACAATAAGTAGGCTTCTATGTCTCCCTCCTCCCTGGTAGGCTACTTAGCCAGGAAGATTGTGATGCGTGACAATAAGTAGGCTGCTATGTCTCCCTCCCCCCCCTGGTAGGCTTCTTAGCCAGTAAGATTGTGAGGCGTGACAATAAGTAGGCTGCTATGTCTCCCTCCCTCCACCCTGGTGGGCTACTTAGCCAGTAGGATTGTGATGCGTGACAATAAGTAGGCTGCTATGTCTCCCTCCCCCCCCCCCCCTGTTAGGCCACTTAGCCAGTAGGATTGTGATGCGTGACAATAAGTAGGCTGCTATGTCTCCTTCCCCCTGGTAGGCTACTTAGCCAGTAAGAATGTGATGCGTGACAATAAGTAGGCTGCTATGTCACCCTCCCCCACCCCCCGGTAGGCTACTTAGCCTGTAGGATTGTGATGCGTGACAGTAAGTAGGCTGCTATGCCTCCCTCCTCCCTGGCAGGCTACTTAGCCAGTAGGATTTTGATGCGAGACAATAAGTAGGCTGCTATGTCTCCCTCCTCCCTGGTAGGCTACTTAGCCACTTAGATTGTGATGCGTGACAATAAGTAGGCTGCTATGTCTCCCTCCCTCCCCCCTGGTAGGCTACTTAGCCAGTAGGATTGTGATGCGTGACAATAAGTAGGCTGCTATGTCTCCCTCCCTCCCCCCTGATAGGCTACTTAGCCAGTAAGATTGTGATGCGTGATAATAAGTAGGCTGCTATGACTCCCTCCCTCCCCCCTGGTAGGCTACTTAGCCAATAAGATTGTGATGCGTGACAATAAGTAGACTGCTATGTCTCCCTCCCAACCCCCTGGTAGGCTACTTAGCCAGTAAGATTGTGATGCGTTACAATAAGTAGGCTGCTATGCCTCCCTCCCCCCTGGTAGGCTACATTGCCAGTAAGATTGTGATGCGAGACAATAAGTAGGCTGCTATGTCTCCCTTCCCCCTGGTAGGCTACTTAGCCAGCAAGATTGTGATGCGTGACAATAAGTAGGCTGCTATGTCTCCCTCCCCCCGGTAGGCTACTTAGCCAGTAAGATTGTGATGCTGACAATAAGTAGGCAGCTATGGCTCCCTCCCCCCTGGTAGGCTACTTAGCCAGTAAGATTGTGATGCGTTACAATGAGTAGGCTACTATATCTCCCTCCTCCCTGGTAGGCTACTTAGCCTTTAAGATTGTGATGCGTGACAATATATAGGCTGCTATGTCTCCCTCCTCCCTGGTAGGCTTCTCTTAGCCAGTAAGATTGTGATGCATGACAATAAGTAGGCAGCTAAGTCTCCCTGCCCCCCCCCCCCCCGGTAGGCAACTTAGACAGTAGGATTGTGATGCGTGACAATAAGTATGCTGCTATGTCTCCCTCCTCCCTGGTAAGCTTCTCTTAGCCAGTAAGATTGTGAGGCGTGACAATAAGTAGGCTGTTATGTCTCCCTCCGCCTGGTAGGCTACTTACCCAGTAGGATTGTGATGCGTGACGATAAATAGGCTGCTATGCATCCCTCCCCCTGGTAGGCTAATTAGCCGGTAGAATTGCGATGCGTGACAATGAGTAGGCTGCTATATCTCCCTCCTCCCTGGTAGGCTACTTAGCCAGTAAGATTGTGATGCCTGACAATAAGTAGGCTTCTATGCCTCCTTCCTCCCCTTTAGGCTACTTAGCCAGCAAGATTGTGAGGCGTGACAATAAGTAGGCTGCTCTGTCTCCCACGCCCTCCCCTGGTAGGCTACTTAGCCAGTAAGATTGTGATGCGAGACAATAAGTAGGCTGCTATATCTCCCTCCCCCATGGTAGGCTACTTAGCTAGTAGGATTGTGATGCGTGACAATAAGTAGGCTGCTATGTGTCCCTCCTCCCTGGTAGGCTACTTAGCCAGAAGGATTGTGATGCGTGATAATAAGTAGGCTGCTATGTCTCCCTCCTCCCAGGTAGGCTACGTAGCAAGTAGGATTGTGATGCGTCACAGTAAGTAGGCTGCTATGTCTCCCTCCTCCCTGGTAGGCTACTTAGCCACTAGGATTGGGATGCGAGAAAATAAGTAGGCTGCTATGTCTCCCTCCTTCCTGGTAGGCTACTTAGCCTCTAAGATTGTGATGCGTGACAATAAGTAGGCTGCTATGTCTCCCTTCCTCCCAGTGGTAGGCTACTTAGCCAGTAAGATTGTGATGCGCGACAATAAGTAGGCTGCTATGTCTCCCTCCTCCCTGTTAGACTACATAGCCAGGAAGATTGTGATGCGTGACAATAAGTAGGCTGCTATGTCTCCCCCTCCCCTGGTATGCTACTTAGCCAGTAAGATTGTAAGGCGTGACATTAAGTAGGCTGTTATGTCTCCCTCCTCCCTGGTAGCCTACTTAGCCAGTAAGATTTTGAGGCGTGACAATAAGTTTCTGCTCTGTCTCCCTCCCCCTCCCCTGGTAGGCTACTTAGCCAGTAAGATTGTGATGCGAGACAATAAGTAGGCTGCTATGTCTCCCTCCCCCCTGGTAGACTACTTAGCTAGTAGGATTGTGATGCGTGACAATAAGTAGGCTGCTATGTTTCCCTCTCCCCTGGTAGGCTACTTAGCCAGTAGGATTGTGATGCGTGACAATAAGTAGGCTGCTATGACTCCCTCCTCCCTGGTAGGCTACGTAGCCAGTAGGATTGTGATGCGTGACAGTAAGTAGGCTGCTATGTCTCCCTCCTCCCTGGTAGGCTACATAGCCTCTAAAATTGTGATGCGTAACAATAAGTAGGCTGCTATGTCTCCCTCCCTCCCCCCTGGTAGGCTACTTAGCCAGTAAGATTGTGATGCGGGACAATAAGTAGGCTGCTATGTCTCCCTCCCTCCCCCCTGGTAGTATACTTAGCCAGTTAGATTGTGATGCGTGACAATAAGTAGACTGCTATGTCTCCCTCCCACCCCCCTGGTAGGCTACCTAGCCAGTAAGATTGTGATGTGTGACAATAAGTAGGCTGCTATGTGTCCCTCCTCCCCGGTATGCTACTTAGCCAGTAGGATGGTGATGCGTGACAATAAGTAGGCTGCTATGTCTCCCTCGTCCCTGCAAGGCTACTTAGTCAGTAGGATTGTGATGTGTGACAATTAGTAGGCTGCTATGTGTCCCTCCTCCCCGGTAGGCTACTTAGCCTGTAAGATTGCGATGCGTGACAATAAGTTGGTTGCTATGCCTCCCTCCTCCCCGGTATGCTACTTAGCCAGTAAGATTGTGATGCGTGACAATAAGTAGGCTGCTATGTCTCCCTCCTCCCTGGTAGGCTACTTAGCCAGTAGGATTGTGATGCGTGACAATAAGTAGTTCGCTATGCCACCCTCCCCCAGGTAGGCTACTTAGCCAGTAGGATTGTGATGCGTGACAATAAGTAGGCTGCTATGACTCCCACCCCCCTGGTAGGCTACTTAGTAAGATTGTGATGCGTGACAATACGTAGGCTGCTATGTCTCCCTCCCCCTGGTAGGCTACTTAGCCAGTTGGATTGTGATGCGTGACAATAAGTAGGCTGCTATATCTCCCTCCGCCCTGGTAGGCTACTTAGCCGAAAAGATTGTGACGCGTGACAATAAGTAGGCCGCTATGCCTCTCTCCCCCTGGTAGGCTACTTAGCCAGTAAGATTATGATGCGAGACAATAAGTAGGCTGCTATGTCTCCCTCCCGATGGTAGGCTACTTAGCCAGTAGGATTGTGATGCGTGACGATAAATAGACTGCAAAGTCTCCCGCCTCCCTGGTAGGCCACTTAGCCAGTAGGATTGTGATGCGTGACAATAAGTAGGCTGCTATGTCTCCCTCCCCCTGGTAGGCTACTAAGCCTGTAAGATTGTGATGCGTGACAATAAGTAGGCTGCTATGTCTCCCTCCTCCCTGGTAGGCTACTTAGCCAGTAAGACTGTGATGCGTGACAATAAGTTGGCTGCTAAGCCTCCCTCCTCCCTTGTAGGCTACTTAGCCTGTAAGATTGTGATGCGTGACTATAAGTAGGCTGCTATGTCTCCCTCATCCCCGGTAGGCTACTTAGCCAGTAGGATTGTGATGTGTGACAATAATTAGGTTGCTATATTTCCCTCCTCCCCGGTAGGCTACTTAGCCATTAAGATTGTGATGCGTGACAATAAGAAGACTGCTATGTCTCCCTCCCCCCCCCAGTAGGCTACTTAGCCAGTAATATTGTGATGCGTGACAATAAGTAGGCTGCTATGTGTCCCTCCTCCCTGGTAGGCTACTTAGCCAGTAAGATTGTGATGCGTGACAATAAGTAGGCTGCTAAGTGCCCCTCCCCTGGTAGGCTAATTATCCAGTAGGATTGTGATGCGTGACAATGAGTAGGCTGCTATGTCTCCCTCCTCCCTGGTAGGCTAAGCCAGTAAGTTTGTGATGCGTGACAATAAGTAGGCTGCTATGCCTCCCTCCTACCCGGTAGGCTACTTAGCCAGTAAGATTGTGATGCGTGACAATAAGTAGGCTGCTATGTCTCCCTCCTCCGTGGTAGGCTACATAGCCAGTAAGTTTGTGATGCGTGACAATAAGTAGGCTGCTATGCCTCCCTCCTCCCCGGTAGGCTATTTAGCCAGTGAGGTTGTGATGCGTGTCAATAAGTAGGCTGCTATATCTCCTTCCTCCCTGGTAGGCTACTTAGCCAGTAAGACTGTGATGCGTGACAATAAGTTGGCTGCTATGTCTCCCTCCTCCCTGGTAGGCTACTTAGCCAGGAAAATTGTGATGCGTGACAATAAGTAGGCTGTTATGTCTCCCTCCCCCCCCCCTGGTAGGCTACTTAGCCAGTAGGATTGTGATGCGTGACAATAAGTAGGCTGCTATGTTTCCCTCCTCCCCGGTAGGCTACTTAGCCATTAAGATTGTTATGCGTGACAATAAGTAGGCTGCTATGTCTCCCTCCCCCCCGTTAGGCTACTTAGCCGGTAAGATTGTGATGCGTGACAATAAGTAGGCTGCTATGTGTCCCTCCTCCCTGGTAGGCTACTTAGCCAGTAAGATTGTGATCCGTGACAGTAAGTAGGCAGCTATGTCTCCCTTCCCCCGGTGGGCTACTTAGCCAGTAAGATTGTGATGCGTGACAATAAGTAGGCTGCTATGTGTCCCTCCTCCCTGGTAGGCTACATAGCCTGTAAGATTGTGATGCGTGACAGTAAGTAGGCTGCTATGCCTCCCTCCCCCACGGTGGGCTACTTAGCCAGTAAGATTGTAATGCGTGACAATAAGTAGGCAGCTATGTGTCCCTCCTCCCTGGTAGGCTACTTAGCCAGTAACATTGTGATGCGTGACAATAAGTAGGCTGCTATATCTCCCTATCCCCCGGTAGGCTACTTAGCCAGTAGGATTGTGATGCGTGACAATAAGTAGGCTGCTATGTCTCCCTCCTCCCTGGTCGGCTACTTAGCCAGTAGGATTGTGATTCGAGACATTAAGTAGGCTGCTATGTCTCCCTCCCCCCCCCCCCCATTGGTAGGCTACTTAGCCAGTAAGATTGTGATGCGTGACAATAAGTAGGCTGCTATGTCTCCCTCCTCCCTGGTAGGCTACTTAGCCAGTAGGATTGTGATGCGTGACGATAAAGAGGCTGCAATATCTCCCGCCTCCCTGGTAGGCCACTTAGCCAGTAGGATTGTGATGCGTGACAATAAGTAGGCTGCTATGTCTCCCTCCCCCTGGTAGGCTACTTAGCCTGTAAAATTGTGATGCGTGTTAATAAGTAGGCTGCTATGTCTCCCTCCCCCTGGTAGGCTAATTAGCCAGTAGAATTGTGATGCGTGACAATGAGTAGGCTGCTATATTTCCCTCCTCCCTGGTAGGCTACTTAGCCAGTAAGATTGTGATGCCTGACAATAAGTAGCCTGCTATGCCTCCTTCCTCCCCGGTAGGCTACTTAGCCAGTAAGATTGTGATGCGTGGCAATAAGTAGGCTGCTAAGTCTCCCTCCTCCCCGGTAGGCTACTTAGACAGTAGGATTGGGATGCGTGACAATAAGAAGGCTGCTATATCTCCCTCCTCCCTGGTAGGCTACTAAGCCAGTAGGATTGTGATGCGTGACAATAAGTAGGCTGCTATGTGTCCCTCCTCCCCGGTATGATACATAGCCAGTGAGATTGTGATGCGTGACAATAAGTAGGCTGCTATGTCTCCCTCATCCCTGGTAGGCTACTTAGCCGGTAGGATTGTGATGCGTGACAATAAGTAGGCTGCTAGGTCTCCCTCCCCCCCCCCTGGTAGGCTACGTAGCCAGTAAGACTGCGATGCGTGACAATAAGTAGGATGCTATGTCTCCCTCCGCTCTGGTAGGCTACATTGCCAGTAAGATTGTGATGCGTGACAATAAGTAGGCTGCTATGTCTCCCTCCACCCTGGTAGGCTACTTAGCCAGGAAAATTGTGATGCGTGACAATAAGTAGGCTGCTATGTCTCTCTCCCCCCCCCCCCTGGTAGGCTACTTAGCCTGTAAGATTGTGATGCGTGACAACAAGTAGGCTGCTATGTCTCCCCCCCCCCTGGTAGGCTACTTAGCCAGGAAAATTGTGATGCGTGACAATAAGTAGGCTGTTATGTCTCCCTCCCCACCCCTGGTAGGCTACTTAGACAGTAGGATTGTGATGCGTGGCAATAAGTAGGCTGCTATGATTCCCTCCTCCCCGGTAGATTACTTAGCCATTAAGATTGTGATGCGTGACAATAAGTAGGCTGCTATGTCTCCCTCCTCCCCGGTAGGCTACTTAGCCAGTAAGATTGTGAAGCGTGACAATAAGTAGGCTGCTATGTGTCCCTCCCCCCTGGTAGGCTACTTAGCCAGTAGGATTGTGATGCGTGACAATTAGTAGGCTGCTATGTGTCCCTCCTCCCCGGTAGGCTACTTAGCCAGTAAGATTGTGATGCGTGACAATAAGTAGGCTGTTCTGTCTCCTACCCCCCTGGTAGGCTACTTAGCCAGTAAGATTGTTATGCGTGACAATAAGTATGCTGCTATGTGTCCCTCCTACCTGGTAGGCTAGTTAGCCAGTAAGTTTGTGGTGCTTGACAATAAGTAGGCTGCTTAGTCTTCCTGCCCCCCCCCCCCGGTAGGCTAATGAGCCAGTAAGATTGTGAAGCGTGACAATAAGTAGGCTGCTATGCCTTCCTCACCCCTAGTAGACTACTTAGCCAGTAAGATTGTGATGCGTGACAATAAGTAGGCTGCTATATCTCCCTCCCCCCGGTAGGCTACTTAGCCAGTAGGATTGTGATGCGTGACCATAACTAGCCTGCTATGTCTCCCTCTTCCCTGGTCGGCTACATAGCCAGCGGGATTGTGATTCGTGACATTAAGTAGGCTGCTATTTCTCCCTCCCCCCCCCCCCCCACTGGAAGGCTACTTAGCCAGTAAGATTGTGATGCGTGACAATACGTAGGCTGCTATGTCTCCCTCCCCCTGGTAGGCTACTTAGCCAGTAGGATTGTGATGCGTGACAATAAGTAGGACGCTATGCCACCCTCCCCCCTGGTAGGCTACTTAGCCAGTAGGATTGTGATGCGTGACAATAAGTAGGATGCTATGACTCCCTCCCCCCTGGTAGGATACTTAGTAGGATTGTGATGCGTGACAATACGTAGGCTGTTATGTCTCCCTCCCCCTGGTAGGCTACTTAGCCAGTAGGATTGTGATGCGTGACAATAAGTAGGCTGGTATATCTCCCTCCGCCCTGGTAGGCTACTTAGCCAAAAAGATTGTGACGCGTGACAATAAGTAGGCCGCTATGCCTCCCTCCCCCCTGGTAGGCTACTTAGCCAGTAAGATTGTGATGCGTGACAATAAGTAGGCTGGTATATCTCCCTCCGCCCTGGTAGGCTACTTAGCCAAAAAATTGTGGCGCGTGACAATAAGTAGGCCGCTATGCCTCCCTCCCCCCTGGTAGGCTACTTAGCCAGTAAGATTGTGATGCGTGACAATAAGTAGGCTGCTATGTCTCCCTCCCCCCCGGTAGGCTCCTTAGCCAGTAAGATTGTGATGCGTGAAAATAAGTAGGCTGCTATGTGTCCCTCCTCCCTGGTAGGCTACTTAGCCAGTAAGATTGTGATGCGTGACAGTAAGTGGGCTGCTATGTCTCCCTCCCCCCTCGGTAGGCTACTTAGCCAGTAAGATTAAGATGCGTGACAATAAGTAGGCTGCTATGTCTCCCTGCCCCCCCCCCCCCCCCGGTAGGCTACTTAGCCAGTAAGATTGTGATGCGTGACAATAAGTAGGCTGCTATGCCTCCTTCCAACCCTGAAGGCTACTTAGCCAGTAAGATTGTTATGCGTGACAATCTACTTAGCCAGTAAGATTGTGGTGCATGACAATAAGTAGGCTGCTTAGTCTCCCTGCCCCCCCCTCCCGGTAGGCTACTGAGCCAGTAAGATTGGGATGCGTGACAATAAGTAGGCTGCTATGCCTCCCTCCCCCGGTAGGCTACTTAGCCAGGAAGATTGTGATGCGTGACAATAAGTATGCTGCTATGTCTCCCTCCACCCCTGGTAGGCTACTTAGCCAGTAAGATTTTGATGCGTGACAATAAGTAGGCTGCTATGTCTCCCTCCTGCCTGGTAGGCTACTTAGCCAGTAAGATTGTGATGCGTGACAACAAGTAGGCTGCTATGTCTCCCTCCCCCCCCCCCCCCCTGGTAGGCTACGAAGCCAGTAAGATTGCGATGTGTGGCAATAAGTGGGCTGCTATGTCTCCCTCCTCCCTGGTCGGCTACTTAGCCAGTAGGATTGTGACGCGTGACAATAAGTAGCCTGCTCTGTCTCCCTCCTCCCTGGTCGGCTACTTAGCAAGTGGGGTTGTGATTCGTGACATGAAGTAGGCTGCTATGTCTCCCTCCCCCCCCCCCACTGGTAGGCTACTTAGCCAGTGAGATTGTGATGCGTGACAATAAGTAGGCTGCTATGTCTCCCTCGTCCCTGGTAGGCTACTTAGCCAGTAGGATTGTGATGCGTGACAATTAGTAGGCTGCTATGTGTCCCTCCTCCCCGGTAGGCTACTTAGCAAGTAAGATTGTGATGCGTGACAATAAGTAGGCTGCTCTGGCTCCCAACCCCATGGTAGGCTACTTAGCCAGTAAGATTGTGATGCGTGACAATAAGTAGGCTGCTATGTATCCCTCCACCCTGGTAGGCTACTTAGCCTGTAAGAATGTGATGCGTGACAATAAGTAGGCCGCTATATCTCCCTCCCCCTGGTAGGCTACATAGCCAGTAGGATTGTGATGCGTGACAATTAGTAGGCTGCTATGTGTCCCTCCTCCCCGGTAGGCTACTTAGCCAGTAAGAATGTGATGCGTGACAATAAGTAGGCTGCTCTGTCTCCCTCCCCTCTGGTAGGCTACTTAGCCAGTAAGATTGTGATGCGTGACAATAAGTAGGCTGCTATGTCTCCCTCCTCCCTGGTAGGCTATTTAGCCTGTAAGAATGTGATGCGTGACAATAAGTAGGTTGCTAAGTCTCACCTCCCCCTGGTAGGCTAATTAGCCGGTAGGATTTTGATGCGTGACAATGAGTAGGCCGCTATGTCTCCCTCCTCCCTGGTAGGCTACTTAGCCAGTAAGATTTTGATGCGTGACAATAAGTAGGCTGCTATGCCTCCCTCCTCCCCGGTAGGCTACTTAGCCAGTAAGATTGTGATGCGTGACAATAAGTAGGCTGCTATGTCTCCCTCCTCCCTGGTAGGCTACTTAGCCAGTAAGATTGTGATGCGTGACAATAAGTAGGCTGCTATGCCTCCCTCCTACCCGGTAGGCTACTTAGCCAGTGAGATTGTGATGCGTGACAATAAGTAGGCTGCAATATCTCCTTCCTCCCTGGTAGGCTACTTAGCCAGTAAGACTGTGATGCGTGACAATAAGTTGGCTGCTATGTCTCCCTCCTCCCTGGTAGGCTACTTAGCCTGTAAGATTGTGATGCGTGACTATAAGTAGGCTGCTATGTCTCCCTCATCCCCGGTAGGCTACTTAGCCAGTAGGATTGTGATGTGTGACAATAATTAGGTTGCTATGTTTCCCTCCTCCCCGGTAGGCTACTTAGCCATTAAGATTGTGATGCGTGACAATAAGTAGGCTGCTATGTCTCCCTCCACCCCGGTAGGCTTCTTAGCCAGTATGATTGTGATGCGTGACAATAAGTAGGCTGCTATGTGTCCCTCCCCCCTGGTAGGCTACGTATCCAGTAGGCCTGTGATGCGTGAAAATAAGTAGGCTGCTATATCTCCCTCCTCCCTGGTAGGCTACTTAGCCAGTAAGATTGTGATGCGTGACAATAAGAAGACTGCTATGTCTCCCTCCCCCCCCAGTAGGCCACTTAGCCAGTAAGATTGTGATGCGTGACAATAAGTAGGCTTCTATGTGTCCCTCCTCCCTGGTAGGCTACTAAGCCAGTAAGATTGTGATGCGTGACAGTAAGTAGGCAGCTATGTCTCCCTCCCACCCGGTAGGCTACATAGCCAGTAAGATTGTGATGCGTGACAATAAGTAGGCTGCTATGTGTCCCTCCTCCCTGGTAGGCTACTTAGCCAGTAAGATTGTGATGCGTGACAATAAGTAGGCTGCTAAGTGTCCCTGCCCCCCCCCCCCCCCCGGTAGGCTACTTAGCCAGTAAGATTGTGATGCGTGACATACGTAGGCTGCTATGCCTCCCTCCATCCCGGTAGGCTACTGAGCCAGTAAGATTGTGATGCGTGACAATAAATAGGCTGCTATGTCTCCCTCCTCCCTGGTAGGCTACTTAGCCAGTAAGATTGTGATGCGTGACAATAAGTAGGCTGCTATGCCTCCCTCCTTCCCGGTAGGCTACTGAGCCAATAAGATTGTGATGAGTGACAATAAGTAGGCTGCTATATCTCCCTCCCTCCCTGGTAGGCTACTTAGACAGTAAGACTGTGATGTGTGACAATAAGTACGCTGCTATGTCTCTCTCCTCCCTGGTAACCTACTTAGCCTGTAAGATTGTGATGCGTGACTATAAATAGGCTGCTATATCTCCCTCCTACCCGGTAGGCTACTTAGCCATTAAGATTGTGATGCGTGACAATAAGTAGGCTGCTATCTCTCCCTCCTCCCCGGTAGGCTACTTAGCCAGTAAAATTGGGATGCGTGACAATAAGTAGGCTGCTATGTGTCCCTCCCCCCTGGTAGGCTACTTTGCCAGTAGGATTGTGATGCGTGAAAATAAGTAGGCTGCTATATCTCCCTCCTCCCTGGTAGGCTACTTACCCAGTAAGATTGTGATGCGTGACAATAAGTAGGCTGCTATGTCTCCCTCCCCCCCCCCCCGGTAGGCTACTTAGCCAGTAAGATTGTGATTCGTGACAATAAGTAGGCTGCTATGTGTCCCTCTTCCCTGGTAGGGTACTTAGCCAGTAAGATTGTGATGCGTGACAGTAAGTAGGCTGCTATGTCTCCCTCCCCCCCGGTAGGCTACTTAGCCAGTAAGATTGTGATGCGTGACAATAAGTAGGCTGCTATGTGTCCCTCCTCCCTGGTAGGCTACTTAGCCAGTAAGATTGTGATGCGTGACAATAAGTAGGCTGCTATGACTCCCTGCCCCCCCCCCGGTAGGCTAATTAGCCCGTAAGATTGCGGTGCGTGACAATAAGTAGGCTGCTATGCCTCTCTCCAACCCGGTAGGCTACTTAGCCAGTAAGATTGTTATGCGTGACAATCTACTTAGCCAGTAAGATTGTGGAGCTTGACAATAAGTAGGCTGCTTAGTCTCCTTGCCCCCCCCCCCGGTAGGCTACTGAGCCAGTAAGATTGGGATGCGTGCTAATAAGTAGGCTGCTATGCCTCCCTCCCCCCGGAAGGCTACTTAGCCAGTAAGATTGTGATGCGTGACAATAAGTAGGCTGCTAAGTCTCCCTCCCCTCCCCTGGTAGGCTACTTAGCCAGTAAGATATGTGATGCGTGTCAACAAGTAGGCTGCAATGTCTCCCGCCCCCCCCCCCCGGAAGGCTACGTAGCCAGTAAGATTGCGATGCGTGACAATAAGTAGGATGCTATGTCTCCCTCCGCTCTGGTAGGCTACATAGCCAGTAAGATTGTTATGCGTGACAATAAGTAGGCTGCTATGTCTCCCTCCACCCTGGTAGGCTATATAGCCAGTAAGATTGTTATGCGTGACAATAAGTAGGCTGCTATGTCTCCCTCCACCCTGGTAGGCTACTTAGCCAGGAAAATTGTGATGCGTGACAATAAGTAGGCTGCTATGTGTCCCTCCTACCTGGTAGGCTACTTAGCCAGTAAGAGTGTGATGCGTGACAACAAGTAGGCTGCTATGTCTCCCTCCCCCCCCCCCCTGGTAGGCTACTTAGCCACTTAGCCAGGAAAATTGTGATGCGTGACAATAAGTAGGCTGTTATGTCTCCCTCCCCCCCCCCTGGTAGGCTACTTAGACAGTAGGATTGTGATGCGTGGCAATAAGTAGGCTGCTATGATTCCCTCCTCCCCGGTAGGCTACTTAGCCATTAAGATTGTGATGCGTGACAATAAGTAGGCTGCTATGTCTCCCCTCCTCCCCGGTAGGCTACTTAGCCAGTAAGATTGTGAAGCGTGACAATAAGTAGGCTGCTATGTGTCCCTCCCCCCTGGTAGGGTACATAGCCAGTAGGATTGTGATGCGTGACAATTAGTAGGCTGCCATGTGTCCCTCCTCCCCGGTAGGCTACTTAGCCAGTAAGATTGTGATGCGTGACAATAAGTAGGCTGCTCTGTCTCCCACCCCCCTAGTAGGCCTACTTAGCCAGTAAGATTGTTATGCGTGACAATGAGTATGCTGCTATGTGTCCCTCCTACCTGGTAGGCTAGTTAGTCAGTAAGTTTTGTGGTGCTTGACAATAAGTAGGCTGCTTAGTCTCCCTGCCCCCCCCCCGGTAGGCTTATGAGCCAGTAAGATTGGGATGCGTGACAATAAGTAGGCTGCTATGCCTCCCTCACCCCTAGTAGACTACTTAGCCAGTAAGATTGTGATGCGTGACAATAAGTAGGCTGCTATATCTCCCTCCCCCCGGTAGGCTACTTAGCCAGTAGGATTGTGATGCGTGACCATAACTAGCCTGCTATGTCTCCCTCTTCCCTGGTCGGCTACTTAGCCAGCGGGATTGTGATTCGTGACATTAAGTAGGCTGCTATGTCTCCCTCCCTCCCCCCCCCCCCACTGGAAGGCTACTTAGCCAGTAAGATTGTGATGCGTGAAAATACGTAGGCTGCTATGTCTCCCTCCCCCTGGTAGGCTACTTAGCCAGTAGGATTGTGATGCGTGACAATAAGTAGGTCGCTATGCCACCCGCCCCCCTGGTAGGCTACTTAGCCAGTAGGATTGTGATGCGTGACAATAAGTAGGATGCTATGACTCCCTCCCCCCTGGTAGGCTACTTAGTAAGATTGTGATGCGTGACAATACGTAGGCTGTTATGTCTCCCTCCCCCTGGTAGGCTACTTAGCCAGTAGGATTGTGATGCGTGACAATAGGTAGGCTGGTATATCTCCCTCCGCCCTGGTAGGCTACTTAGCCAAAAAGATTGTGACGCGTGACAATAAGTAGGTCGCTATGCCTCCCTCCCCCCTGGTAGGCTACTTAGCCAGTTAGATTGTGATGCGTGACAATAAGTAGGCTGGTATATCTCCCTCCGCCCCTGGTAGGCTACTTAGCCAAAAAGATTGTGACGCGTGACAATAAGTAGGCCGCTATGCCCTCCCTCCCCCTGGTAGGCTACTTAGCCAGTAAGATTGTGATGCGTGACAATAAGTAGGCTGCTATGTCTCCCTCCCCCCCCCCCGGTAGGGCTCCTTAGCCAGTAAGATTGTGATGCGTGAAAATAAGTAGGCTGCTATGTGTCCATCCTCCCTGGTAGGCTACTTAACCAGTAAGATTGTGATGCGTGACAGTAAGTGGGCTGCTATGTCTCCCTCCCCCCCTCGGTAGGCTACTTATCCAGTAAGATTAAGATGCGTGACAATAAGTAGGCTGCTATGTGTCCCCTCCCCCCTGTTAGGCTACTTAGCGAGTAAGATTGGGTTGCGTGACAATAAGTAGGCTGCTATGTCTCCCTGCCCCCCCCCCCCCGGTAGGTTACTTAGCCAGTAAGATTGTGATGCGTGACAATAAGTAGGCTGCTATGCCTCCTTCCAACCCGGTAGGCTACTTAGCCAGTAAGATTGTTATGCGTGACAATCTACTTAGCCAGTAAGATTGTGAAGCATGACAATAAGTAGGCTGCTTAGTCTCCCTGCCACCCCCCGGTAGGCTACTGAGCCAGTAAGATTGGGATGCGTGACAAAAGTAGGCTGCTATGCCTCCCTCCCCCCGGTAGGCTACTTAGCCATTAAGATTGTGATGCGTGACAATAAGTATGCTGCTATGTCTCCCTCCCCCCTGGTAGGCTACTTAGCCAGTAAGATTGTGATGCGTGACAATAAGTAGGCTGCTATGTCTCCCTCCACCTTGGTAAGCTACTTAGATAGGAAAATTGTGTTGCGCGACAATAAGTAGGCTGTTATGTCTCCCTCCCCCCCCCCCCCTGGTAGGCTACTTAGCTAGTGGGATTGTGATGCGTGACAATAAGTAGGCTGCTATGTTTCCCTCCTCCCCGGTAGGCTACTTAGCCATTAAGATTGTGATGCGTGACAATAAGTAGCCTCCTATGTGTCCCTCACCCTTGGTAGGCTACTTAGCCAGTAGGATTGTGATGCGTGAAAATAAGTAGGCTGCTATGTCTCCCTCCTCCCTGGTAGGCTACTTAGCCAGTAAGATTGTGATGCGTGACAATAAGTAGGCTGCTATGCTTCCCTCCCCCCCGGTAGGCTACATAGCCAGTAAGATTGTGATGCGTGACAATAAGTAGGCTGCTATGTGTCCCTCCTCCCTGGTAGGCTACTTAGCCAGTAAGATTGTGATGCGTGACAGTAAGTAGGCTGCTATATCTCCCTCCCCCCTGGTAGGCTACTTAGCCAGTAAGATTATGATGCGTGACAATAAGTAGACTTCTATGTGTCCCTCCTCCCTGGTAGGCTACTTAGCCAGTAAGATTGTGATGCGTGACAATAAGTAGGCTACTAAGTCTCCCTGCCCCCCCCCCGGTAGGCTACTTAGCCAGTAAGTTTGTGATGCGTGACAATAAGTAGGCTGCTATGCCTACCTCCAACCCGGTAGGCTACTTAGCCAGTAAGATTGTTATGCGTGACAATAAGTAGGCTGCTATGTGTCCCTCCTACCTGGTAGGCTACTTAGCCAGTAAGATTGTGTTGCTTGACAATAAGTAGGCTGCTTAGTCTCCCTGCCCCCCCCCCCGGTAGGCTACTGAGCCAGTAATATTGGGATGCGTGACAATAAGTAGGCTGCAATGCCTCCCTCCCCCCCTCTAGGCTACATAGCCAGTAAGATTGTGATGCGTGACAATAAGTAGGCTGCTATGTCTCCCTCCCCCCCCCCCTGGTAGGCTACTTAGCCAGTAAGATTGTGATGCGTGACAACAAGTAGGCTGCTATGTCTCCCTCCCCCCCCCCCCCCTGGTAGGCTACTTAGCCAGTAAGATTGCGATGCGTGACAATAAGTAGGCTGCTATGTCTCCCTCCCCTCTGGTAGGCTACATAGCCGGTAAGATTGTGATGCGTGACAATAAGTAGGCTGCTATGTCTCCCTCCTCCCTAGTAGGCTACTTAGCCAGGACAATTGTGATGCGTGACAATAAGTAGGCTGTTATGTCTCACTCCCCCCCCCTGGTAGGCTACTTAGCCAGTAGGATTGTGATGCGTGACAATAAGTAAGCTGCTATGTTTCCCTCCTCCCCGGTAGGCTACTTAGCCATTAAGATTGTGATGCGTGACAATAAGTAGGCTGCTATGTCTCCCTCCTCCCCGGTAGGCTACTTAACCAGTAAGATTGTGATGCGTGACAATAAGTAGGCTGCTATGTGTCCCTCCCCCCTGGTAGGCTACTTAGCCAGTAGGATTGTGATGCGTGAAAATAAGTAGGCTGCTATGTTTCCCTCCTCCCTGTTAGGCTACTCAGCCAGTAAAATTGTAATGCGTGACAATAAGTAAGCTGCTATATCTCCCTTCCCCCCGGTAGGCTACTTAGCCAGTAAGATTGTGATGCGTGACAATAAGTAGGCTGCTATGTGTCCCTCCTCCCTGGTAGGCTACTTAGCCAGTAAGATTGTGATGCGTGACAGTAAGTAGGCTGCAATGTCTCCCTCCCCCCCGGTAGGCTACTTAGCAAGTAAGATTGAGATGCGTGACAATAAGTAGGCTGCTATGTGTCCCTCCTCCCTGGTAGGCTACTTAGCCAGTAAGATTGTGATGCTTGACAATAAGTAGGCTGCTAAAACTCCCTGCCCCTCCCGGTAGGCTACTTAGCCAGTAAGATTGTGATGCGCGACAATAAGTAGGCTGCAATGCCTCCCTCCAACCCGGTAGGCTACTTAGCCAGTAAGATTGTTATGCCTGACAATAAGTATGCTGCTATGTGTCCCTCCTACCTGGTAGGCTAGTTAGCCAGTATGTTTGTGGTGCTTGACAATAAGTAGGCTGCTTAGTCTCCCTGCCCCCCCCCCCCCCGGTAGGCTAATGAGCCAATAAGATTGGGATGCGTGACAATAAGTAGGCTGCTATGTGTCCCTCCCCCCTGGTAGGCTACTTTGCCAGTAGGATTGTGATGCGTGAAAATAAGTAGGCTGCTATATCTCCCTCCTCCCTGGTAGGCTACTTACCCAGTAAGATTGTGATGCGTGACAATAAGTAGGCTGCTATGTCTCCCTCCCCCCCCCCGGTAGGCTACTTAGCCAGTAAGATTGTGATTCGTGACAATAAGTAGGCTGCTATGTGTCCCTCTTCCCTGGTAGGGTACTTAGCCAGTAAGATTGTGATGCGTGACAGTAAGTAGGCTGCTATGTCTCCCTCCCCCCCGGTAGGCTACTTAGCCAGTAAGATTGTGATGCGTGACAATAAGTAGGCTGCTATGTGTCCCTCCTCCCTGGTAGGCTACTTAGCCAGTAAGATTGTGATGCGTGACAATAAGTAGGCTGCTATGACTCCCTGCCCCCCCCCCCGGTAGGCTAATTAGCCCGTAAGATTGCGGTGCGTGACAATAAGTAGGCTGCTATGCCTCTCTCCAACCCGGTAGGCTACTTAGCCAGTAAGATTGTTATGCGTGACAATCTACTTAGCCAGTAAGATTGTGGAGCTTGACAATAAGTAGGCTGCTTAGTCTCCTTGCCCCCCCCCCGGTAGGCTACTGAGCCAGTAAGATTGGGATGCGTGCTAATAAGTAGGCTGCTATGCCTCCCTCCCCCCGGAAGGCTACTTAGCCAGTAAGATTGTGATGCGTGACAATAAGTAGGCTGCTAAGTCTCCCTCCCCTCCCCTGGTAGGCTACTTAGCCAGTAAGATATGTGATGCGTGTCAACAAGTAGGCTGCAATGTCTCCCGCCCCCCCCCCCCCGGAAGGCTACGTAGCCAGTAAGATTGCGATGCGTGACAATAAGTAGGATGCTATGTCTCCCTCCGCTCTGGTAGGCTACATAGCCAGTAAGATTGTTATGCGTGACAATAAGTAGGCTGCTATGTCTCCCTCCACCCTGGTAGGCTATATAGCCAGTAAGATTGTTATGCGTGACAATAAGTAGGCTGCTATGTCTCCCTCCACCCTGGTAGGCTACTTAGCCAGGAAAATTGTGATGCGTGACAATAAGTAGGCTGCTATGTGTCCCTCCTACCTGGTAGGCTACTTAGCCAGTAAGAGTGTGATGCGTGACAACAAGTAGGCTGCTATGTCTCCCTCCCCCCCCCCCTGGTAGGCTACTTAGCCACTTAGCCAGGAAAATTGTGATGCGTGACAATAAGTAGGCTGTTATGTCTCCCTCCCCCCCCCCTGGTAGGCTACTTAGACAGTAGGATTGTGATGCGTGGCAATAAGTAGGCTGCTATGATTCCCTCCTCCCCGGTAGGCTACTTAGCCATTAAGATTGTGATGCGTGACAATAAGTAGGCTGCTATGTCTCCCTCCTCCCCGGTAGGCTACTTAGCCAGTAAGATTGTGAAGCGTGACAATAAGTAGGCTGCTATGTGTCCCTCCCCCCTGGTAGGGTACATAGCCAGTAGGATTGTGATGCGTGACAATTAGTAGGCTGCCATGTGTCCCTCCTCCCCGGTAGGCTACTTAGCCAGTAAGATTGTGATGCGTGACAATAAGTAGGCTGCTCTGTCTCCCACCCCCCTAGTAGGCTACTTAGCCAGTAAGATTGTTATGCGTGACAATGAGTATGCTGCTATGTGTCCCTCCTACCTGGTAGGCTAGTTAGTCAGTAAGTTTGTGGTGCTTGACAATAAGTAGGCTGCTTAGTCTCCCTGCCCCCCCCCCCGGTAGGCTTATGAGCCAGTAAGATTGGGATGCGTGACAATAAGTAGGCTGCTATGCCTCCCTCACCCCTAGTAGACTACTTAGCCAGTAAGATTGTGATGCGTGACAATAAGTAGGCTGCTATATCTCCCTCCCCCCGGTAGGCTACTTAGCCAGTAGGATTGTGATGCGTGACCATAACTAGCCTGCTATGTCTCCCTCTTCCCTGGTCGGCTACTTAGCCAGCGGGATTGTGATTCGTGACATTAAGTAGGCTGCTATGTCTCCCTCCCTCCCCCCCCCCCCCCCACTGGAAGGCTACTTAGCCAGTAAGATTGTGATGCGTGAAAATACGTAGGCTGCTATGTCTCCCTCCCCCTGGTAGGCTACTTAGCCAGTAGGATTGTGATGCGTGACAATAAGTAGGTCGCTATGCCACCCGCCCCCCTGGTAGGCTACTTAGCCAGTAGGATTGTGATGCGTGACAATAAGTAGGATGCTATGACTCCCTCCCCCCTGGTAGGCTACTTAGTAAGATTGTGATGCGTGACAATACGTAGGCTGTTATGTCTCCCTCCCCCTGGTAGGCTACTTAGCCAGTAGGATTGTGATGCGTGACAATAGGTAGGCTGGTATATCTCCCTCCGCCCTGGTAGGCTACTTAGCCAAAAAGATTGTGACGCGTGACAATAAGTAGGTCGCTATGCCTCCCTCCCCCCTGGTAGGCTACTTAGCCAGTTAGATTGTGATGCGTGACAATAAGTAGGCTGGTATATCTCCCTCCGCCCTGGTAGGCTACTTAGCCAAAAAGATTGTGACGCGTGACAATAAGTAGGCCGCTATGCCTCCCTCCCCCTGGTAGGCTACTTAGCCAGTAAGATTGTGATGCGTGACAATAAGTAGGCTGCTATGTCTCCCTCCCCCCCCCCGGTAGGCTCCTTAGCCAGTAAGATTGTGATGCGTGAAAATAAGTAGGCTGCTATGTGTCCATCCTCCCTGGTAGGCTACTTAACCAGTAAGATTGTGATGCGTGACAGTATGTGGGCTGCTATGTCTCCCTCCCCCCTCGGTAGGCTACTTATCCAGTAAGATTAAGATGCGTGACAATAAGTAGGCTGCTATGTGTCCCTCCCCCCTGTTAGGCTACTTAGCGAGTAAGATTGGGTTGCGTGACAATAAGTAGGCTGCTATGTCTCCCTGCCCCCCCCCCGGTAGGTTACTTAGCCAGTAAGATTGTGATGCGTGACAATAAGTAGGCTGCTATGCCTCCTTCCAACCCGGTAGGCTACTTAGCCAGTAAGATTGTTATGCGTGACAATCTACTTAGCCAGTAAGATTGTGAAGCATGACAATAAGTAGGCTGCTTAGTCTCCCTGCCACCCCCCGGTAGGCTACTGAGCCAGTAAGATTGGGATGCGTGACAAAAGTAGGCTGCTATGCCTCCCTCCCCCCGGTAGGCTACTTAGCCATTAAGATTGTGATGCGTGACAATAAGTATGCTGCTATGTCTCCCTCCCCCCTGGTAGGCTACTTAGCCAGTAAGATTGTGATGCGTGACAATAAGTAGGCTGCTATGTCTCCCTCCACCTTGGTAAGCTACTTAGATAGGAAAATTGTGTTGCGCGACAATAAGTAGGCTGTTATGTCTCCCTCCCCCCCCCCCCCCTGGTAGGCTACTTAGCTAGTGGGATTGTGATGCGTGACAATAAGTAGGCTGCTATGTTTCCCTCCTCCCCGGTAGGCTACTTAGCCATTAAGATTGTGATGCGTGACAATAAGTAGCCTCCTATGTGTCCCTCACCCTTGGTAGGCTACTTAGCCAGTAGGATTGTGATGCGTGAAAATAAGTAGGCTGCTATGTCTCCCTCCTCCCTGGTAGGCTACTTAGCCAGTAAGATTGTGATGCGTGACAATAAGTAGGCTGCTATGCTTCCCTCCCCCCCGGTAGGCTACATAGCCAGTAAGATTGTGATGCGTGACAATAAGTAGGCTGCTATGTGTCCCTCCTCCCTGGTAGGCTACTTAGCCAGTAAGATTGTGATGCGTGACAGTAAGTAGGCTGCTATATCTCCCTCCCCCCTGGTAGGCTACTTAGCCAGTAAGATTATGATGCGTGACAATAAGTAGACTTCTATGTGTCCCTCCTCCCTGGTAGGCTACTTAGCCAGTAAGATTGTGATGCGTGACAATAAGTAGGCTACTAAGTCTCCCTGCCCCCCCCCGGTAGGCTACTTAGCCAGTAAGTTTGTGATGCGTGACAATAAGTAGGCTGCTATGCCTACCTCCAACCCGGTAGGCTACTTAGCCAGTAAGATTGTTATGCGTGACAATAAGTAGGCTGCTATGTGTCCCTCCTACCTGGTAGGCTACTTAGCCAGTAAGATTGTGTTGCTTGACAATAAGTAGGCTGCTTAGTCTCCCTGCCCCCCCCCCCCCGGTAGGCTACTGAGCCAGTAATATTGGGATGCGTGACAATAAGTAGGCTGCAATGCCTCCCTCCCCCCCTCTAGGCTACATAGCCAGTAAGATTGTGATGCGTGACAATAAGTAGGCTGCTATGTCTCCCTCCCCCCCCCCCTGGTAGGCTACTTAGCCAGTAAGATTGTGATGCGTGACAACAAGTAGGCTGCTATGTCTCCCTCCCCCCCCCCCCCCTGGTAGGCTACTTAGCCAGTAAGATTGCGATGCGTGACAATAAGTAGGCTGCTATGTCTCCCTCCCCTCTGGTAGGCTACATAGCCGGTAAGATTGTGATGCGTGACAATAAGTAGGCTGCTATGTCTCCCTCCTCCCTAGTAGGCTACTTAGCCAGGACAATTGTGATGCGTGACAATAAGTAGGCTGTTATGTCTCACTCCCCCCCCCTGGTAGGCTACTTAGCCAGTAGGATTGTGATGCGTGACAATAAGTAAGCTGCTATGTTTCCCTCCTCCCCGGTAGGCTACTTAGCCATTAAGATTGTGATGCGTGACAATAAGTAGGCTGCTATGTCTCCCTCCTCCCCGGTAGGCTACTTAACCAGTAAGATTGTGATGCGTGACAATAAGTAGGCTGCTATGTGTCCCTCCCCCCTGGTAGGCTACTTAGCCAGTAGGATTGTGATGCGTGAAAATAAGTAGGCTGCTATGTTTCCCTCCTCCCTGTTAGGCTACTCAGCCAGTAAAATTGTAATGCGTGACAATAAGTAAGCTGCTATATCTCCCTTCCCCCCGGTAGGCTACTTAGCCAGTAAGATTGTGATGCGTGACAATAAGTAGGCTGCTATGTGTCCCTCCTCCCTGGTAGGCTACTTAGCCAGTAAGATTGTGATGCGTGACAGTAAGTAGGCTGCAATGTCTCCCTCCCCCCCGGTAGGCTACTTAGCAAGTAAGATTGAGATGCGTGACAATAAGTAGGCTGCTATGTGTCCCTCCTCCCTGGTAGGCTACTTAGCCAGTAAGATTGTGATGCTTGACAATAAGTAGGCTGCTAAAACTCCCTGCCCCTCCCGGTAGGCTACTTAGCCAGTAAGATTGTGATGCGCGACAATAAGTAGGCTGCAATGCCTCCCTCCAACCCGGTAGGCTACTTAGCCAGTAAGATTGTTATGCCTGACAATAAGTATGCTGCTATGTGTCCCTCCTACCTGGTAGGCTAGTTAGCCAGTATGTTTGTGGTGCTTGACAATAAGTAGGCTGCTTAGTCTCCCTGCCCCCCCCCCCGGTAGGCTAATGAGCCAATAAGATTGGGATGCGTGACAATAAGTAGGCTGCTATGCCTCCCTCCCCCCCGGTAGGCTACTTAGCCAGTAAGATTGTGATGCGTGACAATATGTAGGTTGCTATGTCTCCCCCCCCCCCACTGGTAGGCTACATAGCCAGTAAGTTTGTGATGCGTGACAATAAGTAGGCTGCTATGCCTCCCTTACCCCTAGTAGGCTACTTAGCCAGTAAGATTGTGATGCGTGACAATAAGTAGGCAGCAATATCTCCCTCCCCCCAGTAGGCTACTTAGCCAGTAGGATTGTGATGCGTGACAATAAGTAGGCTACTATGCCTCCCTCCCCCCCACTGGTAGGCTACGTAGCCAGTAAGATTGTGATTCGTGACATTAAGGAGGTCGCTATGCCACCCTCTCATCCTGGTAGGGTACTTAGTCAGTAGGATTGTGATGCGTGACAATAAGTAGGCTGCTATAACTCCCTGCCCCCTGGTAGGCTACTTAGTAAGATTGTGATGCGTGACAATACGTAGGCTGCTATGTCTCCCTCCCCCCTGGTAGGCTACTTCGCCAGTAGGATTGTGATGCGTGACAATAAGTAGGCTGCTATATCTCCCTCCGCCCTGGTAGGCTACTTAGCCAAAAAGATTGTGGCGCGTGACAATAAGTAGGCCGCTATGCCTCCCTCCCCCCTGGTAGGCCACTTAGCCAGTAAGATTGTGATGCGTGACAATAAGTCGGCTGCTATGTCTCCCTCCCCCTGGTAGGCTACTTTGCCAGTAGGATTGTGATGCGTGACGATAAATCGGCTGCAATATCTCCCGCCTCCCTGGTAGGCCACTTAGCCAGTAGGATTGTGATGCGTGACAATAAGTAGGCTGCTATATCTCCCTCCCCCCTGGTAGGCTACTTAGCCTGTAAGATTGTGATGGGTGTTAATAAGTAGGCTGATATGTCTCCCTCCCCCTGGTTGGCTAATTAGCCAGTTGAATTGTGATGCGTGACAATGAGTAGGCTGCTATATCTCCCTCCTCCCTGGTAGGCTACTTAGCCAGTAAGATTGTGATGCGTGACAATAAGTAGGCTGCTATGTGTCCCTCCTCCCCGGTATGCTACTTAGCCAGTAAGATATTGATGCGTGACAATAAGTAGGCTGCAATGTCTCCCTCGTCTTTGGTAGGCTACTTAGCCAGTAGGATTGTGATGCGTGACAATAAGTAGGCTGCTCTGTCTCCCACCCCCCTGGTAGGCTACTTAGCCAGTAAGATTGTGGTGCGTGACAATCAGTAGGCTGCCATGTCTGCCTCCTCCCTGGTAGGCTACTTAGCCTGTAAGATTTTGATGCGTGAAAAAAGTAGGCTGCTATGTCTCCCTCCCCCTGGTAGGCTAATTAGCCAGTAGGATTGCGATGCGTGACAATGAGTATGCTGCTATGTCTCCCTCCTCCCTGGTAGGCTACTTAGCCAGTAAGATTGTGATGCGTGACAATAAGTAGGCTGCTATGCCTCCCTCCTCCCCGGTAGGCTACTTAGCCAGTAAGATTGTGATGCGTGACAATAAGTAGGCTGCTATGTCTCCCTCCCCCCCCTGGTAGGCTACTTAGGCAGTAAGATTGTGATGCGTGACAATAAGTAGGCTGCTATGTCTCCCTCCTGCCTGGTAGGCTACTTAGCCAGTAAGATTGCGATGCGTGACAATAAGTAGGCTGCTATGTCTCCCTCCCCTCTGGTAGGCTACATAGCCGGTAAGATTGTGATGCGTGACAATAAGTAGGCTGCTATGTCTCCCTCCTCCCTAGTAGGCTACTTAGCCAGGAAAATTGTGATGCGTGACAATAAGTAGGCTGTTTTGTCTCCCTCCCCCCCCCGGTAGGCTACTTAGCCAGTAGGATTGTGATGCGTGACAATAAGTAAGCTGCTATGTTTCCCTCCTCCCCGTTAGGCTACTTAGCCATTAAGATTGTGATGCGTGACAATAAGTAGGCTGCTATGTCTCCCTCCTCCCCGGTAGGCTACTTAACCAGTAAGATTGTGATGCGTGACAATAAGTAGGCTGTATGTGTCCTTCCCCCCTGGTAGGCTACTTAGCCAGTAGGATTGTGATGCGTGAAAAATAAGTAGGCTGCTATGTTTCCCTCCTCCCTGTTAGGCTACTTAGCCAGTAAAATTGTAATGCGTGACAATAAGTAGGCTGCTATGTCTCCCTCCCCCCCCCCGGTAGGCTACTTAGCCAGTAAGATTGTGATGCGTGACAGTAAGTAGGCTGCAATGTCTCCCTCCCCCCCGGTAGGCTACTTAGCCAGTAAGATTGAGATGCGTGACAATAAGTAGGCTGCTATGTGTCCCTCCTCCCTGGTAGGCTAGTTAGCCAGTATGTTTGAGGTGCTTGACAATAAGTAGGCTGCTTAGTCTCCCTGCCCCCCCCCCCGGTAGGCTAATGAGCCAGTAAGATTGGGATGCGTGACAATTAGTAGGCTGCTATGTGTCCCTCCTCCCAGGTAGGCTACTTCGCCAGTAAGATTGTGATGCGTGACAATAAGTAGGCTGTTTTGTCTCCCTCCCCCCCCCCCCCCGGTAGGCTACTTAGCCAGTAGGATTGTGATGCGTGACAATAAGTAAGCTGCTATGTTTCCCTCCTCCCCGTTAGGCTACTTAGCCATTAAGATTGTGATGCGTGACAATAAGTAGGCTGCTATGTCTCCCTCCTCCCCGGTAGGCTACTTAACCAGTAAGATTGTGATGCGTGACAATAAGTAGGCTGTATGTGTCCCTCCCCCCTGGTAGGCTACTTAGCCAGTAGGATTGTGATGCGTGAAAAATAAGTAGGCTGCTATGTTTCCCTCCTCCCTATTAGGCTACTTAGCCAGTAAAATTGTAATGCGTGACAATAAGTAGGCTGCTATGTCTCCCTCCCCCCCCCGGTAGGCTACTTAGCCAGTAAGATTGTGATGCGTGACAATAAGTAGGCTGCTATGTCTCCCTGCCCCTCCCGGTAGGATACTTAGCCAGTAAGATTGTGATGCGTGACAATAAGTAGGCTGCAATGCCCCCCTCCAACCCGGTAGGCTACTTAGCCAGTAAGATTGTTATGCTTGACAATAAGTATGCTGCTATGTGTCCCTCCTACCTGGTAGGCTAGTTAGCCAGTATGTTTGAGGTGCTTGACAATAAGTAGGCTGCTTAGTCTCCCTGCCCCCCCCCCGGTAGGCTAATGAGCCAGTAAGATTGGGATGCGTGACAATAAGTAGGCTGCTATGCCTCCCTCCCCCCCCGGTAGGCTACTTAGCCAGTAAGATTGTGATGCGTGACAATAAGTAGGTTGCTATGTCTACCCCCCCCCCCCCACTGGTAGGCTACTTAGCCAGTAAGATTGTGATGCGTGACAATAAATAGGCTGCTATGCCTCCCTTACCCCTAGTAGGCTACTTAGCCAGTAAGATTGTAATGCGTGACAATAAGTAGGCTGCTATATCTCCCTCCCTCCGGTAGGCTACTTAGCCAGTAGGATTGTGATGCGTGACAATAAGTAGGCTGCTATGCCACCCTCCCCCCCCCCCACGGGTAAGCTACTTAGCCAGTAAGATTGTGATTCGTGACATTAAGTAGGTCGCTATGCCACCCTCCCACCTGGTAGGCTACTTAGCCAGTAGGATTGTGATGCGTGACCATAAGTAGGCTGCTATGACTCCCTGCCCCCTGGTAGGCTACTTAGTAAGATTGTGATGCGTGACAATACGTAGGCTGCTATGTCTCCCTCCCCCCTGGTAGGCTACTTCGCCAGTAGGATTGTGATGCGTGACAATAAGTAGGCTTCTATATCTCCCTCCGCCCTGGTAGGCTACTTAGCCAAAAAGATTGTGGCGCGTGACAATAAGTAGGCCGCTATGCCTCCCTCCCCCCTGGTAGGCCACTTAGCCAGTAAGATTGTGATGCGTGACAATAAGTCGGCTGCTATGTCTCCCTCCCCCTGGTAGGCTACTTAGCCAGTAGGATTGTGATGCGTGACGATAAATAGGCTGCAATATCTCCCGCCTCCCTGGTAGGCCTCTTAGCCAGTAGGATTGTGATGCGTGACAATAAGTAGGCTGCTATATCTCCCTCCCCCCTGGTAGGCTACATAGCCTGTAAGATTGTGATGCGTGCTAATACGTAGGCTGATATGTCTCCCTCCCCCTGGTTGGCTAATTAGCCAGTTGAATTGTGATGCGTGACAATGAGAAGGCTGCTATATCTCCCTCCTCCCTGGTAGGCTACTTTGCCAGTAAGATTGTGATGCCTGACAATAAGTAGGCTGCTATGCCTCCTTCCTCCCCGGTAGGCTACTTAGCCAGTAAGATTGTGATGCGTGACAATAAGTAGGCTGCTATGTCTCCCTCTTCCCCGGTAGGCTACTTAGACAGTAGGATTGTGATGAGTGACAATAAGAAGGCTGCTTTGTGTCCTTCCTCCCTGGTAGGCTACTTATCCAGTAGGATTGTAATGCGTGACAATAAGTAGGCTGCTATGTGTCCCTCCTCCCCGGTATGCTACTTAGCCAGTAAGATATTGATGCATGACAATAAGTAGGCTGCTATGTCTCCCTCGTCTTTGGTAGGCTACTTAGCCAGTAGGATTGTGATGCGTGACAAGTAGTAGGCTGCTATGTGTCCCTCCTCCCAGGTAGGCTACTTCGCCAGTAAGATTGTGATGCGTGACAATAAGTAGGCTGCTCTGTCTCCCACCCCCCTGGTAGGCTACTTAGCCAGTAAGATTGTGATGCGTGACAATAAGTAGGCTGCTATGTCTGCCTCCTCCCTGGTAGGCTACTTAGCCTGTAAGATTGTGATGCGTGAAAATAAGTAGGCTGCTATGTCTCCCTCCCCCTGGTAGGCTAATTTGCCAGTAGGATTTTGATGCGTGACAATGAGTATGCTGCTATGTCTCCCTCCTCCCTGGTAGGCTACTTAGCCAGTAAGATTGTGATGCGTGACAATAAGTAGGCTGCTATGCCTCCCTCCTCCCCGGTAGGCTACTTAGCCAGTAAGATTGTGATGCGTGACAATAAGTAGGCTGCTATGTCTCCCTCCCCCCTGGTAGGCTACTTAGCCAGTAAGATTGTGATGCGTGACAATAAGTAGGCTGCTATGCCTCCCTCCTCCCCGGCAGGCTACTTTGCCAGTAAGATTGTGATGCGTGACAATAAGTAGGCTGCTATATCTCCCTCCTCCCTGGTAGGCTACTTAGCCAGTAAGAATGTGATGCGTGACAATAAGTAGGCTGCTATGTCTCCCTCCTCCCTGGTAGGCTACATTGACTGCAAGATTGTGATGCGCGACTTTAAGTAGGCTGCTATGTCTCCCTCATTCCCGGTAGGCTACTTAGCCAGGAGGATTGTGATGCGTGACAATAAGTAGGCTGCTATATTTCCCTCCTCCCCGGTAGGCTACTTAGCCATTAAGTTTGTGATGCGTGACAATAAGTAAGCTGCTTTGTGTCCCTCCTCCCTGGTAGGCTACTTAGCCAGTACGATTGTGATGCGTGACAATAAGTAGGCTGCTATGCCTCCCTCCTCACCGCTAGGCTACTTAGCCAGTAGGATTGTGATGCGTGACAATAAGTAGGCTGCTAAGTGTCCCTCCTCCCTGGTAGGCTACTTAGCCAGTACGATTGTGATGCTTGACAATGAGTAGTCTGCTATGTCTTCCTCCTACCTGGTAGGCTACTTAGCCTGTAAGATTGTGATGCGTGACAATAAGTAGGCTGCTATGTCTCCCTCCTCCCTGGTAGGCTACTCTTAGCCAGTAAGATTGTGATGCGTGACAATAAGTAGGCTGCTATGTGTCCCTCCTCCCTGGTAGGCTATTTAGCCAGTAAGATTGTGATGCGTGACAATAAGTAGGCTGCTATGTCTCCCTCCTCCCTGGTAGTCTACTTAGCCTGTAAGATTGTGATGCGTGACAATAAGTAGGCTGCAAAGTCTCCCTGCACCCCCCCCCCCCCGGTAGGCAACTTAGCCAGAAGGATTGTGATGCGTGACAATAAGTATGCTGCTATGTCTCCCTCCCACCCGGTAGGCTACTTAGCCAGTAGGATTGTGATGCGTGAAAATAAGTAGGCAGCTATGTGTCCCCCCTCCCTGGTAGGCTACTTAGCCAGAAGGATTGTGATGCGTGACAATAAGTAGGCTGCTATGTCTCCCTCCCCCCCTGATAGGCTAATTAGCCGGTAGGATTGTGATGCGTGACATTAAGTAGGCTGCTATGTGTCCCTCCTCCCTGGTAGGCTACTTAGCCAGAAGGATTGTGATGCGTGACAATGAGTAGGCTGCTATGTCTCCCTCCTCCCTGGTAGGCTACTTAGCCTGTATGATTGTGATGCGTGACAATAAGTAGGCTGCTATGTCTCCCTCCTCCCTGGTAGGCTACTCTTAGCCAGTAAGTTTGTGATGCGTGACAATAAGTAGGCTGCTATGTGCCCTCCTCCCTGGTAGGCTACTTAGCCAGTAAGATTGTGATGCGTGACAATAAGTTGGCTGCTATGTCTCCCTCCTCCCTGGTAGGCTACTCAGCCTGTAAGATTGTGATGCGTGACAATAAATTTTCTGCAATGTTTCCCTGCCCCCCCCCCCGGTAGGCAACTTAGCCAGTAGGATTGTGATGCGTGACAATAAGTATGCTGCTATGTCTCCCTCCCACCCGGTAGGCTACTTAGCCAGTAGGATTGTGATGAGTGACAATAAGTAGGCTGCTATGCCTCCCTCCCCCGGTAGGCTACTTAGCCAGTAAGATTGTGATGCGTGACTATAAGTAGGCTGCTATGCCTCCCTCCCCCCGGTAGGCTACTTAGCCAGGAAGATTGTGATGCGTGACAATAAATAGGCTGCTATATTTCCCTCCCCCCACCCCTGGTAAGCTACTTAGCCAGTAAGACTGTGAGGCGTGACAATAAGTAGGCTGCTATGTCTACCTCCTCCCTGGTAGGCTACTTAGCCAGTAAGATTGTGATGCGTGACCATATGTTGGCTGCTATGCCTCCTTCCCCCCGGTAGGCTACTTAGCCAGTAAGATTGTGATGCGTGACAATAAGTAGGCTGCTAAATCTCCTTGCCCCCCCCGGTAGGCTACTTAACCAGTAAGATTGTGATGCGTGACAATAAGTAGGCTGCTATGTCTTCCTCCTCCCTGGTAGGCTACTTAGCCAGGAAGATTGTGATGCGTGACAATAAGTAGGCTGATATACCTCCCTCTCCCCCCCCCCCTGGTAGGCTACTTAGCCAGGAAGATTTTGAGGCGTGACAATAAGTAATCTGTTATGTCTCCCTCCCCCCTGGTAGGTTACATAGCCAGTAAGATTGTGATGTGTGACAATAAGTAGGCTGCTATGTCTCCCACCTCCCTGGTCGGCTACTTAGCCAGTAGGATTGTGACGCGTGACAATACGTAGCCTGCTCTGTCTCCCTCCTCCCTGGTCGGCTACTAAGCAAGTGGGGTTGTGATTCGTGACATTAATAGGCTGCTATGTCTCCCTCCCCCCCCACTGGTAGGCTACTTAGCCAGTAAGATTGCGATGCGTGACAATAAGTAGGATGCTATGTCTCCCTCCCATCTGGTAGGCTACATAGCCAGTAAGATTGTGATGCGTGACAATAAGTAGGCTGCTATGTCTCCGTCCACCTTGGTAGGCTACTTAGATAGGAAAATTGTGATGCGTGACAATAAGTAGGCTGTTATGTCTCCCTCCCCCCCCCCCCCTGGTAGGCTACTTAGCCAGTGGGATTGTGATGCGTGACAATAAGTAGGCTGCTATGTTTCCCTCCTCCCCGGTAGGCTACTTAGCCATTAAGATTGTGATGCGTGACAATAAGTAGCCTCCTATGTGTCCCTCACCCTTGGTAGGCTACTTAGACAGTAGGATTTTGATGCGTGAAAATAAGTAGGCTGCTATGTCTCCCTCCTCCCTGGTAGGCTACTTAGCCAGTAAGATTGTGATGCGTGACAATAAGTAGGCTGCTATGCTTCCCTCCCCCCCCGGTAGGCTACATAGCCAGTAAGATTGTGATGCGTGACAATAAGTAGGCTGCTATGTGTCCCTCCTCCCTGGTAGGCTACTTAGCCAGTAAGATTGTGATGCGTGACAGTAAGTAGGCTGCTATATCTCCCTCCCCCCCCCCGGTAGGCTACTTAGCCAGTAAGATTATGATGCGTGACAATAAGTAGGCTTCTATGTGTCCCTCCTTCCTGGTAGGCTACTTAGCCAGTAAGATTGTGATGCGTGACAATAAGTAGGCTGCTATGCCTCCCTTACCCCTAGTAGGCTACTTAGCCAGTAAGATTTTGATGCGTGACAATAAGTAGGCAGCTATATCTCCCTCCCCCCGGTAGGCTACTTAGCCAGTAGGATTGTGATGCGTGAAAATAAGTAGGCTGCTATGTGTCCCTCCTACCTGGTAGGCTACTTAGCCAGTATGTTTGTGGTGCTTGACAATAAGTAGGCTGCTTAGTCTCCCTGCCCCCCACCCCCCGGTAGGCTAATGAGCCAGTAAGATTGGGATGCGTGACAATAAGTAGGCTGCTATGCCTCCCTCCCCCCCGGTAGGCTACTTAGCCAGTAAGATTGTGATGCGTGACAATATGTAGGTTGCTATGTCTCCCCCCCCCCACTGGTAGGCTACTTAGCCAGTAAGATTGTGATGCGTGACAATAAGTAGGCTGCTATGCCTCCCTTACCCCTAGTAGGCTACTTAGCCAGTAAGATTGTGATGCGTGACAATAAGTAGGCAGCTATATCTCCCTCCCCCCGTTAGGCTACTTAGCCAGTAGGATTGTGATGCGTGACAATAAGTAGGCTGCTATGCCTCCCTCCCCCCCCTCTGGTAGGCTACTTAACCAGTAAGATTGTGATTCGTGACATTAAGTAGGTCGCTATGCCACCCTCTTATCCTGGTAGGCTACTTAGTCAGTAGGATTGTGATGCGTGACAATAAGTAGGCTGCTATAACTCCCTGCCCCCTGGTAGGCTACTTAGTAAGATTGTGATGCGTGACAATACGTAGGCTGCTATGTCTCCCTCCCCCCTGGTAGGCTATCTTCGCCAGTAGGATTGTGATGCGTGACAATAAGTAGGCTGCTATATCTCCCTCCGCCCTGGTAGGCTACTTAGCCAAAAAGATTGTGGCGCGTGACAATAAGTAGGCCGCTATGCCTCCCTCCCCCCTGGTAGGCCACTTAGCCAGAAAGATTGTGATGCGTGACAATAAGTCGGCTGCTATGTCTCCCTCCCCCTGGTAGGCTACTTAGCCAGTAGGATTGTGATGCGTGACGATAAATAGGCTGCAATATCTCCCGCCTCCCTGGTAGGCCACTTAGCCAGTAGGATTGTGATGCGTGACAATAAGTAGGCTGCTATATCTCCCTCCCCCCTGGTAGGCTACTTAGCCTGTAAGATTGTGATGGGTGTTAATAAGTAGGCTGATATGTCTCCCTCCCCCTGGTTGGCTAATTAGCCAGTTGAATTGTGATGCGTGACAATGAGTAGGCTGCTATATCTCCCTCCTCCCTGGTAGGCTACTTAGCCAGTAAGATTGTGATGCCTGACAATAAGTAGGCTGCTATGCCTCCTTCCTCCCCGGTAGGCTACTTAGCCAGTAAGATTGTGATGCGTGACAATAAGTAGGCTGCTATGTCTCCCTCCTCCCCGGTAGGCTACTTAGACAGTAGGATTGTGATGCGTGACAATAAGAAGGCTGCTTTGTGTCCTTCCTCCCTGGTAGGCTACTTAGCCAGTAGGATTGTGATGCGTGACAATAAGTAGGCTGCTATGTGTCCCTCCTCCCCGGTATGCTACTTAGCAAGTAAGATATAGATGCGTGACAATAAGTAGGCTGCTATGTCTCCCTCGTCCTTGGTAGGCTACTTAGCCAGTAGGATTGTGATGCGTGACAATTAGTAGGCTGCTATGTGTCCCTCCTCCCAGGTAGGCTACTTCGCCAGTAAGATTGTGATGCGTGACAATAAGTAGGCTGCTCTGTCTCCCACCCCCCTGGTAGGCTACTTAGCCAGTAAGATTGTGATGCGTGACAATCAGTAGGCTGCTATGTCTGCCTCCTCCCTGGTAGGCTACTTAGCCTGTAAGATTGTGATGCGTGAAAATAAGTAGGCTGCTATGTCTCCCTCCCCCTGGTAGGCTAATTAGCCAGTAGGATTGCGATGCGTGACAATGAGTAGGCTGCTATGTGTCCCTCCTCCCAGGTAGGCTACTTCGCCAGTAAGATTGTGATGCGTGACAATAAGTAGGCTGCTCTGTCTCCCACCCCCCTGGTAGGCTACTTAGCCAGTAAGATTGTGATGCGTGACAATCAGTAGGCTGCTATGTCTCCCTCCTCCCTGGTAGGCTACTCAGCCTGTAAGATTGTGATGCGTGACAATAAATTTTCTGCTATGATTCCCTGCCCCCCCCCCCCCCCCCCCGGTAGGCAACTTAGCCAGTAGGATTGTGATGCGTGACAATAAGTATGCTGCTATGTCTCCCTCCCACCCGGTAGGCTACTTAGCCAGTAGGATTGTGATGAGTGACAATAAGTAGGCTGCTATGCCTCCCTCCCCCGGTAGGCTACTTAGCCAGTAAGATTGTGATGCGTGACTATAAGTAGGCTGCTATGCCTCCCTCCCCCCGGTAGGCTACTTAGCCAGGAAGATTGTGATGCGTGACAATAAGTAGGCTGCTATATTTCCCTCCCCCCTCCCCTGGTAAGCTACTTAGCCAGTAAGACTGTGAGGCGTGACAATAAGTAGGCTGCTATGTCTACCTCCTCCCTGGTAGGCTACTTAGCCAGTAAGATTGTGATGCGTGACCATATGTTGGCTGCTATGCCTCCTTCCCCCCGGTAGGCTACTTAGCCAGTAAGATTGTGATGCGTGACAATAAGTAGGCTGCTAAATCTCCTTGCCCCCCCCCCCCCGGTAGGCTACTTAACCAGTAAGATTGTGATGCGTGACAATAAGTAGGCTGCTATGTCTTCCTCCTCCCTGGTAGGCTACTTAACCAGGAAGATTGTGATGCGTGACAATAAGTAGGCTGATATATCTCCCTCTCCCCCCCCCCCCTGGTAGGCTACTTAGCCAGGAAGATTTTGAGGCGTGACAATAAGTAGTCTGTTATGTCTCCCTCCCCCCTGGTAGGTTACATAGCCAGTAAGATTGTGATGTGTGACAATAAGTAGGCTGCTATGTCTCCCACCTCCCTGGTCGGCTACTTAGCCAGTAGGATTGTGACGCGTGACAATACGTAGCCTGCTCTGTCTCCCTCCTCCCTGGTCGGCTACTTAGCAAGTGGGGTTGTGATTCGTGACATTAAGTAGGCTGCTATGTCTCCCTCCCCCCCCCCACTGGTAGGCTACTTAGCCAGTAAGATTGCGATGCGTGACAATAAGTAGGATGCTATGTCTCCCTCCCATCTGGTAGGCTACATAGCCTGTAAGATTGTGATGCGTGACAATAAGTAGGCTGCTATGTCTCCGTCCACCTTGGTAGGCTACTTAGATAGGAAAATTGTGATGCGTGACAATAAGTAGGCTGTTATGTCTCCCTCCCCCCCTGGTAGGCTACTTAGCCAGTGGGATTGTGATGCGTGACAATAAGTAGGCTGCTATGTTTCCCTCCTCCCCGGTAGGCTACTTAGCCATTAAGATTGTGATGCGTGACAATAAGTAGCCTCCTATGTGTCCCTCACCCTTGGTAGGCTACTTAGCCAGTAGGATTTTGATGCGTGAAAATAAGTAGGCTGCTTTGTCTCCCTCCTCCCTGGTAGGCTACTTAGCCAGTAAGATTGTGATGCGTGACAATAAGTAGGCTGCTATGCTTCCCTCCCCCCCGGTAGGCTACTTAGCCAGTAAGATTGTGATGCGTGACAGTAAGTAGGCTGCTATATCTCCCCCCCCCCCCGGTAGGCTACTTAGCCAGTAAGATTATGATGCGTGACAATAAGTAGGCTTCTATGTGTCCCTCCTCCCTGGTAGGCTACTTAGCCAGTAAGATTGTGATGCGTGACAATAAGTAGGCTGCTATGCCTCCCTTACCCCTAGTAGGCTACTTAGCCAGTAAGATTGTGATGCGTGACAATAAGTAGGCAGCTATATCTCCCTCCCCCCGGTAGGCTACTTAGCCAGTAGGATTGTGATGCGTGACAATAAGTAGGCTGCTATGTGTCCCTCCTACCTGGTAGGCTACTTAGCCAGTATGTTTGTGGTGCTTGACAATAAGTAGGCTGCTTAGTCTCCCTGCCCCCCACCCCCCGGTAGGCTAATGAGCCAGTAAGATTGGGATGCGTGACAATAAGTAGGCTGCTATGCCTCCCTCCCCCCCGGTAGGCTACTTAGCCAGTAAGATTGTGATGCGTGACAATATGTAGGTTGCTATGTCTCCCCCCCCCCCACTGGTAGGCTACTTAGCCAGTAAGATTGTGATGCGTGACAATAAGTAGGCTGCTATGCCTCCCTTACCCCTAGTAGGCTACTTAGCCAGTAAGATTGTGATGCGTGACAATAAGTAGGCAGCTATATCTCCCTCCCCCCGGTAGGCTACTTAGCCAGTAGGATTGTGATGCGTGACAATAAGTAGGCTGCTATGCCTCCCTCCCCCCCCTCTGGTAGGCTACTTAACCAGTAAGATTGTGATTCGTGACATTAAGTAGGTCGCTATGCCACCCTCTTATCCTGGTAGGCTACTTAGTCAGTAGGATTGTGATGCGTGACAATAAGTAGGCTGCTATAACTCCCTGCCCCCTGGTAGGCTACTTAGTAAGATTGTGATGCGTGACAATACGTAGGCTGCTATGTCTCCCTCCCCCCTGGTAGGCTATCTTCGCCAGTAGGATTGTGATGCGTGACAATAAGTAGGCTGCTATATCTCCCTCCGCCCTGGTAGGCTACTTAGCCAAAAAGATTGTGGCGCGTGACAATAAGTAGGCCGCTATGCCTCTCTCCCCCCTGGTAGGCCACTTAGCCAGAAAGATTGTGATGCGTGACAATAAGTCGGCTGCTATGTCTCCCTCCCCCTGGTAGGCTACTTAGCCAGTAGGATTGTGATGCGTGACGATAAATAGGCTGCAATATCTCCCGCCCCCCTGGTAGGCCACTTAGCCAGTAGGATTGTGATGCGTGACAATAAGTAGGCTGCTATATCTCCCTCCCCCCTGGTAGGCTACTTAGCCTGTAAGATTGTGATGGGTGTTAATAAGTAGGCTGATATGTCTCCCTCCCCCTGGTTGGCTAATTAGCCAGTTGAATTGTGATGCGTGACAATGAGTAGGCTGCTATATCTCCCTCCTCCCTGGTAGGCTACTTAGCCAGTAAGATTGTGATGCCTGACAATAAGTAGGCTGCTATGCCTCCTTCCTCCCCGGTAGGCTACTTAGCCAGTAAGATTGTGATGCGTGACAATAAGTAGGCTGCTATGTCTCCCTCCTCCCCGGTAGGCTACTTAGACAGTAGGATTGTGATGCGTGACAATAAGAAGGCTGCTTTGTGTCCTTCCTCCCTGGTAGGCTACTTAGCCAGTAGGATTGTGATGCGTGACAATAAGTAGGCTGCTATGTGTCCCTCCTCCCCGGTATGCTACTTAGCAAGTAAGATATAGATGCGTGACAATAAGTAGGCTGCTATGTCTCCCTCGTCCTTGGTAGGCTACTTAGCCAGTAGGATTGTGATGCGTGACAATTAGTAGGCTGCTATGTGTCCCTCCTCCCAGGTAGGCTACTTCGCCAGTAAGATTGTGATGCGTGACAATAAGTAGGCTGCTCTGTCTCCCACCCCCCTGGTAGGCTACTTAGCCAGTAAGATTGTGATGCGTGACAATCAGTAGGCTGCTATGTCTGCCTCCTCCCTGGTAGGCTACTTAGCCTGTAAGATTGTGATGCGTGAAAATAAGTAGGCTGCTATGTCTCCCTCCCCCTGGTAGGCTAATTAGCCAGTAGGATTGCGAAGCGTGACAATGAGTATGCTGCTATGTCTCCCTCCTCCCTGGTAGGCTACTTAGCCAGTAAGATTGTGATGCGTGACAATAAGTAGGCTGCTATGCCTCCCTCCTCCCCGGTAGGCTACTTAGCCAGTAAGATTGTGATGCGTGACAATAAGTAGGCTGCTATGTGTCCCTCCTCCCTGGTAGGCTACTTAGCCAGTAAGATTGTGATGCGTGACAATATATAGGCTGCAATGCCTCCCTCCCCCCGGTAGGCTACTTAGCCAGTAAGATTGTGATGCGTGACAATAAGTAGGCTGCTATGTGTCCCTCCTCCCTGGTAGGCTATTTAGCCAGTAAGATTGTGATGCGTGACAGAAAGTAGGCTGCAATGTCTCCCTCCCCCCCGGTAGGCTACTTAGCCAGTAAGATTGAGATGCGTGACAATAAGTAGGCTGCTATGTGTCCCTCCTCCCTGGTAGGCTACTTAGCCAGTAAGATTGTGATGCGTGACAATAAGTAGGCTGCTAATTCTCCCTGCCCCTCCCGGTAGGCTACTTAGCCAGTAAGATTGTGATGCGTGACAATAAGTAGGCTGCAATGCCTCCCTCCAACCCGGTAGGCTACTTAGCCAGTAAGATTGTTATGCTTGACAATAAGTATGCTGCTATGTGTCCCTCCTACCTGGTAGGCTAGTTAGCCAGTATGTTTGAGGTGCTTGACAATAAGTAGGCTGCTTAGTCTCCCTGCCCCCCCCCCGGTAGGCTAATGAACCAGTAAGATTGGGATGCGGGACAATAAGTAGGCTGCTATGCCTCCCTTACCCCTAGTAGGCTACTTAGCCAGTAAGATTGTAATGCGTGACAATAAGTAGGCTGCTATATCTCCCTCCCCCCGGTAGGCTACTTAGCCAGTAGGATTGTGATGCGTGACAATAAGTAGGCTGCTATGCCTCCCTCCCCCCCCCCCCACTGGTAGGCTACTTAGCCAGTAAGATTGTGATTCGTGACATTAAGTAGGTCGCTATGCCACCCTCCCACCTGGTAGGCTACTTAGCCAGAAGGATTGTGATGCGTGACAATATGTAGGCTGCTATGACTCCCTGCCCCCTGGTAGGCTACTTCGCCAGTAGGATTGTGATGCGTGACAATAAGTAGGCTGCTATATCTCCCTCCGCCCTGGTAGGCTACTTAGCCAAAAAGATTGTGGCGCGTGACAATAAGTAGGCCGCTATGCCTCCCTCCCCCTGGTAGGCCACTTAGCCAGTAAGATTGTGATGCTTGACAATAAGTCGGCTGCTATGTCTCCCTCCCCCTGGTAGGCTACTTAGCCAGTAGGATTGTGATGCGTGACGATAAATAGGCTGCAATATCTCCCGCCTCCCTGGTAGGCCACTTAGCCAGTAGGATTGTGATGCGTGACAATAAGTAGGCTGCTATATCTCCCTCCCCCCTGGTAGGCTACTTAGCCTGTAAGATTGTGACGCGGGTTAATAAGTAGGCTGATATGTCTCCCTCCCCCTGGTTGGCTAATTAGCCAGTTGAATTGTGATGCGTGACAATGAGTAGGCTGCTATATCTCCCTCCTCCCTGGTAGGCTACTTTGCCAGTAAGATTGTGATGCCTGACAATAAGTAGGCTGCAATGCCTCCTTCCTCCCCGGTAGGCTACTTAGCCAGTAAGATTGTGATGCGTGACAATAAGTAAGCTGCTATGTCTCCCTCTTCCCCGGTAGGCTACTTAGCCAGTAGGATTGTGATGCGTGACAATAAGAAGGCTGCTTTGTGTCCTTCCTCCCTGGTAGGCTACTTAGCCAGTAGGATTGTGATGCGTGACAATAAGTAGGCTGCTATATGTCCCTCCTCCCCGGTATGCTACTTAGCCAGTAAGATATTGATGCGTGACAGTAAGTAGGCTGCTATGTCTCCCTCGTCTTTGGTAGGCTACTTAGCCAGTAGGATTGTGATGCGTGACAAGTAGTAGGCTGCTATGTGTCCCTCCTCCCAGGTAGGCTACTTCGCCAGTAAGATTGTGATGCGTGACAATAAGTAGGCTGCTCTGTCTCCCACCCCCCTGGTAGGCTACTTAGCCAGTAAGATTGTGATGCGTGACAATAAGTAGGCCGCTATGTCTGCCTCCTCCCTGGTAGGCTACTTAGCCTGTAAGATTGTGATGCGTGAAAATAAGTAGGCTGCTATGTCTCCCTCCCCCTGGTAGGCTAATTTGCCAGTAGGATTGTGATGCGTGACAATGAGTATGCTGCTATGACTCCCTCCTCCCTGGTAGGCTACTTAGCCAGGAAGATTGTGATGCGTGACAATAAGTAGGCTGCTATGCCTCCCTCCTCCCCGGTAGGCTACTTAGCCAGTAAGATTGTGATGCGTGACAATAAGTAGGCTGCTATGTCTCCCTCCTCCCTGGTAGGCTACTTAGCCAGTAAGATTGTGATGCGTGACAATAAGTAGGCTGCTATGTCTCCCTCTTCCCTGGTAGGCTACATAGACTGTAAGATTGTGATGCACGACTTTAAGTAGGCTGCTATGTCTCCCTCATCCCCGGTAGACTACTTAGCCAGTAGGATTGTGATGCGTGACAATAACTAGGCTGCTATGTTTCCCTCCTCCCCGGTAGGCTACTTAGCCATTAAGATTGAGATGCGTGACAATAAGTAGGCTGCTTTGTGTCCCTCCTCCCTTGTAGGCTACTTAGCCAGTAAGATTGTGATGCGTGACAATAAGTAGGCTGCTATGCCTCCCTCCTCACCGCTAGGCTACTTATCCAGTAGGATTGCGATGCGTGAAAATAAGTAGGCTGCTAAGTGTCCCTCCTCCCTGGTAGGCTACTTAGCCAGTAGGATTGTGATGCGTGACAATGAGTAGGCTGCTATGTCTTCCTCCTACCTGGTAGCCTACTTAGCCTGTAAGATTGTGATGCAAGACAATAAGTAGGCTGCTATGTCTCCCTCCTCCCTGGTAGGCTTCTCTTAGCCAGTAAGATTGTGATGCGTGACAATAAGTAGGCTGCTATGTGTCCCTCCTCCCTGGTAGGCTACTTAGCCAGTAAGATTGTGATGCGTGACAATAAGTAGGCTGAAAAGTCTCCCTGCCCCACCCCCGGTAGGCAACTTAGCCAGAAGGATTGTGATGCGTGACAATAAGTATGCTGCTATGTCTCCCTCCCACCCGGTAGGCTACTTAGCCGGTAGGATTGTGATGCCTGACAATAAGTAGGCTGTTATGCCTCACTCCCCCCCCCCCTCATAGGCTAATTAGCCAGTAGGATTGTGATGCGTGAAAATAAGTAGGCTGCTATGTGTCCCTCCTCCCTGGTAGGCTACTTAGCCAGAAGGATTGTGATGCGTGACAATAAGTAGGCTGCTATGTCTCCCTCCCCCCCCTGATAGGCTAATTAGCCGGTAGGATTGTGATGCGTGACATTAAGTAGGCTGCTATGCCTCCCTCCCCCCGGTAGGCTACTTAGCCAGGAAGTTTGTGATGCGTGACAATAAGTAGGCTGCTATATTTCCCTCCCCCCACCCCTGGTAAGCTACTTAGCCAGTAAGACTGTGAGGCGTGACAATAAGTAGGCTGCTATGTCTACCTCCTCCCTGGTAGGCTACTTAGCCAGGAAGATTGTGATGCGTGACAATAAGTAGGCTGATATATCTCCCTTCCCCCCCCCCCTGGTAGGCTACTTAGCCAGGAAGATTTTGAGGCGAGACAATAAGTAGGCTGTTATGTCTCCCTCCCCCCTGGTAGGTTACTTAGCCAGTAAGATTGTGATGTGTGACCATATGTTGGCTGCTATGCCTCCTTCCCCCCGGTAGGCTACTTAGCCAGTAAGATTGTGATGCGTGACAATAAGTAGGCTGCTAAGTCTCCTTGCCCCCCCCCCGGTAGGCTACTTAACCAGTAAGATTGTGATGCGTGACAATAAGTAGGCTGCTATGTCTTCCTCCTCCCTGGTAGGCTACTTAGCCAGGAAGATTGTGATGCGTGACAATAAGTAGGCTGATATATCTCCCTTCCCCCCCCCCTGGTAGGCTACTTAGCCAGGAAGACTTTGAGGCGAGACAATAAGTAGGCTGTTATGTCTCCCTCCCCCCTGGTAGGTTACTTAGCCAGTAAGATTGTGATGTGTGACAATAAGTAGGCTGCTATATCTCCCTCCCCACTGGTAGGCTACATAGCCAGTAAGATTGTGATGCGTGACAACAAGTAGGTTGCTATATTTCCCCCCCCCCCCTGGTAGGCTACTTAGCCAGTAGGATTGTGATGCGTGACAATAAGTAAGCTGCTATGTTTTCCTCCTCCCCGGTAGGCTACTTAGCCATTAAGATTGTGATGCGTGACAATAAGTAGGCTGCTATGTCTCCCTCCTCCCCGGTAGGCTACATAACCAGTAAGATTGTGATGCGTGACAATAAGTAGGCTGCTATGTGTCCCTCCCCCCTGGTAGGCTACTTAGCCAGTAAGTTTGTGATGCGTGAAAATAAGTAGGCTGCTATGTTTCCCTCCTCCCTGTTAGGCTACTTAGCCAGTAAAATTGTAATGCGTGACAATAAGTAGGCTGCTATGTCTCCCTCCCCCCCGGTAGGCTACTTAGCCAGTAAGATTGTGATGCGTGACAATAAGTAGGCTGCTATGTGTCCTTCCTCCCTGGTAGGCTACTTAGCCAGTAAGATTGTGATGCGTGACTGTAAGTAGGCTGCAATGTCTCCCTCCCCCCCGGTAGGCTACTTAGCCAGTAAGATTGAGATGCGTGACAATAAGTAGGCTGCTATGTGTCCCTCCTCCCTGGTAGGCTACTTAGCCAGTAAAATTGTGATGCGTGACAATAAGTAGGCTGCTAAAACTCCCTGCCCCTCCCGGTAGGCTACTTAGCCAGTAAGATTGTGATGCGTGACAATAAGTAGGCTGCAATGCCTCCCACCAACCCGGTAGGCTACTTAGCCAGTAAGATTGTTATGCTTGACAATAAGTATGCTGCTATGTGTCCCTCCTACCTGGTAGGCTAGTTAGCCAGTATGTTTGTGGTGCTTGACAATAAGTAGGCTGCTTAGTCTCCCTGCCCCCCTCCCCCCCCCCCGGTAGGCTAATGAGCCAGTATGATTGGGATGCGTGACAATAATTAGGCTGCTATGCCTCCCTCCCCCCGGTAGGCTACTTAGCCAGTAAGATTGCGATGCGTGACAATAAGTAGGTCGCTATGTCTCCCCCCCCCCACTGGTAGGCTACTTAGCCAGTAAGATTGTGATGCGTGACAATAAGTAGGCTGTTATGCCTCCCTTACCCCTAGTAGGCTACTTATCCAGTAAGATTGTGATGCGTGACAATAAGTAGGCTGCTATATCTCCCTCCCCCCGGTAGGCTACTTAGCCAGTAGGATTGTGATGCGTGACAATAAGTAGGCTGCTATGCCTCCCTCCCCCCACTGGTAGGCTAATTAGCCAGTAAGATTGTGATTCGTGACATTAAGTAGGTCGCTATGCCACCCTCCCACCTGGTAGGCTACTTAGCCAGTAGGATTGTGATGCGTGACAATAAGTAGGCTGCTATGACTCCCTGCCCCCTGGTAGGCTACTTAGTAAGATTGTGATGCGTGACAATACGTAGGCTGCTATGTCTCCCTCCCCCCTGGTAGGCTACTTCGCCAGTAGGATTGTGATGCGTGACAATAAGTAGGCCGCTATGCCTCCCTCCCCCCTGAAGGGCCACTTAGCCAGTAAGATTGTGATGCGTGACAATAAGTCGGCTGCTATGTCTCCCTCCCCCTGGTAGGCTACTTAGCCAGTAGGATTGTGATGCGTGACGATAAATAGGCTGCAATATCTCCCGCCTCCCTGGTAGGCCACTTAGCCAGTAGGATTGTGATGCGTGACAATATGTAGGCTGCTATATCTCCCTCCCCCCTGGTAGGCTACTTAGCCTGTAAGATTGTGATGCGTGTTAATAAGTAGGCTGATATGTCTCCCTCCCCCTGGTTGGCTAATTAGCCAGTTGAATTGTGATGCGTGACAATGAGTAGGCTGCTATATCTCCCTCCTCCCTGGTAGGCTACTTAGCCAGTAAGATTGTGATGCCTGACAATAAGTAGGCTGCTATGGCTCCTTCCTCCCCGGTAGGCTACTTAGTCAGTAAGATTGTGATGCGTGACAATAAGTAGGCTGCTATGTCTCCCTCCTCCCCGGTAGGCTACTTAGACAGTAGGATTGTGATGCGTGACAATAAGAAGGCTGCTTTGTGTCCTTCCTCCCTGGTAGGCTACTTAGCCAGTAGGATTGTGATGCGTGACAATAAGTAGGCTGCTATGTGTCCCTCCTGCCCGGTATGCTACTTAGCCAGTAAGATATTGATGCGTGACAATAAGTAGGCTGCTATGTCTCCCTCTTCTTTGGTAGGCTACTTAGCCAGTAGGCTTGTGATGCGTGACAATTAGTAGGCTGCTATGTGTCCCTCCTCCCAGGTAGGCTACTTCGAGAGTAAGATTGTGATGTGTGACAATAAGTAGGCTGTTCTGTCTCCCACCACCCCCTGGTAGGCTACTTAGCCTGTAAGATTGTGATGCGTGAAAATAAGTAGGCTGCTATGTCTCCCTCCCCCTGGTAGTCTAATTAGCCAGTAGGATTGTGATGCGTGAAAATGAGTATGCTGCTATGTCTCCCTCCTCCCTGGTAGGCTACTTAGCCAGTAAGATTGTGATGCGTGACAATAAGTAGGCTGCTATGCCTCCCTCCTCCCCGGTAGGCTACTTAGCCAGTAAGATTGTGATGCGTGACAATAAGTAGGCTGCTATGTCTCCCTCCCCCCCCCCCCTGGTAGGCTACTTAGCCAGTATGATTGTGATGCGTGACAATAAGTAGGCTGCTATGTCTCCCTCCTGCCTGGTAGGCTACTTAGCCAGTAAGATTGTGATGCGTGACAACAAGTAGGCTGCTATGTCACCCTCCCCCCCCTGGTAGGCTACTTAGCCAGTAAGATTGCGATGCGTGACAATAAGTATGCTGCTATGTCTCCCTCCCCTCTGGTAGGCTACATAGCCGGTAAGATTGTGATGCGTGACAATATGTAGGCTGCTATGTCTCCCTCCTCCCTAGTAGGCTACTTAGCCAGGAAAATTGTGATGCGTGACAATAAGTAGGCTGTTATGTCTCCCCCCCCCCCAGGTAGGCTACTTAGCCAGTAGGATTGTGATGCGTGACAATAGGTAAGCTGCTATGTTTCCCTCCTCCCCGGTAGGCTACTTAGCCATTAAGATTGTGATGCGTGACAATAAGTAGGCTGCTATGTCTCCCTCCTCCCCGGTAGGCTACTTATCCAGTAAGATTGTGATGCGTGACAATAAGTAGGCTGCTATGTGTCCCTCCCCCCTGGTAGGCTACTTAGCCAGTAGGATTGTGATGCGTGAAAATAAGTAGGCTGCTATGTTTCCCTCCTCCCTGTTAGGCTACTTAGCCAGTAAAATTGTAATGCGTGACAATAAGTAGGCTGCTATGTCTCCCTCCCCCCCCGGTAGGCTACTTAGCCAGTAAGATTGTGATGCGTGACAATAAGTAGGCTGCTATGTGTCCCTCCTCCCTGGTAGGCTACTTAGCCAGTAAGATTGTGATGCGTGACAGTAAGTAGGCTGCAATGTCTCCCTCCCCCCCGGTAGGCTACTTAGCCAGTAAGATTGAGATGGGTGACAATAAGTAGACTGCTATGTGTCCCTCCTCCCTGGTAGGCTACTTAGCCAGTAAGATTGTGATGCGTGACAATAAGTAGGCTGCTAAGTCTCCCTGCCCCTCCCGGTAGGCTACTTAGCCAGTAAGATTGTGATGCGTGACAATAAGTAGGCTGCAATGCCTCCCTCCAACCCGGTAGGCTACTTAGCCAGTAAGGTTGTTATGCTTGACAATAAGTATGCTGCTATGTGTCCCTCCTACCTGGTAGGCTAGTTAGCCAGTATGTTTGTGGTGCTTGACAATAAGTAGGCTGCTTAGTCTCCTTGCCCCCCCCCCGGTAGGCTAATGAGCCAGTAAGATTGGGATGCGTGACAATAAGTAGGCTGCTATGCCTCCCTCCCCCCCGGTAGGCTACTTAGCCAGTAAGATTGTGATGCGTGACAATAAGTAGGTTGCTATGTCTCCCCCCCCCCCACTGGTAGGCTACTTAGCCAGTAAGATTGTGATGCGTGACAATAAGTAGGCTGCTATGCCTCCCTTACCCTAGTAGGCTACTTAGCCAGAAAGATTGTGATGCGTGACAATAAGTAGGCTGCTATATCTCCCTCCCCCCGGTAGGCTACTTAGCAAGTAGGATTGTGATGCGTGACAATAAGTAGGCTGCTATGCCTCCCTCCCCCCCACTGGTAGGCTACTTAGCCAGTAAGATTGCGATTCGTGACATTAAGTAGGTCGCTATGCCACCCTCCCACCTGGTAGGCTACTTAGCCAGTAGGATTGTGATGCGTGACAATAAGTAGGCTGCTATGACTCCCTGCCCCCTGGTAGGCTACTTAGTAAGATTGTGATGCGTGACAATACGTAGGCTGCTATGTCTCCCTCCCCCCTGGTAGGCTACTTCGCCAGTAGGATTGTGATGCGTGACAATAAGTAGGCTGCTATATCTCCCTCCGCCCTGGTAGGCTACTTAGCCAAAAAGATTGTGGCGCGTGACAATAAGTAGGCCGCTATGCCTCCCTCCCCCCTGGTAGGCCACTTAGCCAGTAAGATTGTGATGCGTGACAATAAGTCGGCTGCTATGTCTCCCTCCCCCTGGTAGGCTACTTAGCCAGTAGGATTGTGATGCTTGACGATAAATAGGCTGCAATATCTCCCGCCTCCCTGGTAGGCCACTTAGCCAGTAGGATTGTGATGCGTGACAATAAGTAGGCTGCTATATCTCCCTCCACCCTGGTAGGCTACTTAGCCTGTAAGATTGTGATGCGTGTTAATAAGTAGGCTGATATGTCTCCCTCCCCCCGGTTGGCTAATTAGCCAGTTGAATTGTGATGCGTGACAATGAGTAGGCTGCTATATCTCCCTCCTCCCTGGTAGGCTACTTAGCCAGTAAGATTGTGATGCCTGACAATAAGTAGGCTGCTATGCCTCCTTCCTCCCCGGTAGGCTACTTAGCCAGTAAGATTGTGATGCGTGACAATAAGTAGGCTGCTATGTCTCCCTCCTCCCCGGTTGGCTACTTAGACAGTAGGATTGTGATGCGTGACAATAAGAAGGCTGCTTTGTGTCCTTCCTCCCTGGTAGGCTACTTAGCCAGTAGGATTGTGATGCGTGACAATAAGTAGGCTGCTATGTGTCCCTCCTCCCCGGTATGCTACTTAGCCAGTAAGATATTGATGCGTGACAATAAGTAGGTTGCTATGTCTCCCTCGTCTTTGGTAGGCTACTTAGCCAGTAGGATTGTGATGCGTGACAATTAGTAGGCTGCTATGTGTCCCTCCTCCCAGGTAGGCTACTTCGCCAGTAAGATTGTGATGCGTGACAATAAGTAGGCTGCTCTGTCTCCCACCCCCCTGGTAGGCTACTTAGCCAGTAAGATTGTGATGCGTGACAATCAGTAGGCTGCTATGTCTGCCTCCTCCCTGGTAGGCTACTTAGCCTGTAAGATTGTTATGCGTGAAAATAAGTAGGCCGCTATGCCTCCCTCCCCCCTGGTAGGCCACATAGCCAGTAAGATTGTGATGCGTGACAATAAGTCGGCTGCTATGTCTCCCTCTCCCTGGTAGGCTACTTAGCCAGTAGGATTGTGATGCGTGACGATAAATAGGCTGCAATATCTCCCGCCTTCCTGGTAGGCCACTTAGCCAGTAGGATTGTGATGCGTGACAATATGTAGGCTGCTATATCTCCCTCCCCCCTGGTAGGCTACTTAGCCTGTAAGATTGTGATGCGTGTTAATAAGTAGGCTGATATGTCTCCCTCCCCCTGGTTGGCTAATTAGCCAGTTGAATTGTGGTGCGTGACAATGAGTAGGCTGCTATATCTCCCTCCTCCCTGGTAGGCTACTTAGCCAGTAAGATTGTGATGCCTGACAATAAGTAGGCTGCTATGCCTCCTTCCTCCCCGGTAGGCTACTTAGCCAGTAAGATTGTGATGCGTGACAATAAGTAGGCTGCTATGTCTCCCTCCTCCCCGGTAGGCTACTTAGACAGTAGGATTGTGATGCGTGACAATAAGAAGGATGCTTTGTGTCCTTCCTCCCTGGTAGGCTACTTAGCCAGTAGAATTGTGATGCGTGACAATAAGTAGGCTGCTATGTGTCCCTCCTCCCCGGTATGCTACTTAGCCAGTAAGATATTTAAGCGTGACAATAAGTAGGCTGCTATGTCTCCCTCGTCTTTGGTAGGCTACTTAGCCAGTAGGATTGTGATGCGTGACAATTAGTAGGCTGCTATGTGTCCCTCCTCCCAGATAGGCTACTTTGCCAGTAAGATTGTGATGCGTGACAATAAGTAGGCTGCTCTGTCTCCCACCCCCCTGGTAGGCTACTTAACCTGTAAGATTGTGATGCGTGAAAATAAGTAGGCTGCTATGTCTCCCTCCCCCTGGTAGGCTAATTAGCCAGTAGGATTGTGATGCGTGACAATGAGTATGCTGCTATGTCTCCCTCCTCCCTGGTAGGCTACTTAGCCAGTAAGATTGTGATGCGTGACAATAAGTAGGCTGCTATGCCTCCCTCCTCCCCAATAGGCTACTTAGCCAGTAAGATTGTGATGCGTGACAATAAGTAGGCTGCTATGTCTCCCCCCCCCCCCCCTGGTAGGCTACTTAGCCAGTATGATTGTGATGCGTGACAATAAGTAGGCTGCTATGTCTCCCTCCTGCCTGGTAGGCTACTTAGCCAGTAAGATTGTGATGCGTGACAACAAGTAGGCTGCTATGTCACCCTCCCCCCCCCCTGGTAGGCTACTTAGCCAGTAAGATTGCGATGCGTGACAATAAGTAGGCTGCTACGTCTCCCTCCCTTTTGGTAGGCTACATAGCCGTTAAGATTGTGATGCGTGACATTAAGTAGGCTGCTATGTCTCCCTCCTCCCTAGTAGGCTACTTAGCCAGGAAAATTGTGATGCGTGACAATAAGTAGGCTGTTATGTCTCCCTCCCCCCCCCCCCCTGGTAGGCTACTTAGCCAGTAGGATTGTGATGCGTGACAATAAGTAGGCTGCAATGCCTCCCTCCAACCCGGTAGGCTACTTAGCCAGTAAGATTGTTATGCTTGACAATAAGTATGCTGCTATGTGTCCCTCCTACCTGGTAGGCTAGTTAGCCAGTATGTTTGTGGTGCTTGACAATAAGTAGGCTGCTTAGTCTCCCTGCCCCCCCCCCCGGTAGGCTAATGAGCCAGTAAGATTGGGATGCGTGACAATAAGTAGGCTGCTATGCCTCCCTCCCCCCCGGTAGGCTACTTAGCCAGTAAGATTGTGATGCGTGACAATAAGTAGGCTGCTATGCCTCCCTTACCCCTAGTAGGCTACTTAGCCAGGAAGATTGTGATGCGTGACAATAAGTAGGCTGCTATATCTCCCTCCCCCCGGTAGGCTACTTAGCCAGTAGGATTGTGATGCGTGACAATACGTAGGCTGCTATGTCTCCCTCCTCCCTGGTAGGCTACTTCGCCAGTAGGATTGTGATGCGTGACAATAAGTAGGCTGCTATATCTCCCTCCACCCTGGTAGGCTACTTAGCCAAAAAGATTGTGGCGCGTGACAATAAGTAAGCCGCTATGCCTCCCTCCCCCCTGGTAGGCCACTTAGCCAGTAAGATTGTGATGCGTGACAATAAGTCGGCTGCTATGTCTCCCTCCCCCTGGTAGGCTACTTAGCAGGTAGGATTGTGATGCGTGACGATAAATAGGCTGCAATATCTCCCGCCTCCCTGGTAGGCCACTTAGCCAGTAGGATTGTGATGCGTGACAATAAGTAGGCTGCTATATCTCCCTCCCACCCTGGTAGGCTACTTAGCCTGTAAGATTGTGATGCGTGTTAATAAGTAGGCTGATATGTCTCCCTCCCCCTGGTTGGCTAATTAGCCAGTTGAATTGTGATGCGTGACAATGAGTAGGCTGCTATATCTCCCTACTCCCTGGTAGGCTACTTAGCCAGTAAGATTGTGATGCCTGACAATAAGTAGGCTGCTATGTCTCCCTCCTCCCCGGTAGGCTACTTAGACAGTAGGATTGTGATGCGTGACAATAAGAAGGCTGCTTTGTGTCCTTCCTCCCTGGTAGGCTACTTAGCCAGTAGGATTGTGATGCGTGACAATAAGTAGGCTGCTATGTGTCCCTCCTCCCCGGTATGCTACATAGCCAGTAAGATATTAATGCGTGACAATAAGTAGGTTGCTATGTCTTCCTCGCCTTTGGTAGGCTACTGAGCCAGTAGGATTGTGATGCGTGACAATTAGTAGGCTGCCATGTGTCCCTCCTCCCAGGTAGGCTACTTCGCCAGTAAGATTGTGATGCGTGACAATAAGTAGGCTGCTCTGTCTCCCACCCCCCTGGTAGGCTACTTAGCCAGTATGATTGTGATGCGTGACAATCAGTAGGCTGCTATGTCTGCCTCCTCCCTGGTAGGCTACTTAGCCTGTAAGATTGTGATGCGTGAAAATAAGTAGGCTGCTATGTCTCCCTCCCCCTGGTAGGCTAATTAGCCATTAGGATTGTGATGCGTGACAATGAGTATGCTGCTATGTCTCCCTCCTCCCTGGTAGGCTACTTAGCCAGTAAGATTGTGATGCGTGACAATAAGTAGGCTGCTATGACTCCCTCCTCCCCGGTAGGCTACTTAGCCAGTAAGATTGTGATGCATGACAATAAGTAGGCTGCTATGTCTCCCTCCTCCCTGGCAGGCTACATAGCCAGTAAGATTGTGATGCGTGACAATAAGTAGGCTGCTATGCCTCCCTCCTCCCCGGTAGGCTACTTTGCCAGTAAGATTGTGATGCGTGACAATAAGTAGGCTGCTATATCTCCCTCCTCCCTGGTAGGCTACTTAGCCAGTAAGAATGTGATGCGTGACAATAAGTAGGCTGCTATGTCTCCCTCCTCCCTGGTAGGCTACATAGACTGTAAGATTGTGATGCGCGACTTTAAGTAGGCTGCTATGTCTCCCTCATCCCCGGTAGGTTACTTAGCCAGTAGGATTGTGATGCGTGACAATAAGTAGGCTACTATGTTTCCCTCCTCCCCGGTAGGCTACTTAGCCATTAAGATTGTGATGCGTGACAATAAGTAGGCTGCTTTGTGTCCCTCCTCCCTGGTAGGCTACTTAGCCAGTAAGATTGTGATGCGTGACAATAAGTAGGTTGTTATGTCTCCGAGCCCCCCCCCCCCTGGTAGGCTACTTAGCCAGTAAGATTGTGATGCGTGACAATAAGTAGACTGCTATGTCTCCCTCCCAACCCCCTGGTAGTCTACTTAGCCAGTAAGATTGTGATGCGTTACAATAAGTAGGCTGTTATGCCTCCCTCCCCCCTGGTAGGCTACATTGCCAGTAAGATTGTGATGCGAGACAATAAGTAGGCTGCTATGTCTCCCTCCCCCCGGTAGGCTACACAGCCAGTAAGATTGTGATGTATGACAATAAGTCGGCTGCTATGTCTCCCTCCCCCCTGGTAGGCTACTTAGCCAGGAAGATTGTGATGCGTGACAATAAGTAGGCTGCTATGTCTTCCTCCTCCCTGGTAGGCTACTTAACCAGGAAGATTGTGATGCGTGACAATAAGTAGGTTGCTATGTCTCCCCCCCCTGGTAGGCTAGTTAGCCAGTAAGATTGTGATGCGTGACAATAAATAGGCTTCTATGTCTCCCTCCTCCCTGGTAGGCTACTTAGCCAGGAAGATTGTGATGCGTGACAAAAAGTAGGCTGCTATGTCTCCCTCCCCCCCCCCCTGGTAGGCTTCTTAGCCAGTAAGATTGTGAGGCGTGACAATAAATAGGTTGTTATGTCTCCGAGCCCCCCCCCTGGTAGGCTACTTAGCCAGTAAGATTGTGATGCGTGACAATAAGTAGGCTGCTATGTCTACCCCCCCCCCCCCCCGCTAGGCTACTTAGCCAGTAGGATTGTGATGCGTGACAATAAATAGGCTGCTATTTCTCCCTCCTCCCGTGTTTGCTACTTAGCCAGTAGGATTGTGATTCGTGACAATCAGTAGGCTGCTATGTCTCCCTCCCCCCCCCCCTGGTAGGCTACTTACCCAGTAAGATAGTGATGCGTGACAATAAGTAGGCTGCTATGTCTCCCTCCCCCCGGTAGGCTACTTAGCCAGTAAGATTGTGATGCGTGACAATAAGTAGGCTGCTATGACTCCCTCCCCCCTGGTAGGCTACTTAGCCAGTAAGATTCTGATGCGTGACAATGAGTAGGCTACTATATCTCCCTCCTCCCTGGTAGGCTACTTAGCCTGTAAGATTGTGATGCGTGACAATAAATAGGCTGCTATGACTCCCTCCTCCCTGGTAGGCTTCTCTTAGCCAGTAAGATTGTGATGCATGACAATAAGTAGGCAGCTAAGTCTCCCTGCCCCCCCCCCCCGGTAGGCAACTTAGACAGTAGGATTGTGATGCGTGACAATAAGTATGCTGCTATGTCTCCCTCCCACCCGGTAGGCTACTTAGCCAGTAAGATTGTGATGCGTGACAATATATAGGCTGCAATGCCTCCCTCCCCCCGGTAGGCTACTTAGCCAGGAAGATTGTGATGCGTGACAATAGGTAGGCTGCTATGTCTCCATCCCCCCCTGGTAGTCTCCTAAGCCAGTAAGATTGTGAGGCGTGAATATAAGTAGGCTGCTATGTCTACCTCCTCCCTGGTAGGCTACTTAGCCAGTAAGATTGTGATGCGTGACCATAAGTTGGCTGCTATGCCTCCTTCCCCCGGTAGGCTACTTAGCCAGTAAGATTGTGATGCGTGACAATAAGTAGGCTGCTAAGTCTCCTTGCCCCCCCCCGGTAGGCTACTTAGCCAGTAAGATTGTGATGCGTGACAATAAATAGGCTGCTATGTCTTCCTCCTCCCTGGTAGGCTACTTAACCAGGAAGATTGTGATGCGTGACAATAAGTAGGCTGTTATATCTCCCTCCCCCCCCCTTGTAGGCTACTTAGCCAGGAAGATTTTGAGGCGTGACAATAAGTAGGCTGTTATGTCACCCTCCCCCCTGGTAGGTTACTTAGCTAGTAAGATTGTGATGTGTGACAATAAGTAGGCTGCTATGTCTCCCTCCCCACTGGTAGGCTACATAGCCAGTAAGATTGTGATGCGTGACAATAAGTAGGTTGCTATGTCTCCCCCCCCCCTGGTAGGCTACTTAGCCAGTAAGATTGTGATGCGTGACAATAAGTAGGCTTCTATATCTCCCTCCTCCCTGGTAGGCTACTTAGCCAGGATGATTGTGATGCGTGACAATAAGTAGGCTGCTATGTCTCCCTCCCCCCCCCTGGTAGGCTTCTTAGCCAGTAAGATTGTGAGGCGTGACAATAAATAGGTTGTTATGTCTCCCAGCCCCCCCCCTGGTAGGATACTTAGCCAGTAAGATTGTGATGCGTGACAATAAGTAGGCTGCTATGTCTCCTTCCCCCCCCCCTGGTAGGCCACTTAGCCAGTAGGATTCTGATGCGTGACAATAAGTAGGCTGCTATGTCTCCCTCCCCCTGGTAGGCTACTTAGCCAGTAAGAATGTGATGCGTGACAATAAGTAGGCTGCTTTATCTCCCTCCCCCCCCCGGTAGACTACTTAGCCAGTAGGATTGTGATGCGAGACAATAAGTAGGCTGCTATGTCTCCCTCCCCCGGTAGGCTACATAGCCAGTAAGATTGTGATGTATGACAATAAGTAGGCTGCTATGTCTCCCTCCCCCCGGTAGGCTACTTAGCCTGTAAGATTGTGATGCGTGACAATAAGTAGGCTGCTATGACACCCTCCCCCCTGGTAGGCTACTTAGCCAGGAAGATTGTGATGCGTGACAATAAGTAGGCTGCTATGTCTCCCTCCCCCCGCTAGGCTACTTAGCCAGTAGGTTTGTGATGCGTGACAATAAATAGGCTGCTATTTCTCCCTCCTCCCGTGTTGGCTACTTAGCCAGTAGGATTGTGATTCGTGACAATCAGTAGGCTCCTATGTCTCCCTCCCCCCCCCCCCCTGGTAGGCTACATACCCGGCAAGATTGTGATGCGTGACAATAAGTAGGCTGCTATGTCTCCCTTCCCCCTGGTAGGCTACTTAGCCAGCAAGATTGTGATGCTTGACAATAAGTAGGCTGCTATGTCTCCCTCCCCCGGTAGGCTACTTAGCCAGTAAGATTGTGATGCGTGACAATAAGTAGGCTGCTATGGCTCCCTCCCCCCTGGTAGGCTACTTAGCCAGTAAGATTGTGATGCGTGACAATGAGTAGGCTACTATATCTCCCTCCTCCCTGGTAGGCTACTTAGCCTGTAAGATTGTGATGCGTGACAATAAATAGGCTGCTATGTCTTCCTCCTCCCTGGTAGGCTCCTCTTAGCCAGTAAGATTGTGATGCATGACAATAAGTAGGCAGCTAAGTCTCCCTGCCCCCCCCCCCCCCGGTAGGCAACTTAGACAGTAGGATTGTGATGCGTGACAATAAGTATGCTGCTAGGTCTCCCTCCCACCCGGTAGGCTACTTAGCCAGTAAGATTGTGATGCGTGACAATATATAGGCTGCAATGCCTCCCTCCCCCCGGTAGGCTACTTAGCCAGTAAGATTGTGATGCGAGACAATAAGTAGGCTGCTATGCCTCCCTCCCCCCCGGTAGGTTACTTAGCCAGTAAGATTGTGATGCGTGACAATAAGTAGGCTGCTATGTCTCCCTCCTCCCTGGTAGGCTACTCTTAGCCAGTAAGATTGTGAGGCGTGACAATAAGTAGACTGCTATGTCTCCCTCCTCCCAGGTAGGCTACGTAGCCAGTAAGATTGTGATGCGTGACAATAAGTAGGCTGCTATGTCTCCCTCCCCCCCCCCCCCGGTAGGCTACTTAGCCAGTAAGATTGTGATGCGCGACAATAAGTAGGCTGCCATGTGTCCCTCCTCCCTGGTAGGCCACTTAGCCAGTAAGATTGTGATGCGTGACAATAAGTAGGCTGCTATGTCTCCCTCCTCCCTGGTAGGCTACTTAGCCTGTAAGATTGTGATGCGTGACTATAAGTAGGCTGCTATGTCTCCCTCATCCCCGGTAGGCTACTTAGCCAGTAGGATTGTGATGCGTGACACTAAGTAGGCTGCTATGTCGCCCTCCTCCCTGGTAGGCTACTTAGCCAGTAGGTTTGTGTTGCGTGACAATAAGTAGGCTGCTATGTGTTCCTCCTCCGCGGTAGGCTACTTAGCCATTAAGATTGTGATGCGTGACAATAAGTAGGCTGCTATGTCTCCCTCCTCCCCGGTAGGCTACTTAGCCAGTAAGATTGCGATGCGCGACAATAAGTAGGCTGCCATGTGTCCCTCCTCCCTGGTAGGCCACTTAGCCAGTAAGATTGTGATGCGTGACAATAAGTAGGCTGCTATGTCTCCCTCCTCCCTGGTAGGCTACTTAGCCTGTAAGATTGTGATGCGTGACTATAAGTAGGCTGCTATGTCTCCCTCATCCCCGGTAGGCTACTTAGCCAGTAGGATTGTGATGCGTGACACTAAGTAGGCTGCTATGTCGCCCTCCTCCCTGGTAGGCTACTTAGCCAGTAGGATTGTGTTGCGTGACAATAAGTAGGCTGCTATGTGTTCCTCATCCGCGGTAGGCTACTTAGCCATTAAGATTGTGATGCGTGACAATAAGTAGGCTGCTATGTCTCCCTCCTCCCCGGTAGGCTACTTAGCCAGTAAGAGTGTGATGCGTGACAATAAGTAGGCTGCTATGTGTCCCTCTCCCCTGGTAAGCTACATAGGCAGTAGGATTGTGATGCGTGAAAATAAGTAGGCTGCTATGTCTCCCTCCTCCCTGGTAGGCTACTTAGCCAGTAAGAATGTGATGCGTGACAATAAGTAGGCTGCTATGTCTCCCTCCCCCCCGGTAGGCTACTTAGCCAGTAAGATTGTGATGCGTGACAATAAGTAGGCTGCTATGTGTCCCTCCTCCCTGGTAGGCAACATAGCCAGTAAGATTGTGATGCGTGACAGTAAGTAGGCTGCTATGTCTCCCTCCCCCCCGGTAGGCTACTTAGCCAGTAAGATTGTGATGCGCGACAATAAGTAGGCCGCCATGTGTCCCTCCTCCCTGGTAGGCCACTTAGCCAGTTGGATTGTGATGCGTGACAATAAGTAGGCTGCTATGTCTCCCTCCGCCTGGTAGGCTACTTACCCAGTAGGAATGTGATGCGTGACGATAAATAGGCTGCAATGTCTCCCGCCTCCCTGGTAGGCCACCTAGCCAGTAGGATTGTGATGCGTGACAATAAGTAGGCTGCTATGTCTCCCTCCCCCCTGGTAGGCTACTTAGCCAGTAAGATTGTGATGCGTGTTAATAAGTAGGCTGCTATGTCTCCCTCCCCCTGGTAGGTTAATTAGCCAGTAGAAATGCGATGCGTGACAATGAGTAGGCTGCTATATCTCCCTCCTCCCTGGTAGGCTACTTAGCCAGTAAGATTTTGATGCCTGACAATAAGTTGGCTGCTATGCCTCCTTCCTCCCCTTTAGGCTACTTAGCCAGCAAGATTGTGAGGCGTGACAATAAGTAGGCTGCTCTGTCTCCCACCCCCTCCCCTGGTAGGCTACTTAGCCAGTAAGATTGTGATGCGAGACAATTAGTAGGCTGCTATATTTCCCTCCCCCCTGGTAGGCTACTTAGCCAGAAGGATTGTGATGCGTGATAATAAGTAGGCTGCTATATTTCCCTCCTCCCAGGTAGGCTACTTCGCCAGTAAGATTGTGATGCGTGACAATAAGTAGGCTGCTCTGTCTCCCACCCCCCTGGTAGGCTACTTAGCCAGTAAGATTGTGATGCGTGACAATCAGTAGGCTGCTATGTCTGCCTCCTCCCTGGTAGGCTACTTAGCCTGTAAGATTGTGATGCGTGAAAATAAGTAGGCCGCTATGCCTCCCTCCCCCCTGGTAGGCCACATAGCCAGTAAGATTGTGATGCGTGACAATAAGTCGGCTGCTATGTCTCCCTCCCCCTGGTAGGCTACTTAGCCAGTAGGATTGTGATGCGTGACGATAAATAGGCTGCAATATCTCCCGCCTCCCTGGTAGGCCACTTAGCCAGTAGGATTGTGATGCGTGACAATATGTAGGCTGCTATATCTCCCTCCCCCCTGGTAGGCTACTTAGCCTGTAAGATTGTGATGCGTGTTAATAAGTAGGCTGATATGTCTCCCTCCCCCTGGTTGGCTAATTAGCCAGTTGAATTGTGGTGCGTGACAATGAGTAGGCTGCTATATCTCCCTCCTCCCTGGTAGGCTACTTAGCCAGTAAGATTGAGATGCCTGACAATAAGTAGGCTGCTATGCCTCCTTCCTCCCCGGTAGGCTACTTAGCCAGTAAGATTGTGATGCGTGACAATTAGTAGGCTGCTATGTTTCCCTCCTCCCCGGTAGGCTACTTAGACAGTATGATTGTGATGCGTGACAATAAGAAGGATGCTTTGTGTCCTTCCTCCCTGGTAGGCTACTTAGCCAGTAGGATTGTGATGCGTGACAATAAGTAGGCTGCTATGTGTCCCTCCTCCCCGGTATGCTACTTAGCCAGTAAGATATTGATGCGTGACAATAAATAGGCTGCTATGTCTCCCTCGTCTTTGGTAGGCTACTTAGCCAGTAGGATTGTGATGCGTGACAATTAGTAGGCTGCTATGTGTCCCTCCTCCCAGGTAGGCTACTTTTCCAGTAAGATTGTGATGCGTGACAATAAGTAGGCTGCTCTGTCTCCCACCCCCTGGTAGGCTACTTAGCCTGTAAGATTGTGATGCGTGAAAATAAGTAGGCTGCTATGTCTCCCTCCCCCTGGTAGGCTAATTAGCCAGTAGGATTGTGATGCGTGACAATGAGTATGCTGCTATGTCTCCCTCCTCCCTGGTAGGCTACGTAGCCAGTTAGATTGTGATGCGTGACAATAAGTAGGCTGCTATGCCTCCCTCCTCCCCGGTAGGCTACTTAGCCAGTAAGATTATGATGCGTGACAATAAGTAGGCTGCTATGTCTCCCTCCCCCCCCCCTGGTAGGCTACTTAGCCAGTATGATTGTGATGCGTGTCAATAAGTAGGCTGCTATGTCTCCCTCCTCCCCGGTAGGCTACTTAACCAGTAAGATTGTGATGCGTGACAATAAGTAGGCTGCTATGCCTCCCTCCTCCCTGGTAGGCTACTTAGCCAGTAAGATTGTGATGCGTGACAATAAGTAGGCTGCTATGACTCCCTCCTCCCCGGTAGGCTACTTAGCCAGTAAGATTGTGATGCGTGACAATAAGTAGGGTGCTATGTCTCCCTCCTCCCTGGCAGGCTACTTAGCCAGTAAGATTGTGATGCGTGACAATAAGTAGGCTGCTATGCCTCCCTCCTCCCCGGTAGGCTACTTTGCCAGTAAGATTGTGATGCGTGACAATAAGTAGGCTGCTATATCTCCCTCCTCCCTGGTAGGCTACTTAGCCAGTAAGAATGTGATGCGTGACAATAAGTAGGCTGCTATGTCTCCCTCCTCCCTGGTAGGCGACATAGACTGTAAGATTGTGATGCGCGACTTTAAGTAGGCTGCTATGTCTCCCTCATCCCCGGTAGGCTACTTAGCCAGTAGGATTGTGATGCGTGACAATAAGTAGGCTACTATATTTCCCTCCTCCCCGGTAGGCTACTTAGCCATTAAGATTGTGATGCGTGACAATAAGTAGGCTGCTTTGTGTCCCTCCTCCCTGGTAGGCTACTTAGCCAGTAAGATTGTGATGCGTGACAATAAGTAGGTTGTTATGTCTCCGAGCCCCCCCCCTGGTAGGCTACTTAGCCAGTAAGATTGTGATGCGTGACAATAAGTAGACTGCTATGTCTCCCTCCCAACCCCCTGGTAGTCTACTTAGCCAGTAAGATTGTGATGCGTTACAATAAGTAGGCTGTTATGCCTCCCTCCCCCCTGGTAGGCTACATTGCCAGTAAGATTGTGATGCGAGACAATAAGTAGGCTGCTATGTCTCCCTCCCCCCGGTAGGCTACACAGCCAGTAAGATTGTGATGTATGACAATAAGTCGGCTGCTATGTCTCCCTCCACCCTGGTAGGCTACTTAGCCAGGAAGATTGTGATGCGTGACAATAAGTAGGCTGCTATGTCTTCCTCCTCCCTGGTAGGCTACTTAACCAGGAAGATTGTGATGCGTGACAATAAGTAGGTTGCTATGTCTCCCCCCCCCTGGTAGGCTAGTTAGCCAGTAAGATTGTGATGCGTGACAATAAATAGGCTTCTATGTCTCCCTCCTCCCTGGTAGGCTACTTAGCCAGGAAGATTGTGATGCGTGACAAAAAGTAGGCTGCTATGTCTCCCTCCCCCCCCCCCCTGGTAGGCTTCTTAGCCAGTAAGATTGTGAGGCGTGACAATAAATAGGTTGTTATGTCTCCGAGCCCCCCCCCCCCTGGTAGGCTACTTAGCCAGTAAGATTGTGATGCGTGACAATAAGTAGGCTGCTATGTCTCCCCCCCCCCCCCCCGCTAGGCTACTTAGCCAGTAGGATTGTGATGCGTGACAATAAATAGGCTGCTATTTCTCCCTCCTCCCGTGTTTGCTACTTAGCCAGTAGGATTGTGATTCGTGACAATCAGTAGGCTGCTATGTCTCCCTCCCCCCCCCCTGGTAGGCTACTTACCCAGTAAGATTGTGATGCGTGACAATAAGTAGGCTGCTATGTCTCCCTCCCCCCGGTAGGCTACTTAGCCAGTAAGATTGTGATGCGTGACAATAAGTAGGCTGCTATGACTCCCTCCCCCCTGGTAGGCTACTTAGCCAGTAAGATTCTGATGCGTGACAATGAGTAGGCTACTATATCTCCCTCCTCCCTGGTAGGCTACTTAGCCTGTAAGATTGTGATGCGTGACAATAAATAGGCTGCTATGACTCCCTCCTCCCTGGTAGGCTTCTCTTAGCCAGTAAGATTGTGATGCATGACAATAAGTAGGCAGCTAAGTCTCCCTGCCCCCCCCCCCCCCCCCGGTAGGCAACTTAGACAGTAGGATTGTGATGCGTGACAATAAGTATGCTGCTATGTCTCCCTCCCACCCGGTAGGCTACTTAGCCAGTAAGATTGTGATGCGTGACAATATATAGGCTGCAATGCCTCCCTCCCCCCGGTAGGCTACTTAGCCAGGAAGATTGTGATGCGTGACAATAGGTAGGCTGCTATGTCTCCATCCCCCCCTGGTAGTCTCCTAAGCCAGTAAGATTGTGAGGCGTGAATATAAGTAGGCTGCTATGTCTACCTCCTCCCTGGTAGGCTACTTAGCCAGTAAGATTGTGATGCGTGACCATAAGTTGGCTGCTATGCCTCCTTCCCCCGGTAGGCTACTTAGCCAGTAAGATTGTGATGCGTGACAATAAGTAGGCTGCTAAGTCTCCTTGCCCCCCCCCCCGGTAGGCTACTTATCCAGTAAGATTGTGATGCGTGACAATAAATAGGCTGCTATGTCTTCCTCCTCCCTGGTAGGCTACTTAACCAGGAAGATTGTGATGCGTGACAATAAGTAGGCTGTTATATCTCCCTCCCCCCCCCTGGTAGGCTACTTAGCCAGGAAGATTTTGAGGCGTGACAATAAGTAGGCTGTTATGTCTCCCTCCCCCCTGGTAGGTTACTTAGCTAGTAAGATTGTGATGTGTGACAATAAGTAGGCTGCTATGTCTCCCTCCCCACTGGTAGGCTACATAGCCAGTAAGATTGTGATGCGTGACAATAAGTAGGTTGCTATGTCTCCCCCCCCCCCTGGTAGGCTACTTAGCCAGTAAGATTGTGATGCGTGACAATAAGTAGGCTTCTATATCTCCCTCCTCCCTGGTAGGCTACTTAGCCAGGATGATTGTGATGCGTGTCAATAAGTAGGCTGCTATGTCTCCCTCCCCCCGCCCCTGGTAGGCTTCTTAGCCAGTAAGATTGTGAAGCGTGACAATAAATAGGTTGTTATGTCTCCCAGCCCCCCCCCCCCCCCTGGTAGGATACTTAGCCAGTAAGATTGTGATGCGTGACAATAAGTAGGCTGCTATGTCTCCTTCCCCCCCCCCCTGGTAGGCCACTTAGCCAGTAGGATTCTGATGCGTGACAATAAGTAGGCTGCTATGTCTCCCTCCCCCTGGTAGGCTACTTAGCCAGTAAGAATGTGATGCGTGACAATAAGTAGGCTGCTTTATCTCCCTCCCCCCCCCCGGTAGACTACTTAGCCAGTAGGATTGTGATGCGAGACAATATGTAGGCTGCTATGTCTCCCTCCCCCGGTAGGCTACATAGCCAGTAAGATTGTGATGTATGACAATAAGTAGGCTGCTATGTCTCCCTCCCCCCGGTAGGCTACTTAGCCTGTAAGATTGTGATGCGTGACAATAAGTAGGCTGCTATGACACCCTCCCCCCTGGTAGGCTACTTAGCCAGGAAGATTGTGATGCGTGACAATAAGTAGGCTGCTATGTCTCCCTCCCCCCGCTAGGCTACTTAGCCAGTAGGTTTGTGATGCGTGACAATAAATAGGCTGCTATTTCTCCCTCCTCCCGTGTTGGCTACTTAGCCAGTAGGATTGTGATTCGTGACAATCAGTAGGCTCCTATGTCTCCCTCCCCCCCCCCCCCTGGTAGGCTACATACCCGGTAAGTTTGTGATGCGTGACAATAAGTAGGCTGCTATGTCTCCCTTCCCCCTGGTAGGCTACTTAGCCAGCAAGATTGTGATGCTTGACAATAAGTAGGCTGCTATGTCTCCCTCCCCCGGTAGGCTACTTAGCCAGTAAGATTGTGATGCGTGACAATAAGTAGGCTGCTATGGCTCCCTCCCCCCTGGTAGGCTACTTAGCCAGTAAGATTGTGATGCGTGACAATGAGTAGGCTACTATACCTCCCTCCTCCCTGGTAGGCTACTTAGCCTGTAAGATTGTGATGCGTGACAATAAATAGGCTGCTATGTCTTCCTCCTCCCTGGTAGGCTCCTCTTAGCCAGTAAGATTGTGATGCATGACAATAAGTAGGCAGCTAAGTCTCCCTGCCCCCCCCCCCCGGTAGGCAACTTAGACAGTAGGATTGTGATGCGTGACAATAAGTAGGCTGCTATGCCTCCCTCCCCCCCGGTAGGTTACTTAGCCAGTAAGATTGTGATGCGTGACAATAAGTAGGCTGCTATGTCTCCCTCCTCCCTGGTAGGCTACTCTTAGCCAGTAAGATTGTGAGGCGTGACAATAAGTAGACTGCTATGTCTCCCTCCTTCCAGGTAGGCTACGAAGCCAGTAAGATTGTGATGCGCGACAATAAGTAGGCTGCCATGTGTCCCTCCTCCCTGGTAGGCCACTTAGCCAGTAAGATTGTGATGCGTGACAATAAGTAGGCTGCTATGTCTCCCTCCTCCCTGGTAGGCTACTTAGCCTGTAAGATTGTGATGCGTGACTATAAGTAGGCTGCTATGTCTCCCTCATCCCCGGTAGGCTACTTAGCCAGTAGGATTGTGATGCGTGACACTAAGTAGGCTGCTATGTCGCCCTCCTCCCTGGTAGGCTACTTAGCCAGTACGATTGTGTTGCGTGACAATAAGTAGGCTGCTATGTGTTCCTCCTCCGCGGTAGGCTACTTAGCCATTAAGATTGTGATGCGTGACAATAAGTAGGCTGCTATGTCTCCCTCCCCCCCGGTAGGCTACTTAGCCAGTAAGATTGTGATGCGCGACAATAAGTAGGCCGCCATGTGTCCCTCCTCCCTGGTAGGCCACTTAGCCAGTTGGATTGTGATGCGTGACAATAAGTAGGCTGCTATGTCTCCCTCCGCCTGGTAGGCTACTTACCCAGTAGGAATGTGATGCGTGACGATAAATAGGCTGCAATGTCTCCCGCCTCCCTGGTAGGCCACCTAGCCAGTAGGATTGTGATGCGTGACAATAAGTAGGCTGCTATGTCTCCCTCCCCCCTGGTAGGCTACTTAGCCAGTAAGATTGTGATGCGTGTTAATAAGTAGGCTGCTATGTCTCCCTCCCCCTGGTAGGTTAATTAGCCAGTAGAAATGCGATGCGTGACAATGAGTAGGCTGCTATATCTCCCTCCTCCCTGGTAGGCTACTTAGCCAGTAAGATTTTGATGCCTGACAATAAGTTGGCTGCTATGCCTCCTTCCTCCCCTTTAGGCTACTTAGCCAGCAAGATTGTGAGGCGTGACAATAAGTAGGCTGCTCTGTCTCCCACCCCCTCCCCTGGTAGGCTACTTAGCCAGTAAGATTGTGATGCGAGACAATTAGTAGGCTGCTATATTTCCCTCCCCCCTGGTAGGCTACTTAGCCAGAAGGATTGTGATGCGTGATAATAAGTAGGCTGCTATATTTCCCTCCTCCCAGGTAGGCTACTTCGCCAGTAAGATTGTGATGCGTGACAATAAGTAGGCTGCTCTGTCTCCCACCCCCCTGGTAGGCTACTTAGCCAGTAAGATTGTGATGCGTGACAATCAGTAGGCTGCTATGTCTGCCTCCTCCCTGGTAGGCTACTTAGCCTGTAAGATTGTGATGCGTGAAAATAAGTAGGCCGCTATGCCTCCCTCCCCCCTGGTAGGCCACATAGCCAGTAAGATTGTGATGCGTGACAATAAGTCGGCTGCTATGTCTCCCTCCCCCTGGTAGGCTACTTAGCCAGTAGGATTGTGATGCGTGACGATAAATAGGCTGCAATATCTCCCGCCTCCCTGGTAGGCCACTTAGCCAGTAGGATTGTGATGCGTGACAATATGTAGGCTGCTATATCTCCCTCCCCCCTGGTAGGCTACTTAGCCTGTAAGATTGTGATGCGTGTTAATAAGTAGGCTGATATGTCTCCCTCCCCCTGGTTGGCTAATTAGCCAGTTGAATTGTGGTGCGTGACAATGAGTAGGCTGCTATATCTCCCTCCTCCCTGGTAGGCTACTTAGCCAGTAAGATTGAGATGCCTGACAATAAGTAGGCTGCTATGCCTCCTTCCTCCCCGGTAGGCTACTTAGCCAGTAAGATTGTGATGCGTGACAATTAGTAGGCTGCTATGTTTCCCTCCTCCCCGGTAGGCTACTTAGACAGTATGATTGTGATGCGTGACAATAAGAAGGATGCTTTGTGTCCTTCCTCCCTGGTAGGCTACTTAGCCAGTAGGATTGTGATGCGTGACAATAAGTAGGCTGCTATGTGTCCCTCCTCCCCGGTATGCTACTTAGCCAGTAAGATATTGATGCGTGACAATAAATAGGCTGCTATGTCTCCCTCGTCTTTGGTAGGCTACTTAGCCAGTAGGATTGTGATGCGTGACAATTAGTAGGCTGCTATGTGTCCCTCCTCCCAGGTAGGCTACTTTTCCAGTAAGATTGTGATGCGTGACAATAAGTAGGCTGCTCTGTCTCCCACCCCCTGGTAGGCTACTTAGCCTGTAAGATTGTGATGCGTGAAAATAAGTAGGCTGCTATGTCTCCCTCCCCCTGGTAGGCTAATTAGCCAGTAGGATTGTGATGCGTGACAATGAGTATGCTGCTATGTCTCCCTCCTCCCTGGTAGGCTACGTAGCCAGTTAGATTGTGATGCGTGACAATAAGTAGGCTGCTATGCCTCCCTCCTCCCCGGTAGGCTACTTAGCCAGTAAGATTATGATGCGTGACAATAAGTAGGCTGCTATGTCTCCCTCCCCCCCCCCTGGTAGGCTACTTAGCCAGTATGATTGTGATGCGTGTCAATAAGTAGGCTGCTATGTCTCCCTCCTCCCCGGTAGGCTACTTAACCAGTAAGATTGTGATGCGTGACAATAAGTAGGCTGCTATGCCTCCCTCCTCCCTGGTAGGCTACTTAGCCAGTAAGATTGTGATGCGTGACAATAAGTAGGCTGCTATGACTCCCTCCTCCCCGGTAGGCTACTTAGCCAGTAAGATTGTGATGCGTGACAATAAGTAGGGTGCTATGTCTCCCTCCTCCCTGGCAGGCTACTTAGCCAGTAAGATTGTGATGCGTGACAATAAGTAGGCTGCTATGCCTCCCTCCTCCCCGGTAGGCTACTTTGCCAGTAAGATTGTGATGCGTGACAATAAGTAGGCTGCTATATCTCCCTCCTCCCTGGTAGGCTACTTAGCCAGTAAGAATGTGATGCGTGACAATAAGTAGGCTGCTATGTCTCCCTCCTCCCTGGTAGGCGACATAGACTGTAAGATTGTGATGCGCGACTTTAAGTAGGCTGCTATGTCTCCCTCATCCCCGGTAGGCTACTTAGCCAGTAGGATTGTGATGCGTGACAATAAGTAGGCTACTATATTTCCCTCCTCCCCGGTAGGCTACTTAGCCATTAAGATTGTGATGCGTGACAATAAGTAGGCTGCTTTGTGTCCCTCCTCCCTGGTAGGCTACTTAGCCAGTAAGATTGTGATGCGTGACAATAAGTAGGTTGTTATGTCTCCGAGCCCCCCCCCCTGGTAGGCTACTTAGCCAGTAAGATTGTGATGCGTGACAATAAGTAGACTGCTATGTCTCCCTCCCAACCCCCTGGTAGTCTACTTAGCCAGTAAGATTGTGATGCGTTACAATAAGTAGGCTGTTATGCCTCCCTCCCCCCTGGTAGGCTACATTGCCAGTAAGATTGTGATGCGAGACAATAAGTAGGCTGCTATGTCTCCCTCCCCCCGGTAGGCTACACAGCCAGTAAGATTGTGATGTATGACAATAAGTCGGCTGCTATGTCTCCCTCCACCCTGGTAGGCTACTTAGCCAGGAAGATTGTGATGCGTGACAATAAGTAGGCTGCTATGTCTTCCTCCTCCCTGGTAGGCTACTTAACCAGGAAGATTGTGATGCGTGACAATAAGTAGGTTGCTATGTCTCCCCCCCCTGGTAGGCTAGTTAGCCAGTAAGATTGTGATGCGTGACAATAAATAGGCTTCTATGTCTCCCTCCTCCCTGGTAGGCTACTTAGCCAGGAAGATTGTGATGCGTGACAAAAAGTAGGCTGCTATGTCTCCCTCCCCCCCCCCCCCCTGGTAGGCTTCTTAGCCAGTAAGATTGTGAGGCGTGACAATAAATAGGTTGTTATGTCTCCGAGCCCCCCCCCCCCTGGTAGGCTACTTAGCCAGTAAGATTGTGATGCGTGACAATAAGTAGGCTGCTATGTCTCCCCCCCCCCCCCGCTAGGCTACTTAGCCAGTAGGATTGTGATGCGTGACAATAAATAGGCTGCTATTTCTCCCTCCTCCCGTGTTTGCTACTTAGCCAGTAGGATTGTGATTCGTGACAATCAGTAGGCTGCTATGTCTCCCTCCCCCCCCCCCTGGTAGGCTACTTACCCAGTAAGATTGTGATGCGTGACAATAAGTAGGCTGCTATGTCTCCCTCCCCCCGGTAGGCTACTTAGCCAGTAAGATTGTGATGCGTGACAATAAGTAGGCTGCTATGACTCCCTCCCCCCTGGTAGGCTACTTAGCCAGTAAGATTCTGATGCGTGACAATGAGTAGGCTACTATATCTCCCTCCTCCCTGGTAGGCTACTTAGCCTGTAAGATTGTGATGCGTGACAATAAATAGGCTGCTATGACTCCCTCCTCCCTGGTAGGCTTCTCTTAGCCAGTAAGATTGTGATGCATGACAATAAGTAGGCAGCTAAGTCTCCCTGCCCCCCCCCCCCCCGGTAGGCAACTTAGACAGTAGGATTGTGATGCGTGACAATAAGTATGCTGCTATGTCTCCCTCCCACCCGGTAGGCTACTTAGCCAGTAAGATTGTGATGCGTGACAATATATAGGCTGCAATGCCTCCCTCCCCCCGGTAGGCTACTTAGCCAGGAAGATTGTGATGCGTGACAATAGGTAGGCTGCTATGTCTCCATCCCCCCCTGGTAGTCTCCTAAGCCAGTAAGATTGTGAGGCGTGAATATAAGTAGGCTGCTATGTCTACCTCCTCCCTGGTAGGCTACTTAGCCAGTAAGATTGTGATGCGTGACCATAAGTTGGCTGCTATGCCTCCTTCCCCCGGTAGGCTACTTAGCCAGTAAGATTGTGATGCGTGACAATAAGTAGGCTGCTAAGTCTCCTTGCCCCCCCCCCCGGTAGGCTACTTATCCAGTAAGATTGTGATGCGTGACAATAAATAGGCTGCTATGTCTTCCTCCTCCCTGGTAGGCTACTTAACCAGGAAGATTGTGATGCGTGACAATAAGTAGGCTGTTATATCTCCCTCCCCCCCCCTGGTAGGCTACTTAGCCAGGAAGATTTTGAGGCGTGACAATAAGTAGGCTGTTATGTCTCCCTCCCCCCTGGTAGGTTACTTAGCTAGTAAGATTGTGATGTGTGACAATAAGTAGGCTGCTATGTCTCCCTCCCCACTGGTAGGCTACATAGCCAGTAAGATTGTGATGCGTGACAATAAGTAGGTTGCTATGTCTCCCCCCCCCCTGGTAGGCTACTTAGCCAGTAAGATTGTGATGCGTGACAATAAGTAGGCTTCTATATCTCCCTCCTCCCTGGTAGGCTACTTAGCCAGGATGATTGTGATGCGTGTCAATAAGTAGGCTGCTATGTCTCCCTCCCCCCGCCCCTGGTAGGCTTCTTAGCCAGTAAGATTGTGAGGCGTGACAATAAATAGGTTGTTATGTCTCCCAGCCCCCCCCCCCCCCTGGTAGGATACTTAGCCAGTAAGATTGTGATGCGTGACAATAAGTAGGCTGCTATGTCTCCTTCCCCCCCCCCCTGGTAGGCCACTTAGCCAGTAGGATTCTGATGCGTGACAATAAGTAGGCTGCTATGTCTCCCTCCCCCTGGTAGGCTACTTAGCCAGTAAGAATGTGATGCGTGACAATAAGTAGGCTGCTTTATCTCCCTCCCCCCCCCCCGGTAGACTACTTAGCCAGTAGGATTGTGATGCGAGACAATATGTAGGCTGCTATGTCTCCCTCCCCCGGTAGGCTACATAGCCAGTAAGATTGTGATGTATGACAATAAGTAGGCTGCTATGTCTCCCTCCCCCCGGTAGGCTACTTAGCCTGTAAGATTGTGATGCGTGACAATAAGTAGGCTGCTATGACACCCTCCCCCCTGGTAGGCTACTTAGCCAGGAAGATTGTGATGCGTGACAATAAGTAGGCTGCTATGTCTCCCTCCCCCCGCTAGGCTACTTAGCCAGTAGGTTTGTGATGCGTGACAATAAATAGGCTGCTATTTCTCCCTCCTCCCGTGTTGGCTACTTAGCCAGTAGGATTGTGATTCGTGACAATCAGTAGGCTCCTATGTCTCCCTCCCCCCCCCCCCCCTGGTAGGCTACATACCCGGTAAGTTTGTGATGCGTGACAATAAGTAGGCTGCTATGTCTCCCTTCCCCCTGGTAGGCTACTTAGCCAGCAAGATTGTGATGCTTGACAATAAGTAGGCTGCTATGTCTCCCTCCCCCGGTAGGCTACTTAGCCAGTAAGATTGTGATGCGTGACAATAAGTAGGCTGCTATGGCTCCCTCCCCCCTGGTAGGCTACTTAGCCAGTAAGATTGTGATGCGTGACAATGAGTAGGCTACTATACCTCCCTCCTCCCTGGTAGGCTACTTAGCCTGTAAGATTGTGATGCGTGACAATAAATAGGCTGCTATGTCTTCCTCCTCCCTGGTAGGCTCCTCTTAGCCAGTAAGATTGTGATGCATGACAATAAGTAGGCAGCTAAGTCTCCCTGCCCCCCCCCCCCCCCGGTAGGCAACTTAGACAGTAGGATTGTGATGCGTGACAATAAGTAGGCTGCTATGCCTCCCTCCCCCCCGGTAGGTTACTTAGCCAGTAAGATTGTGATGCGTGACAATAAGTAGGCTGCTATGTCTCCCTCCTCCCTGGTAGGCTACTCTTAGCCAGTAAGATTGTGAGGCGTGACAATAAGTAGACTGCTATGTCTCCCTCCTTCCAGGTAGGCTACGAAGCCAGTAAGATTGTGATGCGCGACAATAAGTAGGCTGCCATGTGTCCCTCCTCCCTGGTAGGCCACTTAGCCAGTAAGATTGTGATGCGTGACAATAAGTAGGCTGCTATGTCTCCCTCCTCCCTGGTAGGCTACTTAGCCTGTAAGATTGTGATGCGTGACTATAAGTAGGCTGCTATGTCTCCCTCATCCCCGGTAGGCTACTTAGCCAGTAGGATTGTGATGCGTGACACTAAGTAGGCTGCTATGTCGCCCTCCTCCCTGGTAGGCTACTTAGCCAGTACGATTGTGTTGCGTGACAATAAGTAGGCTGCTATGTGTTCCTCCTCCGCGGTAGGCTACTTAGCCATTAAGATTGTGATGCGTGACAATAAGTAGGCTGCTATGTCTCCCTCCTCCCCGGTAGGCTACTTAGCCAGTAAGATTGCGATGCGCGACAATAAGTAGGCTGCCATGTGTCCCTCCTCCCTGGTAGGCCACTTAGCCAGTAAGATTGTGATGCGTGACAATAAGTAGGCTGCTATGTCTCCCTCCTCCCTGGTAGGCTACTTAGCCTGTAAGATTGTGATGCGTGACTATAAGTAGGCTGCTATGTCTCCCTCATCCCCGGTAGGCTACTTAGCCAGTAGGATTGTGATGCGTGACACTAAGTAGGCTGCTATGTCGCCCTCCTCCCTGGTAGGCTACTTAGCCAGTAGGATTGTGTTGCGTGACAATAAGTAGGCTGCTATGTGTTCCTCATCCGCGGTAGGCTACTTAGCCATTAAGATTGTGATGCGTGACAATAAGTAGGCTGCTATGTCTCCCTCCTCCCCGGTAGGCTACTTAGCCAGTAAGAGTGTGATGCGTGACAATAAGTAGGCTGCTATGTGTCCCTCCCCCCTGGTAAGCTACATAGGCAGTAGGATTGTGATGCGTGAAAATAAGTAGGCTGCTATGTCTCCCTCCTCCCTGGTAGGCTACTTAGCCAGTAAGAATGTGATGCGTGACAATAAGTAGGCTGCTATGTCTCCCTCCCCCCCGGTAGGCTACTTAGCCAGTAAGATTGTGATGCGTGACAATAAGTAGGCTGCTATGTGTCCCTCCTCCCTGGTAGGCAACATAGCCAGTAAGATTGTGATGCGTGACAGTAAGTAGGCTGCTATGTCTCCCTCCCCCCCGGTAGGCTACTTAGCCAGTAAGATTGTGATGCGCGACAATAAGTAGGCCGCCATGTGTTCCTCCTCCCTGGTAGGCCACTTAGCCAGTTGGATTGTGATGCGTGACAATAAGTAGGCTGCTATGTCTCCCTCCGCCTGGTAGGCTACTTACCCAGTAGGAATGTGATGCGTGACGATAAATAGGCTGCAATGTCTCCCGCCTCCCTGGTAGGCCACCTAGCCAGTAGGATTGTGATGCGTGACAATAAGTAGGCTGCTATGTCTCCCTCCCCCCTGGTAGGCTACTTAGCCAGTAAGATTGTGATGCGTGTTAATAAGTAGGCTGCTATGTCTCCCTCCCCCTGGTAGGTTAATTAGCCAGTAGAAATGCGATGCGTGACAATGAGTAGGCTGCTATATCTCCCTCCTCCCTGGTAGGCTACTTAGCCAGTAAGATTTTGATGCCTGACAATAAGTTGGCTGCTATGCCTCCTTCCTCCCCTTTAGGCTACTTAGCCAGCAAGATTGTGAGGCGTGACAATAAGTAGGCTGCTCTGTCTCCCACCCCCTCCCCTGGTAGGCTACTTAGCCAGTAAGATTGTGATGCGAGACAATTAGTAGGCTGCTATATTTCCCTCCCCCCTGGTAGGCTACTTAGCCAGAAGGATTGTGATGCGTGATAATAAGTAGGCTGCTATATTTCCCTCCTCCCAGGTAGGCTACTTCGCCAGTAAGATTGTGATGCGTGACAATAAGTAGGCTGCTCTGTCTCCCACCCCCCTGGTAGGCTACTTAGCCAGTAAGATTGTGATGCGTGACAATCAGTAGGCTGCTATGTCTGCCTCCTCCCTGGTAGGCTACTTAGCCTGTAAGATTGTGATGCGTGAAAATAAGTAGGCCGCTATGCCTCCCTCCCCCCTGGTAGGCCACATAGCCAGTAAGATTGTGATGCGTGACAATAAGTCGGCTGCTATGTCTCCCTCCCCCTGGTAGGCTACTTAGCCAGTAGGATTGTGATGCGTGACGATAAATAGGCTGCAATATCTCCCGCCTCCCTGGTAGGCCACTTAGCCAGTAGGATTGTGATGCGTGACAATATGTAGGCTGCTATATCTCCCTCCCCCCTGGTAGGCTACTTAGCCTGTAAGATTGTGATGCGTGTTAATAAGTAGGCTGATATGTCTCCCTCCCCCTGGTTGGCTAATTAGCCAGTTGAATTGTGGTGCGTGACAATGAGTAGGCTGCTATATCTCCCTCCTCCCTGGTAGGCTACTTAGCCAGTAAGATTGAGATGCCTGACAATAAGTAGGCTGCTATGCCTCCTTCCTCCCCGGTAGGCTACTTAGCCAGTAAGATTGTGATGCGTGACAATTAGTAGGCTGCTATGTTTCCCTCCTCCCCGGTAGGCTACTTAGACAGTAGGATTGTGATGCGTGACAATAAGAAGGATGCTTTTTGTCCTTCCTCCCTGGTAGGCTACTTAGCCAGTAGGATTGTGATGCGTGACAATAAGTAGGCTGCTATGTGTCCCTCCTCCCCGGTATGCTACTTAGCCAGTAAGATATTGATGCGTGACAATAAGTAGGCTGCTATGTCTCCCTCGTCTTTGGTAGGCTACTTAGCCAGTAGGATTGTGATGCGTGACAATTAGTAGGCTGCTATGTGTCCCTCCTCCCAGGTAGGCTACTTTTCCAGTAAGATTGTGATGCGTGACAATAAGTAGGCTGCTCTGTCTCCCACCCCCCTGGTAGGCTACTTAGCCTGTAAGATTGTGATGCGTGAAAATAAGTAGGCTGCTATGTCTCCCTCCCCCTGGTAGGCTAATTAGCCAGTAGGATTGTGATGCGTGACAATGAGTATGCTGCTATGTCTCCCTCCTCCCTGGTAGGCTACTTAGCCAGTTAGATTGTGATGCGTGACAATAAGTAGGCTGCTATGCCTCCCTCCTCCCCGGTAGGCTACTTAGCCAGTAAGATTATGATGCGTGACAATAAGTAGGCTGCTATGTCTCCCTCCCCCCCCTGGTAGGCTACTTAGCCAGTATGATTGTGATGCGTGTCAATAAGTAGGGCTGCTATGTCTCCCTCCTCCCCGGTAGGCTACTTAACCAGTAAGATTGTGATGCGTGACAATAAGTAGGCTGCTATGTGTCCCTCCCCCCTGGTAGACTACTTAGCCAGTAGGATTGTGATGCGTGAAAATAAGTAGGCTGCTATGTTTCCCTCCTCCCTGTTAGGCTACTTAGCCAGTAAAATTGTAATGCGTGACAATAAGTAGGCTGCTATGTCTCCCTCCCCCCCCCCCCCCCCCGGTAGGCTACTTAGCCAGTAAGATTGTGATGCGTGACATTAAGTAGGCTGCTATGTGTCCCTCCTCCTTGGTAAGCTACTTAGCCAGTAAGATTGTGATGCGTGACAGTAAGTAGGCTGCAATGTCTCCCCCCCCCCGGTAGGCTACTTAGCCAGTAAGATTGAGATGCGTGACAATAAGTAGACTGCTATGTGTCCCTCCTCCCTGGTAGGCTACTTAGCCAGTAAGATTGTGATGCGTGACAATAAGTAGGCTGCTAAGTCTCCCTGCCCCTCCCGGTAGGCTACTTAGCCAGTAAGATTGTGATGCGTGACAATAAGTAGGCTGCAATGCCTCCCTCCAACCCGGTAGGCTACTTAGCCAGTAAGATTGTTATGCTTGACAATAAGTATGCTGCTATGTGTCCCTCCTACCCGGTAGGCTAGTTTGCCAGTATGTTTGTGGTGCTTGACAATAAGTAGGCTGCTTAGTCTCCCTGCCCCCCCCCCCCGGTAGGCTAATGAGCCAGTAAGATTGGGATGCGTGATAATAAGTAGGCTGCTATGCCTCCCTCCCCCCCGGTAGGCTACTTAGCCAGTAAGATTGTGATGCGTGACAATAAGTAGGTTGCTATGTCTCCCCCCCCCACTGGTAGTCTACTTAGCCAGTAAGATTGTGATGCGTGACAATAAGTAGGCTGCTATGCCTCCCTTACCCCTAGTAGGCTACTTAGCCAGTAAGATTGTGATGCGTGACAATAAGTAGGCTGCTATATCTCCCTCCCCCCGGTAGGCTACTTAGCCAGTAGGATTGTGATGCGTGACAATAAGTAGGCTGCTATGCCTCCCTCCCCCCCCACTGGTAGGCTACTTAGCCAGTAAGATTGCGATTCGTGACATTAAGTAGGTCGCTATGCCACCCTCCCACCTGGTAGGCTACTTAGCCAGTAGGATTGTGATGCGTGACAATAAGTAGGCTGCTATGACTCCCTGCCCCCTGGTAGGCTACTTAGTAAGATTGTGATGCGTGACAATACGTAGGCTGCTATGTCTCCCTCCCCCCTGGTAGGCCACTTAGCCAGTAAGATTGTGATACGTGACAATAAGTCGGCTGCTATGTCTCCCTCCCCCTGGTAGGCTACTTAATAGGTAGGATTGTGATGCGTGACGATAAATAGGCTGCAATATCTCCCGCCTCCCTGGTAGGCCACTTAGCCAGTAGGATTGTGATGCGTGACAATAAGTAGGCTGCTATATCTCCCTCCCCCCTGATAGGCTACTTAGCCTGTAAGATTGTGATGCGTGTTAATAAGTAGGCTGATATGTCTCCCTCCCCCTGGTTGGCTAATTAGCCAGTTGAATTGTGATGCGTGACAATGAGTAGGCTGCTATATCTCCCTCCTCCCTGGTAGGCTACTTAGCCAGTAAGATTGTGATGCCTGACAATAAGTAGGCTGCTATGCCTCCTTCCTCCCCGGTAGGCTACTTAGCCAGTAAGATTGTGATGCGTGACAATAAGTAGGCTGCTATGTCTCCCTCCTCCCCGGTAGGCAACTTAGACAGTAGGATTGTGATGCGTGACAATAAGAAGGCTGCTTTGTGTCCTTCCTCCCTGGTAGGCTACTTAGCCAGTAGGATTGTGATGCGTGACAATAAGTAGGCTGCTATGTGTCCTTCCTCGCCGGTATGCTACTTAGCCAGTAAGATATTGATGCGTGACAATAAGTAGGTTGCTATGTCTCCCTCGTCTTTGGTAGGCTACTTAGCCAGTAGGATTGTGATGCGTGACAATTAGTAGGCTGCTATGTGTCCCTCCTCCCAGGTAGGCTACTTCGCCAGTAAGATTGTGATGCGTGACAATAAGTAGGCTGCTCTGTCTCCCACCCCCCTGGTAGGCTACTTAGCCAGTAAGATTGTGATGCGTGACCATCAGTAGGCTGCTATGCCTCCTTCCTCCCAGGCAGGCTACTTCGCCAGTAAGATTGTGATGCGTGAAAATAAGTAGGCCGCTATGCCTCCCTCCCCCCTGGTAGGCCACTTAGCCAGTAAGATTGTGATGCGTGACAATAAGTCGGCTGCTATGTCTCCCTCCCCCTGGTAGGCTACTTAGCCAGTAGGATTGTGATGCGTGACGATAAATAGGCTGCAATATCTCCCGCCTCCCTGGTAGGCGACTTAGCCAGTAGGATTGTGATGCGTGACAATATGTAGGCTGCTATATCTCCCTCCCCCCTGGTAGGCTACTTAGCCTGTAAGATTGTGATGCGTGTTAATAAGTAGGCTGATATGTCTCCCTCCCCCTGGTTGGCTAATTAGCCAGTTGAATTGTGATGCGTGACAATGAGTAGGCTGCTATATCTCCCTCCTCCCTGGTAGGCTACTTAGCCAGTAAGATTGTGATGCCTGACAATAAGTAGGCTGCTATGCCTCCTTCCTCCCCGGTAGGCTACTTAGCCAGTAAGATTGTGATGCGTGACAATAAGTAGGCTGCTATGTCTCCCTCCTCCCCGGTAGGCTACTTAGACAGTAGGATTGTGATGCGTGACAATAAGAAGGCTGCTTTGTGTCCTTCCTCCCTGGTAGGCTACTTAGCCAGTAGGATTGTGATGCGTGACAATAAGTAGGCTGCTATGTGTCCATCCTCCCCGGTATGCTACTTAGCCAGTAAGATATTGATGCGTGACAATAAGTAGGCTGCTATGTCTCCCTCGTCTTTGGTAGGCTACTTAGCCAGTAGGATTGTGATGCGAGACAATTAGTAGGCTGCTATGTGTCCCTCCTCCCAGGTAGGCTACTTCAACAGTAAGATTGTGATGCGTGACAATAAGTAGGCTGCTCTGTCTCCCACCCCCCTGGTAGGCTACTTAGCCTGTAAGATTGTGATGCGTGAAAATAAGTAGGCTGCTATGTCTCCCTCCCCCTGGTAGGCTAATTAGCCAGTAGGATTGTGATGCGTGACAATGAGTATGCTGCTATGTCTCCCTCCTCCCTGGTAGGCTTCTTAGCCAGTAAGATTGTGATGCGTGACAATAAGTAGGCTGCTATGCCTCCCTCCTCCCCGGTAGGCTACATAGCCAGTAAGATTGTGATGCGTGACAATAAGTAGGCTGCTATGTCTCCCTCCCCCCCCCTGGTAGGCTACTTAGCCAGTATGATTGTGATGCGTGACAATAAGTAGGCTGCTATGTCTCCCTCCTGCCTGGTAGGCTACTTAGCCAGTAAGATTGTGATGCGTGACAACAAGTAGGCTGCTATGTCACCCTCCTCCCCCCTGGTAGGCTACTTAGCCAGTAAGATTGCGATGCGTGACAATAAGTAGGCTGCTATGTCTCCCTCCCCTCTGGTAGGCTACATAGCCGGTAAGATTGTGATGCGTGACAATAAGTAGGCTGCTATGTGTCCCTCCTCCCTGGTAGGCTACTTAGCCAGTAAGATTGTGATGCGTGACAGTAAGTAGGCTGCAATGTCTCCCTCCCCCCCGGTAGGCTACTTAGCCAGTAAGATTGAGATGCGTGACAATAAGTAGACTGCTATGTGTCCCTCCTCCCCGGTAGGCTACTTAACCAGTAAGATTGTGATGCGTGACAATAAGTAGGCTGCTATGTGTCCCTCCCCCCTGGTAGGCTACTTAGCCAGTAGGATTGTGATGCGTGAAAATAAGTAGGCTGCTATGTTTCCCTCCTCCCTGTTAGGCTACTTAGCCAGTAAAATTGTAATGCGTGACAATAAGTAGGCTGCTATGTCTCCCTCCCCCCCCCCCCCCCGGTAGGCTACTTAGCCAGTAAGATTGTGATGCGTGACAATAAGTAGGCTGCTATGTGTCCCTCCTCCCTGGTAGGCTACTTAGCCAGTAAGATTGTGATGCGTGACAGTAAGTAGGCTGCAATGTCTCCCTCCCCCCCGGTAGGCTACTTAGCCAGTAAGATTGAGATGCGTGACAATAAGTAGACTGCTATGTGTCCCTCCTCCCTGGTAGGCTACTTAGCCAGTAAGATTGTGATGCGTGACAATAAGTAGGCTGCTAAGTCTCCCTGCCCCTCCCGGTAGGCTACTTAGCCAGTAAGATTGTGATGCGTGACAATAAGTAGGCTGCAATGCCTCCCTCCAACCCGGTAGGCTACTTAGCCAGTAAGATTGTTATGCTTGACAATAAGTATGCTGCTATGTGTCCCTCCTACCTGGTAGGCTAGTTAGCCAGTATGTTTGTGGTGCTTGACAATAAGTAGGCTGCTTAGTCTCCCTGCCCCCCCCCCGGTAGGCTAATGAGCCAGTAAGATTGGGATGCGTGACAATAAGTAGGCTGCTATGCCTCCCTCCCCCCCCCGGTAGGCTACTTAGCCAGTAAGATTGTGATGCGTGACAATAAGTAGGTTGCTATGTCTCCCCCCCCCCCACTGGTAGGCTACTTAGCCAGTAAGATTGTGATGCGTGACAATAAGTAGGCTGCTATGCCTCCCTTACCCCTAGTAGGCTACTTAGCCAGTAAGATTGTGATGCGTGACAATAAGTAGGCTGCTATATCTCCCTCCCCCCGGTAGGCTACTTAGCCAGTAGGATTGTGATGCGTGAAAATAAGTAGGCTGCTATGCCTCCCTCCCCCCCACTGGTAGGCTACTTAGCCAGTAAGATTGCGAATCGTGACATTAAGTAGGTCGCTATGCCACCCTCCCACCTGGTAGGCTACTTAGTCAGTAGGATTGTGATGCGTGACAATAAGTAGGCTGCTATGACTCCCTGCCCCCTGGTAGGCTACATAGTAAGATTGTGATGCGTGACAATTCGTAGGCTGCTATGTCTCCCTCCCCCCTGGTAGGCTACTTCGCCAGTAGGATTGTGATGCGTGACAATAAGTAGGCTGGTATATCTCCCTCCACCCTGGTAGGCTACTTAGCCAAAAAAATTGTGGCGCGTGACAATAAGTAGGCCGCTATGCCTCCCTCCCCCCTGGTAGGCCACTTAGCCAGTAAGATTGTGATGCGTGACAATAAGTCGGCTGCAATGTCTCCCTCCCCCTGGTAGGCTACTTAGCCAGTAGGATTGTGATGCGTGACGATAAATAGGCTGCAATATCTCCCGCCTCCCTGGTAGGCCACTTAGCCAGTAGGATTGTGATGCGTGACAATAAGTAGGCTGCTATATCTCCCTCCCCTCTGGTAGGCTACTTAGCCTGTAAGATTGTGATGCGTGTTAATAATTAGGCTGATATGTCTCCCTCCCCCTGGTTGGCTAATTAGCCAGTTGAATTGTGATGCGTGACAATGAGTAGGCTGCTATATCTCCCTCCTCCCTGGTAGGCTACTTAGCCAGTAAGATTGTGATGCCTGACAATAAGTAGGCTGCTATGCCTCCTTCCTCCCCGGTAGGCTACTTAGCCAGTAAGATTGTGATGCGTGACAATAAGTAGGCTGCTATGTCTCCCTCCTCCCCGGTAGGCTACTTAGACAGTAGGATTGTGATGCGTGACAATAAGAAGGCTGCTTTGTGTCCTTCCTCCCTGGTAGGCTACTTAGCCAGTAGGATTGTGATGCGTGACAATAAGTAGGCTGCTATGTGTCCCTCCTCCCCGGTATGCTACATAGCCAGTAAGATATTGATGCGTGACAATAAGTAGGTTGCTATGTCTCCCTCGCCTTTGGTAGGCTACTTAGCCAGTAGGATTGTGATGCGCGACAATTAGTAGGCTGCTATGTGTCCCTCCTCCCAGGTAGGCTACTTCGCCAGTAAGATTGTGATGCGTGACAATAAGTAGGCTGCTCTGTCTCCCACCCCCCTGGTAGGCTACTTAGCCAGTAAGATTGTGATGCGTGACAATCAGTAGGCTGCTATGTCTGCCTCCTCCCTGGTAGGCTACTTAGCCTGTAAGATTGTGATGCGTGAAAATAAGTAGGCTGCTATGTCTCCCTCCCCCTGGTAGGCTAATTAGCCATTAGGATTGTGATGCGTGACAATGAGTATGCTGCTATGTCTCCCTCCTCCCTGGTAGGCTACTTAGCCAGTAAGATTGTGATGCGTGACAATAAGTAGGCTGCTATGACTCCCTCCTCCCCGGTAGGCTACTTAGCCAGTAAGATTGTGATGCGTGACAATAAGTAGGCTGCTATGTCTCCCTCCTCCCTGGCAGGCTACTTAGCCAGTAAGATTGTGATGCGTGACAATAAGTAGGCTGCTATGCCTCCCTCCTCCCCGGTAGGCTACTTTGCCAGTAAGATTGTGATGCGTGACAATAAGTAGGCTGCTATATCTCCCTCCTCCCTGGTAGGCTACTTAGCCAGTAAGAATGTGATGCGTGACAATAAGTAGGCTGCTATGTCTCCCTCCTCCCTGGTAGGCTACATAGACTGTAAGATTGTGATGCGCGACTTTAAGTAGGCTGCTATGTCTCCCTCATCCCCGGTAGGCTACTTAGCCAGTAGGATTGTGATGCGTGACAATAAGTAGGCTACTATGTTTCCCTCCTCCCCGGTAGGCTACTTAGACATTAAGATTGTGATGCGTGACAATAAGTAGGCTGCTTTGTGTCCCTCCTCCCTGGTAGGCTACTTAGTCAGTAAGATTGTGATGCGTGACAATAAGTAGGCTGCTATGCCTCCCTCCTCACCGGTAGGCTACTTAGCCAGTAGGATTGTGATGCGTGACAATAAGTAGGCTGCTAAGTGTCCCTCCTCCCTGGTAGGCTACTTAGCCAGTCGGATTGTGATGCGTGACAATGAGTAGGCTGCTATGTCTTCCTCCTACCTGGTAGGCTACCTAGCCTGTAAGATTGTGATGCGTGACAATAAGTAGGCTGCTATGTCTCCCTCCTCCCTGGTAGGCTACTCTTAGCCAGTAAGATTGTGATGCGTGACACTAAGTAGGCTGTTATGTGTCCTCCTCCCTGGTAGGCTACTTAGCCAGTAAGATTGTGATGCGTGACAATAAGTAGGCTGCTATGTCTCCCTCCTCCCTGGTAGGCTACTTAGCCTGTAAGATTGTGATGCGTGACAATAAGTAGGCTGCAAAGTCTCCCTGCCCCCCCCCCCCCCCCGATAGGCAACTTAGCCAGTAGGATTGTGATGCGTGACAATAAGTATGCTGCTATGTCTCCCTCCCACCCGGTAGGCTACTTAGCCAGTAGGATTGTGATGCGTGACAATAAGTAGGCTGTTATGCCTCACTCCCCCCCCCTCATAGGCTAATTAGCCAGTAGGATTGTGATGCGTGAAAATAAGTAGGCTGCTATGTGTCCCTCCTCCCTGGTAGGCTACTTAGCCAGAAGGATTGTGATGCGTGACAATAAGTAGGCTGCTATGTCTCCCATCCCCCTGATAGGCTAATTAGCCGGTAGGATTGTGATGCGTGACAATAAGTAGGCTGCTATGTGTCCCTCCTCCCTGGTAGGCTACTTAGCCAGAAGGATTGTGATGCGTGACAATGAGTAGGCTGCTATGTCTCCCTCCTCCCTGGTAGGCTACTTAGCCTGTATTATTGTGATGCGTGACAATGAGTAGGCTGCTATGTCTCCCTCCTCCCTGGTAGGCTACTCTAAGCCAGTAAGTTTGTGATGCGTGACAATAAGTAGGCTGCTATGTGTCCCTCCTCCCTGGTAGGCTACTTAGCTAGTAAGATTGTGATGCGTGACAATAAGTTGGCTGCTATGTCTCCCTCCTCCCTGGTAGGCTACTCAGCCTGTAAGATTGTGATGCGTGACAATATGTTTTCTGCTAAGTCTCCCTGCCCCCCCCCCCCCGGTAGGCAACTTAGCCAGTAGGATCGTGATGCGTGACAATAAGTATGCTGCTATGTCTCCCTCCCGCCCGGTAGGCTACTTAGCCAGTAGGATTGTGATGAGTGACAATAAGTAGGCTGCTATGCCTCCCTCCCCCGGTAGGCTTCTTAGCCAGTAAGATTGTGATGCGTGACTATAAGTAGGCTGCTATGCCTCCCTCCCCCAGGTAGGCTACTTAGCCAGGAAGATTGTGATGCGTGGCAATAAGTAGGCTGCTATATCTCCCTCCCCCCACCCCTGGTAAGCTACTTAGCCAGTAAGACTGTGAGGCGTGACAATAAGTAGGCTGCTATGTCTACCTCCTCCCTGGTAGGCTACTTATCCAGTAAGATTGCGATGCGTGACCATAAGTTGGCTGCTATGCCTCCTTCCCCCCGGTAGGCTACTTAGCCAGTAAGATTGTGATGCGTGACAATAAGTAGGCTGCTAAGTCTCCTTGCCCCCCCCCCCCGGTAGGCTACTTAACCAGTAAGTTTGTGATGCGTGACAATAAGTAGGCTGCTATGTCTTCCTCCTCCCTGGTAGGCTACTTAGCCCGGAAGATTGTGATGCGTGACAATAAGTAGGCTGATATATTTCCCTCCTCCCCCTGGTAGGCTACTTAGCCAGGAAGATTTTGAGGCGTGACAATAAGTAGGCTGTTATGTCTCCCTCCCCCCTGGTAGGTTACTTAGCCAGTAAGATTGTGATGTGTGACAATAAGTAGGCTGCTATATCTCCCTCCCCACTGGTAGGCTACATAGCCAGTAAGATTGTGATGCGTGACAATGAGTAGGCTGCTATGTCTCCCTCCTCCCTGGTCGGCTACCTAGCCAGTAGGATTGTGAGGCGTGACAATAATTAGGCTGCTATGTCTCCCTCCTCCCTGGTAGGCTACATAGCCAGTAAGATTGTGATGCGTGACATTAAGTAGGTTGCTATATCTCCCCCCCCTGGTAGGCTACTTAGCCAGTAAGATTGTGATGCGTGACAATAAGTAGGCTTCTATGTCTCCCTCCTCCCTGGTAGGCTACTTAGCCAGGAAGATTGTGATGCGTGACAATAAGTAGGCTGCTATGTCTCCCTCCCCCCCCCCTGGTAGGCTTCTTAGCCAGTAAGATTGTGAGGCGTGACAATAAGTGGGTTGTTATGTCTCCCAGCCCCCCCCCCTGGTAGGCTACTTAGCCAGTAAGATTGTGATATGTGACAATAAGTAGGCTGCTATGTCTCCCTCCCCCTACCCTGGTAGGCCACTTAGCCAGTAGGATTGTGATGCGTGACAATAAGTATGCTGCTATGTCTCCCTCCCCTGGTAGGCTACTTAGCCAGTAAGAATGTGATGCGTGACAATATGTAGGCTGCTATGTCTCCCCCCACCCCGGTAGGCTACTTAGCCAGTAGGATTTTGATGCGAGACAATAAGTAGGCTGCAATATCTCCCTACTCCCTGGTAGGCTACTTAGCAACTTAGATTGAGATGCGTGACAATAAGTAGGCTGCTATGTCTCCCTCCCTCCCCCTGGTAGGCTACTTAGCCAGTATGATTGTAATGCGTGACAATAAGTAGGCTGCTATGTCTCCCTCCCTCCCCCGTAATAGGCTACTTAGCCAGTAAGATTGTGATGCGTGATAATAAGTAGGCTGCTATGTCTCCCTCCCTCCCCGCTGGTAGGCTACTTAGCCAGTAAGATTGTGATGCGTGACAATAAGTAGACTGCTATGTCTCCCTCCCAACCCCCTGGTAGGCTACTTAGCCAGTAAGATTGTGATGCGTTACAATAAGTAGGCTGTTATGCCTCCCTCCCCCCTGGTAGGCTACATTGCCAGTAAGATTGTGATGCGAGACAATAAGTAGGCTGCTATGTCTCCCTCCCCCGGTAGGCTACATAGCCAATAAGATTGTGATGTATGACAATAAGTCGGCTGCTATGTCTCCCTCCCCCCTGGTAGGCTACTTAGCCAGGAAGATTGTGATGCGTGAAAATAAGTAGGCTGCTATGTCTTCCTCCTCCCTGGTAGGCTACTTAACCAGGAAGATTGTGATGCGTGACAATAAGTAGGTTGCTATGTCTCCCCCCCCCCCTGGTAGGCTAGTTAGCCAGTAAGATTGTGATGCGTGACAATAAATAGGCTTCTATGTCTCCCTCCTCCCTGGTAGGCTACTTAGCCAGGAAGATTGTGATGCGTGACAAAAAGTAGGCTGCTATGTCTCCCTCCCCCCCCCCCCTGGTAGGCTTCTTAGCCAGTAAGATTGTGAGGCGTGGCAATAAATAGGTTGTTATGTCTCCGAGCCCCCCCCCCCTGGTAGGCTACTTAGCCAGTAAGATTGTGATGCGTGACAATAAGTAGGCTGCTATGTCTCCCCCCCCCCCCCGCTAGGCTACTTAGCCAGTAGGATTGTGATGCGTGACAATAAATAGGCTGCTATTTCTCCCTCCTCCCGTGTTTGCTACTTAGCCAGTAGGATTGTGATTCGTGACAATCAGTAGGCTGCTATGTCTCCCTCCCCCCCCCCCTGGTAGGCTACTTACCCAGTAATATTGTGATGCGTGACAATAAGTAGGCTGCTATGTCTCCCTCCCCCCGGTAGGCTACTTAGCCAGTAAGATTGTGATGCGTGACAATAAGTAGGCTGCTATGACTCCCTCCCCCCTTGTAGGCTACTTAGCCAGTAAGATTGTGATGCGTGACAATGAGTAGGCTACTATATCTCCCTCCTCCCTGGTAGGCTACTTAGCCTGTAAGATTGTGATGCGTGACAATAAATATGCTGCTATGACTCCCTCCTCCCTGGTAGGCTTCTCTTAGCCAGTAAGATCGTGATGCATGACAATAAGTAGGCAGCTAAGTCTCCCTGCCCCCCCCCCCCGGTGGGCAACTTAGACAGTAGGATTGTGATGCGTGCCAATAAGTATGCTGCTATGTCTCCCTCCCACCCGGTAGGCTACTTAGCCAGTAAGATTGTGATGCGTGACAATATATAGGCTGCAATGCCTCCCTCCCCCCGGTAGGCTACTTAGCCAGGAAGATTGTGATGCGTGACAATAGGTAGGCTGCTATGTCTCCATCCCCCCCTGGTAGTCTCCTAAGCCAGTAAGATTGTGAGGCGTGAAAATAAGTAGGCTGCTATGTCTACCTCCTCCCTGGTAGGCTACTTAGCCAGTAAGATTGTGATGCGTGACCATAAGTTGGCTGCTATGCCTCCTTCCCCCGGTAGGCTACTTAGCCAGTAAGATTGTGATGCGTGACAATAAGTAGGCTGCTAAGTCTCCTTGCCCCCCCCCCCCGGTAGACTACTTAGCCAGTAAGATTGTGATGCGTGACAATAAGTAGGCTGCTATGTCTCCCTCCCCACTGGTAGGCTACATAGCCAGTAAGATTGTGATGCGTGACAATAAGTAGGTTGCTATGTCTCCCCCCCCCACCCCCTGGTAGGCTACTTAGCCAGTAAGATTGTGATGCGTGACAATAAGTAGGCTTCTATATCTCCCTCCTCCCTGGTAGGCTACTTAGCCAGGAAGATTGTGATGCGTGACAATAAGTAGGCTGCTATGTCTCCCTGCCCCCGCTAGGCTACTTAGCCAGTAGGTTTGCGATGCGTGACAATAAATAGGCTGCTATTTCTCCCTCCTCCCGTGTTGGCTACTTAGCCAGTAGGATTGTGATTCGTGACAATCAGTAGGCTCCTATGTCTCCCTCCCCCCCCCCCCTGGTAGGCTACTTACCCGGTAAGATTGTGATGCGTGACAATAAGTAGGCTGTTATATCTCCCTCCCCCCCCTGGTAGGCTACTTAGCCAGGAAGATTTTGAGGCGTGACAATAAGTAGGCTGTTATGTCTCCCTCCCCCTGGTAGGTTACTTAGCTAGTAAGATTGTGATGTGTGACAATAAGTAGGCTGCTATGTCTCCCTCCCCACTGGTAGGCTACATAGCCAGTAAGATTGTGATGCGTGACAATAAGTAGGTTGCTATGTCTCCCCCCCCCCCCCACCCCCTGGTAGGCTACTTAGCCAGTAAGATTGTGATGCGTGACAATAAGTAGGCTTCTATATCTCCCTCCTCCCTGGTAGGCTACTTAGCCAGGAAGATTGTGATGCGTGACAATAAGTAGGCTGCTATGTCTCCCTGCCCCCGCTAGGCTTCTTAGCCAGTAGGTTTGCGATGCGTGACAATAAATAGGCTGCTATTTCTCCCTCCTCCCGTGTTGGCTACTTAGCCAGTAGGATTGTGATTCGTGACAATCAGTAGGCTCCTATGTCTCCCTCCCCCCCCCCCCCTGGTAGGCTACTTACCCGGTAAGATTGTGATGCGTGACAATAAGTAGGCTGCTATGTCTCCCTTCCCCCTGGTAGGCTACTTAGCCAGCAAGATTGTGATGCTTGACAATAAGTAGGCTGCTATGTCTCCCTCCCCCCGGTAGGCTACTTAGCCAGTAAGATTGTGATGCGTGGCAATAAGTAGGCTGCTATGGCTCCCTCCCCCCTGGTAGGCTACTTAGTTAGTAAGATTGTGATGCGTGACAATGAGTAGGCTACTATATCTCCCTCCTCCCTGTTAGGCTACTTAGCCTGTAAGATTGTGATGCGTGACAATAAATAGGCTGCTATGTCTTCCTCCTCCCTGGTAGGCTTCTCTTAGCCAGTAAGATTGTGATGCATGCCAATAAGTAGGCAGCTAAGTCTCCCTGCCCCCCCCCCCCCCCGGTAGGAAACTTAGACAGTAGGATTGTGATGCGTGAAAATAAGTATGCTGCTAGGTCTCCCTCCCACCCGGTAGGCTACTTAGCCAGTAAGATTGTGATGCGTGACAATATATAGGCTGCAATGCCTCCCCCCCCCACTGGTAGTCTACTTAGCCAGTAAGATTGTGATGCGTGACAATAAGTAGGCTGCTATGCCTCCCTTACCCCTAGTAGGCTACTTAGCCAGTAAGATTGTGATGCGTGACAATAAGTAGGCTGCTATATCTCCCTCCCCCCGGTAGGCTACTTAGCCAGTAGGATTGTGATGCGTGACAATAAGTAGGCTGCTATGCCTCCCTCCCCCCCACTGGTAGGCTACTTAGCCAGTAAGATTGCGATTCGTGACATTAAGTAGGTCGCTATGCCACCCTCCCACCTGGTAGGCTACTTAGCCAGTAGGATTGTGATGCGTGACAATAAGTAGGCTGCTATGACTCCCTGCCCCCTGGTAGGCTACTTAGTAAGATTGTGATGCGTGACAATACGTAGGCTGCTATGTCTCCCTCCCCCCTGGTAGGCCACTTAGCCAGTAAGATTGTGATACGTGACAATAAGTCGGCTGCTATGTCTCCCTCCCCCTGGTAGGCTACTTAATAGGTAGGATTGTGATGCGTGACGATAAATAGGCTGCAATATCTCCCGCCTCCCTGGTAGGCCACTTAGCCAGTAGGATTGTGATGCGTGACAATAAGTAGGCTGCTATATCTCCCTCCCCCCTGATAGGCTACTTAGCCTGTAAGATTGTGATGCGTGTTAATAAGTAGGCTGATATGTCTCCCTCCCCCTGGTTGGCTAATTAGCCAGTTGAATTGTGATGCGTGACAATGAGTAGGCTGCTATATCTCCCTCCTCCCTGGTAGGCTACTTAGCCAGTAAGATTGTGATGCCTGACAATAAGTAGGCTGCTATGCCTCCTTCCTCCCCGGTAGGCTACTTAGCCAGTAAGATTGTGATGCGTGACAATAAGTAGGCTGCTATGTCTCCCTCCTCCCCGGTAGGCAACTTAGACAGTAGGATTGTGATGCGTGACAATAAGAAGGCTGCTTTGTGTCCTTCCTCCCTGGTAGGCTACTTAGCCAGTAGGATTGTGATGCGTGACAATAAGTAGGCTGCTATGTGTCCTTCCTCGCCGGTATGCTACTTAGCCAGTAAGATATTGATGCGTGACAATAAGTAGGTTGCTATGTCTCCCTCGTCTTTGGTAGGCTACTTAGCCAGTAGGATTGTGATGCGTGACAATTAGTAGGCTGCTATGTGTCCCTCCTCCCAGGTAGGCTACTTCGCCAGTAAGATTGTGATGCGTGACAATAAGTAGGCTGCTCTGTCTCCCACCCCCCTGGTAGGCTACTTAGCCAGTAAGATTGTGATGCGTGACCATCAGTAGGCTGCTATGCCTCCTTCCTCCCAGGCAGGCTACTTCGCCAGTAAGATTGTGATGCGTGAAAATAAGTAGGCCGCTATGCCTCCCTCCCCCCTGGTAGGCCACTTAGCCAGTAAGATTGTGATGCGTGACAATAAGTCGGCTGCTATGTCTCCCTCCCCCTGGTAGGCTACTTAGCCAGTAGGATTGTGATGCGTGACGATAAATAGGCTGCAATATCTCCCGCCTCCCTGGTAGGCGACTTAGCCAGTAGGATTGTGATGCGTGACAATATGTAGGCTGCTATATCTCCCTCCCCCCTGGTAGGCTACTTAGCCTGTAAGATTGTGATGCGTGTTAATAAGTAGGCTGATATGTCTCCCTCCCCCTGGTTGGCTAATTAGCCAGTTGAATTGTGATGCGTGACAATGAGTAGGCTGCTATATCTCCCTCCTCCCTGGTAGGCTACTTAGCCAGTAAGATTGTGATGCCTGACAATAAGTAGGCTGCTATGCCTCCTTCCTCCCCGGTAGGCTACTTAGCCAGTAAGATTGTGATGCGTGACAATAAGTAGGCTGCTATGTCTCCCTCCTCCCCGGTAGGCTACTTAGACAGTAGGATTGTGATGCGTGACAATAAGAAGGCTGCTTTGTGTCCTTCCTCCCTGGTAGGCTACTTAGCCAGTAGGATTGTGATGCGTGACAATAAGTAGGCTGCTATGTGTCCATCCTCCCCGGTATGCTACTTAGCCAGTAAGATATTGATGCGTGACAATAAGTAGGCTGCTATGTCTCCCTCGTCTTTGGTAGGCTACTTAGCCAGTAGGATTGTGATGCGAGACAATTAGTAGGCTGCTATGTGTCCCTCCTCCCAGGTAGGCTACTTCAACAGTAAGATTGTGATGCGTGACAATAAGTAGGCTGCTCTGTCTCCCACCCCCCTGGTAGGCTACTTAGCCTGTAAGATTGTGATGCGTGAAAATAAGTAGGCTGCTATGTCTCCCTCCCCCTGGTAGGCTAATTAGCCAGTAGGATTGTGATGCGTGACAATGAGTATGCTGCTATGTCTCCCTCCTCCCTGGTAGGCTTCTTAGCCAGTAAGATTGTGATGCGTGACAATAAGTAGGCTGCTATGCCTCCCTCCTCCCCGGTAGGCTACATAGCCAGTAAGATTGTGATGCGTGACAATAAGTAGGCTGCTATGTCTCCCTCCCCCCCCCCTGGTAGGCTACTTAGCCAGTATGATTGTGATGCGTGACAATAAGTAGGCTGCTATGTCTCCCTCCTGCCTGGTAGGCTACTTAGCCAGTAAGATTGTGATGCGTGACAACAAGTAGGCTGCTATGTCACCCTCCTCCCCCCTGGTAGGCTACTTAGCCAGTAAGATTGCGATGCGTGACAATAAGTAGGCTGCTATGTCTCCCTCCCCTCTGGTAGGCTACATAGCCGGTAAGATTGTGATGCGTGACAATAAGTAGGCTGCTATGTGTCCCTCCTCCCTGGTAGGCTACTTAGCCAGTAAGATTGTGATGCGTGACAGTAAGTAGGCTGCAATGTCTCCCTCCCCCCCGGTAGGCTACTTAGCCAGTAAGATTGAGATGCGTGACAATAAGTAGACTGCTATGTGTCCCTCCTCCCCGGTAGGCTACTTAACCAGTAAGATTGTGATGCGTGACAATAAGTAGGCTGCTATGTGTCCCTCCCCCCTGGTAGGCTACTTAGCCAGTAGGATTGTGATGCGTGAAAATAAGTAGGCTGCTATGTTTCCCTCCTCCCTGTTAGGCTACTTAGCCAGTAAAATTGTAATGCGTGACAATAAGTAGGCTGCTATGTCTCCCTCCCCCCCCCCCCGGTAGGCTACTTAGCCAGTAAGATTGTGATGCGTGACAATAAGTAGGCTGCTATGTGTCCCTCCTCCCTGGTAGGCTACTTAGCCAGTAAGATTGTGATGCGTGACAGTAAGTAGGCTGCAATGTCTCCCTCCCCCCCGGTAGGCTACTTAGCCAGTAAGATTGAGATGCGTGACAATAAGTAGACTGCTATGTGTCCCTCCTCCCTGGTAGGCTACTTAGCCAGTAAGATTGTGATGCGTGACAATAAGTAGGCTGCTAAGTCTCCCTGCCCCTCCCGGTAGGCTACTTAGCCAGTAAGATTGTGATGCGTGACAATAAGTAGGCTGCAATGCCTCCCTCCAACCCGGTAGGCTACTTAGCCAGTAAGATTGTTATGCTTGACAATAAGTATGCTGCTATGTGTCCCTCCTACCTGGTAGGCTAGTTAGCCAGTATGTTTGTGGTGCTTGACAATAAGTAGGCTGCTTAGTCTCCCTGCCCCCCCCCCGGTAGGCTAATGAGCCAGTAAGATTGGGATGCGTGACAATAAGTAGGCTGCTATGCCTCCCTCCCCCCCCCGGTAGGCTACTTAGCCAGTAAGATTGTGATGCGTGACAATAAGTAGGTTGCTATGTCTCCCCCCCCCCCACTGGTAGGCTACTTAGCCAGTAAGATTGTGATGCGTGACAATAAGTAGGCTGCTATGCCTCCCTTACCCCTAGTAGGCTACTTAGCCAGTAAGATTGTGATGCGTGACAATAAGTAGGCTGCTATATCTCCCTCCCCCCGGTAGGCTACTTAGCCAGTAGGATTGTGATGCGTGAAAATAAGTAGGCTGCTATGCCTCCCTCCCCCCCACTGGTAGGCTACTTAGCCAGTAAGATTGCGAATCGTGACATTAAGTAGGTCGCTATGCCACCCTCCCACCTGGTAGGCTACTTAGTCAGTAGGATTGTGATGCGTGACAATAAGTAGGCTGCTATGACTCCCTGCCCCCTGGTAGGCTACATAGTAAGATTGTGATGCGTGACAATTCGTAGGCTGCTATGTCTCCCTCCCCCCTGGTAGGCTACTTCGCCAGTAGGATTGTGATGCGTGACAATAAGTAGGCTGGTATATCTCCCTCCACCCTGGTAGGCTACTTAGCCAAAAAAATTGTGGCGCGTGACAATAAGTAGGCCGCTATGCCTCCCTCCCCCCTGGTAGGCCACTTAGCCAGTAAGATTGTGATGCGTGACAATAAGTCGGCTGCAATGTCTCCCTCCCCCTGGTAGGCTACTTAGCCAGTAGGATTGTGATGCGTGACGATAAATAGGCTGCAATATCTCCCGCCTCCCTGGTAGGCCACTTAGCCAGTAGGATTGTGATGCGTGACAATAAGTAGGCTGCTATATCTCCCTCCCCTCTGGTAGGCTACTTAGCCTGTAAGATTGTGATGCGTGTTAATAATTAGGCTGATATGTCTCCCTCCCCCTGGTTGGCTAATTAGCCAGTTGAATTGTGATGCGTGACAATGAGTAGGCTGCTATATCTCCCTCCTCCCTGGTAGGCTACTTAGCCAGTAAGATTGTGATGCCTGACAATAAGTAGGCTGCTATGCCTCCTTCCTCCCCGGTAGGCTACTTAGCCAGTAAGATTGTGATGCGTGACAATAAGTAGGCTGCTATGTCTCCCTCCTCCCCGGTAGGCTACTTAGACAGTAGGATTGTGATGCGTGACAATAAGAAGGCTGCTTTGTGTCCTTCCTCCCTGGTAGGCTACTTAGCCAGTAGGATTGTGATGCGTGACAATAAGTAGGCTGCTATGTGTCCCTCCTCCCCGGTATGCTACATAGCCAGTAAGATATTGATGCGTGACAATAAGTAGGTTGCTATGTCTCCCTCGCCTTTGGTAGGCTACTTAGCCAGTAGGATTGTGATGCGCGACAATTAGTAGGCTGCTATGTGTCCCTCCTCCCAGGTAGGCTACTTCGCCAGTAAGATTGTGATGCGTGACAATAAGTAGGCTGCTCTGTCTCCCACCCCCCTGGTAGGCTACTTAGCCAGTAAGATTGTGATGCGTGACAATCAGTAGGCTGCTATGTCTGCCTCCTCCCTGGTAGGCTACTTAGCCTGTAAGATTGTGATGCGTGAAAATAAGTAGGCTGCTATGTCTCCCTCCCCCTGGTAGGCTAATTAGCCATTAGGATTGTGATGCGTGACAATGAGTATGCTGCTATGTCTCCCTCCTCCCTGGTAGGCTACTTAGCCAGTAAGATTGTGATGCGTGACAATAAGTAGGCTGCTATGACTCCCTCCTCCCCGGTAGGCTACTTAGCCAGTAAGATTGTGATGCGTGACAATAAGTAGGCTGCTATGTCTCCCTCCTCCCTGGCAGGCTACTTAGCCAGTAAGATTGTGATGCGTGACAATAAGTAGGCTGCTATGCCTCCCTCCTCCCCGGTAGGCTACTTTGCCAGTAAGATTGTGATGCGTGACAATAAGTAGGCTGCTATATCTCCCTCCTCCCTGGTAGGCTACTTAGCCAGTAAGAATGTGATGCGTGACAATAAGTAGGCTGCTATGTCTCCCTCCTCCCTGGTAGGCTACATAGACTGTAAGATTGTGATGCGCGACTTTAAGTAGGCTGCTATGTCTCCCTCATCCCCGGTAGGCTACTTAGCCAGTAGGATTGTGATGCGTGACAATAAGTAGGCTACTATGTTTCCCTCCTCCCCGGTAGGCTACTTAGACATTAAGATTGTGATGCGTGACAATAAGTAGGCTGCTTTGTGTCCCTCCTCCCTGGTAGGCTACTTAGTCAGTAAGATTGTGATGCGTGACAATAAGTAGGCTGCTATGCCTCCCTCCTCACCGGTAGGCTACTTAGCCAGTAGGATTGTGATGCGTGACAATAAGTAGGCTGCTAAGTGTCCCTCCTCCCTGGTAGGCTACTTAGCCAGTCGGATTGTGATGCGTGACAATGAGTAGGCTGCTATGTCTTCCTCCTACCTGGTAGGCTACCTAGCCTGTAAGATTGTGATGCGTGACAATAAGTAGGCTGCTATGTCTCCCTCCTCCCTGGTAGGCTACTCTTAGCCAGTAAGATTGTGATGCGTGACACTAAGTAGGCTGTTATGTGTCCTCCTCCCTGGTAGGCTACTTAGCCAGTAAGATTGTGATGCGTGACAATAAGTAGGCTGCTATGTCTCCCTCCTCCCTGGTAGGCTACTTAGCCTGTAAGATTGTGATGCGTGACAATAAGTAGGCTGCAAAGTCTCCCTGCCCCCCCCCCCCCCCCGATAGGCAACTTAGCCAGTAGGATTGTGATGCGTGACAATAAGTATGCTGCTATGTCTCCCTCCCACCCGGTAGGCTACTTAGCCAGTAGGATTGTGATGCGTGACAATAAGTAGGCTGTTATGCCTCACTCCCCCCCCCTCATAGGCTAATTAGCCAGTAGGATTGTGATGCGTGAAAATAAGTAGGCTGCTATGTGTCCCTCCTCCCTGGTAGGCTACTTAGCCAGAAGGATTGTGATGCGTGACAATAAGTAGGCTGCTATGTCTCCCATCCCCCTGATAGGCTAATTAGCCGGTAGGATTGTGATGCGTGACAATAAGTAGGCTGCTATGTGTCCCTCCTCCCTGGTAGGCTACTTAGCCAGAAGGATTGTGATGCGTGACAATGAGTAGGCTGCTATGTCTCCCTCCTCCCTGGTAGGCTACTTAGCCTGTATTATTGTGATGCGTGACAATGAGTAGGCTGCTATGTCTCCCTCCTCCCTGGTAGGCTACTCTAAGCCAGTAAGTTTGTGATGCGTGACAATAAGTAGGCTGCTATGTGTCCCTCCTCCCTGGTAGGCTACTTAGCTAGTAAGATTGTGATGCGTGACAATAAGTTGGCTGCTATGTCTCCCTCCTCCCTGGTAGGCTACTCAGCCTGTAAGATTGTGATGCGTGACAATATGTTTTCTGCTAAGTCTCCCTGCCCCCCCCCCCCCGGTAGGCAACTTAGCCAGTAGGATCGTGATGCGTGACAATAAGTATGCTGCTATGTCTCCCTCCCGCCCGGTAGGCTACTTAGCCAGTAGGATTGTGATGAGTGACAATAAGTAGGCTGCTATGCCTCCCTCCCCCGGTAGGCTTCTTAGCCAGTAAGATTGTGATGCGTGACTATAAGTAGGCTGCTATGCCTCCCTCCCCCAGGTAGGCTACTTAGCCAGGAAGATTGTGATGCGTGGCAATAAGTAGGCTGCTATATCTCCCTCCCCCCACCCCTGGTAAGCTACTTAGCCAGTAAGACTGTGAGGCGTGACAATAAGTAGGCTGCTATGTCTACCTCCTCCCTGGTAGGCTACTTATCCAGTAAGATTGCGATGCGTGACCATAAGTTGGCTGCTATGCCTCCTTCCCCCCGGTAGGCTACTTAGCCAGTAAGATTGTGATGCGTGACAATAAGTAGGCTGCTAAGTCTCCTTGCCCCCCCCCCCCGGTAGGCTACTTAACCAGTAAGTTTGTGATGCGTGACAATAAGTAGGCTGCTATGTCTTCCTCCTCCCTGGTAGGCTACTTAGCCCGGAAGATTGTGATGCGTGACAATAAGTAGGCTGATATATTTCCCTCCTCCCCCTGGTAGGCTACTTAGCCAGGAAGATTTTGAGGCGTGACAATAAGTAGGCTGTTATGTCTCCCTCCCCCCTGGTAGGTTACTTAGCCAGTAAGATTGTGATGTGTGACAATAAGTAGGCTGCTATATCTCCCTCCCCACTGGTAGGCTACATAGCCAGTAAGATTGTGATGCGTGACAATGAGTAGGCTGCTATGTCTCCCTCCTCCCTGGTCGGCTACCTAGCCAGTAGGATTGTGAGGCGTGACAATAATTAGGCTGCTATGTCTCCCTCCTCCCTGGTAGGCTACATAGCCAGTAAGATTGTGATGCGTGACATTAAGTAGGTTGCTATATCTCCCCCCCCTGGTAGGCTACTTAGCCAGTAAGATTGTGATGCGTGACAATAAGTAGGCTTCTATGTCTCCCTCCTCCCTGGTAGGCTACTTAGCCAGGAAGATTGTGATGCGTGACAATAAGTAGGCTGCTATGTCTCCCTCCCCCCCCCCCTGGTAGGCTTCTTAGCCAGTAAGATTGTGAGGCGTGACAATAAGTGGGTTGTTATGTCTCCCAGCCCCCCCCCCTGGTAGGCTACTTAGCCAGTAAGATTGTGATATGTGACAATAAGTAGGCTGCTATGTCTCCCTCCCCCTACCCTGGTAGGCCACTTAGCCAGTAGGATTGTGATGCGTGACAATAAGTATGCTGCTATGTCTCCCTCCCCCTGGTAGGCTACTTAGCCAGTAAGAATGTGATGCGTGACAATATGTAGGCTGCTATGTCTCCCCCCACCCCGGTAGGCTACTTAGCCAGTAGGATTTTGATGCGAGACAATAAGTAGGCTGCAATATCTCCCTACTCCCTGGTAGGCTACTTAGCAACTTAGATTGAGATGCGTGACAATAAGTAGGCTGCTATGTCTCCCTCCCTCCCCCTGGTAGGCTACTTAGCCAGTATGATTGTAATGCGTGACAATAAGTAGGCTGCTATGTCTCCCTCCCTCCCCCGTAATAGGCTACTTAGCCAGTAAGATTGTGATGCGTGATAATAAGTAGGCTGCTATGTCTCCCTCCCTCCCCGCTGGTAGGCTACTTAGCCAGTAAGATTGTGATGCGTGACAATAAGTAGACTGCTATGTCTCCCTCCCAACCCCCTGGTAGGCTACTTAGCCAGTAAGATTGTGATGCGTTACAATAAGTAGGCTGTTATGCCTCCCTCCCCCCTGGTAGGCTACATTGCCAGTAAGATTGTGATGCGAGACAATAAGTAGGCTGCTATGTCTCCCTCCCCCGGTAGGCTACATAGCCAATAAGATTGTGATGTATGACAATAAGTCGGCTGCTATGTCTCCCTCCCCCCTGGTAGGCTACTTAGCCAGGAAGATTGTGATGCGTGAAAATAAGTAGGCTGCTATGTCTTCCTCCTCCCTGGTAGGCTACTTAACCAGGAAGATTGTGATGCGTGACAATAAGTAGGTTGCTATGTCTCCCCCCCCCCCCCCTGGTAGGCTAGTTAGCCAGTAAGATTGTGATGCGTGACAATAAATAGGCTTCTATGTCTCCCTCCTCCCTGGTAGGCTACTTAGCCAGGAAGATTGTGATGCGTGACAAAAAGTAGGCTGCTATGTCTCCCTCCCCCCCCCCCCTGGTAGGCTTCTTAGCCAGTAAGATTGTGAGGCGTGGCAATAAATAGGTTGTTATGTCTCCGAGCCCCCCCCCCCCCCCTGGTAGGCTACTTAGCCAGTAAGATTGTGATGCGTGACAATAAGTAGGCTGCTATGTCTCCCCCCCCCCCCCCGCTAGGCTACTTAGCCAGTAGGATTGTGATGCGTGACAATAAATAGGCTGCTATTTCTCCCTCCTCCCGTGTTTGCTACTTAGCCAGTAGGATTGTGATTCGTGACAATCAGTAGGCTGCTATGTCTCCCTCCCCCCCCCCCTGGTAGGCTACTTACCCAGTAATATTGTGATGCGTGACAATAAGTAGGCTGCTATGTCTCCCTCCCCCCGGTAGGCTACTTAGCCAGTAAGATTGTGATGCGTGACAATAAGTAGGCTGCTATGACTCCCTCCCCCCTTGTAGGCTACTTAGCCAGTAAGATTGTGATGCGTGACAATGAGTAGGCTACTATATCTCCCTCCTCCCTGGTAGGCTACTTAGCCTGTAAGATTGTGATGCGTGACAATAAATATGCTGCTATGACTCCCTCCTCCCTGGTAGGCTTCTCTTAGCCAGTAAGATCGTGATGCATGACAATAAGTAGGCAGCTAAGTCTCCCTGCCCCCCCCCCCCGGTGGGCAACTTAGACAGTAGGATTGTGATGCGTGCCAATAAGTATGCTGCTATGTCTCCCTCCCACCCGGTAGGCTACTTAGCCAGTAAGATTGTGATGCGTGACAATATATAGGCTGCAATGCCTCCCTCCCCCCGGTAGGCTACTTAGCCAGGAAGATTGTGATGCGTGACAATAGGTAGGCTGCTATGTCTCCATCCCCCCCTGGTAGTCTCCTAAGCCAGTAAGATTGTGAGGCGTGAAAATAAGTAGGCTGCTATGTCTACCTCCTCCCTGGTAGGCTACTTAGCCAGTAAGATTGTGATGCGTGACCATAAGTTGGCTGCTATGCCTCCTTCCCCCGGTAGGCTACTTAGCCAGTAAGATTGTGATGCGTGACAATAAGTAGGCTGCTAAGTCTCCTTGCCCCCCCCCCCCCCCCGGTAGACTACTTAGCCAGTAAGATTGTGATGCGTGACAATAAGTAGGCTGCTATGTCTCCCTCCCCACTGGTAGGCTACATAGCCAGTAAGATTGTGATGCGTGACAATAAGTAGGTTGCTATGTCTCCCCCCCCCACCCCCTGGTAGGCTACTTAGCCAGTAAGATTGTGATGCGTGACAATAAGTAGGCTTCTATATCTCCCTCCTCCCTGGTAGGCTACTTAGCCAGGAAGATTGTGATGCGTGACAATAAGTAGGCTGCTATGTCTCCCTGCCCCCGCTAGGCTACTTAGCCAGTAGGTTTGCGATGCGTGACAATAAATAGGCTGCTATTTCTCCCTCCTCCCGTGTTGGCTACTTAGCCAGTAGGATTGTGATTCGTGACAATCAGTAGGCTCCTATGTCTCCCTCCCCCCCCCCCCTGGTAGGCTACTTACCCGGTAAGATTGTGATGCGTGACAATAAGTAGGCTGTTATATCTCCCTCCCCCCCCTGGTAGGCTACTTAGCCAGGAAGATTTTGAGGCGTGACAATAAGTAGGCTGTTATGTCTCCCTCCCCCTGGTAGGTTACTTAGCTAGTAAGATTGTGATGTGTGACAATAAGTAGGCTGCTATGTCTCCCTCCCCACTGGTAGGCTACATAGCCAGTAAGATTGTGATGCGTGACAATAAGTAGGTTGCTATGTCTCCCCCCCCCCCCCACCCCCTGGTAGGCTACTTAGCCAGTAAGATTGTGATGCGTGACAATAAGTAGGCTTCTATATCTCCCTCCTCCCTGGTAGGCTACTTAGCCAGGAAGATTGTGATGCGTGACAATAAGTAGGCTGCTATGTCTCCCTGCCCCCGCTAGGCTTCTTAGCCAGTAGGTTTGCGATGCGTGACAATAAATAGGCTGCTATTTCTCCCTCCTCCCGTGTTGGCTACTTAGCCAGTAGGATTGTGATTCGTGACAATCAGTAGGCTCCTATGTCTCCCTCCCCCCCCCCCCCCTGGTAGGCTACTTACCCGGTAAGATTGTGATGCGTGACAATAAGTAGGCTGCTATGTCTCCCTTCCCCCTGGTAGGCTACTTAGCCAGCAAGATTGTGATGCTTGACAATAAGTAGGCTGCTATGTCTCCCTCCCCCCGGTAGGCTACTTAGCCAGTAAGATTGTGATGCGTGGCAATAAGTAGGCTGCTATGGCTCCCTCCCCCCTGGTAGGCTACTTAGTTAGTAAGATTGTGATGCGTGACAATGAGTAGGCTACTATATCTCCCTCCTCCCTGTTAGGCTACTTAGCCTGTAAGATTGTGATGCGTGACAATAAATAGGCTGCTATGTCTTCCTCCTCCCTGGTAGGCTTCTCTTAGCCAGTAAGATTGTGATGCATGCCAATAAGTAGGCAGCTAAGTCTCCCTGCCCCCCCCCCCCCCCCGGTAGGAAACTTAGACAGTAGGATTGTGATGCGTGAAAATAAGTATGCTGCTAGGTCTCCCTCCCACCCGGTAGGCTACTTAGCCAGTAAGATTGTGATGCGTGACAATATATAGGCTGCAATGCCTCCCTCCCCCCGGTAGGCTACTTAGCCAGTAAGATTGTGATGCGTGACAATAAGTAGGCTGCAATGCCTCCCTCCCCCCCGGTAGGTTACTTAGCCAGTAAGGTTGTGATGCGTGACATTAAGTAGGCTGCTATGTCTCCCTCCTCCCTGGTAGGCTACTCTTAGCCAGTAAGATTGTGAGGCGTGACAATAAGTAGACTGCTATGTCTCCCTCCTCCCAGGTAGGCTACGTAGCCAGTAAGATTGTGATGCGTGACAATAAGTAGGCTGCTATGTCTCCCTCCCCCCCCCACCCCCGGTAGGCTACTTAGCCAGTAAGATTGCGATGCGCGACAATAAGTAGGCTGCCATGTGTCCCTCCTCCCTGGTAGGCCACTTAGCCAGTAAGAATGTGATGCGTGACAATAAGTAGGCTGCTATGTCTCCCTCCTCCCTGGTAGGCTACTTAGCCTGTAAGATTGTGATGCGTGACTATAAGTAGGCTGCTATGTCTCCCTCATCCCCGGTAGGCTACTTAGCCAGTAGGATTGTGATGCGTGACACTAAGTAGGCTGCTATGTCGCCCTCCTCCCTGGTAGGCTACTTAGCCAGTAGGATTGTGTTGCGTGACAATAAGTAGGCTGCTATGTGTTCCACATCCGCGGTAGGCTACTTAGCCATTAAGATTTTGATGCGTGACAATAAGTAGGCTGCTATGTCTCCCTCCTCCCCGGTAGGCTACTTAGCCAGTAAGAGTGTGATGCGTGACAATAAGTAGGCTGCTATGTGTCCCTCCCCCCTGGTAAGCTACATAGGCAGTAGGATTGTGATGCGTGAAAATAAGTAGGCTGCTATGTCTCCCTCCTCCCTGGTAGGCTACTTAGCCAGTAAGAATGTGATGCGTGACAATAAGTAGGCTGCTATGTCTCCCTCCCCCCCGGTAGGCTACTTAGCCAGTAAGATTGTGATGCGTGACAATAAGTAGGCTGCTATGTGTCCCTCCTCCCTGGTAGGCAACATAGCCAGTAAGATTGTGATGCGTGACAGTAAGTAGGCTGCTATGTCTACCTCCCCCCCGGTAGGCTACTTAGCCAGTAAGATTGTGATGCGCGACAATAAGTAGGCCGCCATGTGTCCCTCCTCCCTGGTAGGCCACTTAGCCAGTAGGATTGTGATGCGTGACAATAAGTAGGCTGCTATGTCTCCCTCCCCCCTGGTAGGCTACTTAGCCAGTAAGATTGTGATGCGTGTTAATAAGTAGGCTGCTATGTCTCCCTCCCCCTGGTAGGTTAATTAGCCAGTAGAAATGCGATGCGTGACAATGAGTAGGCTGCTATATCTCCCTCCTCCCTGGTAGGCTACTTAGCCAGTAAGATTTTGATGCCTGACAATAAGTAGGCTGCTATGCCTCCTTCCTCCCCTTTAGGCTACTTAGCCAGCAAGATTGTGAGGCGTGACAATAAATAGGCTGCTCTGTCTCCCACCCCCTCCCCTGGTAGGCTACTTAGCCAGTAATATTGTGATGCGAGACAATAAGGAGGCTGCTACATTTCCCCCCCCCCTGGTAGGCTACTTAGCCAGAAGGATTGTGATGCGTGATAATAAGTAGGCTGATATATTTCCCTCCTCCCAGGTAGGCTACTTCGCCAGTAAGATTGTGATGCGTGACAATAAGTAGGCTGCTCTGTCTCCCACCCCCCTGGTAGGCTACTTAGCCAGTAAGATTGTGATGCGTGACAATCAGTAGGCTGCTATGTCTGCCTCCTCCCTGGTAGGCTACTTAGCCTGTAAGATTGTGATGGGTGAAAATAAGTAGGCCGCTATGCCTCCCTCCCCCCTGGTAGGCCACATAGCCAGTAAGATTGTGATGCGTGACAATAAGTCGGCTGCTATGTCTCCCTCCCCCTGGTAGGCTACATAGCCAGTAGGATTGTGATGCGTGACGATAAATAGGCTGCAATATCTCCCGCCTCCCTGGTAGGCCACTTAGCCAGTAGGATTGTGATGCGTGACAATATGTAGGCTGCTATATCTCCCTCCCCCCTGGTAGGCTACTTAGCCTGTAAGATTGTGATGCGTGTTAATAAGTAGGCTGATATGTCTCCCTCCCCCTGGTTGGCTAATTAGCCAGTTGAATTGTGGTGCGTGACAATGAGTAGGCTGCTATATCTCCCTCCTTCCTGGTAGGCTACTTAGCCAGTAAGATTGTGATGCCTGACAATAAGTAGGCTGCTATGCCTCCTTCCTCCCCGGTAGGCTACTTAGCCAGTAAGATTGTGATGCGTGACAATTAGTAGGCTGCTATGTTTCCCTCCTCCCCGGTAGGCTACTTAGACAGTAGGATTGTGATGCGTGACAATAAGAAGGATGCTTTGTGTCCTTCCTCCCTGGTAGGCTACTTAGCCAGTAGGATTGTGATGCGTGACAATAAGTAGGCTGTTATGTGTCCCTCCTCCCCGGTATGCTACTTAGCCAGTAAGATATTGATGCGTGACAATAAGTAGGCTGCTATGTCTCCCTCGTCTTTGGTAGGCTACTTAGCCAGTAGGATTGTGATGCGTGACAATAAGTAGGCTGCTATGTGTCCCTCCTCCCAGGTAGGCTACTTTGCCAGTAAGATTGTGATGCGTGACAATAAGTAGGCTGCTCTGTCTCCCACCCCCCTGGTAGGCTACTTAGCCTGTAAGATTGTGATGCGTGAAAATAAGTAGGCTGCTATGTCTCCCTCCCCCTGGTAGGCTAATTAGCCAGTAGGATTGTGATGCGTGACAATGAGTATGCTGCTATGTCTCCCTCCTCCCTGGTAGGCTACTTAGCCAGTTAGATTGTGATGCGTGACAATAAGTAGGCTGCTATGCCTCCCTCCTCCCCGGTAGGCTACTTAGCCAGTAAGATTGTGATGCGTGACAATAAGTAGGCTGCTATGTCTCCCTCCCCCCCCCCCTGGTAGGCTACTTAGCCAGTATGATTGTGATGCGTGTCAATAAGTAGGCTGCTATGTCTCCCTCCTCCCCGGTAGGCTACTTAACCAGTAAGATTGTGATGCGTGACAATAACTAGGCTGCTATGTGTCCCTCCCCCCTGGTAGGCTACTTAGCCAGTAGGATTGTGATGCGTGAAAATATGTAGGCTGCTATGTTTCCCTCCTCCCTGTCAGGCTACTTAGCCAGTAAAATTGTAATGCGTGACAATAAGTAGGCTGCTATGTCTCCCTCCCCCCCCCCCCGGTAGGCTACTTAGCCAGTAAGATTGTGATGCGTGACATTAAGTAGGCTGCTATGTGTCCCTCCTCCTTGGTAAGCTACTTAGCCAGTAAGATTGTGATGCGTGACAGTAAGTAGGCTGCAATGTCTCCCCCCCCGGTAGGCTACTTAGCCAGTAAGATTGAGATGCGTGACAATAAGTAGACTGCTATGTGTCCCTCCTCCCTGGTAGGCTACTTAGCCAGTAAGATTGTGATGCGTGACAATAAGTAGGCTGCTAAGTCTCCCTGCCCCTCCCGGTAGGCTACTTAGCCAGTAAGATTGTGATGCGTGACAATAAGTAGGCTGCAATGCCTCCCTCCAACCCGGTAGGCTACTTAGCCAGTAAGATTGTTATGCTTGACAATAAGTATGCTGCTATGTGTCCCTCCTACCCGGTAGGCTAGTTAGCCAGTATGTTTGTGGTGCTTGACAATAAGTAGGCTGCTTGGTCTCCCTGCCCCCCCCGGTAGGCTAATGAGCCAGTAAGATTGGGATGCGTGACAATAAGTAGGCTGCTATGCTTCCCTCCCCCCCGGTAGGCTACTTAGCCAGTAAGATTGTGATGCGTGACAATAAGTAGGTTGCTATGTCTCCCCCCCCACTGGTAGTCTACTTAGCCAGTAAGATTGTGATGCGTGACAATAAGTAGGCTGCTATGCCTCCCTTACCCCTAGTAGGCTACTTAGCCAGTAAGATTGTGATGCGTGACAATAAGTAGGCTGCTATGCCTCCCTCCCCCCCACTGGTAGGCTACTTAGCCAGTAAGATTGCGATTCGTGACATTAAGTAGGTCGCTATGCCACCCTCCCACCTGGTAGGCTACTTAGCCAGTAGGATTGTGATGCGTGACAATAAGTAGGCTGCTATGACTCCCTGCCCCCTGGTAGGCTACTTAGTAAGATTGTGATGCGTGACAATACGTAGGCTGCTATGTCTCCCTCCCCCCTGGTAGGCCACTTAGCCAGTAAGATTGTGATGCGTGACAATAAGTCGGCTGCTATGTCTCCCTCCCCCTGGTAGGCTACTTAATAGGTAGGATTGTGATGCGTGACGATAAATAGGCTGCAATATCTCCCGCCTCCCTGGTAGGCCACTTAGCCAGTAGGATTGTGATGCGTGACAATAAGTAGGCTGCTATATCTCCCTCCCCCCTGATAGGCTACTTAGCCTGTAAAATTGTGATGCGTGTTAATAAGTAGGCTGATATGTCTCCCTCCCCCTGGTTGGCTAATTAGCCAGTTGAATTGTGATGCGTGACAATGAGTAGGCTGCTATATCTCCCTCCTCCCTGGTAGGCTACTTAGCCAGTAAGATTGTGATGCCTGACAATAAGTAGGCTGCTATGCCTCCTTCCTCCCCGGTAGGCTACTTAGCCAGTAAGATTGTGATGCGTGACAATAAGTAGGCTGCTATGTCTCCCTCCTCCCCGGTAGGCAACTTAGACAGTAGGATTGTGATGCGTGACAATAAGAAGGCTGCTTTGTGTCCTTCCTCCCTGGTAGGCTACTTAGCCAGTAGGATTGGGATGCGTGACAATAAGTAGGCTGCTATGTGTCCCTCCTCCCCGGTATGCTACTTAGCCAGTAAGATATTGATGCGTGACAATAAGTAGGTAGCTATGTCTCCCTCGTCTTTGGTAGGCTACTTAGCCAGTAGGATTGTGATGCGTGACAATTAGTAGGCTGCTATGTGTCCCTCCTCCCAGGTAGGCTACTTCGCCAGTAAGATTGTGATGCGTGACAATAAGTAGGCTGCTCTGTCTCCCACCCCCCTGGTAGGCTACTTAGCCAGTAAGATTGTGATGCGTGACCATCAGTAGGCTGCTATGTCTGCCTCCTCCCTGGTAGGCTACTTAGCCTGTAAGATTGTGATGCGTGAAAATAAGTAGGCCGCTATGCCTCCCTCCCCCCTGGTAGGCCACTTAGCCAGTAAGATTGTGATGCGTGACAATAAGTCGGCTGCTATGTCTCCCTCCCCCTGGTAGGCTACTTAGCCAGTAGGATTGTGATGCGTTACGATAAATAGGCTGCAATATCTCCCGCCTCCCTGGTAGGCCACTTAGCCAGTAGGATTGTGATGCGTGACAATATGTAGGCTGCTATATCTCCCTCCCCCCTGGTAGGCTACTTAGCCTGTAAGATTGTGATGCGTGTTAATAAGTAGGCTGATATGTCTCCCTCCCCCTGGTTGGCTAATTAGCCAGTTGAATTGTGATGCGTGACAATGAGTAGGCTGCTATATCTCCCTCCTCCCTGGTAGGCTACTTAGCCAGTAAGATTGTGATGCCTGACAATAAGTAGGCTGCTATGCCTCCTTCCTCCCCGGTAGGCTACTTAGCCAGTAAGATTGTGATGCGTGACAATAAGTAGGCTGCTATGTCTCCCTCCTCCCCGGTAGGCTACTTAGACAGTAGGATTGTGATGCGTGACAATAAGAAGGCTGCTTTGTGTCCTTCCTCCCTGGTAGGCTACTTAGCCAGTAGGATTGTGATGCGTGACAATAAGTAGGCTGCTATGTGTCCCTCCTCCCCGGTATGCTACTTAGCCAGTAAGATATTGATGTGTGACAATAAGTAGGCTGCTATGTCTCCCTCGTCTTTGGTAGGCTACTTAGCCAGTAGGATTGTGATGCGTGACAATTAGTAGGCTGCTATGTGTCCCTCCTCCCAGGTAGGCTACTTCAACAGTAAGATTGTGATGCGTGACAATAAGTAGGCTGCTCTGTCTCCCACCCCCCTGGTAGGCTACTTAGCCTGTAAGATTGTGATGCGTGAAAATAAGTAGGCTGCTATGTCTCCCTCCCCCTGGTAGGCTAATTAGCCAGTAGGATTGTGATGCGTGACAATGAGTATGCTGCTATGTCTCCCTCCTCCCTGGTAGGCTACTTAGCCAGTAAGATTGTGATGCGTGACAATAAGTAGGCTGCTATGCCTCCCTCCTCCCCGGTAGGCTACATAGCCAGTAAGATTGTGATGCGTGACAATAAGTAGGCTGCTATGTCTCCCTCCCCCCCCCTGGTAGGCTACTTAGCCAGTATGATTGTGATGCGTGACAATAAGTAGGCTGCTATGTCTCCCTCCTGCCTCGTAGGCTACTTAGCCAGTAAGATTGTGATGCGTGACAACAAGTAGGCTGCTATGTCACCCTCCCCCCCTGGTAGGCTACTTAGCCAGTAAGATTGCGATGCGTGACAATAAGTAGGCTGCTATGTCTCCCTCCCCTCTGGTAGGCTACATAGCCGGTAAGATTGTGATGCGTGACAATAAGTAGGCTGCTATGTCTCCCTCCTCCCCGGTAGGCTACTTAACCAGTAAGATTGTGATGCGTGACAATAAGTAGGCTGCTATGTGTCCCTCCCCCCTGGTAGGCTACTTAGCCAGTAGGATTGTGATGCGTGAAAATAAGTAGGCTGCTATGTTTCCCTCCTCCCTGTTAGGCTACTTAGCCAGTAAAATTGTAATGCGTGACAATAAGTAGGCTGCTATGTCTCCCTCCCCCCCCCCCCCCCGGTAGGCTACTTAGCCAGTAAGATTGTGATGCGTGACAATAAGTAGGCTGCTATGTGTCCCTCCTCCCTGGTAGGCTACTTAGCCAGTAAGATTGTGATGCGTGACAGTAAGTAGGCTGCAATGTCTCCCTCCCCCCCGGTAGGCTACTTAGCCAGTAAGATTGAGATGCGTGACAATAAGTAGACTGCTATGTGTCCCTCCTCCCTGGTAGGCTACTTAGCCAGTAAGATTGTGATGCGTGACAATAAGTAGGCTGCTAAGTCTCCCTGCCCCTCCCGGTAGGCTACTTAGCCAGTAAGATTGTGATGCGTGACAATAAGTAGGCTGCAATGCCTCCCTCCAACCCGGTAGGCTACTTAGCCAGTAAGATTGTTATGCTTGACAATAAGTATGCTGCTATGTGTCCCTCCTACCTGGTAGGCTAGTTAGCCAGTATGTTTGTGGTGCTTGACAATAAGTAGGCTGCTTAGTCTCCCTGCCCCCCCCCCCCCGGTAGGCTAATGAGCCAGTAAGATTGGGATGCGTGACAATAAGTAGGCTGCTATGCCTCCCTTCCCCCCCGGTAGGCTACTTAGCCAGTAAGATTGTGATGCGTGACAATAAGTAGGTTGCTATGTCTCCCCCCCCCCGCTGGTAGGCTACTTAGCCAGTAAGATTGTGATGCGTGACAATAAGTAGGCTGCTATGCCTCCCTTACCCCTAGTAGGCTACTTAGCCAGTAAGATTGTGATGCGTGACAATAAGTAGGCTGCTATATCTCCCTCCCCCCGGTAGGCTACTTAGCCAGTAGGATTGTGATGCGTGAAAATAAGTAGGCTGCTATGCCTCCCTCCCCCCCACTGGTAGGCTACTTAGCCAGTAAGATTGCGATTCGTGATATTAAGTAGGTCGCTATGCCACCCTCCCACCTGGTAGGCTACTTAGCCAGTAGGATTGTGATGCGTGACAATAAGTAGGCTGCTATGACTCCCTGCCCCCTGGTAGGCTACTTAGTAAGATTGTGATGCGTGACAATACGTAGGCTGCTATGTCTCCCTCCCCCCTGGTAGGCTACTTCGCCAGTAGGATTGTGATGCGTGACAATAAGTAGGCTGCTATATCTCCCTCCACCCTGGTAGGCTACTTAGCCAAAAAGATTGTGGCGCGTGACAATAAGTAGGCCGCTATGCCTCCCTCCCCCCCTGGTAGGCCACTTAGCCAGTAAGATTGTGATGCGTGACAATAAGTCAGCTGCAATGTCTCCTTCCCCCTGGTAGGCTACTTAGCCAGTAGGATTGTGATGCGTGACGATAAATAGGCTGCAATATCTCCCGCCTCCCTGGTAGGCCACTTAGCCAGTAGGATTGTGATGCGTGACAATAAGTAGGCTGCTATATCTCCCTCCCCCCTGGTAGGCTACTTAGCCTGTAAGATTGTGATGCGTGTTAATAAGTAGGCTGATATGTCTCCCTCCCCCTGGTTGGCTAATTAGCCAGTTGAATTGTGATGCGTGACAATGAGTAGGCTGCTATATCTCCCTCCTCCCTGGTAGGCTACTTAGCCAGTAAGATTGTGATGCCTGACAATAAGTAGGCTGCTATGCCTCCTTCCTCCCCTGAAGGCTACTTAGCCAGTAAGATTGTGATGCGTGACAATAAGTAGGCTGCTATGTCTCCCTCCTCCCCGGTAGGCTACTTAGACAGTAGGATTGTGATGCGTGACAATAAGAAGGCTGCTTTGTGTCCTTCCTCCCTGGTAGGCTACTTAGCCAGTAGGATTGTGATGCGTGACAATAAGTAGGCTGCTATGTGTCCCTCCTCCCCGGTATGCTACATAGCCAGTAAGATATTGATGCGTGACAATAAGTAGGTTGCTATGTCTCCCTCGCCTTTGGTAGGCTACTTAGCCAGAAGGATTGTGATGCGCGACAATTAGTAGGCTGCTATGTGTCCCTCCTCCCAGGTAGGCTACTTAGCCAGTAAGATTGTGATGCGTGACAATAAGTAGGCTGCTATGCCTCCCTCCTCCCCGGTAGGCTACTTTGCCAGTAAGATTGTGATGCGTGACAATAAGTAGGCTGCTATATCTCCCTCCTCCCTGGTAGGCTACTTAGCCAGTAAGAATGTGATGCGTGACAATAAGTAGGCTGCTATGACTCCCTCTTCCCCGGTAGGCTACTTAGCCAGTAAGATTGTGATGCGTGAAAATAAGTAGGCTGCTATGTCTCCCTCCCCCTGGTAGGCTAATTAGCCATTAGGATTGTGATGCGTGACAATGAGTATGCTGCTATGTCTCCCTCCTCCCTGGTAGGCTACTTAGCCAGTAAGATTGTGATGCGTGACAATAAGTAGGCTGCTATGACTCCCTCCTCCCCGGTAGGCTACTTAGCCAGTAAGATTGTGATGCGTGACAATAAGTAGGCTGCTATGCCTCCCTCCTCCCCGGTAGGCTACTTTGCCAGTAAGATTGTGATGCGTGACAATAAGTAGGCTGCTATATCTCCCTCCTCCCTGGTAGGCTACTTAGCCAGTAAGAATGTGATGCGTGACAATAAGTAGGCTGCTATGTCTCCCTCCTCCCTGGTAGGCTACATAGACTGTAAGATTGTGATGCGCGACTTTAAGTAGGCTGCTATGTCTCCCTCATCCCCGGTAGGCTACTTAGCCAGTAGGATTGTGATGCGTGACAATAAGTAGGCTGCTATGTGTCCCTCCTCCCAGGTAGGCTACTTCGCCAGTAAGATTGTGATGCGTGACAATAAGTAGGCTGCTCTGTCTCCCACCCCCCTGGTAGGCTACATAGCCAGTAGGATTGTGATGCGTGACAATATGTAGGCTGCTATATCTCCCTCCCCCCTGGTAGGCTACTTAGCCTGTAAGATTGTGATGCGTGTTAATAAGTAGGCTGATATGTCTCCCTCCCCCTGGTTGGCTAATTAGCCAGTTGAATTGTGATGCGTGACAATGAGTAGGCTGCTATGCCTCCCTCCTCACCGGTAGGCTACTTAGCCAGTAGGATTGTGATGCGTGACAATAAGTAGGCTGCTAAGTGTCCCTCCTCCCTGGTAGGCTACTTAGCCAGTCGGATTGTGATGCGTGACAATGAGTAGGCTGCTATGTCTTCCTCCTACCTGGTAGGCTACTTAGCCTGTAAGATTGTGATGCGTGACAATAAGTAGGCTGCTATGTCTCCCTCCTCCCTGGTAGGCTACTCTTAGCCAGTAAGAATGTGATGCGTGACACTAAGTAGGCTGCTATATCTCCCTCCTCCCTGGTAGGCTACTTAGCCAGTAAGATTGTGATGCCTGACAATAAGTAGGCTGCTATGTCTCCCTCCTCCCTGGTAGGCTACTTAGCCTGTAAGATTGTGATGCGTGACAATAAGTAGGCTGCAAAGTCTCCCTGCCCCCCCCCCCCGATAGGCAACTTAGCTAGTAGGATTGTGATGCGTGACAATAAGTATGCTGCTATGTCTCCCTCCCACCCGGTAGGCTACTTAGCCAGTAGGATTGAGATGCGTGACAATAAGTAGGCTGTTATGCCTCACTCCCCCCCCCCCCCTCATAGGCTAATTAGCCAGTAGGATTGTGATGCGTGAAAATAAGTAGGCTGCTATGTGTCCCTCCTCCCTGGTAGGCTACTTAGCCAGAAGGATTGTGATGCGTGACAATAAGTAGGCTGCTATGTCTCCCATCCCCCTGTTAGGCTAATTAGCCGGTAGGATTGTGATGCGTGACACTAAGTAGGCTGCTATGTGTCCCTCCTCCCAGGTAGGCTACTTAGCCAGAAGGATTGTGATGCGTGACAATGAGTAGGCTGCTATGTCTCCCTCCTCCCTGGTAGGCTACTTAGCCTGTATGATTGTGATGCGTGACAATGAGTAGGCTGCTATGTCTCCCTCCTCCCTGGTAGGCTACTCTAAGCCAGTAAGTTTGTGATGCGTGACAATAAGTAGGCTGCTATGTGTCCCTCCTCCCTGGTAGGCTACTTAGCTAGTAAGATTGTGATGCGTGACAATAAGTTGGCTGCTATGTCTCCCTCCTCCCTGGTAGGCTACTCAGCCTGTAAGATTGTGATGCGTGACAATAAGTTTTCTGCTAAGTCTCCCTGCCCCCCCCCCCCCCCCGGTAGGCAACTTAGCCAGTAGGATCGTGATGCGTGACAATAAGTATGCTGCTATGTCTCCCTCCCACCCGGTAGGCTACTTAGCCAGTAGGATTGTGATGAGTGACAATAAGTAGGCTGCTATGCCTCCCTCCCCCGGTAGGCTACTTAGCCAGTAAGATTGTGATGCGTGACTATAAGTAGGCTGCTATGCCTCCCTCCCCCCGGTAGGCTACTTAGCCAGGAAGATTGTGATGCGTGGCAATAAGTAGGCTGCTATATCTCCCTCCCCCCACACCTGGTAAGCTACTTAGCCAGTAAGACTGTGAGGCGTGACAATAAGTAGGCTGCTATGTCTACCTCCTCCCTGGTAGGCTACTTATCCAGTAAGATTGCGATGCGTGACCATAAGATGGCTGCTATGCCTCCTTCCCCCCGGTAGGCTACTTAGCCAGTAAGATTGTGATGCGTGACAATAAGTAGGCTGCTAAGTCTCCTTGCCCCCCCCGGTAGGCTACTTAACCAGTAAGTTTGTGATGCGTGACAATAAGTAGGCTGCTATGTCTTCCTCCTCCCTGGTAGGCTACTTAGCCCGGAAGATTGTGATGCGTGACAATAAGTAGGCTGATATGTCTCCCTCCCCCCCCCCCTGGTAGGCTACTTAGCCAGGAAGATTTTGAGGCGTGACAATAAGTAGGCTGTTATGTCTCCCTCCCCCCTGGTAGGTTACTTAGCCAGTAAGATTGTGATGTGTGACAATAAGTAGGCTGCTATATCTCCCTCCCCACTGGTAGGCTACATAGCCAGTAAGATTGTGATGCGTGACAATGAGTAGGCTGCTATGTCTCCCTCCTCCCTGGTAGGCTACCTAGCCAGTAGGATTGTGAGGCGTTACAATAAGTAGGCTGCTATGTCTCCCCCCCGGTAGGCTACTTAGCCAGTAGGATTTTGATGCGAGACAATAAGTAGGCTGCAATGTCTCCCTACTCCCTGGTAGGCTACTTAGCAACTTAGATTGTGATGCGTGACAATAAGTAGGCTGCTATGTCTCCCTCCCCCCCCCCTGGTAGGCTTCTTAGCCAGTAAGATTGTGAGGCGTGACAATAAGTGGGTTGTTATGTCTCTCAGCCCCCCCCCCCCTGGTAGGCTACTTAGCCAGTAAGATTGTGATGTGTGACAATAAGTAGGCTGCTATGTCTCCCTCCCCCTACCCTGGTAGGCCACTTAGCCAGTAGGATTGTGATGCGTGACAATAAGTAGGCTGCTATGTCTCCCTCCCCCTGGTAGGCTACTTAGCCAGTAAGAATGTGATGCGTGACAATATGTAGGCTGCTATGTCTCCCCCCCCCCCCGGTAGGCTACTTAGCCAGTAGGATTTTGATGCGAGACAATAAGTAGGCTGCAATGTCTCCCTACTCCCTGGTAGGCTACTTAGCAACTTAGATTGTGATGCGTGACCATAAGTAGGCTGCTATGTCTCCCTCCCTCCCCCCTGGTAGGCTACTTAGCCAGTATGATTGTAATGCGTGACAATACGTAGGCTGCTATGTCTCCCTCCCTCCCCCCTAATAGGCTACTTAGCCAGTAAGATTGTGATGCGTGATAATAAGTAGGCTGCTATGTCTCCCTCCCTCCCCCCTGGTAGGCTACTTAGCCAGTAAGATTGTGATGCGTGACAATAAGTAGACTGCTATGTCTCCCTCCCAACCCCCTGGTAGGCTACTTAGCCAGTAAGATTGTGATGCGTTACAATAAGTAGGCTGTTATGCCTCCCTCTCCCCTGGTAGGCTACATTGCCAGTAAGATTGTGATGCGAGACAATAAGTAGGCTGCTATGTCTCCCTCCCCCCGGTAGGCTACATAGCCAATAAGATTGTGATGTATGACAATAAGTCGGCTGCTATGTCTGCCTCCCCCCTGGTAGGCTACTTAGCCAGGAAGATTGTGATGCGTGACAATAAGTAGGCTGCTATGTCTTCCTCCTCCCTGGTAGGCTACTTAACCAGGAAGATTGTGATGCGTGACAATAAGTAGGTTGCTATGTCTCCCCCCCCCCCCCCTGGTAGGCTAGTTAGCCAGTAAGATTGTGATGCGTGACAATAAATAGGCTTCTATGTCTCCCTCCTCCCTGGTAGGCTACTTAGCCAGGAAGATTGGGATGCGTGACAAAAAGTAGGCTGCTATGTCTCCCTCCCCCCCCCCCCCCCTGGTAGGCTTCTTAGCCAGTAAGATTGTGAGGCGTGACAATAAATAGGTTGTTATGTCTCCGAGCCCCCCCCCCCCCTGGTAGGCTACTTAGCCAGTAAGATTGTGATGCGCGACAATAAGTAGGCTGCTATGTCTCCCCCCCCCCGCTAGGCTACTTAGCCAGTAGGATTGTGATGCGTGACAATAAATAGGCTGCTATTTCTCCCTCCTCCCGTGTTTGCTACTTAGCCAGTAGGATTGTGATTCGTGACAATCAGTAGGCTGCTATGTCTCCCTCCCCCCCCCCCCTGGTAGGCTACTTACCCAGTAATATTGTGATGCGTGACAATAAGTAGGCTGCTATGTCTCCATCCCCCCCTGGTAGTCTCCTAAGCCAGTAAGATTGTGAGGCGTGAAAATAAGTAGGCTGCTATGTCTACCTCCTCCCTGGTAGGCTACTTAGCCAGTAAGATTGTGATGCGTGACCATAAGTTGGCTGCTATGCCTCCTTCCCCCGGTAGGCTACTTAGCCAGTAAGATTGTGATGCGTGACAATAAGTAGGCTGCTAAGTCTCCTTGCCCCCCCCCCGGTAGGCTACTTAGCCAGTAAGATTGTGATGCGTGACAATAAGTAGGCTGCTATGTCTTCCTCCTCCCTGGTAGGCTACTTAACCAGGAAGATTGTGATGCGTGACAATAAGTAGGCTGTTATATCTCCCTCCCCCCCCTGGTAGGCTACTTAGCCAGGAAGATTTTGAGGCGTGACAATAAGTAGGCTGTTATGTCTCCCTCCCCCTGGTAGGTTACTTAGCTAGTAAGATTGTGATGTGTGACAATAAGTAGGCTGCTATGTCTCCCTCCCCACTGGTAGGATACATAGCCAGTAAGATTGTGATGCGTGACAATAAGTAGGTTGCTATGTCTCCCCCCCCACCCCCTGGTAGGCTACTTAGCCAGTAAGATTGTGATGCGTGACAATAAGTAGGCTTCTATATCTCCCTCCTCCCTGGTAGACTACTTAGCCAGGAAGATTGTGATGCGTGACAATAAGTAGGCTGCTATGTCTCCCTCCCCCCCCCCTGGTAGGCTTCTTAGCCAGTAAGATTGTGAGGCGTGACAATAAATAGGTTGTTATGTCTCCCAGCCCCCCCCCCTGGTAGGCTACTTAGCCAGTAAGATTGTGATGCGTGACAATAAGTACGCTGCTATGTCTCCCTCCCCCCCCCCCTGGTAGGCCACTTAGCCAGTAGGATTCTGATGCGTGACAATAAGTAGGCTGCTATGTCTCCCTCCCCCTGGTAGGCTACTTAGCCAGTAAGAATGTGATGCGTGAAAATAAGTAGGCTGCTATATCTCCCTCCCCCCCCCCCCGGTAGACTACTTAGCCAGTAGGATTGTGATGCGTGACAGTAAGTAGGCTGCTATGTCTCCCTCCCTCCCCCCTGATAGGCTACTTAGCCAGTAAGATTGTGATGCGTGATAATAAGTAGGCTGCTATGTCTCCCTCCCTCCCCCCTGGTAAGCTACTTAGCCAGTAAGATTGTGATGCGTGACAATAAGTAGACTGCTATGTCTCCCTCCCAACCCCCTGTTAGGCTACTTAGCCAGTAAGATTGCGATGCGTTACAATAAGTAGGCTGCTATGCCTCCCTCACCCCTGGTAGGCTACATTGCCAGTAAGATTGTGATGCGAGACAATAAGTAGGCTGCTATGTCTCCCTCCCCCGGTAGGCTTCATAGCCAGTAAGATTGTGATGTATGACAATAAGTAGGCTGCTATGTCTCCCTCCCCCCGGTAGGCTACTTAGCCTGTAAGATTGTGATGCGTGACAATAAGTAGGCTGCTATGACACCCTCCCCCCTGGTAGGCTACTTAGCCAGGAACATTGTGATGCGTGACAATAAGTAGGCTGCTATGTCTCCCTCCCCCCGCTAGGCTACTTAGCCAGTAGGTTTGTGATGCGTGACAATAAATAGGCTGCTATTTCTCCCTCCTCCCGTGTTGGCTACTTAGCCAGTAGGATTGTGATTCGTGACAATCAGTAGGCTCCTATGTCTCCCTCCCCCCCCCTGGTAGGCTACTTACCCGGTAAGATTGTGATGCGTGACAATAAGTAGGCTGCTATGTCTCCCTTCCCCCTGGTAGGCTACTTAGCCAGCAAGATTGTGATGCTTGACAATAAGTAGGCTGCTATGTCTCCCTCCCCCCGGTAGGCTACTTAGCCAGTAAGATTGTGATGCGTGACAATAAGTAGGCTGCTATGGCTCCCTCCCCCCTGGTAGGCTACTTAGCCAGTAAGATTGTGATGCGTGACAATGAGTAGGCTACTATATCTCCCTCCTCCCTGGTAGGCTACTTAGCCTGTAAGATTGTGATGCGTGACAATAAATAGGCTGCTATGTCTTCCTCCTCCCTGGTAGGCTTCTCTTAGCCAGTAGGATTTTGATGCATGACAATAAGTAGGCAGCTAAGTCTCCCTGCCCCCCCCCCCGGTAGGCAACTTAGACAGTAGGATTGTGATGCGTGACAATAAGTATGCTGCTAGGTCTCCCTCCCACCCGGTAGGCTACTTAGCCAGTAAGATTGTGATGCGTGACAATATATAGGCTGCAATGCCTCCCTCCCCCCGGTAGGCTACTTAGCCAGTAAGATTGTGATGCGTGACAATAAGTAGGCTGCTATGTCTCCCTCCCCCCCGGTAGGCTACTTAGCCAGTAAGGTTGTGATGCGTGACAATAAATAGGCTGCTATGTCTCCCTCCTCCCTGGTAGGCTACTCTTAGCCAGTAAGATTGTGAGGCGTGACAATAAGTAGATTGCTATGTCTCCCTCCTCCCAGGTAGGCTACTTAGCCAGTAAGATTGTGATGCGTGACAATAAGTAGGCTGCTATGTCTCCCTCCCCCCCCCCCGGTAGGCTACTTAGCCAGTAAGATTGTGATGCGTGACAATAAGTAGGCTGCTATGTCTCCCTCCTCCCTGGTAGGCTACTTAGCCTGTAAGATTGTGATGCGTGACTATAAGTAGGCTGCTATGTCTCCCTCATCCCCGGTAGGCTACTTAGCCAGTAGGATTGTGATGCGTGACACTAAGTAGGCTGCTATGACGCCCTCCTCCCTGGTAGGCTTCTTAGCCAGTAGGATTGTGTTGCGTGACAATAAGTAGGCTGCTATGTGTTCCTCCTCCGCGGTAGGCTACTTAGCCATTAAGATTGAGATCCGTGACAATAAGTAGGCTGCTATGTCTCCCTCCTCCCCGGTAGGCTACTTAGCCAGTAAGAATGTGATGCGTGACAATAAGTAGGCTGCTATGTGTCCCTCCCCCCTGGTAGGCTACATAGGCAGTAGGATTGTGATGCGTGAAAATAAGTAGGCTGCTATGTCTCCCTCCTCCCTGGTAGGCTACTTAGCCAGTAAGAATGTGATGCGTGACAATAAGTAGGCTGCTATGTCTCCCTCCCCCCCGGTAGGCTACTTAGCCAGTAAGATTGTGATGCGTGACAATAAGTAGGCTGCTATGTGTCCCTCCTCCCTGGTAGGCAACATAGCCAGTAAGATTGTGATGCGTGACAGTAAGTAGGCTGCTATGTCTCCCTCCCCCCCGGTAGGCTACTTAGCCTGTAAGATTGTGATGCGCGATAATAAGTAGGCCGCCATGTGTCCCTCCTCCCTGGTAGGCCACTTAGCCAGTAGGATTGTGATGCGTGACAATAAGTAGGCTGCTATGTCTCCCTCCGCCTGGTAGGCTACTTACCCAGTAGGATTGTGATGCGTGACGATAAATAGGCTGCAATGTCTCCCGCCTCCCTGGTAGGCCACCTAGCCAGTAGGATTGTGATGCGTGACAATAAGTAGGCTGCTATGTCTCCCTCCCCCCTGGTAGGCTACTTAGCCAGTAAGATTGTGATGCGTGTTAATAAGTAGGCTGCTATGTCTCCCTCCCCCTGGTAGGTTAATTAGCCAGTAGAAATGCGATGCGTGACAATGAGTAGGCTGCTATATCTCCCTCCTCCCTGGTAGGCTACTTAGCCAGTAAGATTTTGATGCCTGACAATAAGTAGGCTGCTATGCCTCCTTCCTCCCCTTTAGGCTACTTAGCCAGCAAGATTGTGAGGCGTGACAATAAGTAGGCTGCTCTGTCTCCCACCCCCTCCCCTGGTAGGCTACTTAGCCAGTAAGATTGTGATGCGAGACAATAAGTAGGCTGCTATATTTCCCTCCCCCCTGGTAGGCTACTTAGCTAGTAGGATTGTGATGCGTGACAATAAGTAGGCTGCTATGTGTCCCTCCTCCCTGGTAGGCTACTTAGCCAGAAGGATTCTGATGCGTGATAATAAGTAGGCTGCTATGTCTCCCTCCTCCCAATTAGGCTACGTAGCAAGTAGGATTGTGATGCGTCACAGAAAGTAGGCTGCTATGTCTCCCTCCTCCCAGTGGTAGGCTACTTAGCCAGTAAGATTGTGATGCGCGACAATAAGTAGGCTGCTATGTCTCCCTCCTCCCTGTTAGACTACTTAGCCAGGAAGATTGTGATGCGTGACAATAAGTAGGCTGCTATGTCTCCCCCCCCCCCCCAATGGTAGGCTACTTAGCCAGTAAGATTGTGAGGTGTGACTTTAAGTAGGCTGTTATGTCTCCCTCCCCCCTGGTAGCCTACTTAGCCAGTAAGATTGTGATGCGTGACAATAAGTAGGCTGCTCTGTCTCCCTTCCCCTCCCCTGGTAGGCTACTTAGCCAGTAAGATTGTGATGCGAGACAATAAGTAGGCTGCTATGTCCCCCTCCACCCTGGTAGACTACTTAGCTAGTAGGATTGTGATGCGTGACAATAATTAGGCTGCTATGTTTCCTCCCCCCTGGTAGGCTACTTAGCCAGTAGGATTGTGATGCGTGACAATAAGTAGGCTGCTATGTCTCCCTCCTCCCTGGTAGGCTACGTAGCCAGTAGGATTGTGATGCGTGACAGTAAGTAGGCTGCTATGTCTCCCTCCTCCCTGGTAGGCTACATAGCCAGTAGGATTGGGATGCGAGAAAATAAGTAGGTTGCTATGTCTCCCTCCTCCCTGGTAGGCTACATAGCCTCTAAAATTGTGATGCGTAACAATAAGTAGGCTGCAATGTCTCCCTCCCTCCCCCCTGGTAGGCTACTTAGCCAGTAATATTGTGATGCGGGACAATAAGTAGGCTGCTATGTCTCCCTCCCTCCCCCCTGGTAGTATACTTAGCCAGTTAGATTGTGATGCGTGACAATAAGTAGACTGCTATGTCTCCCTCCCACCCCCCTGGTAGGCTACTTAGCCAGTAAGATTGTGATGTGTGACAATAAGTAGGCTGCTATGTGTCCCTCCTCCCCGGTATGCTACTTAGCCAGTAAGATTGTGATGCGTGACAATAAGTAGGCTGCTATGTCTCCCTCGTCCCCGGAAGGCTACTTAGTCAGTAGGATTGTGATGTGTGACAATTAGTAGGCTGCTATGTGTCCCTCCTCCCCGGTAGGCTACTTAGCCAGTAAGATTGTGATGCGTGACAATAAGTAGGCTGCTATGTCTCCCTCCCCCCTGGTAGGCTACATAGCCAGTAAGATTTTGATGCGTGACAATAAGTAGGCTGCTATGTCTCCCTCCTCCCTGGTAGGCTACTTAGCCTGTAAGATTGTGATGCGTGACAATAAGTAGACTGCTATGCCTCCCTCACCCTGGTAGGCTAATTAGCCAGTAGGATTGCGATGCGAGACAATAAGTAGGCTGCTATGTGTCCCTCCTCCCCGGTAGGCTAATTAAGCCAGTAAGATTGTGATGCGTGACAATAAGTAGGTTGCTATGTCTCCCTCCTCCCCGGTAGGCTACATAGCCTTTAAGATTGTGATGCGTGACAATAAGTAGGCTGCTATGTCTCCCTCCTCCCCGGTAGGCTACTTAGCCAGTAAGATTGTGATGCGTGACGATATGTTGGTTGCTATGCCTCCCTCCTCCCCGGTAGGCTACTTAGACAGTAAGATTGTGATGCGTGACAATAAGTAGGCTGCTATGTCTCCCTCCTCCCTGGTAGGCTACTTAGCCAGTAAGATTGTGATGCGTGACAATAAGTAGGCTGCTATGTCTCCCTACCCCCTGGTAGGCTACTTAGCCAGTAGGATTGTGATGCGTGACAATAAGTAGTTCGCTATGCCACCCTCCGCCCAGGTAGGCTACTTAGCCAGTAGGATTGTGATGCGTGACAATAAGTAGGCGCTATGACTCCCACCCCCCTGGTAGGCTACTTAGTAAGATTGTGATGCGTGACAATACGTAGGCTGCTATGTCTCCCTCCCCCCTGGTAGGCTACTTAGCCAGTTGGATTGTGATGCGTGACAATAAGTAGGCTGCTATATCTCCCTCCGCCCTGGTAGGCTACTTAGCCGAAAGATTGTGACGCGTGACAATAAGTAGGCCGCTATGCCTCCCTCCCCCCTGGTAGGCTACTTAGCCAGTAAGATTGTGATGCGAGACAATAAGTAGGCTGCTATGTCTCCCTCCCCCTGGTAGGCTACTTAGTCAGTAGGATTGTGATGCGTGACGATAAATAGGCTGCAAAGTCTCCCGCCTCCCTGGTAGGCCACATAGCCAGTAGGATTGTGATGCGTGACAATAAGTAGGCTGCTATGTCTCCCTCCCCCTGGTAGGCTACTTAGCCTGTAAGATTGTGATGCGTGTTAATAAGTAGGCTGCTATGTCTCCCTCACCCTGATAGGCTAATGAACCAGTAGAGTTGTGATGCGTGACAATTAGTAGGCTGCTATATCTCCCTCCTCCCTGGAAGGCTACATAGCCAGTAGGATTGTGATGCCTGACAATAAGTAGGCTGCTATGCCTCCTTCCTCCCCGGTAGGCTACTTAGCCAGTAAGATTGTGATGCGTGACAATAAGTAGGCTGCTATGTCTCCCTCCTCCCCGGTAGGCTACTTAGACAGTAGGATTGTGATGCGTGACAATAAGAAGGCTACTATGTCTCCCTCCTCCCTGGTAGGCTACTTAGCCAGTAGGATTGTGATGCGTGACAATAAGTAGGCTGCTGTGTCCCTCCTCCCCGGTATGCTACTTAGCCAGTAAGATTTTGATGCGTGACAATAAGTAGGCTGCTATGTCTCCCTCGTCCCTGGTAGGCTACTTAGCCAGTAGGATTATGATGCGTGAAAATTAGTAGGCTGCTATGTGTCCCTCCTCCCCGGTAGGCTACTTAGCCAGTAAGATTTTGATGCGTGACAATAAGTAGGCTGCTCTGTCTCCCTCCCCCCTGGAAGGCTACTTAGCCAGTAAGATTGTGATGCGTGACAATAAGTAGGCTGCTATATCTCCCTCCAAACTGGTAGGCTACTTAGCCTGTAAGATTGTGATGCGTGACAATAAGTAGGCTGCTATGTGTCCCTCCCCCTGGTAGGCTAATTATCCAGTAGGATTGTGATGCGAGACAATTAGTAGGCTGCTATGTCTCCCTCCTCCCTGGTAGGCTAAGCCTGTAAGATTGTGATGCGTGACAATAAGTAGGCTGCTATGTGTCCCACCCCCCGGTAGGCTACTTAGCCAGTAAGATTGTGATGCGTGACAATAAGTAGGCTGCTAAGTCTCCTTGCCCCCCCCCCCCGGTAGGCTACTTAGCCAGTAAGATTGTGTTGCGTTACAATAAGTAGGCTGCTATGTCTTCCTCCTCCCTGGTAGGCTACTTAACCAGGAAGATTGTGATGCGTGACAATAAGTAGGCTGTTATATCTCCCTCCCCCCCCCTGGTAGGCTACATAGCCAGGAAGATTTTGAGGCGTGACAATAAGTAGGCTGTTATGTCTCCCTCCCCCCTGGTAGGTTACTTAGCTAGTAAGATTGTGATGTGTGACAATAAGTAGGCTGCTATGTCTCCCTCCCCACTGGTAGGCTACATAGCCAGTAAGATTTTGATGCGTGACAATAAGTAAGTTGCTATATCTCCCCCCCCCCCCCTGGTAGGCTACTTAGCCAGTAAGATTGTGATGCGTGACAATAAGTAGGCTTCTATGTCTCCCTCCTCCCTGGTAGGCTACTTAGCCAGGAAGATTGTGATGCGTGGCAATAAGTAGGCTGCTATGTCTCCCTCCCCCCCCCCCTGATAGGCTTCTTAGCCAGTAAGATTGTGAGGCGTGACAATAAATAGGTTGTTATGTCTCCCAGCCCCCCCCCCCCACCCCTGGTAGGCTACTTAGCCAGTAAGATTGTGATGCGTGACAATAAGTAGGCTGCTATGTCTCCCTCCCCCCCCCCCTGGTAGGCCACTTAGCCAGTAGGATTGTGATGCGTGACAATAAGTAGGCTGCTATGTCTCCCTCCCCCTGGTAGGCTACTTAGCCAGTAAGAATGTGATGCGTGACAATAAGTAGCCTGCTATGTCTCCCTCCCCCCCCCCGGTAGGCTAATTAGCCAGTAGGATTGTGATGCGTGACAGTAAGTAGGCTGCTATGCCTCCCTCCTCCCTGGTAGTCTACTTAGCCAGTAGGATTTTGATGCGAGACAATAAGTAGGCTGCTATGTCTCCCTCCTCCCTGGTAGGCTACTTAGCCACTTAGATTGTGATGCGTGACAATAAGTAGGCTGCTATGTCTCCCTCCCTCCCCCCTGGTAGGCTACTTAGCCAGTAGGATTGTGATGCGTGACAATAAGTAGGCTGCTATGTCTCCCTCCCTCCCCCCTGATAGGCTATTTAGCCAGTAAGATTGTGATGCGTGATAATAAGTAGGCTGCTATGTCTCCCTCCCTCCCCCCTGGTAAGCTACTTAGCCAGTAAGATTGTGATGCGTGACAATAAGTAGACTGCTATGTCTCCCTCCCAACCCCCTGGTAGGCTACTTAGCCAGTAAGATTGTGATGCGTTACAATAAGTAGGCTGCTATGCCTCCCTCCCCCCTGGTAGGCTACATTGCCAGTAAGATTGTGATGCGAGACAATAAGTAGGCTGCTATGTCTCCCTCCCCCGGTAGGCTACATAGCCAGTAAGATTGTGATGTATGACAATAAGTAGGCTGCTATGTCTCCCTCCCCCCGGTAGGCTACTTAGCCTGTAAGATTGTGATGCGTGACAATAAGTAGGCTGCTATGACACCCTCCCCCCTGGTAGGCTACCTAGCCAGGAAGATTGTGATGCGTGACAATAAGTAGGCTGCTATGGGTCCCTCCTCCCTGATAGGCTACTTAGCCAGTAAGATTGTGATGCGTGACAATAAGTAGGTTGCTATGACTCCCTCCCTCCTGGTAGGCTATTTAGCCAGTAAGATTGTGATGCGTAACAATAAGTAGGCTGCTATGTCTCCCTCCTCCCTGGTAGGCTACTTAGCCAGTAAGATTGTGATGCGTGACAATAAGTAGGCTGCTATGTCTCCCTCCCCCCCCCCCCCTGGTAGGCTACTTAGCCGGTAAGATTGTGATGCGTGACAATAAATAGGCTGTTATTTCTCCCTCCCCCCTGGTAGGCTACTTAGCCAGTAAGATTGTGATGCGTGACTATAAGTAGGTTGCTATGTCTCCCTCCCCCGCCCTGGTAGGCTACTTAGCCAGTGGGATTTTGATGCGTGACAATAAGTAGGCTTCTATATCTCCCTCCTCCCTGGTAGGCTACTTAGCAAGTAGGATTGTGATGCGTGACAATAAGTAGGCTGCTATGTCTCCCTCCTCCCTGGTTGGCCACTTAGCCAGTAAGATTGTGATGCGTGACAGTATGTAGGCTGCTCTGTGTCCCTCCCCCCTGGTAGGCTACTTAGCCAGTAGGATTGTGATGCGTGACAATGAGTAGGCTGCTATGTCTCCCACCTCCTTTGGTAGGCTACTTAGCCAGTAGGATTGTGATGCGTGACAATAAGTAGGCTGTTATGTCTCCCTCCCTCCTGGTAGGCTACTTTGCCAGTAAGATTGTGATGCGTGACAATATGTAGGCTGCTATATCTCCCTCCCCCCGGTAGGCTACTTAGCCAGTAGGATTGTGATGCGTGACAATAAGTAGGCTGCTATGACTCCCCCCTCCCTGGTCGGCTACTTAGCCAGTAGGATTGTGATTCGTGGCTTTAATTAGGCTGCTATGTCTCCCCCCCCCCTGGTAGGCTACTTAGCCAGTATGATTGTGATGCGTGACAATAAGTAGGCTGCTATGCCTCCCTCCTCCCTGGTAGGCTACTTAGCCAGTAAGATTGTGATGCGTGAAAATAAGTAGGCTCCTATGTCTCCCTCCTCCCCGGTAGGCTACTTAGCCAGTAGGATTGTGATGCGTGACAATAAGTAGGCTGCTATGTCTCCCCCCTCCATGGTCCGCTACTTAGCCAGTAGGATTGTGATTCGTGGCATTAATTAGGCGGCTATGTCGCCCTCCCCCCCCTGGTAGGCTACTTAGCCAGTATGATTGTGATGCGTGACAATAAGTAGGCTGCTATGCCTCCCTCCCCCCTGGTAGGCTACTTAGCCAGTAAGATTGTGATGCGTGACAATAAGTAGGCTGCTATATCTCCCTCCCCCCTGGTAGGCTACTTAGCCAGTAAGATTGTGATGCGTGACAATAAGTAGGCTGCTATGTCTCACAGCCCCCTGGTAGGCTAATTAGCCAGTAAGATTGTGATGCGTGACAATAAGTAGGCTGCTATTTGTCCCTCCCCCCTGGTAGGCTACTTAGCCAGTAAGATTATGATGCGTGACAATAAGTAGGCTGCTATGTCTCGCAGCCCCCTGGTAGGCTACTTAGCCAGTAGGATTGTGATGCGTGACAATAAGTAGGCTCCTATGCCTCCCTCCTCCCGGTAGGCTACTTAGCCAGTAAGATTGTGATGCGTGACAATAAGTAGGCTGCTATATCTCCCTCCTCCCTGGTAGGCTACTTAGGCAGTAAGATTGTGATGCGTGAAAATAAGTAGGCTCCTATGCCTCCCTCCTCCCCGGTAGGCTACTTAGCCAGTAGGATTGTGATGTGTGACAATAAGTAGGCTGCTATGTCTCCCTCCTCCCTGGTAGGCTACTTTGCCAGTAGGATTGTGTTGCGTGACAATAAGTAGGCTGCTATGTGTCCCTCCCTCCTGGAAGGCTTCTTAGCCAGAAAGATTGTGATGCGTGACAATAAGTACGCTGCTATGTCTCCCTCCCCCCTGGTAGGCTACTTAGCCAGTAAGATTGTGATGCGTGACAGTAAGTAGGCTGCTATGTGTCCCTCCCCCCTGGTAAGCTACTTAGCCAGTAGGATTGTGATGCGTGACAATGAGTAGGCTGCTATGTCTTCCTCCTTCCTTGGTAGGCTACTTAGCCAGTAGGATTGTGATGCGTGACAATAAGTAGGCTGTTATGTCTCCCTCCCTCCTGGTAGGCTACTTAGCCAGTAAGATTGTGATGCGTGACAATAAGTAGGCTGCTTTATCTCCCTCCCCCCTGGTAGGCTACTTATTCAGTAGGATTGTGATGCGTGACAATAAATAGGCTGCTATGTCTCCCTCCCCCCTGGTAGGCTACCTAGCCAGTAATATTGTGATGCGTGACAATAAGTAGGCTGCTATGTGTCCCTCCTCCCTGGTAGGCAACATAGCCAGTAAGATTGTGATGCGTGACAGTAAGTAGGCTGCTATGTCTACCTCCCCCCCCGGTAGGCTACTTAGCCAGTAAGATTGTGATGCGCGACAATAAGTAGGCCGCCATGTGTCCCTCCTCCCTGGTAGGCCACTTAGCCAGTAGGATTGTGATGCGTGACAATAAGTAGGCTGCTATGTCTCCCTCCCCCCTGGTAGGCTACTTAGCCAGTAAGATTGTGATGCGTGTTAATAAGTAGGCTGCTATGTCTCCTCCCCCTGGTAGGTTAATTAGCCAGTAGAAATGCGATGCGTGACAATGAGTAGGCTGCTATATCTCCCTCCTCCCTGGTAGGCTACTTAGCCAGTAAGATTTTGATGCCTGACAATAAGTAGGCTGCTATGCCTCCTTCCTCCCCTTTAGGCTACTTAGCCAGCAAGATTGTGAGGCGTGACAATAAATAGGCTGCTCTGTCTCCCACCCCCTCCCCTGGTAGGCTACTTAGCCAGTAAGATTGTGATGCGAGACAATAAGGAGGCTGCTACATTTCCCCCCCCCCTGGTAGGCTACTTAGCCAGAAGGACTGTGATGCGTGATAATAAGTAGGCTGCTATATTTCCCTCCTCCCAGGTAGGCTACTTCGCCAGTAACATTGTGATGCGTGACAATAAGTAGGCTGCTCTGTCTCCCACCCCCCTGGTAGGCTACTTAGCCAGTAAGATTGTGATGCGTGACAATCAGTAGGCTGCTATGTCTGCCTCCTCCCTGGTAGGCTACTTAGCCTGTAAGATTGTGATGGGTGAAAATAAGTAGGCCGCTATGCCTCCCTCCCCCCTGGTAGGCCACATAGCCAGTAAGATTGTGATGCGTGACAATAAGTCGGCTGCTATGTCTCCCTCCCCCTGGTAGGCTACTTAGCCAGTAGTATTGTGATGCGTGACGATAAATAGGCTGCAATATCTCCCGCCTCCCTGGTAGGCCACTTAGCCAGTAGGATTGTGATGCGTGACAATATGTAGGCTGCTATATCTCCCTCCCCCCTGGTAGGCTACTTAGCCTGTAAGATTGTGATGCGTGTTAATAAGTAGGCTGATATGTCTCCCTCCCCCTGGTTGGCTAATTAGCCAGTTGAATTGTGGTGCGTGACAATGAGTAGGCTGCTATATCTCCCTCCTTCCTGGTAGGCTACTTAGCCAGTAAGATAGTGATGCCTGACAATAAGTAGGCTGCTATGCCTCCTTCCTCCCCGGTAGGCTACTTAGCCAGTAAGATTGTGATGCGTGACAATTAGTAGGCTGCTATGTTTCCCTCCTCCCCGGTAGGCTACTTAGACAGTAGGATTGTGATGCGTGACAATAAGAAGGATGCTTTGTGTCCTTCCTCCCTGGTAGGCTACTTAGCCAGTAGGATTGTGATGCGTGACAATAAGTAGGCTGCTATGTGTCCCTCCTCCCCGGTATGCTACTTAGCCAGTAAGATATTGATGCGTGACAATAAGTAGGCTGCTATGTCTCCCTCGTCTTTGGTAGGCTACTTAGCCAGTAGGATTGTGATGCGTGACAATTAGTAGGCTGCTATGTGTCCCTCCTCCCAGGTAGGCTACTTTGCCAGTAAGATTGTGATGCGTGACAATAAGTAGGCTGCTCTGTCTCCCACCCCCCTGGTAGGCTACTTAGCCTGTAAGATTGTGATGCGTGAAAATAAGTAGGCTGCTATGTCTCCCTCCCCCTGGTAGGCTAATTAGCCAGTAGGATTGTGATGCGTGACAATGAGTATGCTGCTATGTCTCCCTCCTCCCTGGTAGGCTACTTAGCCAGTTAGATTGTGATGCGTGACAATAAGTAGGCTGCTATGCCTCCCTCCTCCCCGGTAGGCTACTTAGCCAGTAAGATTGTGATGCGTGACAATAAGTAGGCTGCTATGTCTCCCTCCCCCCCCCCCCTGGTAGGCTACTTAGCCAGTATGATTGTGATGCGTGTCAATAAGTAGGCTGCTATGTCTCCCTCCTCCCCGGTAGGCTACTTAACCAGTAAGATTGTGATGCGTGACAATAAGTAGGCTGCTATGTGTCCCTCCCCCCTGGTAGGCTACTTAGCCAGTAGGATTGTGATGCGTGAAAATATGTAGGCTGCTATGTTTCCCTCCTCCCTGTTAGGCTACTTAGCCAGTAAAATTGTAATGCTTGACAATAAGTAGGCTGCTATGTCTCCCTCCCCCCCCCCCGGTAGGCTACTTAGCCAGTAAGATTGTGATGCGTGACATTAAGTAGGCTGCTATGTGTCCCTCCTCCTTGGTAAGCTACTTAGCCAGTAAGATTGTGATGCGTGACAGTAAGTAGGCTGCAATGTCTCCCCCCCCCGGTAGGCTACTTAGCCAGTAAGATTGAGATGCGTGACAATAAGTAGACTGCTATGTGTCCCTCCTCCCTGGTAGGCTACTTAGCCAGTAAGATTGTGATGCGTGACAATAAGTAGGCTGCTAAGTCTCCCTGCCCCTCCCGGTAGGCTACTTAGCCAGTAAGATTGTGATGCGTGACAATAAGTAGGCTGCAATGCCTCCCTCCAACCCGGTAGGCTACTTAGCCAGTAAGATTGTTATGCTTGACAATAAGTATGCTGCTATGTGTCCCTCCTACCCGGTAGGCTAGTTAGCCAGTATGTTTGTGGTGCTTGACAATAAGTAGGCTGCTTGGTCTCCCTGCCCCCCCCGGTAGGCTAATGAGCCAGTAAGATTGGGATGCGTGACAATAAGTAGGCTGCTATGCTTCCCTCCCCCCCGGTAGGCTACTTAGCCAGTAAGATTGTGATGCGTGACAATAAGTAGGTTGCTATGTCTCCCCCCCCACTGGTAGTCTACTTAGCCAGTAAGATTGTGATGCGTGACAATAAGTAGGCTGCTATGCCTCCCTTACCCCTAGTAGGCTACTTAGCCAGTAAGATTGTGATGCGTGACAATAAGTAGGCTGCTATGCCTCCCTCCCCCCCACTGGTAGGCTACTTAGCCAGTAAGATTGCGATTCGTGACATTAAGTAGGTCGCTATGCCACCCTCCCACCTGGTAGGCTACTTAGCCAGTAGGATTGTGATGCGTGACAATAAGTAGGCTGCTATGACTCCCTGCCCCCTGGTAGGCTACTTAGTAAGATTGTGATGCGTGACAATACGTAGGCTGCTATGTCTCCCTCCCCCCTGGTAGGCCACTTAGCCAGTAAGATTGTGATGCGTGACAATAAGTCGGCTGCTATGTCTCCCTCCCCCTGGTAGGCTACTTAATAGGTAGGATTGTGATGCGTGACGATAAATAGGCTGCAATATCTCCCGCCTCCCTGGTAGGCCACTTAGCCAGTAGGATTGTGATGCGTGACAATAAGTAGGTTGCTATATCTCCCTCCCCCCTGATAGGCTACTTAGCCTGTAATATTGTGATGCGTGTTAATAAGTAGGCTGATATGTCTCCCTCCCCCTGGTTGGCTAATTAGCCAGTTGAATTGTGATGCGTGACAATGAGTAGGCTGCTATATCTCCCTCCTCCCTGGTAGGCTACTTAGCCAGTAAGATTGTGATGCCTGACAATAAGTAGGCTGCTATGCCTCCTTCCTCCCCGGTAGGCTACTTAGCCAGTAAGATTGTGATGCGTGACAATAAGTAGGCTGCTATGTCTCCCTCCTCCCCGGTAGGCAACTTAGACAGTAGGATTGTGATGCGTGACAATAAGAAGGCTGCTTTGTGTCCTTCCTCCCTGGTAGGCTACTTAGCCAGTAGGATTGGGATGCGTGACAATAAGTAGGCTGCTATGTGTCCCTCCTCCCCGGTATGCTACTTAGCCAGTAAGATATTGATGCGTGACAATAAGTAGGTAGCTATGTCTCCCTCGTCTTTGGTAGGCTACTTAGCCAGTAGGATTGTGATGCGTGACAATTAGTAGGCTGCTATGTGTCCCTCCTCCCAGGTAGGCTACTTCGCCAGTAAGATTGTGATGCGTGACAATAAGTAGGCTGCTCTGTCTCCCACCCCCCTGGTAGGCTACTTAGCCAGTAAGATTGTGATGCGTGACCATCAGTAGGCTGCTATGTCTGCCTCCTCCCTGGTAGGCTACTTAGCCTGTAAGATTGTGATGCGTGAAAATAAGTAGGCCGCTATGCCTCCCTCCCCCCTGGTAGGCCACTTAGCCAGTAAGATTGTGATGCGTGACAATAAGTCGGCTGCTATGTCTCCCTCCCCCTGGTAGGCTACTTAGCCAGTAGGATTGTGATGCGTTACGATAAATAGGCTGCAATATCTCCCGCCTCCCTGGTAGGCCACTTAGCCAGTAGGATTGTGATGCGTGACAATATGTAGGCTGCTATATCTCCCTCCCCCCTGGTAGGCTACTTAGCCTGTAAGATTGTGATGCGTGTTAATAAGTAGGCTGATATGTCTCCCTCCCCCTGGTTGGCTAATTAGCCAGTTGAATTGTGATGCGTGACAATGAGTAGGCTGCTATATCTCCCTCCTCCCTGGTAGGCTACTTAGCCAGTAAGATTGTGATGCCTGACAATAAGTAGGCTGCTATGCCTCCTTCCTCCCCGGTAGGCTACTTAGCCAGTAGGATTGTGATGCGTGACAATAAGTAGGCTGCTATGTGTCCCTCCTCCCCGGTATGCTACTTAGCCAGTAAGATATTGATGTGTGACAATAAGTAGGCTGCTATGTCTCCCTCGTCTTTGTAAGGCTACTTAGCCAGTAGGATTGTGATGCGTGACAATTAGTAGGCTGCTATGTGTCCCTCCTCCCAGGTAGGCTACTTCAACAGTAAGATTGTGATGCGTGACAATAAGTAGGCTGCTCTGTCTCCCACCCCCCTGGTAGGCTACTTAGCCTGTAAGATTGTGATGCGTGAAAATAAGTAGGCTGCTATGTCTCCCTCCCCCTGGTAGGCTAATTAGCCAGTAGGATTGTGATGCGTGACAATGAGTATGCTGCTATGTCTCCCTCCTCCCTGGTAGGCTACTTAGCCAGTAAGATTGTGATGCGTGACAATAAGTAGGCTGCTATGCCTCCCTCCTCCCCGGTAGGCTACATAGCCAGTAAGATTGTGATGCGTGACAATAAGTAGGCTGCTATGTCTCCCTCCCCCCCCTGGTAGGCTACTTAGCCAGTATGATTGTGATGCGTGACAATAAGTAGGCTGCTATGTCTCCCTCCTGCCTCGTAGGCTACTTAGCCAGTAAGATTGTGATGCGTGACAACAAGTAGGCTGCTATGTCACCCTCCCCCCCCTGGTAGGCTACTTAGCCAGTAAGATTGCGATGCGTGACAATAAGTAGGCTGCTATGTCTCCCTCCCCTCTGGTAGGCTACATAGCCGGTAAGATTGTGATGCGTGACAATAAGTAGGCTGCTATGTCTCCCTCCTCCCCGGTAGGCTACTTAACCAGTAAGATTGTGATGCGTGACAATAAGTAGGCTGCTATGTGTCCCTCCCCCCTGGTAGGCTACTTAGCCAGTAGGATTGTGATGCGTGAAAATAAGTAGGCTGCTATGTTTCCCTCCTCCCTGTTAGGCTACTTAGCCAGTAAAATTGTAATGCGTGACAATAAGTAGGCTGCTATGTATCCCTCCCCCCCCGGTAGGCTACTTAGCCAGTAAGATCGTGATGCGTGACAATAAGTAGGCTGCTATGTGTCCCTCCTCCCTGGTAGGCTACTTAGCCAGTAAGATTGTGATGCGTGACAGTAAAGAGGCTGCAATGTCTCCCTCCCCCCCGGTAGGCTACTTAGCCAGTAAGATTGAGATGCGTGACAATAAGTAGACTGCTATGTGTCCCTCCTCCCTGGTAGGCTACTTAGCCAGTAAGATTGTGATGCGTGACAATAAGTAGGCTGCTAAGTCTCCCTGCCCCTCCCGGTAGGCTACTTAGCCAGTAAGATTGTGATGCGTGACAATAAGTAGGCTGCAATGCCTCCCTCCAACCCGGTAGGCTACTTAGCCAGTAAGATTGTTATGCTTGACAATAAGTATGCTGCTATGTGTCCCTCCTACCTGGTAGGCTAGTTAGCCAGTATGTTTGTGGTGCTTGACAATAAGTAGGCTGCTTAGTCTCCCTGCCCCCTCCCCCCGGTAGGCTAATGAGCCAGTAAGATTGGGATGCGTGACAATAAGTAGGCTGCTATGCCTCCCTTCCCCCCCGGTAGGCTACTTAGCCAGTAAGATTGTGATGCGTGACAATAAGTAGGTTGCTATGTCTCCCCCCCCCCCCCGCTGGTAGGCTACTTAGCCAGTAAGATTGTGATGCGTGACAATAAGTAGGCTGCTATGCCTCCCTTACCCCTAGTAGGCTACTTAGCCAGTAAGATTGTGATGCGTGACAATAAGTAGGCTGCTATATCTCCCTCCCCCCGGTAGGCTACTTAGCCAGTAGGATTGTGATGCGTGAAAATAAGTAGGCTGCTATGCCTCCCTCCCCCCCACTGGTAGGCTACTTAGCCAGTAAGATTGCGATTCATGATATTAAGTAGGCTGCTATGTCTCCCTCCCTACCCCCTGGTAAGCTACTTAGCCATTAAGATTGTGATGCGTGACAATAAGTAGACTGCTATGTCTCCCTCCCAACCCCCTGGTAGGCTACTTAGCCAGTAAGATTGCGATGCGTTACAATAAGTAGGCTGCTATGCCTCCCTCACCCCTGGTAGGCTACATTGCCAGTAAGATTGTGATGCGAGACAATAAGTAGGCTGCTATGTCTCCCTCCCCCGGTAGGCTTCATAGCCAGTAAGATTGTGATGTATGACAATAAGTAGGCTGCTATGTCTCCCTCCCCCCGGTAGGCTACTTAGCCTGTAAGATTGTGATGCGTGACAATAAGTAGGCTGCTATGACACCCTCCCCCCTGGTAGGCTACTTAGCCAGGAACATTGTGATGCGTGACAATAAGTAGGCTGCTATGTCTCCCTCCCCCCGCTAGGCTACTTAGCCAGTAGGTTTGTGATGCGTGACAATAAATAGGCTGCTATTTCTCCCTCCTCCCGTGTTGGCTACTTAGCCAGTAGGATTGTGATTCGTGACAATCAGTAGGCTCCTATGTCTCCCTCCCCCCCCCCTGGTAGGCTACTTACCCGGTAAGATTGTGATGCGTGACAATAAGTAGGCTGCTATGTCTCCCTTCCCCCTGGTAGGCTACTTAGCCAGCAAGATTGTGATGCTTGACAATAAGTAGGCTGCTATGTCTCCCTCCCCCCGGTAGGCTACTTAGCCAGTAAGATTGTGATGCGTGACAATAAGTAGGCTGCTATGGCTCCCTCCCCCCTGGTAGGCTACTTAGCCAGTAAGATTGTGATGCGTGACAATGAGTAGGCTACTATATCTCCCTCCTCCCTGGTAGGCTACTTAGCCAGTAAGATTGTGATGCCTGACAATAAGTAGGCTGCTATGCCTCCTTCCTCCCCGGTAGGCTACTTAGCCAGTAAGATTGTGATGCGTGACAATAAGTAGGCTGCTATGTCTCCCTCCTCCCCGGTAGGCAACTTAGACAGTAGGATTGTGATGCGTGACAATAAGAAGGCTGCTTTGTGTCCTTCCTCCCTGGTAGGCTACTTAGCCAGTAGGATTGGGATGCGTGACAATAAGTAGGCTGCTATATGTCCCTCCTCCCCGGTATGCTACTTAGCCAGTAAGATATTGATGCGTGACAATAAGTAGGTAGCTATGTCTCCCTCGTCTTTGGTAGGCTACTTAGCCAGTAGGATTGTGATGCGTGACAATTAGTAGGCTGCTATGTGTCCCTCCTCCCATGTAGGCTACTTCGCCAGTAAGATTGTGATGCGTGACAATAAGTAGGCTGCTCTGTCTCCCACCCCCCTGGTAGGCTACTTAGCCAGTAAGATTGTGATGCGTGACCATCAGTAGGCTGCTATGTCTGCCTCCTCCCTGGTAGGCTACTTAGCCTGTAAGATTGTGATGCGTGAAAATAAGTAGGCCGCTATGCCTCCCTCCCCCCTGGTAGGCCACTTAGCCAGTAAGATTGTGATGCGTGACAATAAGTCGGCTGCTATGTCTCCCTCCCCCTGGTAGGCTACTTAGCCAGTAGGATTGTGATGCGTTACGATAAATAGGCTGCAATATCTCCCGCCTCCCTGGTAGGCCACTTAGCCAGTAGGATTGTGATGCGTGACAATATGTAGGCTGCTATATCTCCCTCCCCCCTGGTAGGCTACTTAGCCTGTAAGATTGTGATGCGTGTTAATAAGTAGGCTGATATGTCTCCCTCCCCCTGGTTGGCTAATTAGCCAGTTGAATTGTGATGCGTGACAATGAGTAGGCTGCTATATCTCCCTCCTCCCTGGTAGGCTACTTAGCCAGTAAGATTGTGATGCCTGACAATAAGTAGGCTGCTATGCCTCCTTCCTCCCCGGTAGGCTACTTAGCCAGTAGGATTGTGATGCGTGACAATAAGTAGGCTGCTATGTGTCCCTCCTCCCCGGTATGCTACTTAGCCAGTAAGATATTGATGTGTGACAATAAGTAGGCTGCTATGTCTCCCTCGTCTTTGTAAGGCTACTTAGCCAGTAGGATTGTGATGCGTGACAATTAGTAGGCTGCTATGTGTCCCTCCTCCCAGGTAGGCTACTTCAACAGTAAGATTGTGATGCGTGACAATAAGTAGGCTGCTCTGTCTCCCACCCCCCTGGTAGGCTACTTAGCCTGTAAGATTGTGATGCGTGAAAATAAGTAGGCTGCTATGTCTCCCTCCCCCTGGTAGGCTAATTAGCCAGTAGGATTGTGATGCGTGACAATGAGTATGCTGCTATGTCTCCCTCCTCCCTGGTAGGCTACTTAGCCAGTAAGATTGTGATGCGTGACAATAAGTAGGCTGCTATGCCTCCCTCCTCCCCGGTAGGCTACATAGCCAGTAAGATTGTGATGCGTGACAATAAGTAGGCTGCTATGTCTCCCTCCCCCCCCCCTGGTAGGCTACTTAGCCAGTATGATTGTGATGCGTGACAATAAGTAGGCTGCTATGTCTCCCTCCTGCCTCGTAGGCTACTTAGCCAGTAAGATTGTGATGCGTGACAACAAGTAGGCTGCTATGTCACCCTCCCCCCCCTGGTAGGCTACTTAGCCAGTAAGATTGCGATGCGTGACAATAAGTAGGCTGCTATGTCTCCCTCCCCTCTGGTAGGCTACATAGCCGGTAAGATTGTGATGCGTGACAATAAGTAGGCTGCTATGTCTCCCTCCTCCCCGGTAGGCTACTTAACCAGTAAGATTGTGATGCGTGACAATAAGTAGGCTGCTATGTGTCCCTCCCCCCTGGTAGGCTACTTAGCCAGTAGGATTGTGATGCGTGAAAATAAGTAGGCTGCTATGTTTCCCTCCTCCCTGTTAGGCTACTTAGCCAGTAAAATTGTAATGCGTGACAATAAGTAGGCTGCTATGTCTCCCTCCCCCCCCGGTAGGCTACTTAGCCAGTAAGATCGTGATGCGTGACAATAAGTAGGCTGCTATGTGTCCCTCCTCCCTGGTAGGCTACTTAGCCAGTAAGATTGTGATGCGTGACAGTAAAGAGGCTGCAATGTCTCCCTCCCCCCCGGTAGGCTACTTAGCCAGTAAGATTGAGATGCGTGACAATAAGTAGACTGCTATGTGTCCCTCCTCCCTGGTAGGCTACTTAGCCAGTAAGATTGTGATGCGTGACAATAAGTAGGCTGCTAAGTCTCCCTGCCCCTCCCGGTAGGCTACTTAGCCAGTAAGATTGTGATGCGTGACAATAAGTAGGCTGCAATGCCTCCCTCCAACCCGGTAGGCTACTTAGCCAGTAAGATTGTTATGCTTGACAATAAGTATGCTGCTATGTGTCCCTCCTACCTGGTAGGCTAGTTAGCCAGTATGTTTGTGGTGCTTGACAATAAGTAGGCTGCTTAGTCTCCCTGCCCCCTCCCCCCGGTAGGCTAATGAGCCAGTAAGATTGGGATGCGTGACAATAAGTAGGCTGCTATGCCTCCCTTCCCCCCCGGTAGGCTACTTAGCCAGTAAGATTGTGATGCGTGACAATAAGTAGGTTGCTATGTCTCCCCCCCCCCCCGCTGGTAGGCTACTTAGCCAGTAAGATTGTGATGCGTGACAATAAGTAGGCTGCTATGCCTCCCTTACCCCTAGTAGGCTACTTAGCCAGTAAGATTGTGATGCGTGACAATAAGTAGGCTGCTATATCTCCCTCCCCCCGGTAGGCTACTTAGCCAGTAGGATTGTGATGCGTGAAAATAAGTAGGCTGCTATGCCTCCCTCCCCCCCACTGGTAGGCTACTTAGCCAGTAAGATTGCGATTCATGATATTAAGTAGGCTGCTATGTCTCCCTCCCTCCCCCCTGGTAAGCTACTTAGCCAGTAAGATTGTGATGCGTGACAATAAGTAGACTGCTATGTCTCCCTCCCAACCCCCTGGTAGGCTACTTAGCCAGTAAGATTGCGATGCGTTACAATAAGTAGGCTGCTATGCCTCCCTCACCCCTGGTAGGCTACATTGCCAGTAAGATTGTGATGCGAGACAATAAGTAGGCTGCTATGTCTCCCTCCCCCGGTAGGCTTCATAGCCAGTAAGATTGTGATGTATGACAATAAGTAGGCTGCTATGTCTCCCTCCCCCCGGTAGGCTACTTAGCCTGTAAGATTGTGATGCGTGACAATAAGTAGGCTGCTATGACACCCTCCCCCCTGGTAGGCTACTTAGCCAGGAACATTGTGATGCGTGACAATAAGTAGGCTGCTATGTCTCCCTCCCCCCGCTAGGCTACTTAGCCAGTAGGTTTGTGATGCGTGACAATAAATAGGCTGCTATTTCTCCCTCCTCCCGTGTTGGCTACTTAGCCAGTAGGATTGTGATTCGTGACAATCAGTAGGCTCCTATGTCTCCCTCCCCCCCCCCCCCCTGGTAGGCTACTTACCCGGTAAGATTGTGATGCGTGACAATAAGTAGGCTGCTATGTCTCCCTTCCCCCTGGTAGGCTACTTAGCCAGCAAGATTGTGATGCTTGACAATAAGTAGGCTGCTATGTCTCCCTCCCCCCGGTAGGCTACTTAGCCAGTAAGATTGTGATGCGTGACAATAAGTAGGCTGCTATGGCTCCCTCCCCCCTGGTAGGCTACTTAGCCAGTAAGATTGTGATGCGTGACAATGAGTAGGCTACTATATCTCCCTCCTCCCTGGTAGGCTACTTAGCCTGTAAGATTGTGATGCGTGACAATAAATAGGCTGCTATGTCTTCCTCCTCCCTGGTAGGCTTCTCTTAGCCAGTAAGATTTTGATGCATGACAATAAGTAGGCAGCTAAGTCTCCCTGCCCCCCCCCCGGTAGGCAACTTAGACAGTAGGATTGTGATGCGTGACAATAAGTATGCTGCTAGGTCTCCCTCCCACCCGGTAGGCTACTTAGCCAGTAAGATTGTGATGCGTGACAATATATAGGCTGCAATGCCTCCCTCCCCCCGGTAGGCTACTTAGCCAGTAAGATTGTGATGCGTGACAATAAGTAGGCTGCTATGCCTCCCTCCCCCCCGGTAGGCTACTTAGCCAGTAAGGTTGTGATGCGTGACAATAAGTAGGCTGCTATGTCTCCCTCCTCCCTGGTAGGCTACTCTTAGCCAGTAAGATTGTGAGGCGTGACAATAAGTAGATTGCTATGTCTCCCTCCTCCCAGGTAGGCTACTTAGCCAGTAAGATTGTGATGCGTGACAATAAGTAGGCTGCTATGTCTCCCTCCCCCCCCCGGTAGGCTACTTAGCCAGTAAGATTGTGATGCGTGACAATAAGTAGGCTGCTATGTCTCCCTCCTCCCTGGTAGGCTACTTAGCCTGTAAGATTGTGATGCGTGACTATAAGTAGGCTGCTATGTCTCCCTCATCCCCGGTAGGCTACTTAGCCAGTAGGATTGTGATGCGTGACACTAAGTAGGCTGCTATGACGCCCTCCTCCCTGGTAGGCTTCTTAGCCAGTAGGATTGTGTTGCGTGACAATAAGTAGGCTGCTATGTGTTCCTCCTCCGCGGTAGGCTACTTAGCCATTAAGATTGTGATGCGTGACAATAAGTAGGCTGCTATGTCTCCCTCCTCCCCGGTAGGCTACTTAGCCAGTAAGAATGTGATGCGTGACAATAAGTAGGCTGCTATGTGTCCCTCCCCCCTGGTAGGCTACATAGGCAGTAGGATTGTGATGCGTGAAAATAAGTAGGCTGCTATGTCTCCCTCCTCCCTGGTAGGCTACTTAGCCAGTAAGAATGTGATGCGTGACAATAAGTAGGCTGCTATGTCTCCCTCCCCCCCGGTAGGCTACTTAGCCAGTAAGATTGTGATGCGCGATAATAAGTAGGCCGCCATGTGTCCCTCCTCCCTGGTAGGCCACTTAGCCAGTAGGATTGTGATGCGTGACAATAAGTAGGCTGCTATGTCTCCCTCCGCCTGGTAGGCTACTTACCCAGTAGGATTGTGATGCGTGACGATAAATAGGCTGCAATGTCTCCCGCCTCCCTGGTAGGCCACCTAGCCAGTAGGATTGTGATGCGTGACAATAAGTAGGCTGCTATGTCTCCCTCCCCCCTGGTAGGCTACTTAGCCAGTAAGATTGTGATGCGTGTTAATAAGTAGGCTGCTATGTCTCCCTCCCCCTGGTAGGTTAATTAGCCAGTAGAAATGCGATGCGTGACAATGAGTAGGCTGCTATATCTCCCTCCTCCCTGGTAGGCTACTTAGCCAGTAAGATTTTGATGCCTGACAATAAGTAGGCTGCTATGCCTCCTTCCTCCCCTTTAGGCTACTTAGCCAGCAAGATTGTGAGGCGTGACAATAAGTAGGCTGCTCTGTCTCCCACCCCCTCCCCTGGTAGGCTACTTAGCCAGTAAGATTGTGATGCGAGACAATAAGTAGGCTGCTATATTTCCCTCCCCCCTGGTAGGCTACTTAGCTAGTAGGATTGTGATGCGTGACAATAAGTAGGCTGCTATGTGTCCCTCCTCCCTGGTAGGCTACTTAGCCAGAAGGATTGTGATGCGTGATAATAAGTAGGCTGCTATGTCTCCCTCCTCCCAGGTAGGCTACGTAGCAAGTAGGATTGTGATGCGTCACAGAAAGTAGGCTGCTATGTCTCCCTCCTCCCAGTGGTAGGCTACTTAGCCAGTAAGATTGTGATGCGCGACAATAAGTAGGCTGCTATGTCTCCCTCCTCCCTGTTAGACTACTTAGCCAGGAAGATTGTGATGCGTGACAATAAGTAGGCTGCTATGTCTCCCCCCCCCCAATGGTAGGCTACTTAGCCAGTAAGATTGTGAGGTGTGACTTTAAGTAGGCTGTTATGTCTCTCTCCCCCCTGGTAGCCTACTTAGCCAGTAAGATTGTGATGCGTGACAATAAGTAGGCTGCTCTGTCTCCCTTCCCCTCCCCTGGTAGGCTACTTAGCCAGTAAGATTGTGATGCGAGACAATAAGTAGGCTGCTATGTCCCCCTCCACCCTGGTAGACTACATAGCTAGTAGGATTGTGATGCGTGACAATAATTAGGCTGCTATGTTTCCTCCCCCCTGGTAGGCTACTTAGCCAGTAGGATTGTGATGCGTGACAATAAGTAGGCTGCTATGTCTCCCTCCTCCCTGGTAGGCTACGTAGCCAGTAGGATTGTGATGCGTGACAGTAAGTAGGCTGCTATGTCTCCCTCCTCCCTGGTAGGCTACATAGCCAGTAGGATTGGGATGCGAGAAAATAAGTAGGTTGCTATGTCTCCCTCCTCCCTGGTAGGCTACATAGCCTCTAAAATTGTGATGCGCAACAATAAGTAGGCTGCAATGTCTCCCTCCCTCCCCCCTGGTAGGCTACTTAGCCAGTAAAATTGTGATGCGGGACAATAAGTAGGCTGCTATGTCTCCCTCCCTCCCCCCTGGTAGTATACTTAGCCAGTTAGATTGTGATGCGTGACAATAAGTAGACTGCTATGTCTCCCTCCCACCCCCCTGGTAGGCTACTTAGCCAGTAAGATTGTGATGTGTGACAATAAGTAGGCTGCTATGTGTCCCTCCTCCCCGGTATGCTACTTAGCCAGTAAGATTGTGATGCGTGACAATAAGTAGGCTGCTATGTCTCCCTCGTCCCCGGAAGGCTACTTAGTCAGTAGGATTGTGATGTGTGACAATTAGTAGGCTGCTATGTGTCCCTCCTCCCCGGTAGGCTACTTAGCCAGTAAGATTGTGATGCGTGACAATAAGTAGGCTGCTATGTCTCCCTCCCCCCTGGTAGGCTACATAGCCAGTAAGATTTTGATGCGTGACAATAAGTAGGCTGCTATGTCTCCCTCCTCCCTGGTAGGAAACTTAGCCTGTAAGATTGTGATGCGTGACAATAAGTAGACTGCTATTCCTCCCTCACCCTGGTAGGCTAATTAGCCAGTAGGATTGCGATGCGAGACAATAAGTAGGCTGCTATGTGTCCCTCCTCCCCGGTAGGCTAATTAAGCCAGTAAGATTGTGATGCGTGACAATAAGTAGGTTGCTATGTCTCCCTCCTCCCCGGTAGGCTACATAGCCTTTAAGATTGTGATGCGTGACAATAAGTAGGCTGCTATGTCTCCCTCCTCCCCGGTAGGCTACTTAGCCAGTAAGATTGTGATGCGTGACGATAAGTTGGTTGCTATGCCTCCCTCCTCCCCGGTAGGCTACTTAGACAGTATGATTGTGATGCGTGACAATAAGTAGGCTGCTATGTCTCCCTCCTCCCTGGTAGGCTACTTAGCCAGTAAGATTGTGATGCGTGACAATAAGTAGGCTGCTATGTCTCCCTACCCCCTGGTAGGCTACTTAGCCAGTAGGATTGTGATGCGTGACAATAAGTAGTTCGCTATGCCACCCTCCGCCCAGGTAGGCTACTTAGCCAGTAGGATTGTGATGCGTGACAATAAGTAGGCGCTATGACTCCCACCCCCCTGGTAGGCTACTTAGTAAGATTGTGATGCGTGACAATACGTAGGCTGCTATGTCTCCCTCCCCCCTGGTAGGCTACTTAGCCAGTTGGATTGTGATGCGTGACAATAAGTAGGCTGCTATATCTCCCTCCGCCCTGGTAGGCTACTTAGCCGAAAGATTGTGACGCGTGACAATAAGTAGGCCGCTATGCCTCCCTCCCCCCTGGTAGGCTACTTAGCCAGTAAGATTGTGATGCGAGACAATAAGTAGGCTGCTATGTCTCCCTCCCCCTGGTAGGCTACTTAGTCAGTAGGATTGTGATGCGTGACGATAAATAGGCTGCAAAGTCTCCCGCCTCCGTGGTAGGCCACATAGCCAGTAGGATTGTGATGCGTGACAATAAGTAGGCTGCTATGTCTCCCTCCCCCTGGTAGGCTACTTAGCCTGTAAGATTGTGATGCGTGTTAATAAGTAGGCTGCTATGTCTCCCTCACCCTGATAGGCTAATTAACCAGTAGAGTTGTGATGCGTGACAATTAGTAGGCTGCTATATCTCCCTCCTCCCTGGAAGGCTACATAGCCAGTAGGATTGTGATGCCTGACAATAAGTAGGCTGCTATGCCTCCTTCCTCCCCGGTAGGCTACTTAGCCAGTAAGATTGTGATGCGTGACAATAAGTAGGCTGCTATGTCTCCCTCCTCCCCGGTAGGCTACTTAGACAGTAGGATTGTGATGCGTGACAATAAGAAGGCTACTATGTCTCCCTCCTCCCTGGTAGGCTACTTAGCCAGTAGGATTGTGATGCGTGACAATAAGTAGGCTGCTGTGTCCCTCCTCCCCGGTATGCTACTTAGCCAGTAAGATTTTGATGCGTGACAATAAGTAGGCTGCTATGTCTCCCTCGTCCCTGGTAGGCTACTTAGCCAGTAGGATTATGATGCGTGAAAATTAGTAGGCTGCTATGTGTCCCTCCTCCCAGGTAGGCTACTTAGCCAGTAAGATTTTGATGCGTGACAATAAGTAGGCTGCTCTGTCTCCCTCCCCCCTGGAAGGCTACTTAGCCAGTAAGATTCTGATGCGTGACAATAAGTAGGCTGCTATATCTCCCTCCAAACTGGTAGGCTACTTAGCCTGTAAGATTGTGATGCGTGACAATAAGTAGGCTGCTATGTGTCCCTCCCCCTGGTAGGCTAATTATCCAGTAGGATTGTGATGCGTGACAATTAGTAGGCTGCTATGTCTCCCTCCTCCCTGGTAGGCTAAGCCTGTAAGATTGTGATGCGTGACAATAAGTAGGCTGCTATGTGTCCCACCCCCCGGTAGGCTACTTAGCCAGTAAGATTGTGATGCGTGACAATAAGTAGGCTGCTAAGTCTCCTTGCCCCCCCCCCCGGTAGGCTACTTAGCCAGTAAGATTGTGTTGCGTTACAATAAGTAGGCTGCTATGTCTTCCTCCTCCCTGGTAGGCTACTTAACCAGGAAGATTGTGATGCGTGACAATAAGTAGGCTGTTATATCTCCCTCCCCCCCCCCCCTGGTAGGCTACATAGCCAGGAAGATTTTGAGGCGTGACAATAAGTAGGCTGTTATGTCTCCCTCCCCCCTGGTAGGTTACTTAGCTAGTAAGATTGTGATGTGTGACAATAAGTAGGCTGCTATGTCTCCCTCCTCCCTGGTAGGCTACTTAGCCAGTAAGATTGTGATGCGTGACAATAAGTAAGTTGCTATATCTCCCCCCCCCCTGGTAGGCTACTTAGCCAGTAAGATTGTGATGCGTGACAATAAGTAGGCTTCTATGTCTCCCTCCTCCCTGGTAGGCTACTTAGCCAGGAAGATTGTGATGCGTGGCAATAAGTAGGCTGCTATGTCTCCCTCCCCCCCCCCCCTGATAGGCTTCTTAGCCAGTAAGATTGTGAGGCGTGACAATAAATAAGTTGTTATGTCTCCCAGCTCCCCCCCCCCCCCTGGTAGGCTACTTAGCCAGTAAGATTGTGATGCGTGACAATAAGTAGGCTGCTATGTCTCCCTCCCCCCCCCCTGGTAGGCCACTTAGCCAGTAGGATTGTGATGCGTGACAATAAGTAGGCTGCTATGTCTCCCTCCCCCTGGTAGGCTACTTAGCCAGTAAGAATGTGATGCGTGACAATAAGTAGGCTGCTATGTCTCCCTCCCCCCCCCGGTAGGCTAATTAGCCAGTAGGATTGTGATGCGTGACAGTAAGTAGGCTGCTATGCCTCCCTCCTCCCTGGTAGTCTACTTAGCCAGTAGGATTTTGATGCGAGACAATAAGTAGGCTGCTATGTCTCCCTCCTCCCAGGTAGGCTACTTAGCCACTTAGATTGTGATGCGTGACAATAAGTAGGCTGCTATGTCTCCCTCCCTCCCCCCTGGTAGGCTACTTAGCCAGTAGGATTGTGATGCGTGACAATAAGTAGGCTGCTATGTCTCCCTCCCTCCCCCCTGATAGGCTATTTAGCCAGTAAGATTGTGATGCGTGATAATAAGTAGGCTGCTATGTCTCCCTCCCTCCCCCCTGGTAAGCTACTTAGCCAGTAAGATTGTGATGCGTGACAATAAGTAGACTGCTATGTCTCCCTCCCAACCCCCTGGTAGGCTACTTAGCCAGTAAGATTGTGATGCGTTACAATAAGTAGGCTGCTATGCCTCCCTCCCCCCTGGTAGGCTACATTGCCAGTAAGATTGTGATGCGAGACAATAAGTAGGCTGCTATGTCTCCCTCCCCCGATAGGCTACATAGCCAGTAAGATTGTGATGTATGACAATAAGTAGGCTGCTATGTCTCCCTCCCCCCGGTAGGCTACTTAGCCTGTAAGATTGTGATGCGTGACAATAAGTAGGCTGCTATGACACCCTCCCCCCTGGTAGGCTACCTAGCCAGGAAGATTGTGATGCGTGGCAATAAGTAGGCTGCTATGGGTCCCTCCTCCCTGATAGGCTACTTAGCCAGTAAGATTGTGATGCGTGACAATAAGTAGGTTGCTATGACTCCCTCCCTCCTGGTAGGCTACTTAGCCAGTAAGATTGTGATGCGTAACAATAAGTAGGCTGCTATGTCTCCCTCCTCCCTGGTAGGCTACTTAGCCAGTAAGATTGTGATGCGTGACAATAAGTAGGCTGCTATGTCTCCCTCCCCCCCCCCCTGGTAGGCTACTTAGCCGGTAAGATTGTGATGCGTGACAATAAATAGGCTGTTATTTCTCCCTCCCCCCTGGTAGGCTACTTAGCCAGTAAGATTGTGATGCGTGACTATAAGTAGGTTGCTATGTCTCCCTCCCCCGCCCTGGTAGGCTACTTAGCCAGTGGGATTTTGATGCGTGACAATAAGTAGGCTTCTATGTCTCCCTCCTCCCTGGTAGGCTACTTAGCAAGTAGGATTGTGATGCGTGACAATAAGTAGGCTGCTATGTCTCCCTCCTCCCTGGTTGGCCACTTAGCCAGTAAGATTGTGATGCGTGACAGTATGTAGGCTGCTCTGTGTCCCTCCCCCCTGGTAGGCTACTTAGCCAGTAGGATTGTGATGCGTGACAATGAGTAGGCTGCTATGTCTCCCTCCTCCTTTGGTAGGCTACTTAGCCAGTAGGATTGTGATGCGTGACAATAAGTAGGCTGTTATGTCTCCCTCCCTCCTGGTAGGCTACTTTGCCAGTAAGATTGTGATGCGTGACAATAAGTAGGCTGCTATATCTCCCTCCCCCCGGTAGGCTACTTAGCCAGTAGGATTGTGATGCGTGACAATAAGTAGGCTGCTATGACTCCCCCCTCCCTGGTCGGCTACTTAGCCAGTAGGATTGTGATTCGTGGCATTAAATAGGCTGCTATGTCTCCCCCCCCCCCCTGGTAGGCTACTTAGCCAGTATGATTGTGATGCGTGACAATAAGTAGGCTGCTATGCCTCCCTCCTCCCTGGTAGGCTACTTAGCCAGTAAGATTGTGATGCGTGAAAATAAGTAGGCTCCTATGTCTCCCTCCTCCCCGGTAGGCTACTTAGCCAGTAGGATTGTGATGCGTGACAATAAGTAGGCTGCTATGTCTCCCTCCTCCCTGGTAGGCTACTTAGCCAGTAGGATTGTGATGCGTGACAATAAGTAGGCTGCTATGTCTCCCCCCTCCTTGGTCCGCTACTTAGCCAGTAGGATTGTGATGCGTGACAATAAGTTGGCTGCTATGTCTCCCTCCCCCCTGGTAGGCTACTTAGCCAGTAAGATTATGATGCGTGACAATAAGTAGGCTGCTATGTCTCGCAGCCCCCTGGTAGGCTACTTAGCCAGTAAGATTGTGATGCGTGACAATAAGTTGGCTGCTATGTCTCCCTCCCCCCTGGTAGGCTACTTAGCCAGTAAGATTATGATGCGTGACAATAAGTAGGCTGCTATGTCTCGCAGCCCCCTGGTAGGCTACTTAGCCAGTAGGATTGTGATGCGTGACAATAAGTAGGCTCCTATGCCTCCCTCCTCCCGGTAGGCTACTTAGCCAGTAAGATTGTGATGCGTGACAATAAGTAGTCTGCTATATCTCCCTCCTCCCTGGTAGGCTACTTAGGCAGTAAGATTGTGATGCGTGAAAATAAGTAGGCTCCTATGCCTCCCTCCTCCCCGGTAGGCTACTTAGCCAGTTGAATTGTGATGCGTGACAATGAGTAGGCTGCTATATCTCCCTCCTCCCTGGTAGGCTACTTAGCCAGTAAGATTGTGATGCCTGACAATAAGTAGGCTGCTATGCCTCCTTCCTCCCCGGTAGGCTACTTAGCCAGTAAGATTGTGATGCGTGACAATAAGTAGGCTGGTATGTCTCCCTCCTCCCCGGTAGGCAACTTAGACAGTAGGATTGTGATGCGTGACAATAAGAAGGCTGCTTTGTGTCCTTCCTCCCTGGTAGGCTACTTAGCCAGTAGGATTGGGATGCGTGACAATAAGTAGGCTGCTATGTGTCCCTCCTCCCCGGTATGCTACTTAGCCAGTAAGATATTGATGCGTGACAATAAGTAGGTAGCTATGTCTCCCTCGTCTTTGGTAGGCTACTTAGCCAGTAGGATTGTGATGCGTGACAATTAGTAGGCTGCTATGTGTCCCTCCTCCCAGGTAGGCTACTTCGCCAGTAAGATTGTGATGCGTGACAATAAGTAGGCTGCTCTGTCCCCCACCCCCCTGGTAGGCTACTTAGCCAGTAAGATTGTGATGCGTGACCATCAGTAGGCTGCTATGTCTGCCTCCTCCCTGGTAGGCTACTTAGCCTGTAAGATTGTGATGCGTGAAAATAAGTAGGCCGCTATGCCTCCCTCCCCCCTGGTAGGCCACTTAGCCAGTAAGATTGTGATGCGTGACAATAAGTCGGCTGCTATGTCTCCCTCCCCCTGGTAGGCTACTTAGCCAGTAGGATTGTGATGCGTTACGATAAATAGGCTGCAATATCTCCCGCCTCCCTGGTAGGCCACTTAGCCAGTAGGATTGTGATGCGTGACAATATGTAGGCTGCTATATCTCCCTCCCCCCTGGTAGGCTACTTAGCCTGTAAGATTGTGATGCGTGTTAATAAGTAGGCTGATATGTCTCCCTCCCCCTGGTTGGCTAATTAGCCAGTTGAATTGTGATGCGTGACAATGAGTAGGCTGCTATATCTCCCTCCTCCCTGGTAGGCTACTTAGCCAGTAAGATTGTGATGCCTGACAATAAGTAGGCTGCTATGCCTCCTTCCTCCCCGGTAGGCTACTTAGCCAGTAAGATTGTGATGCGTGACAATAAGTAGGCTGCTATGTCTCCCTCCTCCCCGGTAGGCTACTTAGACAGTAGGATTGTGATGCGTGACAATAAGAAGGCTGCTTTGTGTCCTTCCTCCCTGGTAGGCTACTTAGCCAGTAGGATTGTGATGCGTGACAATAAGTAGGCTGCTATGTGTCCCTCCTCCCCGGTATGCTACTTAGCCAGTAAGATATTGATGTGTGACAATAAGTAGGCTGCTATGTCTCCCTCGTCTTTGTAAGGCTACTTAGCCAGTAGGATTGTGATGCGTGACAATTAGTAGGCTGCTATGTGTCCCTCCTCCCAGGTAGGCTACTTCAACAGTAAGATTGTGATGCGTGACAATAAGTAGGCTGCTCTGTCTCCCACCCCCCTGGTAGGCTACTTAGCCTGTAAGATTGTGATGCGTGAAAATAAGTAGGCTGCTATGTCTCCCTCCCCCTGGTAGGCTAATTAGCCAGTAGGATTGTGATGCGTGACAATGAGTATGCTGCTATGTCTCCCTCCTCCCTGGTAGGCTACTTAGCCAGTAAGATTGTGATGCGTGACAATAAGTAGGCTGCTATGCCTCCCTCCTCCCCGGTAGGCTACATAGCCAGTAAGATTGTGATGCGTGACAATAAGTAGGCTGCTATGTCTCCCTCCCCCCCCTGGTAGGCTACTTAGCCAGTATGATTGTGATGCGTGACAATAAGTAGGCTGCTATGTCTCCCTCCTGCCTCGTAGGCTACTTAGCCAGTAAGATTGTGATGCGTGACAACAAGTAGGCTGCTATGTCACCCTCCCCCCCCTGGTAGGCTACTTAGCCAGTAAGATTGCGATGCGTGACAATAAGTAGGCTGCTATGTCTCCCTCCCCTCTGGTAGGCTACATAGCCGGTAAGATTGTGATGCGTGACAATAAGTAGGCTGCTATGTCACCCTCCCCCCCCCTGGTAGGCTACTTAGCCAGTAAGATTGCGATGCGTGACAATAAGTAGGCTGCTATGTCTCCCTCCCCTCTGGTAGGCTACATAGCCGGTAAGATTGTGATGCGTGACAATAAGTAGGCTGCTATGTCTCCCTCCTCCCCGGTAGGCTACTTAGCCAGTAAGATTGATATGCGTGACAATAAGTAGACTGCTATGTGTCCCTCCTCCCTGGTAGGCTACTTAGCCAGTAAGATTGTGATGCGTGACAATAAGTAGGCTGCTAAGTCTCCCTGCCCCTCCCGGTAGGCTACTTAGCCAGTAAGATTGTGATGCGTGACAATAAGTAGGCTGCAATGCCTCCCTCCAACCCGGTAGGCTACTTAGCCAGTAAGATTGTTATGCTTGACAATAAGTATGCTGCTATGTGTCCCTCCTACCTGGTAGGCTAGTTAGCCAGTATGTTTGTGGTGCTTGACAATAAGTAGGCTGCTTAGTCTCCCTGCCCCCCCCCCCGGTAGGCTAATGAGCCAGTAAGATTGGGATGCGTGACAATAAGTAGGCTGCTATGCCTCCCTTCCCCCCCGGTAGGCTACTTAGCCAGTAAGATTGTGATGCGTGACAATAAGTAGGTTGCTATGTCTCCCCCCCCCCGCTGGTAGGCTACTTAGCCAGTAAGATTGTGATGCGTGACAATAAGTAGGCTGCTATGCCTCCCTTACCCCTAGTAGGCTACTTAGCCAGTAAGATTGTGATGCGTGATAATAAGTAGGCTGCTATATCTCCCTCCCCCCGGTAGGCTACTTAGCCAGTAGGATTGTGATGCGTGAAAATAAGTAGGCTGCTATGCCTCCCTCCCCCCCACTGGTAGGCTACTTAGCCAGTAAGATTTCGATTCGTGATATTAAGTAGGTCGCTATGCCACCCTCCCACCTGGTAGGCTACTTAGCCAGTAGGATTGTGATGCGTGACAATAAGTAGGCTGCTATGACTCCCTGCCCCCTGGTAGGCTACTTAGTAAGATTGTGATGCGTGACAATACGTAGGCTGCTATGTCTCCCTCCCCCCTGGTAGGCTACTTCGCCAGTAGGATTGTGATGCGTGACAATAAGTAGGCTGCTATATCTCCCTCCACCCTGGTAGGCTACTTAGCCAAAAAGATTGTGGCGCGTGACAATAAGTAGGCCGCTATGCCTCCCTCCCCCCTGGTAGGCCACTTAGCCAGTAAGATTGTGATGCGTGACAATAAGTCGGCTGCAATGTCTCCTTCCCCCTGGTAGGCTACTTAGCCAGTAGGATTGTGATGCGTGACGATAAATAGGCTGCAATATCTCCCGCCTCCCTGGTAGGCCACTTAGCCAGTAGGATTGTGATGCGTGACAATAAGTAGGCTGCTATATCTCCCTCCCCCCTGGTAGGCTACTTAGCCTGTAAGATTGTGATGCGTGTTAATAAGTAGGCTGATATGTCTCCCTCCCCCTGGTTGGCTAATTAGCCAGTTGAATTGTGACGCGTGACAATGAGTAGGCTGCTATATCTCCCTCCTCCCTGGTAGGCTACTTAGCCAGTAAGATTGTGATGCCTGACAATAAGTAGGCTGCTATGCCTCCTTCTTCCCCGGTAGGCTACTTAGCCAGTAAGATTGTGATGCGTGACAATAAGTAGGCTGCTATGTCTCCCTCCTCCCCGGTAGGCTACTTAGACAGTAGGATTGTGATGCGTGACAATAAGAAGGCTGCTTTGTGTCCTTCCTCCCTGGTAGGCTACTTAGCCAGTAGGATTGTGATGCGTGACAATAAGTAGGCTGCTATGTGTCCCTCCTCCCCGATATGCTACATAGCCAGTAAGATATTGATGCGTGACAATAAGTAGGTTGCTATGTCTCCCTCGCCTTTGGTAGGCTACTTAGCCAGAAGGATTGTGATGCGCGACAATTAGTAGGCTGCTATGTGGCCCTCCTCCCAGGTAGGCTACTTAGCCAGTAAGATTGTGATGCGTGACAATAAGTAGGCTGCTATGCCTCCCTCCTCCCCGGTAGGCTACTTTGCCAGTAAGATTGTGATGCGTGACAATAAGTAGGCTGCTATATCTCCCTCCTCCCTGGTAGGCTACTTAGCCAGTAAGAATGTGATGCGTGACAATAAGTAGGCTGCTATGACTCCCTCCTCCCCGGTAGGCTACTTAGACAGTAGGATTGTGATGCGTGACAATAAGTAGGCTGCTATGACTCCCTCCTCCCCGGTAGGCTACTTAGCCAGTAAGATTGTGATGCGTGACAATAAGTAGGCTCTTATGCCTCCCTCCTCCCCGGTAGGCTACTTTGCCAGTAAGATTGTGATGCGTGACAATAAGTAGGCTGCTATATCTCCCTCCTCCCTGGTAGGCTACTTAGCCAGTAAGAATGTGATGCGTGACAATAAGTAGGCTGCTATGTCTCCCTCCTCCCTGGTAGGCTACATAGACTGTAAGATTGTGATGCGCGACTTTAAGTAGGCTGCTATGTCTCCCTCATCCCCGGTAGGCTACTTAGCCAGTAGGATTGTGATGCGTGACAATAAGTAGGCTGCTATGTGTCCCTCCTCCCAGGTAGGCTACTTCGCCAGTAAGATTGTGATGCGTGACAATAAGTAGGCTGCTCTGTCTCCCACCCCCCTGGTAGGCTACATAGCCAGTAGGATTGTGATGCGTGACAATATGTAGGCTGCTATATCTCCCTCCCCCCTGGTAGGCTACTTAGCCTTTAAGATTGTGATGCGTGTTAATAAGTAGGCTGATATGTCTCCCTCCCCCTGGTTGGCTAATTAGCCAGTTGAATTGTGATGCGTGACAATGAGTAGGCTGCTATGCCTCCCTCCTCACCGGTAGGCTACTTAGCCAGTAGGATTGTGATGCGTGACAATAAGTAGGCTGCTAAGTGTCCCTCCTCCCTGGTAGGCTACTTAGCCAGTCGGATTGTGATGCGTGACAATGAGTAGGCTGCTATGTCTTCCTCCTACCTGGTAGGCTACTTAGCCTGTAAGATTGTGATGCGTGACAATAAGTAGGCTGCTATGTCTCCCTCCTCCCTGGTAGGCTACTCTTAGCCAGTAAGATTGTGATGCGTGACACTAAGTAGGCTGCTATGTGTCCTCCTCCCTGGTAGGCTACTTAGCCAGTAAGATTGTGATGCGTGACAATAAGTAGGCTGCTATGTCTCCCTCCTCCCTGGTAGGCTACTTAGCCTGTAAGATTGTGATGCGTGACAATAAGTAGGCTGCAAAGTCTCCCTGCCCCCCCCCCGATAGGCAACTTAGCTAGTAGGATTGTGATGCGTGACAATAAGTATGCTGCTATGTCTCCCTCCCACCCGGTACTACTTAGCCAGTAGGATTGTGATGCGTGACAATAAGTAGGCTGTTATGCCTCACTCCCCCCCCCCCCCTCATAGGCTAATTAGCCAGTAGGATTGTGATGCGTGAAAATAAGTAGGCTGCTATGTGTCCCTCCTCCCTGGTAGGCTACTTAGCCAGAAGGATTGTGATGCGTGACAATAAGTAGGCTGCTATGTCTCCCTCCCCCCCCTGATAGGCTAATTAGCCGGTAGGATTGTGATGCGTGACAATAAGTAGGCTGCTATGTGTCCCTCCTCCCTGGTAGGCTACTTAGCCAGAAGGATTGTGATGCGTGACAATGAGTAGGCTGCTATGTCTCCCTCCTCCCTGGTAGGCTACCTAGCCTGTATGAATGTGATGCGTGACAATAAGTAGGCTGCTATGTCTCCCTCCTCCCTGGTAGGCTACTCTTAGGCAGTAAGTTTGTGATGCGTGACAATAAGTAGGCTGCTATGTGTCCCTCCTCCCTGGTAGGCTACTTAGCCAGTAAGATTGTGATGCGTGACAATAAGTTGGCTGCTATGTCTCCCTCCTCCCTGGTAGGCTACTCAGCCTGTAAGATTGTGATGCGTGACAATAAGTTGGCTGCTAAGTCTCCCTGCCCCCCCCCCCCCCGGTAGGCAACTTAGCCAGTAGGATTGTGATGCGTGACAATAAGTATGCTGCTATGTCTCCCTCCCACCCGGTAGGCTACTTAGCCAGTAGGATTGTGATGAGTGACAATAAGTAGGCTGCTATGCCTCCCTCCCCCGGTAGGCTACTTAGCCAGTAAGATTGTGATGCGTGACTATAAGTAGCCTGCTATGCCTCCCTCCCCCCGGTAGGCTACTTAGCCAGGAAGATTGTGATGCGTGACAATAAGTAGGCTGCTATATCTCCCTCCTCCCACCCCTGGTAAGCTACTTAGCCAGTAAGATTGTGAGGCGTGACAATAAGTAGGCTGCTATGTCTACCTCCTCCCTGGTAGGCTACTTAGCCAGTAAGATTGTGATGCGTGACCATAAGTTGGCTGCTATGCCTCCTTCCCCCCGGTAGGCTACTTAGCCAGTAAGATTGTGATGCGTGACAATAAGTAGGCTGCTAAGTCTCCTTGCCCCCCCCCCCCGGTAGGCTACTTAGCCAGAAAGATTGTGATGCTAGACAATAAGTAGGCTGATATATCTCCCTCCCCTCCCCCCTGGTAGGCTACTTAGCCAGGAAGATTTTGAGCCGAGACAATAAGTAGGCTGCTATGTCTACCTCCTCCCTCGTAGGCTACTTAGCCTGTAAGATTGTGATGCGTGACCATAAGTTGGCTGCTATGCCTCCTTCCCCCCGGTAGGCTACTTAGCCAGTAAGATTGTGATGCATGACAATAAGTAGGCTGCTAAGTCTCCTTGCCCCCCCCCCCCGGTAGGCTACTTAGCCAGTAAGATTGTGATGCTTGACAATAAGTAGGCTGCTATGTCTCCCTCCCCACTGGTAGGCTACATAGCCAGTAAGATTGTGATGCGTGACAATAAGTAGGTTGCTATGTCTCCCCCCCATGGTAGGCTACTTAGCCAGTAAGATTGTGATGCGTGACAATAAGTAGGCCTCTCTGTCTCCCTCCTCCCTGGTAGGCTACTTAGCCAGGAAGATTGTGATGCGTGACAATAAGTAGGCTGCTATGTCTCCCTCCCCCCCCTGGTAGGCTTCTTAGCCAGTAAGATTGTGAGGCGTGACAATAAGTAGGTTGTTATGTCTCCCAGCCCCCCCCCCCCGGTAGGCTACTTAGCCAGTAAGATTGTGATGCTTGACAATAAGTAGGCTGCTATGTCTCCCTCCCCACTGGTAGGCTACATAGCCAGTAAGATTGTGATGCGTGACAATAAGTAGGTTGCTATGTCTCCCCCCCCCTGGTAGGCTTCTTAGCCAGTAAGATTGTGAGGCGTGACAATAAGTAGGTTGTTATGTCTCCCAGCCCCCCCCCTGGTAGGCTACTTAGCCAGTAGGATTGTGATGCGTGAAAATAAGTAGGCTGCTATGTGTCCCTCCTCCCTGGTAGGCTACTTAGCCAGAAGGATTGTGATACGTGACAATAAGTAGGCTGCTATGTCTCCCTCCCCCCCCCCTGATAGGCTAATTAGCCGGTAGGATTGTGATGCGTGACAATAAGTAGGCTGCTATGTGACCCTCCTCCCTGGTAGGCTACTTAGCCAGAAGGATTGTGATGCGTGACAATGAGTAGGCTGCTATGTCTCCCTCCTCCCTGGTAGGCTACTTAGCCTGTATGAATGTGATGCGTGACAATAAGTAGGCTGCTATGTCTCCCTCCTCCCTGGTAGGCTACTCTTAGCCAGTAAGTTTGTGATGCGTGGCAATAAGTAGGCTGCTATGTGTCCCTCCTCCCTGGTAGGCTACTTAGCCAGTAAGATTGTGATGCGTGACAATAAGTTGGCTGCTATGTCTCCCTCCTCCCTGGTAGGCTACTCAGCCTGTAAGATTGTGATGCGTGACAATAAGTTGGCTGCTAAGTCTCCCTGCCTCCCCCCCGGTAGGCAACTTAGCCAGTAGGATTGTGATGCGTGACAATAAGTATGCTGCTATGTCTCCCTCCCACCCGGTAGGCAACTTAGCCAGTAGGATTGTGATGAGTGACAATAAGTAGGCTGCTATGCCTCCCTCCCCCGGTAGGCTACTTAGCCAGTAAGATTGTGATGCGTGACTATAAGTAGCCTGCTATGCCTCCCTCCCCCCGGTAGGCTACTTAGCCAGAAAGATTGTGATGCGTGACAATAAGTAGGCTGCTATATCTCCCTCCTCCCACCCCTGGTAAGCTACTTAGCCAGTAAGATTGTGATGCGTGACCATAAGTTGGCTGCTATGCCTCCTTCCCCCCGGTAGGCTACTTAGCCAGTAAGATTGTGATGCGTGACAATAAGTAGGCTGCTAAGTCTCCTTGCCCCCCCCCGGTAGGCTACTTAGCCAGTAAGATTGTGATGCGTGACAATAAGTAGGCTGCTATGTCTTCCTCCTCCCTGGTAGGCTACTTAGCCAGGAAGATTGTGATGCGTGACAATAAGTAGGCTGATATATCTCCCTCCCCCCCCCCCCTGGTAGGCTACTTGGCCAGGAAGATTTTGAGGCGTGACAATAAGTAGGCTGCTATGTCTACCTCCTCCCTGGTAGGCTACTTAGCCTGTAAGATTGTGATGCGTGACCATAAGTGTGCTGCTATGCCTCCTTCCCCCCGGTAGGCTACTTAGCCAGTAAGATTGTGATGCGTGACAATAAGTAGGCTGCTAAGTCTCCTTGCCCCCCCCCCCCCCCCCGGTAGGCTACTTAGCCAGTAAGATTGTGATGCTTGACAATAAGTAGGCTGCTATGTCTCCCTCCCCACTGGTACGCTACATAGCCAGTAAGATTGTGATGCGTGACAATAAGTAGGTTGCTATGTCTCCCCCCCCCCCCCTGGTAGACTACTTAGCCAGTAAGATTGTGATGCGTGACAATAAGTAGGCTTCTATGTCTCCCTCCTCCCTGGTAGGCTACTTAGCCAGGAAGATTGTGATGCGTGACAATAAGTAGGCTGCTATGTCTCCCTCCCCCCCCCCCCCCTGGTAGGCTTCTTAGCCAGTAAGATTGTGAGGCGTGACAATAAGTAGGTTGTTATGTCTCCCAGCCCCCCCCCTGGTAGGCTACTTAGCCAGTAAGATTGTGATGCGTGACAATAAGTAGGCTGCTATGTCTCCCTCCCCCCCCCCTGGTAGGCCACTTAGCCAGTAGGATTGTGATGCGTGACAATAAGTAGGCTGCTATGTCTCCCTCCCCCTGGTAGACTACTTAGCCAGTAAGAATGTGATGCGTGACAATAAGTAGGCTGCTTAGTCTCCCTCCCCCCCCCCGGTAGGCTACTTAGCCAGTAGGATTGTGATGCGTGTCAGTAAGTAGTCTGCTATGCCTCCCTCCTCCCTGGTAGGCTACTTAGCCAGTAGGATTTTGATGCGAGACAATAAGTAGGCTGCTATGTCTCCCTCCTCCCTGGTAGGCTACTTAGACACTTAGATTGTGATGCGTGACAATAAGTAGGCTGCTATGTCTCCCTCCCTCCCCCCTGGTCGGCTACTTAGCCAGTAAGATTGTGATGCGTGACAATAAGTAGACTGCTATGTCTCCCTCCCAACCCCCTGGTAGGCTACTTAGGCAGTAAGATTGTGATGCGTTACAATAAGTAGGCTGCTATGCCTCCCTCCCCCCTGGTAGGCTACATTGCCAGTAAGATTGTGATGCGAGACAATAAGTAGGCTGCTATGTCTCCCTCCCCCCGGTAGGCTACATAGCCAGTAAGATTGTGATGTATGACAATAAGTAGGCTGCTATGTCTCCCTCCCCCCAGTAGGCTACTTAGCCTGTAAGATTGTGATGCGTGACAATAAGTAGGCTGCTATGACTTCCTCCCCCCTGGTAGGCTACTTAGCCAGGAAGATTGTGATGCGTGACAATAAGTAGGCTGCTATGTCTCCCTCCCCCCGCTAGGCTACTTAGCCAGTAGGATTGTGATGCGTGACAATAAATAGGCTGCTATTTCTCCCTCCTCCCGTGTTTGCTACAGAGCCAGTAGGATTGTGATTCGTGACAATCAGTAGGCTGCTATGTCTCCCTCCCCGCCTGGTAGGCTACTTACCCAGTTAGATTGTGATGCGTGACAATAAGTAGGCTGCTATGTCTCCCTTCCCCCTGGTAGGCTACTTAGCCAGCAAGATTGTGATGCGTGACAATAAGTAGGCTGCTATGTCTCCCGCCCCCGGTAGGCTACTTAGCCAGTAAGATTGTGATGCGTGACAATAAGTAGGCTGCTATGACTCCCTCCCCCCTGGTAGGCTACTTAGCCAGTAAGATTGTGAAGCGTGACAATGAGTAGGCTACTATATCTCCCTCCTCCCTGGTAGGCTACTTAGCCTGTAAGATTGTGTTGCGTGACAATAAATAGGCTGCTATGTCTCCCTCCTCCCTGGTAGGCTTCTCTTAGCCAGTAAGATTGTGATGCATGACAATAAGTAGGCAGCTAAGTCTCCCTGCCCCCCCCCCCCCCCCCGGTGGCAACTTAGACAGTAGGATTGTGATGCGTGACAATTAGTATGCTGCTATGTCTCCCTCCCACCCGGTAGGCTACTTAGCCAGTAAGATTGTGATGCGTGACAATATATAGGCTGCAATGCCTCCCTCCCCCCGGTAGGCTACTTAGCCAGTAAGATTGTGATGCGTGACTATAAGTAGCCTGCTATGCCTCCCTCCCCCCGGTAGGCTACTTAGCCAGAAAGATTGTGATGCGTGACAATAAGTAGGCTGCTATATCTCCTTCCTCCCAACCCTGGTAAGCTACTTAGCCAGTAAGATTGTGATGCGTGACCATAAGTTGGCTGCTATGCCTCCTTCCCCCCGGTAGGCTACTTAGCCAGTAAGATTGTGATGCGTGACAATAAGTAGGCTGCTAAGTCTCCTTGCCCCCCCCCCCGGTAGGCTACTTAGCCAGTAAGATTGTGATGCTTGACAATAAGTAGGCTGCTATGTCTCCCTCCCCACTGGTACGCTACATAGCCAGTAAGATTGTGATGCGTGACAATAAGTAGGTTGCTATGTCTCCCCCCCCCCCCCTGGTAGGCTACTTAGCCAGTAAGATTGTGATGCGTGACAATAAGTAGGCTTCTATGTCTCCCTCCTCCCTGGTAGGCTACTTAGCCAGGAAGATTGTGATGCGTGACAATAAGTAGGCTGCTATGTCTCCCTCCCCCCCCCCCTGGTAGGCTTCTTAGCCAGTAAGATTGTGAGGCGTGACAATAAGTAGGTTGTTATGTCTCCCAGCCCCCCCCAGCTGGTAGGCTACTTAGCCAGTAAGATTGTGATGCGTGACAATAAGTAGGCTGCTATGTCTCCCTCCCCCACCCCCTGGTAGGCCACTTAGCCAGTAGGATTGTGATGCGTGACAATAAGTAGGCTGCTATGTCTCCCTCCCCCTGGTAGACTACTTAGCCAGTAAGAATGTGATGCGTGACAATAAGTAGGCTGCTTTGTCTCCCTCCCCCCCCCGGTAGGCTACTTAGCCAGTAGGATTGTGATGCGTGTCAGTAAGTAGTCTGCTATGCCTCCCTCCTCCCTGGTAGGCTACTTAGCCAGTAGGATTTTGATGCGAGACAATAAGTAGGCTGCTATGTCTCCCTCCTCCCTGGTAGGCTACTTAGACACTTAGATTGTGATGCGTGACAATAAGTAGGCTGCTATGTCTCCCTCCCTCCCCCCTGGTCGGCTACTTAGCCAGTAAGATTGTGATGCGTGACAATAAGTAGACTGCTATGTCTCCCTCCCAACCCCCTGGTATGCTACTTAGCCAGTAAGATTGTGATGCGTTACAATAAGTAGGCTGCTATGCCTCCCTCCCCCCTGGTAGGCTACATTGCCAGTAAGATTGTGATGCGAGACAATAAGTAGGCTGCTATGTCTCCCTCCCCCCCGGTAGGCTACATAGCCAGTAAGATTGTGATGTATGACAATAAGTAGGCTGCTATGTCTCCCTCCCCCCAGTAGGCTACTTAGCCTGTAAGATTGTGATGCGTGACAATAAGTAGGCTGCTATGACTTCCTCCCCCCTGGTAGGCTACTTAGCCAGGAAGATTGTGATGCGTGACAATAAGTAGGCTGTTATGTCTCCCTCCCCCCGCTAGGCTACTTAGCCAGTAGGATTGTGATGCGTGACAATAAATAGGCTGCTATTTCTCCCTCCTCCCGTGTTTGCTACAGAGCCAGTAGGATTGTGATTCGTGACAATCAGTAGGCTGCTATGTCTCCCTCCCCGCCTGGTAGGCTACATACCCAGTTAGATTGTGATGCGTGACAATAAGTAGGCTGCTATGTCTCCCTTCCCCCTGGTAGGCTACTTAGCCAGCAAGATTGTGATGCGTGACAATAAGTAGGCTGCTATGTCTCCCGCCCCCGGTAGGCTACTTAGCCAGTAAGATTGTGATGCGTGACAATAAGTAGGCTGCTATGACTCCCTCCCCCCTGGTAGGCTACTTAGCCAGTAAGATTGTGATGCGTGACAATGAGTAGGCTACTATATCTCCCTCCTCCCTGGTAGGCTACTTAGCCTGTAAGATTGTGTTGCGTGACAATAAATAGGCTGCTATGTCTCCCTCCTCCCTGGTAGGCTTCTCTTAGCCAGTAAGATTGTGATGCATGACAATAAGTAGGCAGCTAAGTCTCCCTGCCCCCCCCCCCCGGTGGCAACTTAGACAGTAGGATTGTGATGCGTGACAATTAGTATGCTGCTATGTCTCCCTCCCACCCGGTAGGCTACTTAGCCAGTAAGATTGTGATGCGTGACAATATATAGGCTGCAATGCCTCCCTCCCCCCGGTAGGCTACTTAGCCAGGAAGATTGTGATGCGTGACAATAGGTAGGCTGCTATGTCTCCCTCCCCCCCCCCCTGGTAGGCTCCTAAGCCAGTAAGATTGTGAGGTGTGAAAATAAGTAGGCTGCTATGTCTTCCTCCTCCCTGGTAGGCTACTTAACCAGGAAGATTGTGATGCGTGACAATAAGTAGGCTGATATATCTCCCTCCCCCCTGGTAGGCTACTTAGCCAGGAAGATTTTGAGGCGTGACAATAAGTAGGCTGTTATGTCTCCCTCCCCCCTGGTAGGTTACTTAGCCAGTAAGATTGTGATGCGTAACAATAAGTAGGTTGCTATGTCTCCCCCCCCCCTGGTAGGCTACTTAGCCAGTAAGATTGTGATGCGCGACAATTAGTAGGCTTCTATGTCTCCCTCCTCCCTGGTAGGCTACTTAGCCAGGAAGATTGTGATGCGTGACAATAAGTAGGCTGCTATGTCTCCCTCCCCCCCCCCCTGGTAGGCTTCTTAGCCAGTAAGATTGTGAGGCGTGACAATAAGTAGGTTGTTATGTCTCCCAGCCCCCCCCCCTGGTAGGCTACTTAGCCAGTAAGATTGTGATGCGTGACAATAAGTAGGCTGCTATGTCTCCCTCGCCCCCCCCCTGGTAGGCCACTTAGCCAGTAGGATTGTGATGCGTGACAATAAGTAGGCTGCTATGTCTCCCTCACCCTGGTAAGCTACTTAGCCAGTAACAATGTGATGCGTGACAATAAGTAGGCTGCTATGTCTCCCTCCCCCCTGGTAGGCTACTCTTAGCCAGTAAGATTGTGATGCGTGACAATAAGTAGGCTGCTATGTATCCCTCCCTCCTGGTAGGCTACTCTTAGCCAGTAAGTTTGTGATGCGTGACAATAAGTAGGCTGCTATGTGTCCCTCCTACCCGGTAGGCTACTTAGCCAGTAAGATTGTGATGCGTGACAATAAGTAGGCTGCTATGTGTCCCTCCCCCCTGGTAGGCTACAAAGCCAGTAAGATTGTGATGCGTGACAATAAGTAGGCTGCTATGTGTCCCTCCCCCCTGGTAGGCTACATAGCCAGTAAGATTGTGATGCGTGACAATAAGTAGGCTGCTATGACTCCCTCCCCCCTGGTAAGCTACTTAGCCAGTAGGATTGTGATGCGTGACAATAAGTAGGCTACTATGTCTCCCTCCTCCCTGGTAGGCTACTTAGCCAGTAAGATTGTGACGCGTGACAATAAGTAGGCTGCTATGTCTCCCTCCTCCCTGGAAGGCTACTTAGCCAGTAAGATTGTGATGCGTGACAATAAGTAGGCTGCTATGTCTCCCTCCCCACTGGTACGCTACATAGCCAGTAAGATTGTGATGCGTGACAATAAGTAGGTTGCTATGTCTCCCCCCCCCCCCTGGTAGGCTACTTAGCCAGTAAGATTGTGATGCGTGACAATAAGTAGGCTTCTATGTCTCCCTCCTCCCTGGTAGGCTACTTAGCCAGGAAGATTGTGATGCGTGACAATAAGTAGGCTGCTATGTCTCCCTCCCCCCCCCCCCCTGGTAGGCTTCTTAGCCAGTAAGATTGTGAGGCGTGACAATAAGTAGGTTGTTATGTCTCCCAGCCCCCCCCAGCTGGTAGGCTACTTAGCCAGTAAGATTGTGATGCGTGACAATAAGTAGGCTGCTATGTCTCCCTCCCCCACCCCCTGGTAGGCCACTTAGCCAGTAGGATTGTGATGCGTGACAATAAGTAGGCTGCTATGTCTCCCTCCCCCTGGTAGACTACTTAGCCAGTAAGAATGTGATGCGTGACAATAAGTAGGCTGCTTTGTCTCCCTCCCCCCCCCGGTAGGCTACTTAGCCAGTAGGATTGTGATGCGTGTCAGTAAGTAGTCTGCTATGCCTCCCTCCTCCCTGGTAGGCTACTTAGCCAGTAGGATTTTGATGCGAGACAATAAGTAGGCTGCTATGTCTCCCTCCTCCCTGGTAGGCTACTTAGACACTTAGATTGTGATGCGTGACAATAAGTAGGCTGCTATGTCTCCCTCCCTCCCCCCTGGTCGGCTACTTAGCCAGTAAGATTGTGATGCGTGACAATAAGTAGACTGCTATGTCTCCCTCCCAACCCCCTGGTATGCTACTTAGCCAGTAAGATTGTGATGCGTTACAATAAGTAGGCTGCTATGCCTCCCTCCCCCCTGGTAGGCTACATTGCCAGTAAGATTGTGATGCGAGACAATAAGTAGGCTGCTATGTCTCCCTCCACCCCGGTAGGCTACATAGCCAGTAAGATTGTGATGTATGACAATAAGTAGGCTGCTATGTCTCCCTCCCCCCAGTAGGCTACTTAGCCTGTAAGATTGTGATGCGTGACAATAAGTAGGCTGCTATGACTTCCTCCCCCCTGGTAGGCTACTTAGCCAGGAAGATTGTGATGCGTGACAATAAGTAGGCTGTTATGTCTCCCTCCCCCCGCTAGGCTACTTAGCCAGTAGGATTGTGATGCGTGACAATAAATAGGCTGCTATTTCTCCCTCCTCCCGTGTTTGCTACAGAGCCAGTAGGATTGTGATTCGTGACAATCAGTAGGCTGCTATGTCTCCCTCCCCGCCTGGTAGGCTACTTACCCAGTTAGATTGTGATGCGTGACAATAAGTAGGCTGCTATGTCTCCCTTCCCCCTGGTAGGCTACTTAGCCAGCAAGATTGTGATGCGTGACAATAAGTAGGCTGCTATGTCTCCCGCCCCCGGTAGGCTACTTAGCCAGTAAGATTGTGATGCGTGACAATAAGTAGGCTGCTATGACTCCCTCCCCCCTGGTAGGCTACTTAGCCAGTAAGATTGTGATGCGTGACAATGAGTAGGCTACTATATCTCCCTCCTCCCTGGTAGGCTACTTAGCCTGTAAGATTGTGTTGCGTGACAATAAATAGGCTGCTATGTCTCCCTCCTCCCTGGTAGGCTTCTCTTAGCCAGTAAGATTGTGATGCATGACAATAAGTAGGCAGCTAAGTCTCCCTGCCCCCCCCCCGGTGGCAACTTAGACAGTAGGATTGTGATGCGTGACAATTAGTATGCTGCTATGTCTCCCTCCCACCCGGTAGGCTACTTAGCCAGTAAGATTGTGATGCGTGACAATATATAGGCTGCAATGCCTCCCTCCCCCCGGTAGGCTACTTAGCCAGGAAGATTGTGATGCGTGACAATAGGTAGGCTGCTATGTCTCCCTCCCCCCCCCCCTGGTAGGCTCCTAAGCCAGTAAGATTGTGAGGTGTGAAAATAAGTAGGCTGCTATGTCTTCCTCCTCCCTGGTAGGCTACTTAACCAGGAAGATTGTGATGCGTGACAATAAGTAGGCTGATATATCTCCCTCCCCCCTGGTAGGCTACTTAGCCAGGAAGATTTTGAGGCGTGACAATAAGTAGGCTGTTATGTCTCCCTCCCCCCTGGTAGGTTACTTAGCCAGTAAGATTGTGATGCGTAACAATAAGTAGGTTGCTATGTCTCCCCCCCCCCCTGGTAGGCTACTTAGCCAGTAAGATTGTGATGCGCGACAATTAGTAGGCTTCTATGTCTCCCTCCTCCCTGGTAGGCTACTTAGCCAGGAAGATTGTGATGCGTGACAATAAGTAGGCTGCTATGTCTCCCTCCCCCCCCCCTGGTAGGCTTCTTAGCCAGTAAGATTGTGAGGCGTGACAATAAGTAGGTTGTTATGTCTCCCAGCCCCCCCCCCTGGTAGGCTACTTAGCCAGTAAGATTGTGATGCGTGACAATAAGTAGGCTGCTATGTCTCCCTCGCCCCCCCCTGGTAGGCCACTTAGCCAGTAGGATTGTGATGCGTGACAATAAGTAGGCTGCTATGTCTCCCTCACCCTGGTAAGCTACTTAGCCAGTAACAATGTGATGCGTGACAATAAGTAGGCTGCTATGTCTCCCTCCCCCCTGGTAGGCTACTCTTAGCCAGTAAGATTGTGATGCGTGACAATAAGTAGGCTGCTATGTATCCCTCCCTCCTGGTAGGCTACTCTTAGCCAGTAAGTTTGTGATGCGTGACAATAAGTAGGCTGCTATGTGTCCCTCCTACCCGGTAGGCTACTTAGCCAGTAAGATTGTGATGCGTGACAATAAGTAGGCTGCTATGTGTCCCTCCCCCCTGGTAGGCTACAAAGCCAGTAAGATTGTGATGCGTGACAATAAGTAGGCTGCTATGTGTCCCTCCCCCCTGGTAGGCTACATAGCCAGTAAGATTGTGATGCGTGACAATAAGTAGGCTGCTATGACTCCCTCCCCCCTGGTAAGCTACTTAGCCAGTAGGATTGTGATGCGTGACAATAAGTAGGCTACTATGTCTCCCTCCTCCCTGGTAGGCTACTTAGCCAGTAAGATTGTGACGCGTGACAATAAGTAGGCTGCTATGTCTCCCTCCTCCCTGGAAGGCTACTTAGCCAGTAAGATTGTGATGCGTGACAATAAGTAGGTTGCTATGTCTCCCTCCCCCCTGGTAGGCTACTCTTAGCCAGTAAGATTGTGATGCGTGACAATAAGTAGGCTGCTATGTGCCCCTCCCTCCTGGTAGGCTACTCTTAGCCAGTAAGTTTGTGATGCGTGACAATAATTAGGCTGCTATGTGTCCCTCCTACCCGGTAGGCTACTTAGCCAGTAAGATTGTGATGCGTGACAATACGTAGGCTGCTATGTGTCCCTCCCCCCTGGTAGGCTACAAAGCCAGTAAGATTGTGATGCGTGACAATAAGTAGACTGCTATGTGTCCCTCCCCCCTGGTAGGCTACATAGCCAGTAAGATTGTGATGCGTGACAATAAGTAGGCTGCTATGTGTCCCTCTTCCCTGGTAGGCTACTTAGCCAGTAGGACTGTGATGCGTGACAATGAGTAGGCTGCTATGTGTCCCTATGCCCTGGTAGGCTACTTAGCCAGTAAGATTGTGATGCGTGACAATAAGTAGGCTGCTATGACTCCCTCCTCCCTGGTAGGCTACTTAGCCAGTAAGATTGTGATGCGTGACAATAAGTAGGCTGCTATGTCTCCCTCCTCCCTGGTAGGCTACTTAGCCAGTAAGATTGTGATGCGTGACAATAAGTAGGCTGCTATATGTCCCTCTCCCCTGGTAGTTTACTCTTAGCCAGTAAGATTGTGATGCGTGACAATAAGTAGGCTGCATTGTGTCCCTCCACCCTGGTAGGCTACATAGCCAGTAAGATTGTGATGCGTGACAATAAGTAGGCTGCTATGCCTCCCTCCTCACCGGTAGGATACTTAGCCAGTAGGATTGTGATGCGTGACAATAAGTAGGCTGCTATGTGTCCCTCCTCCCTGGTAGGCTACATAGCCTGTAAGATTGTGATGCGTGACAATAAGTAGGCTGCTATGTCTCCCTCCTCCCTGGTAGGCTACTTAGCCAGGAAGATTGTGATGCGTGACAATAAGTAGGCTGATATATCTCCCTCCCCCCCCCCCTGGTAGGCTACTTAGCCAGGAAGATTTTGAGGCGTGACAATAAGTAGGCTGCTATGTCTACCTCCTCCCTGGTAGGCTACTTAGCCTGTAAGATTGTGATGCGTGACCATAAGTTGGCTGCTATGCCTCCTTCCCCCCGGTAGGCTACTTAGCCAGTAAGATTGTGATGCGTGACAATAAGTAGGCTGCTAAGTCTCCTTGCCCCCCCCCCGGTAGGCTACTTAGCCAGTAAGATTGTGATGCTTGACAATAAGTAGGCTGCTATGTCTCCCTCCCCACTGGTAGGCTACATAGCCAGTAAGATTGTGATGCGTGACAATAAGTAGGTTGCTATGTCTCCCCCCCCCCCCCCCTGGTAGGCTACTTAGCCAGTAAGATTGTGATGCGTGACAATAAGTAGGCTTCTATGTCTCCCTCCTCCCTGGTAGGCTACTTAGCCAGGAAGATTGTGATGCGTGACAATAAGTAGGCTGCTATGTCTCCCTCCCCCCCCCCCCGGTAGGCTTCTTAGCCAGTAAGATTGTGAGGCGTGACAATAAGTAGGTTGTTATGTCTCCCAGCCCCCCCCCCCTGGTAGGCTACTTAGCCAGTAAGATTGTGATGCATGACAATAAGTAGGCTGCTATGTCTCCCTCCCCCCCACCTGGTAGGCCACTTAGCCAGTAGGATTGTGATGCGTGACAATAAGTAGGCTGCTTTCTCTCCCTCCCCCCCTCCGGTAGGCTACTTAGCCAGTAGGATTGTGATGCGTGACAGTAAGTAGTCTGCTATGCCTCCCTCCTCCCTGGTAGGCTACTTAGCCAGTAGGATTTTGATGCGAGACAATAAGTAGGCTGCTATGTCTCCCTCCTCCCTGGTAGGCTACTTAGACACTTAGATTGTGATGCGTGACAATAAGTAGGCTGCTATGTCTCCCTCCCTCCCCCCTGGTCGGCTACTTAGACAGTAAGATTGTGATGCGTGACAATAAGTAGGCTGCTATGTCTCCCTCCCTCCCCCATGGTAGGCTACTTAGCCAGTAAGATTGTGATGCGTTACAATAAGTAGGCTGCTATGCCTCCCTCCCCCCTGGTAGGCTACATTGCCAGTAAGATTGTGATGCGAGACAATAAGTAGGCTGCTATGTCTCCCTCCCCCCGGTAGGCTACATAGCCAGTAAGATTGTGATGTATGACAATAAGTAGGCTGCTATGTCTCCCTCCCCCCAGTAGGCTACTTAGCCTGTAAGATTGTGATGCGTGACAATAAGTAGGCTGCTATGACTTCCTCCCTCCTGGTAGGCTACTTAGCCAGGAAGATTGTGATGCGTGACAATAAGTAGGCTGCTATGTCTCCCTCCCCCCGCTAGGCTACTTAGCCAGTAGGATTGTGATGCGTGACAATAAATAGGCTGCTATTTCTCCCTCCTCCCGTGTTTGCTACAGAGCCAGTAGGATTGTGATTCGTGACAATCAGTAGGCTGCTATGTCTCCCTCCCCGCCTGGTAGGCTACTTACCCAGTTAGATTGTGATGCGTGACAATAAGTAGGCTGCTATGTCTCCCTTCCCCCTGGTAGGCTACTTAGCCAGCAAGATTGTGATGCGTGACAATAAGTAGGCTGCTATGTCTCCCTCCCCCCGGTAGGCTACTTAGCCAGTAAGATTGTGATGCGTGACAATAAGTAGGCTGCTATGACTCCCTCCCCCTGGTAGGCTACTTAGCCAGTAAGATTGTGATGCGTGACAATGAGTAGGCTACTATATCTCCCTCCTCCCTGGTAGGCTACTTAGCCTGTAAGATTGTGTTGCGTGACAATAAATAGGCTGCTATGTCTCCCTCCTCCCTGGTAGGCTTCTCTTAGCCAGTAAGATTGTGATGCATGACAATAAGTAGGCAGCTAAGTCTCCCTGCCCCCCCCCCCCGGTGGCAACTTAGACAGTAGGATTGTGATGCGTGACAATAAGTATGCTGCTATGTCTCCCTCCCACCCGGTAGGCTACTTAGCCAGTAAGATTTTGATGCGTGACAATATATAGGCTGCAATGCCTCCCTCCCCCCGGTAGGCTACTTAGCCAGGAAGATTGTGATGCGTGACAATAGGTAGGCTGCTATGTCTCCCTCCCCCCCCCCCCCTGGTAGGCTCCTAAGCCAGTAAGATTGTGAGGTGTGAAAATAAGTAGGCTGCTATGTCTTCCTCCTCCCTGGTAGGCTACATAACCAGGAAGATTGTGATGCGTGACAATAAGTAGGCTGATATATCTCCCTCCCCCCCCCCTGGTAGGCTACTTAGCCAGGAAGATTTTGAGGCGTGACAATAAGTAGGCTGTTATGTCTCCCTCCCCCCTGGTAGGTTACTTAGCCAGGAAGATTGTGATGCGTGACAATAAGTAGGCTGCTATGTCTCCCTCACCCCCCCCCCCCCTGGTAGGCTTCTTAGCCAGTAAGATTGTGAGGCGTGACAATAAGTAGGTTGTTAAGTCTCCCAGCCCCCCTCCCCTGGTAGGCTACTTAGCCAGTAAGATTGTGATGCGTGACAATAAGTAGGCTGCTATGTCTCCCTCCCCCCCCCCCTGGTAGGCCACTTAGCCAGTAGGATTGTGATGCGTGACAATAAGTAGGCTGCTATGTCTCCCTCACCCTGGTAAGCTACTTAGCCAGTAACAATGTGATGCGTGACAATAAGTAGGCTGCTATGTCTCCCTCCCCCCTGGTAGGCTACTCTTAGCCAGTAAGATTGTTATGCGTGACAATAAGTAGGCTGCTATGTGTCCCTCCCTCCTGGTAGGCTACTCTTAGCCAGTAAGTTTGTGATGCGTGACAATAAGTAGGCTGCTATGAGTCCCTCCTACCCGGTAGGCTACTTAGCCAGTAAGATTGTGATGCGTGACAATAAGTAGGCTGCTATGTGTCCCTCCCCCCTGGTAGGCTACAAAGCCAGTAAGATTGTGATGCGTGACAATAAGTAGGCTGCTATGTGTCCCTCCCCCCTGGTAGGCTACATAGCCAGTAAGATTGTGATGCGTGACAATAAGTAGGCTGCTATGACTCCCTCCCCCCTGGTAAGCTACTTAGCCAGTAGGATTGTGATGCGTGACAATAAGTAGGCTGCTATGTCTCCCTCCTCCCTGGTAGGCTACTTAGCCTGTAAGATTGTGACGCGTGACAATGAGTAGGCTGCTATGTCTCCCTCCTCCCTGGAAGGCTACTTAGACAGTAAGATTGTGATGCGTGACAATAAGTAGGTTGCTATGTCTCCCTCCCCCCTGGTAGGCTACTCTCATCCAGTAAGATTGTGATGCGTGACAATAAGTAGGCTGCTATGTGTCCCTCCCTCCTGGTAGGCTACTCTTAGCCAGTAAGTTTGTGATGCGTGACAATAAGTAGGCTGCTAGGTGTCCCTCCTACCCGGTAGGCTACTTAGCCAGTAAGATTGTGATGCGTGACAATAAGTAGGCTGCTATGTGTCCCTCCCCCCTGGTAGGCTACAAAGCCAGTAAGATTGTGATGCGTGACAATAAGTAGACTGCTATGTGTCCCTCCCCCCTGGTAGGCTACATAGCCAGTAAGATTGTGATGCGTGACAATAAGTAGGCTGATATGTGTCCCTCTTCCCTGGTAGGCTACTTAGCCAGTAGGACTGTGATGCGTGACAATGAGTAGGCTGCTATGTGTCCCTATGCCCTGGTAGGCTACTTAGCCAGTAAGATTGTGATGCGTGACAATAAGTAGGCTGCTATGACTCCCTCCTCCCTGGTAGGCTACTTAGCCAGTAAGATTGTGATGCGTGTCAATAAGTAGGCTGCTATGTCTCCCTCCTCCCTGGTAGGCTACTTAGCCAGTAAGATTGTGATGCGTGACAATAAGTAGGCTGCTATATGTCCCTCTCCCCTGGTAGTTTACTCTTAGCCAGTAAGATTGTGATGCGTGACAATAAGTAGGCTGCATTGTGTCCCTGTCCCTGGTAGGCTACATAGCCAGTAAGATTGTGATGCGTGACAATAAGTAGGCTGCTATGCCTCCCTCCTCACCGGTAGGATACTTAGCCAGTAGGATTGTGATGCGTGACAATAAGTAGGCTGCTATGTGTCCCTCCTCCATGGTAGGCTACTTAGCCAGTAGGATTGTGATGCGTGACAATGAGTAGGCTGCTATGTCTTCCTCCTACCTGGTAGGCTACTTAGCCTGTAAGATTGTGATGCGTGACAATAAGTAGGCTGCTATGTCTCCCTCCTCCTTGGTAGGCTACTCTTAGCCAGTAAGATTGTGATGCGTGACAATAAGTAGGCTGCTATGTGTCCCTCCTCCCTGGTAGGCTACTTAGCCAGTAAGATTGTGATGCGTGACAATAAGTAGGCTTCTATGTCTCCCTCCTCCCTGGTGGGCTACTTAGCCTGTAAGATTGTGATGCGTGACAATAAGTAGGCTGCAAGGCTCCCTGCCCCCCCCCCCCCCCCCGGTAGGCAACTTAGCCAGTAGGAATGTGATGCGTGACAATAAGTATGCTGCTATGTCTCCCTCCCACCCGGTAAGCTACTTATCCAGTAGGATTGTGATGCGTGACAATAAGTAGGCTGTTATGCCTCACTCCCCCCCCCCCCCCTCATAGGCTAATTAGCCAGTAGGATTGTGATGCGTGAAAATAAGTAGGCTGCTATATGTCCCTCCTCCCTGGTAGGCTACATAGCCAGAAGGATTGTGATGCGTGACAATAAGTAGGCTGCTATGTCTCCCTCCCCCCCCCCCCCTGATTGGCTAATTAGCCGGTAGGATTGTGATGCGTGACAATAAGTAGGCTGCTATGTGTCCCTCCTCCCTGGTAGGCTACTTAGCCAGAAGGATTGTGATGCGTGACAATGAGTAGGCTGCTATGTCTCCCTCCTCCCTGGTAGGCTACTTAGCCTGTATGAATGTGATGCGTGACAATAAGTAGGCTGCTATGTCTCCCTCCTCCCTGGTAGGCTACTCTTAGCCAGTAAGTTTGTGATGCGTGACAATAAGTAGGCTGCTATGTGTCCCTCCTCCCTGGTAGGCTACTCAGCCTGTAAGATTTTGATGCGTGACAATAAGTTGGCTGCTAAGTCTCCCTGCCCCCCCCCCCGGTAGGCAACTTAGCCAGTAGGATTGTGATGCGTGACAATAAGTATGCTGCTAAGTCTCCCTCCCACCCGGTAGGCTACTTAGCCAGTAGGATTGTGATGAGTGACAATAAGTAGGCTGCTGTGCCTCCCTCCCCCGGTAGGCTACTTAGCCAGTAAGATTGTGATGCGTGACTATAAGTAGCCTGCTATGCCTCCCTCCCCCCGGTAGGCTACTTAGCCAGGAAGATTGTGATGCGTGACAATAAGTAGGCTGCTATATCTCCCTCCTCCCACCCCTGGTAAGCTACTTAGCCAGTAAGATTGTGAGGCGTGACAATAAGTAGGCTGCTATGTCTACCTCCTCCCTGGTAGGCTACTTAGCCAGTAAGATTGTGATGCGTGACCATAAGTTGGCTGCTATGCCTCCTTCCCCCCGGTAGGCTACTTTGCCAGTAAGATTGTGATGCGTGACAATAAGTAGGCTGCTAAGTCTCCTTGCCCCCCCCCCGTTAGGCTACTTAGCCAGTAAGATTGTGATGAGTGACAATAAGTAAGCTGCTATGTCTTCCTCCTCCCTGGTAGGCTACTTAGCCAGGAAGATTGTGATGCGTGACAATAATTAGGCTGATATATCTCCCTCCCCCCCCCCTGGTAGGCTACTTAGCCAGGAAGATTTTGAGGCGTGACAATAAGTAGGCTGCTATGTCTACCTCCTCCCTCGTAGGCTACTTAGCCTGTAAGATTGTGATGCGTGACCATAAGTTGGCTGCTATGCCTCCTTCCCCCCGGTAGGCTACATAGCCAGTAAGATTTTGATGCGTGACAATAAGTAGGTTGCTATGTCTCCCCCCCCCCCCCGTGGTAGGCTACTTAGCCAGTAAGATTGTGATGCGTGACAATAAGTAGGCTTCTATGTCTCCCTCCTCCCTGGTAGGCTACATAGCCAGGAAGATTGTGATGCGCGACAATAAGTAGGTTGCTATGTCTCCCTCCCCCCCCCCCCTGGTAGGCTTCTTAGCCAGTAAGATTGTGAGGCGTGACAATAAGTAGGTTGTTATGTCTCCCAGCCCCCCCCCCCTGGTAGGCTACTTAGCCAGTAAGATTGTGATGCGTGACAATAAGTAGGCTGCTATGTCTCCCTCCCCCCCAACCCTGGTAGGCCACTTAGCCAGTAGGATTGTGATGCGTGACAATAAGTAGGCTGCTATGTCTCCCTCCCCCTGGTAGGCTACTTAGCCAGTAAGAATGTGAAGCGTGACAATAAGTAGGCTGCTTTGTCTCCCTCCCCCCCCCCCCGGTAGGTTACTTAGCCAGTAGGATTGTGATGCGTGACAGTAAGTAGTCTGCTATGCCTCCCTCCTCCCTGGTAGGCTACTTAGTAAGTAGGATTTTGATGCGAGACAATAAGTAGGCTGCTATGTCTCCCTCCTCCCTGGTAGGCTACTTAGACACTTAGATTGTGATGCGTGACAATAAGTAGGCTGCTATGTCTCCCTCCCTCCCCCCTGGTCGGCTACTTATCCAGTAAGATTGTGATGCGTGACAATAAGTAGGCTGCTATGTCTCCCTCCCTCCCCCTTGGTAGGCTACTTAGCCAGTAAGATTGAGATGCGTGACAATAAGTAGACTGCTATGTCTCCCTCCCAACCCCCTGGTAGGCTTCTTAGCCAGTAAGATTGTGATGCGTTACAATAAGTAGGATGCTATGCCTCCCTCCCCCCTGGTAGGCTACATTGCCAGTAAGATTGTGATGCGAGACAATAAGTAGGCTGCTATGTCTCCCTCCCCCCGGTAGGCTACATAGCCAGTAAGATTGTGATGTATGACAATAAGTAGGCTGCTATGTCTCCCTCCCCCCAGTAGGCTACTTAGCCTGTAAGATTGTGATGCGTGACAATAAGTAGGCTGCTATGACGTCCTCCCCCCTGGTAGGCTACTTAGCCAGGAAGATTGTGATGCGTGACAATAAGTAGGCTGCTATGTCTCCCTCCCCCCGCTAGGCTACTTAGCCAGTAGGATTGTGATGCGTGACAATAAATAGGCTGCTATTTCTCCCTCCTCCCGTGTTTGCTACAGAGCCAGTAGGATTGTGATTCGTGACAATCAGTAGGCTGCTATGTCTCCCTCCCAGCCTGGTAGGCTACTTACCCAGTTAGATTGTGATGCGTGACAATAAGTACGCTGATATATCTCCCTCCCCCCCCTGGTAGGCTACTTAGCCAGGAAGATTTTGAGGCGTGACAATAAGTAGGCTGTTATGTCTCCCTCCCCCCTGGTAGGTTACTTAGCCAGGAAGATTGTGATGCGTGACAATAAGTAGGCTGCTATGTCTCCCTCCCCCCCCCCCCCCCTGGTAGCTTCTTAGCCAGTAAGATTGTGAGGCGTGACAATAAGTAGGTTGTTAAGTCTCCCAGCCCCCCTCCCCTGGTAGGCTACTTAGCCAGTAAGATTGTGATGCGTGACAATAAGTAGGCTGCTATGTCTCCCTCCCCCCCCCCCCTGGTAGGCCACTTAGCCAGTAGGATTGTGATGCGTGACAATAAGTAGGCTGCTATGTCTCCCTCACCCTGGTAAGCTACTTAGCCAGTAACAATGTGATGCGTGACAATAAGTAGGCTGCTATGTCTCCCTCCCCCCTGGTAGGCTACTCTTAGCCAGTAAGATTGTGATGCGTGACAATAAGTAGGCTGCTATGTGTCCCTCCCTCCTGGTAGGCTACTCTTAGCCAGTAAGTTTGTGATGCGTGACAATAAGTAGGCTGCTATGAGTCCCTCCTACCCGGTAGGCTACTTAGCCAGTAAGATTGTGATGCGTGACAATAAGTAGGCTGCTATGTGTCCCTCCCCCCTGGTAGGCTACAAAGCCAGTAAGAATGTGATGCGTGACAATAAGTAGGCTGCTATGTGTCCCTCCTACCCGGTAGGCTACTTAGCCAGTAAGATTGTGATGCGTGACAATAAGTAGGCTGCTATGTGTCCCTCCCCCCTGGTAGGCTACAAAGCCAGTAAGATTGTGATGCGTGACAATAAGTAGGCTGCTATGTGTCCCTCCCCCCTGGTAGGCTACATAGCCAGTAAGATTGTGATGCGTGACAATAAGTAGGCTGCTATGACTCCCTCCCCCCTGGTAAGCTACTTAGCCAGTAGGATTGTGATGCGTGACAATAAGTAGGCTGCTATGTCTCCCTCCTCCCTGGTAGGCTACTTAGCCAGTAAGATTGTGACGCGTGACAATAAGTAGGCTGCTATGTCTCCCTCCTCCCTGGAAGGCTACTTAGCCAGTAAGATTGTGATGCGTGACAATAAGTAGGTTGCTATGTCTCCCTCCCCCCTGGTAGGCTACTCTCATCCAGTAAGATTGTGATGCGTGACAATAAGTAGGCTGCTATGTGTCCCTCCCTCCTGGTAGGCTACTCTTAGCCAGTAAGTTTGTGATGCGTGACAATAAGTAGGCTGCTATGTGTCCCTCCTACCCGGTAGGCTACTTAGCCAGTAAGATTGTGATGCGTGACAATAAGTAGGCTGCTATGTGTCCCTCCCCCCTGGTAGGCTACAAAGCCAGTAAGATTGTGATGCGTGACAATAAGTAGACTGCTATGTGTCCCTCCCCCCTGGTAGGCTACATAGCCAGTAAGATTGTGATGCGTGACAATAAGTAGGCTGATATGTGTCCCTCTTCCCTGGTAGGCTACTTAGCCAGTAGGACTGTGATGCGTGACAATGAGTAGGCTGCTATGTGTCCCTATGCCCTGGTAGGCTACTTAGCCAGTAAGATTGTGATGCGTGACAATAAGTAGGCAGCTATGACTCCCTCCTCCCTGGTAGGCTACTTAGCCAGTAAGATTGTGATGCGTGTCAATAAGTAGGCTGCTATGTCTCCCTCCTCCCTGGTAGGCTACTTAGCCAGTAAGATTGTGATGCGTGACAATAAGTAGGCTGCTATATGTCCCTCTCCCCTGGTAGTTTACTCTTAGCCAGTAAGATTGTGATGCGTGACAATAAGTAGGCTGCATTGTGTCCCTCCACCCTGGTAGGCTACATAGCCAGTAAGATTGTGATGCGTGACAATAAGTAGGCTGCTATGCCTCCCTCCTCACCGGTAGGATACTTAGCCAGTAGGATTGTGATGCGTGACAATAAGTAGGCTGCTATGTGTCCCTCCTCCCTGGTAGGCTACTTAGCCAGTAGGATTGTGATGCGTGACAATGAGTAGGCTGCTATGTCTTCCTCCTACCTGGTAGGCTACTTAGCCTGTAAGATTGTGATGCGTGACAATAAGTAGGCTGCTATGTCTCCCTCCTCCTTGGTAGGCTACTCTTAGCCAGTAAGATTGTGATGCGTGACAATAAGTAGGCTGCTATGTGTCCCTCCTCCCTGGTAGGCTACTTAGCCAGTAAGATTGTGATGCGTGACAATAAGTAGGCTTCTATGTCTCCCTCCTCCCTGGTGGGCTACTTAGCCTGTAAGATTGTGATGCGTGACAATAAGTAGGCTGCAAGGCTCCCTGCCCCCCCCCCCCCCGGTAGGCAACTTAGCCAGTAGGATTGTGATGCGTGACAATAAGTATGCTGCTATGTCTCCCTCCCACCCGGTAAGCTACTTAGCCAGTAGGATTGTGATGCGTGACAATAAGTAGGCTGTTATGCCTCACTCCCCCCCCCCCTCATAGGCTAATTAGCCGGTAGGATTGTGATGCGTGAAAATAAGTAGGCTGCTATGTGTCCCTCCTCCCTGGTAGGCTCCATAGCCAGAAGGATTGTGATGCGTGACAATAAGTAGGCTGCTATGTCTCCCTCCCCCCCCCCCCCTGATAGGCTAATTAGCCGGTAGGATTGTGATGCGTGACAATAAGTAGGCTGCTATGTGTCCCTCCTCCCTGGTAGGCTACTTAGCCAGAAGGATTGTGTTGCGTGACAATGAGTAGGCTGCTTTGTCTCCCTCCTCCCTGGTAGGCTACTTAGATGTATGAATGTGATGCGTGACAATAAGTAGGCTGCTATGTCTCCCTCCTCCCTGGTAGGCTACTCTTAGCCAGTAAGTTTGTGATGCGTGACAATAAGTAGGCTGCTATGTGTCCCTCCTCCCTGGTAGGCTACCTAGCCAGTAAGATTGTGATGCGTGACAATAAGTTGGCTGCTATGTCTCCCTCCTCCCTGGTAGGCTACTCAGCCTATAAGATTTTGATGCGTGACAATAAGTTGGCTGCTAAGTCTCCCTGCCCCCCCCCCCCCCCCCCGGTAGGCAACTTAGCCAGTAGGATTGTGATGCGTGACAATAAGTATGCTGCTATGTCTCCCTCCCCCGGTAGGCTACTTAGCCAGTAAGATTGTGATGCGTGACTATAAGTAGCCTGCTATGCCTCCCTCCCCCCGGTAGGCTACTTAGCCAGGAAGATTGTGATGCGTGAGAATAAGTAGGCTGCTATATCTCCCTCCTCCCACCCCTGGTAAGCTACTTAGCCAGTAAGATTGTGAGGCGTGACAATAAGTAGGCTGCTATGTCTACCTCCTCCCTGGTAGGCTACTTAGCCAGTAAGATTGTGATGCGTGACCATAAGTTGGCTGCTATGCCTCCTTCCCCCCGGTAGGCTACTTAGCCAGTAAGATTGTGATGCGTGACAATAAGTAGGCTGCTAAGTCTCCTTGCCCCCCCCCCCCGGTAGGCTACTTAGCCAGTAAGATTGTGATGAGTGACAATAAGTAAGCTGCTATGTCTTCCTCCTCCCTGGTAGGCTACTTAGCCAGGAAGATTGTGATGCGTGACAATAAGTAGGCTGATATATCTCCCTCCCCCCCCTGGTAGGCTACTTAGCCAGGAAGATTTTGAGGCGTGACAATAAGTAGGCTGCTATGTCTACCTCCTCCCTCGTAGGCTACTTAGCCTGTAAGATTGTGATGCGTGACCATAAGTTGGCTGCTATGCCTCCTTCCCCCCGGTAGGCTACATAGCCAGTAAGATTGTGATGCGTGACAATAAGTAGGTTGCTATGTCTCCCCCCCCCGTGGTAGGCTACTTAGCCAGTAAGATTGTGATGCGTGACAATAAGTAGGCTTCTATGTCTCCCTCCTCCCTGGTAGGCTACATAGCCAGGAAGATTGTGATGCGCGACAATAAGTAGGCTGCTATGTCTCCCTCCCCCCCCCCCCCCCCTGGTAGGCTTCTTAGCCAGTAAGATTGTGAGGCGTGACAATAAGTAGGTTGTTATGTCTCCCAGCCCCCCCCCCTGGTAGGCTACTTAGCCAGTAAGATTGTGATGCGTGACAATAAGTAGGCTGCTATGTCTCCCTCCCCCCCAACCCTGGTAGGCCACTTAGCCAGTAGGATTGTGATGCGTGACAATAAGTAGGCTGCTATGTCTCCCTCCCCCTGGTAGGCTACTTAGCCAGTAAGAATGTGATGCGTGACAATAAGTAGGCTGCTTTGTCTCCCTCCCCCCCCCCCCCGGTAGGTTACTTAGCCAGTAGGATTGTGATGCGTGACAGTAAGTAGTCTGCTATGCCTCCCTCCTCCCTGGTAGGCTACTTAGCAAGTAGGATTTTGATGCGAGACAATAAGTAGGCTGCTATGTCTCCCTCCTCCCTGGTAGGCTACTTAGACACTTAGATTGTGATGCGTGACAATAAGTAGGCTGCTATGTCTCCCTCCCTCCCCCCTGGTCGGCTACTTAGCCAGTAAGATTGTGATGCGTGACAATAAGTAGGCTGCTATGTCTCCCTCCCTCCCCCTTGGTAGGCTACTTAGCCAGTAAGATTGTGATGCGTGACAATAAGTAGACTGCTATGTCTCCCTCCCAACCCCCTGGTAGGCTTCTTAGCCAGTAAGATTGTGATGCGTTACAATAAGTAGGATGCTATGCCTCCCTCCCCCCTGGTAGGCTACATTGCCAGTAAGATTGTGATGCGAGACAATAAGTAGGCTGCTATGTCTCCCTCCCCCCGGTAGGCTACATAGCCAGTAAGATTGTGATGTATGACAATAAGTAGGCTGCTATGTCTCCCTCCCCCCAGTAGGCTACTTAGCCTGTAAGATTGTGATGCGTGACAATAAGTAGGCTGCTATGACTTCCTCCCCCCTGGTAGGCTACTTAGCCAGGAAGATTGTGATGCGTGACAATAAGTAGGCTGCTATGTCTCCCTCCCCCCGCTAGGCTACTTAGCCAGTAGGATTGTGATGCGTGACAATAAATAGGCTGCTATTTCTCCCTCCTCCCGTGTTTGCTACAGAGCCAGTAGGATTGTGATTCGTGACAATCAGTAGGCTGCTATGTCTCCCTCCCCGCCTGGTAGGCTACTTACCCAGTTAGATTGTGATGCGTGACAATAAGTAGGCTGATATATCTCCCTCCCCCCCCTGGTAGGCTACTTAGCCAGGAAGATTTTTAGGCGTGACAATAAGTAGGCTGTTATGTCTCCCTCCCCCCTGGTAGGTTACTTAGCCAGGAAGATTGTGATGCGTGACAATAAGTAGGCTGCTATGTCTCCCTCCCCCCCCCTGGTAGGCTTCTTAGCCAGTAAGATTGTGAGGCGTGACAATAAGTAGGTTGTTAAGTCTCCCAGCCCCCCCTCCCCTGGTAGGCTACTTAGCCAGTAAGATTGTGATGCGTGACAATAAGTAGGCTGCTATGTCTGCCTCCCCCCCCCTGGTAGGCCACTTAGCCAGTAGGATTGTGATGCGTGACAATAAGTAGGCTGCTATGTCTCCCTCACCCTGGTAAGCTACTTAGCCAGTAACAATGTGATGCGTGACAATAAGTAGGCTGCTATGTCTCCCTCCCCCCTGGTAGGCTACTCTTAGCCAGTAAGATTGTGATGCGTGACAATAAGTAGGCTGCTATGTGTCCCTCCCTCCTGGTAGGCTACTCTTAGCCAGTAAGTTTGTGATGCGTGACAATAAGTAGGCTGCTATGAGTCCCTCCTACCCGGTAGGCTACTTAGCCAGTAAGATTGTGATGCGTGACAATAAGTAGGCTGCTATGTGTCCCTCCCCCCTGGTAGGCTACAAAGCCAGTAAGATTGTGATGCGTGACAATAAGTAGGCTGCTATGTGTCCCTCCCCCCTGGTAGGCTACATAGCCAGTAAGATTGTGATGCGTGACAATAAGTAGGCTGCTATGACTCCCTCCCCCCTGGTAAGCTACTTAGCCAGTAGGATTGTGATGCGTGACAATAAGTAGGCTGCTATGTCTCCCTCCTCCCTGGTAGGCTACTTAGCCAGTAAGATTGTGACGCGTGACAATAAGTAGGCTGCTATGTCTCCCTCCTCACTGGAAGGCTACTTAGCCAGTAAGATTGTGATGCGTGACAATAAGTAGGTTGCTATGTCTCCCTCCCCCCTGGTAGGCTACTCTCATCCAGTAAGATTGTGATGCGTGACAATAAGTAGGCTGCTATGTGTCCCTCCCTCCTGGTAGGCTACTCTTAGCCAGTAAGTTTGTGATGCGTGACAATAAGTAGGCTGCTATGTGTCCCTCCTACCCGGTAGGCTACTTAGCCAGTAAGATTGTGATGCGTGACAATAAGTAGGCTGCTATGTGTCCCTCCCCCCTGGTAGGCTACAAAGCCAGTAAGATTGTGATGCGTGACAATAAGTAGACTGCTATGTGTCCCTCCCCCCTGGTAGGCTACATAGCCAGTAAGATTGTGATGCGTGACAATAAGTAGGCTGATATGTGTCCCTCTTCCCTGGTAGGCTACTTAGCCAGTAGGACTGTGATGCGTGACAATGAGTAGGCTGCTATGTGTCCCTATGCCCTGGTAGGCTACTTAGCCAGTAAGATTGTGATGCGTGACAATAAGTAGGCTGCTATGACTCCCTCCTCCCTGGTAGGCTACATAGCCAGTAAGATTGTGATGCGTGTCAATAAGTAGGCTGCTATGTCTCCCTCCTCCCTGGTAGGCTACTTAGCCAGTAAGATTGTGATGCGTGACAATAAGTTGGCTGCTATATGTCCCTCTCCCCTGGTAGTTTACTCTTAGCCAGTAAGATTGTGATGCGTGACAATAAGTAGGCTGCATTGTGTCCCTCCACCCTGGTAGGCTACATAGCCAGTAAGATTGTGATGTGTGACAATAAGTAGGCTGCTATGTGTCCCTCCTCCCTGGTAGGCTACTTAGCCAGTAAGATTGTGATGCGTGACAATAAGTAGGCTTCTATGTCTCCTTCCTTCCTGGTGGGCTACTTAGTCTGTAAGATTGTGATGCGTGACAATAAGTAGGCTGCAAGGCTCCCTGCCCCCCCCCCCCGGTAGGCAACTTAGCCAGTAGGATTGTGATGCGTGACAATAAGTATGCTGCTATGTCTCCCTCCCACCTGGTAAGCTACTTAGCCAGTAGGATTGTGATGCGTGACAATAAGTAGGCTGTTATGCCTCACTCCCCCCCCCCCTCATAGGCTAATTAGCCAGTAGGATTGTGATGCGTGAAAATAAGTAGGCTGCTATGTGTCCCTCCTCCCTGGTAGGCTACATAGCCAGGAGGATTGTGATGCGTGACAATAAGTAGGCTGCTATGTCTCCCTCCCCCCCCCCTGATAGGCTAATTAGCCGGTAGGATTGTGATGCGTGACAATAAGTAGGCTGCTACGTGTCCCTCCTCCCTGGTAGGCTACTTAGCCAGAAGGATTGTGATGCGTGACAATGAGTAGGCTGCTATGTCTCCCTCCTCCCTGGTAGGCTACTTAGCCTGTATGAATGTGATGCGTGACAATAAGTAGGCTGCTATGTCTCCCTCCTCCCTGGTAGGCTACTCTTAGCCAGTAAGTTTGTGATGCGTGACAATAAGTAGGCTGCTATGTGTCCCTCCTCCCTGGTAGGCTACTTAGCCAGTAAGATTGTGATGCGTGACAATAAGTTGGCTGCTATGTCTCCCTCCTCCCTGGTAGGCTACTCAGCCTGTAAGATTTTGTTGCGTGACAATAAGTTGGCTGCTAAGTCTCCCTGCCCCCCCCCCCCCCCCCCCCCCGGTAGGCAACTTAGCCAGTAGGATTGTGATGCGTGACAATAAGTATGCTGCTATGTCTCCCTCCCACCCGGTAGGCTACTTAGCCAGTAGGATTGTGATGAGTGACAATAAGTAGGCTGCTATGCCTCCCTCCCCCGGTAGGCTACTTAGCCAGTAAGATTGTGATGCGTGACTATAAGTAGCCTGCTATGCCTCCCTCCCCCCGGTAGGCTACTTAGCCAGGAAGATTGTGATGCGTGACAATAAGTAGGCTGCTATATCTCCCTCCTCCCACCCCTGGTAAGCTACTTAGCCAGTAAGATTGTGAGGCGTGACAATAAGTAGGCTGCTATGTCTACCTCCTCCCTGGTAGGCTACATAGCCAGTAAGATTGTGATGCGTGACCATAAGTTGGCTGCTATGCCTCCTTCCCCCCGGTAGGCTACTTAGCCAGTAAGATTGTGATGCGTGACAATAAGTAGGCTGCTAAGTCTCCTTGCCCCTCCCCCGGTAGGCTACTTAGCCAGTAAGATTGTGATGAGTGACAATAAGTAAGCTGCTATGTCTTCCTCCTCCCTGGTAGGCTACTTAGCCAGGAAGATTGTGATGCGTGACAATAAGTAGGCTGATATATCTCCCTCCCACCCCCTGGTGCGCTACTTAGCCAGGAAGATTTTGAGGCGTGACAATAAGTAGGCTGCTATGTCTACCTCCTCCCTCGTAGGCTACTTAGCCTGTAAGATTGTGATGCGTGACCATAAGTTGGCTGCTATGCCTCCTTCCCCCCGGTAGGCTACATAGCCAGTAAGATTGTGATGCGTGACAATAAGTAGGTTGCTATGTCTCCCCCCCCCCTGGTAGGCTACTTAGCCAGTAAGATTGTGATGCGTGACAATAAGTAGGCTTCTATGTCTCCCTCCTCCCTGTTAGGCTACATAGCCAGGAATATTGTGATGCGCGACAATAAGTAGGCTGCTATGTCTCCCTCCCCCCCCCCTGGTAGGCTTCTTAGCCAGTAAGATTGTGAGGCGTGACAATAAGTAGGTTGTTATGTCTCCCAGCCCCCCCCCCCCTGGTAGGCTACTTAGCCAGTAAGATTGTGATGCCTGACAATAAGTAGGCTGCTATGTCTCCCTCCCCCCCAACCCTGGTAGGCCACTTAGCCAGTAGGATTGTGATGCGTGACAATAAGTAGGCTGCTATGTCTCCCTCCCCCTGGTAGGCTACTTAGCCAGTAAGAATGTGATGCGTGACAATAAGTAGGCTGCTTTGTCTCCCTCCCCCCCCCCCCCCGGTAGGTTACTTAGCCAGTAGGATTGTGATGCGTGACAGTAAGTAGTCTGCTATGCCTCCCTTCTCCCTGGTAGGCTACTTAGCAAGTAGGATTTTGATGCGAGACAATAAGTAGGCTGCTATGTCTCCCTCCTCCCTGGTAGGCTACTTAGGCACTTAGATTGTGATGCGTGACAATAAGTAGGCTGCTATGTCTCCCTCCCTCCCCCCTGGTCGGCTACTTAGCCAGTAAGATTGTGATGCGTGACAATAAGTAGGCTGCTATGTCTCCCTCCCTCCCCCTTGGTAGGCTACTTAGCCAGTAAGATTGTGATGCGTGACAATAAGTAGACTGCTATGTCTCCCTCCCAACCCCCTGGTAGGCTTCTTAGCCAGTACGATTGTGATGCGTTACAATAAGTAGATGCTATGCCTCCCGCCCCCCTGGTAGGCTACATTGCCAGTAAGATTGTGATGCGAGACAATAAGTAGGCTGCTATGTCTCCCTCCCCCCGGTAGGCTACATAGCCAGTAAGATTGTGATGTATGACAATAAGTAGGCTGCTATGTCTCCCTCCCCCCAGTAGGCTACTTAGCCTGTAAGATTGTGATGCGTGACAATAAGTAGGCTGCTATGACTTCCTCCCCCCTGGTAGGCTACTTAGCCAGGAAGATTGTGATGCGTGACAATAAAGTAGGCTGCTATGTCTCCCTCCCCCCGCTAGGCTACTTAGCCAGTAGGATTGTGATGCGTGACAATAAATAGGCTGCTATTTCTCCCTCCTCCCATGTTTGCTACAGAGCCAGTAGGATTGTGATTCGTGACAATCAGTAGGCTGCTATGTCTCCCTCCCCGCCTGGTAGGCTACTTACCCAGTTAGATTGTGAGGCGTGACAATAAGTAGGCTGCTATGTCTCCCTTCCCCCTGGTAGGCTACTTAGCCAGCAAGATTGTGATGCGTGACAATAAGTAGGCTGCTATGTCTCCCTCCCCCCGGTAGGCTACTTAGCCAGTAAGATTGTGATGCGTGACAATGAGTAGGCTACTATATCTCCCTCCTCCCTGGTAGGCTACTTAGCCTGTAAGATTGTGTTGCGTGACAATAAATAGGCTGCTATGTCTCCCTCCTCCCTGGTAGGCTTCTCTAGCCAGTAAGATTGTGATGCATGACAATAAGTAGGCAGCTAAGTCTCCCTGCCCCCCCCCCGGTGGCAACTTAGACAGTAGGATTGTGATGCGTGACAATAAGTATGCTGCTATGTCTCCCTCCCACCGGGTAGGCTACTTAGCCTGTAGATTGTGATGCGTGACAATATATAGGCTGCAATGCCTCCCTCCCCCCGGTAGGCTACTTAGCCAGGAAGATTGTGATGCGTGACAATAGGTAGGCTGCTATGTCTCCCTCCCCCCCCCCCCCTGGTAGGCTCCTAAGCCAGTAAGATTGTGAGGTGTGAAAATAAGTAGGCTGCTATGTCTACCTCCTCCCTGGTAGGCTACTTAGCCAGTAAGAATTGTGATGCGTGACAATAAGTAGGCTGCTATGTCTCTCTCCCCCCCCCCCCAGTAGGCCACTTAGCCAGTAGGATTGTGATGCGTGACAATAAGTAGGCTGCTATGTCTCCCTCACCCTGGTAGGCTACTTAGCCAGTAACAATGTGATGCGTGACAATAATTAGGCTGCTATGTCTCCCTCCCCCCACCCCCCGGTAAGCTACTTAGCCAGTATGATTGTGATGCGTGACAGTAAGTAGGCTGCTATGCCTCCCTCCTCCCTGGTAGGCTACTTAGCCAGTAGGATTTTGATGCGAGACAATAAGTAGGCTGCTATGTCTCCCTCCTCTCTGGTAGGCTACTTAGCCACTTAGATTGTGATGCGTGACAATAAGTAGGCTGCTTTTTCTTCTCCCTCCCTCCCCCCTGGTAGGCTACTTAGCCAGTAGGATTGTGATGCGTGACAATAAGTAGGCTGCTATGTCTCCCTCCCTCCCCCCTGATAGGCTACTTAGCCAGTAAGATTGTGATGCGTGATAATAAGTAGGCTGCTATGTCTCCATCCCTCCCCCCTGGTAGGCTACTTAGCCAGTAAGATTGTGATGCGTGACAATAAGTAGACTGCTATGTCTCCCTCCCAACCCCCTGGTAGGCTACTTATCCAGTAAGATTGTGATGCGTTACAATAAGTAGGCTGCTATGCCTCCCTCCCCCCTGGTAGGCTACATTGCCAGTAAGATTGTGATGCGAGACAATAAGTAGGCTGCTATGTCTCCCTCCCCCCTGTAGGCTACATAGCCAGTAAGATTGTGATGTATGACAATAAGTAGGCTGCTATGTCTCCCTCCCCCCGGTAGGCTACTTAGCCTGTAAGATTGTGATGCGTGACAATAAGTAGGCTGCTATGCCTCCCTCCCCCCCCCCCCCGGTAGGCTACTTAGCCAGTAAGGTTGTGATGCGTGACAATAAGTAGGCAGATATGACTCCCTCCTCCCTGGTAGGCTACTTAGCCAGTAAGATTGTGATGCGTGTCAATAAGTAGGCTGCTATGTCTCCCTCCTCCCTGGTAGGCTACTTAGCCAGTAAGATTGTGATGCGTGACAATAAGTAGGCTGCTATATGTCCCTCTCCCCTGGTAGTTTACTCTTAGCCAGTAAGATTGTGATGCGTGACAATAAGTAGGCTGCATTGTGTCCCTCCACCCTGGTAGGCTACATAGCCAGTAAGATTGTGATGCGTGACAATAAGTAGGCTGCTATGCCTCCCTCCTCACCGGTAGGATACTTAGCCAGTAGGATTGTGATGCGTGACAATAAGTAGGCTGCTATGTGTCCCTCCTCCCTGGTAGGCTACTTAGCCAGTAGGATTGTGATGCGTGACAATGAGTAGGCTGCTATGTCTTCCTCCTACCTGGTAGGCTACTTAGCCTGTAAGATTGTGATGCGTGACAATAAGTAGGCTGCTATGTCTCCCTCCTCCTTGGTAGGCTACTCTTAGCCAGTAAGATTGTGATGCGTGACAATAAGTAGGCTGCTATGTGTCCCTCCTCCCTGGTAGGCTACTTAGCCAGTAAGATTGTGATGCGTGACAATAAGTAGGCTTCTATGTCTCCCTCCTCCCTGGTGGGCTACTTAGCCTGTAAGATTGTGATGCGTGACAATAAGTAGGCTGCAAGGCTCCCTGCCCCCCCCCCCCCCGGTAGGCAACTTAGCCAGTAGGATTGTGATGCGTGACAATAAGTATGCTGCTATGTCTCCCTCCCACCCGGTAAGCTACTTAGCCAGTAGGATTGTGATGCGTGACAATAAGTAGGCTGTTATGCCTCACTCCCCCCCCCCCTCATAGGCTAATTAGCCAGTAGGATTGTGATGCGTGAAAATAAGTAGGCTGCTATGTGTCCCTCCTCCCTGGTAGGCTCCATAGCCAGAAGGATTGTGATGCGTGACAATAAGTAGGCTGCTATGTCTCCCTCCCCCCCCCCCCTGATAGGCTAATTAGCCGGTAGGATTGTGATGCGTGACAATAAGTAGGCTGCTATGTGTCCCTCCTCCCTGGTAGGCTACTTAGCCAGAAGGATTGTGTTGCGTGACAATGAGTAGGCTGCTATGTCTCCCTCCTCCCTGGTAGGCTACTTAGATTGTATGAATGTGATGCGTGACAATAAGTAGGCTGCTATGTCTCCCTCCTCCCTGGTAGGCTACTCTTAGCCAGTAAGTTTGTGATGCGTGACAATAAGTAGGCTGCTATGTGTCCCTCCTCCCTGGTAGGCTACCTAGCCAGTAAGATTGTGATGCGTGACAATAAGTTGGCTGCTATGTCTCCCTCCTCCCTGGTAGGCTACTCAGCCTATAAGATTTTGATGCGTGACAATAAGTTGGCTGCTAAGTCTCCCTGCCCCCCCCCCCGGTAGGCAACTTAGCCAGTAGGATTGTGATGCGTGACAATAAGTATGCTGCTATGTCTCCCTCCCCCGGTAGGCTACTTAGCCAGTAAGATTGTGATGCGTGACTATAAGTAGCCTGCTATGCCTCCCTCCCCCCGGTAGGCTACTTAGCCAGGAAGATTGTGATGCGTGAGAATAAGTAGGCTGCTATATCTCCCTCCTCCCACCCCTGGTAAGCTACTTAGCCAGTAAGATTGTGAGGCGTGACAATAAGTAGGCTGCTATGTCTACCTCCTCCCTGGTAGGCTACTTAGCCAGTAAGATTGTGATGCGTGACCATAAGTTGGCTGCTATGCCTCCTTCCCCCCGGTAGGCTACTTAGCCAGTAAGATTGTGATGCGTGACAATAAGTAGGCTGCTAAGTCTCCTTGCCCCCCCCCCGGTAGGCTACTTAGCCAGTAAGATTGTGATGAGTGACAATAAGTAAGCTGCTATGTCTTCCTCCTCCCTGGTAGGCTACTTAGCCAGGAAGATTGTGATGCGTGACAATAAGTAGGCTGATATATCTCCCTCCCCCCCCCTGGTAGGCTACTTAGCCAGGAAGATTTTGATGCGTGACAATAAGTAGGCTGCTATGTCTACCTCCTCCCTCGTAGGCTACTTAGCCTGTAAGATTGTGATGCGTGACCATAAGTTGGCTGCTATGCCTCCTTCCCCCCGGTAGGCTACATAGCCAGTAAGATTGTGATGCGTGACAATAAGTAGGTTGCTATGTCTCCCCCCCCCCCCCCGTGGTAGGCTACTTAGCCAGTAAGATTGTGATGCGTGACAATAAGTAGGCTTCTATGTCTCCCTCCTCCCTGGTAGGCTACATAGCCAGGAAGATTGTGATGCGCGACAATAAGTAGGCTGCTATGTCTCCCTCCCCCCCCCCCCCTGGTAGGCTTCTTAGCCAGTAAGATTGTGAGGCGTGACAATAAGTAGGTTGTTATGTCTCCCAGCCCCCCCCCCCCTGGTAGGCTACTTAGCCAGTAAGATTGTGATGCGTGACAATAAGTAGGCTGCTATGTCTCCCTCCCCCCCAAACCTGGTAGGCCACTTAGCCAGTAGGATTGTGATGCGTGACAATAAGTAGGCTGCTATGTCTCCCTCCCCCTGGTAGGCTACTTAGCCAGTAAGAATGTGATGCGTGACAATAAGTAGGCTGCTTTGTCTCCCTCCCCCCCCCGGTAGGTTACTTAGCCAGTAGGATTGTGATGCGTGACAGTAAGTAGTCTGCTATGCCTCCCTCCTCCCTGGTAGGCTACTTAGCAAGTAGGATTTTGATGCGAGACAATAAGTAGGCTGCTATGTCTCCCTCCTCCCTGGTAGGCTACTTAGACACTTAGATTGTGATGCGTGACAATAAGTAGGCTGCTATGTCTCCCTCCCTCCCCCCTGGTCGGCTACTTAGCCAGTAAGATTGTGATGCGTGACAATAAGTAGGCTGCTATGTCTCCCTCCCTCCCCCTTGGTAGGCTACTTAGCCAGTAAGATTGTGATGCGTGACAATAAGTAGACTGCTATGTCTCCCTCCCAACCCCCTGGTAGGCTTCTTAGCCAGTAAGATTGTGATGCGTTACAATAAGTAGGATGCTATGCCTCCCTCCCCCCTGGTAGGCTACATTGCCAGTAAGATTGTGATGCGAGACAATAAGTAGGCTGCTATGTCTCCCTCCCCCGGTAGGCTACATAGCCAGTAAGATTGTGATGTATGACAATAAGTAGGCTGCTATGTCTCCCTCCCCCCAGTAGGCTACTTAGCCTGTAAGATTGTGATGCGTGACAATAAGTAGGCTGCTATGACTTCCTCCCCCCTGGTAGGCTACTTAGCCAGGAAGATTGTGATGCGTGACAATAAGTAGGCTGCTATGTCTCCCTCCCCCCGCTAGGCTACTTAGCCAGTAGGATTGTGATGCGTGACAATAAATAGGCTGCTATTTCTCCCTCCTCCCGTGTTTGCTACAGAGCCAGTAGGATTGTGATTCGTGACAATCAGTAGGCTGCTATGTCTCCCTCCCCGCCTGGTAGGCTACTTACCCAGTTAGATTGTGATGCGTGACAATAAGTAGGCTGATATATCTCCCTCCCCCCCCTGGTAGGCTACTTAGCCAGGAAGATTTTGAGGCGTGACAATAAGTAGGCTGTTATGTCTCCCTCCCCCCTGGTAGGTTACTTAGCCAGGAAGATTGTGATGCGTGACAATAAGTAGGCTGCTATGTCTCCCTCCCCCCCCCCTGGTAGGCTTCTTAGCCAGTAAGATTGTGAGGCGTGACAATAAGTAGGTTGTTAAGTCTCCCAGCCCCCCCTCCCCTGGTAGGCTACTTAGCCAGTAAGATTGTGATGCGTGACAATAAGTAGGCTGCTATGTCTGCCTCCCCCCCCCCCTGGTAGGCCACTTAGCCAGTAGGATTGTGATGCGTGACAATAAGTAGGCTGCTATGTCTCCCTCACCCTGGTAAGCTACTTAGCCAGTAACAATGTGATGCGTGACAATAAGTAGGCTGCTATGTCTCCCTCCCCCCTGGTAGGCTACTCTGAGCCAGTAAGATTGTGATGCGTGACAATAAGTAGGCTGCTATGTGTCCCTCCCTCCTGGTAGGCTACTCTTAGCCAGTAAGTTTGTGATGCGTGACAATAAGTAGGCTGCTATGAGTCCCTCCTACCCGGTAGGCTACTTAGCCAGTAAGATTGTGATGCGTGACAATAAGTAGGCTGCTATGTGTCCCTCCCCCCTGGTAGGCTACAAAGCCAGTAAGATTGTGATGCGTGACAATAAGTAGGCTGCTATGTGTCCCTCCCCCCTGGTAGGCTACATAGCCAGTAAGATTGTGATGCGTGACAATAAGTAGGCTGCTATGACTCCCTCCCCCCTGGAAAGCTACTTAGCCAGTAGGATTGTGATGCGTGACAATAAGTAGGCTGCTATGTCTCCCTCCTCCCTGGTAGGCTACTTAGCCAGTAAGATTGTGACGCGTGACAATAAGTAGGCTGCTATGTCTCCCTCCTCACTGGAAGGCTACTTAGCCAGTAAGATTGTGATGCGTGACAATAAGTAGGTTGCTATGTCTCCCTCCCCCCTGGTAGGCTACTCTCATCCAGTAAGATTGTGATGCGTGACAATAAGTAGGCTGCTATGTGTCCCTCCCTCCTGGTAGGCTACTCTTAGCCAGTAAGTTTGTGATGCGTGACAATAAGTAGGCTGCTATGTGTCCCTCCTACCCGGTAGGCTACTTAGCCAGTAAGATTGTGATGCGTGACAATAAGTAGGCTGCTATGTGTCCCTCCCCCCTGGTAGGCTACAAAGCCAGTAAGATTGTGATGCGTGACAATAAGTAGACTGCTATGTGTCCCTCCCCCCTGGTAGGCTACATAGCCAGTAAGATTGTGATGCGTGACAATAAGTAGGCTGATATGTGTCCCTCTTCCCTGGTAGGCTACTTAGCCAGTAGGACTGTGATGCGTGACAATGAGTAGGCTGCTATGTGTCCCTATGCCCTGGTAGGCTACTTAGCCAGTAAGATTGTGATGCGTGACAATAAGTAGGCTGCTATGACTCCCTCCTCCCTGGTAGGCTACTTAGCCAGTAAGATTGTGATGCGTGTCAATAAGTAGGCTGCTATGTCTCCCTCCTCCCTGGTAGGCTACTTAGCCAGTAAGATTGTGATGCGTGACAATAAGTAGGCTGCTATATGTCCCTCTCCCCTGGTAGTTTACTCTTAGCCAGTAAGATTGTGATGCGTGACAATAAGTAGGCTGCATTGTGTCCCTCCACCCTGGTAGGCTACATAGCCAGTAAGATTGTGATGTGTGACAATAAGTAGGCTGCTATGTGTCCCTCCTCCCTGGTAGGCTACTTAGCCAGTAAGATTGTGATGCGTGACAATAAGTAGGCTTCTATGTCTCCCTCCTTCCTGGTGGGCTACTTAGTCTGTAAGATTGTGATGCGTGACAATAAGTAGGCTGCAAGGCTCCCTGCCCCCCCCCCGGTAGGCAAACTTAGCCAGTAGGATTGTGATGCGTGACAATAAGTATGCTGCTATGTCTCCCTCCCACCTGGTAAGCTACTTAGCCAGTAGGATTGTGATGCGTGACAATAAGTAGGCTGTTATGCCTCACTCCCCCCCCCCCTCATAGGCTAATTAGCCAGTAGGATTGTGATGCGTGAAAATAAGTAGGCTGCTATGTGTCCCTCCTCCCTGGTAGGCTACATAGCCAGGAGGATTGTGATGCGTGACAATAAGTAGGCTGCTATGTCTTCCTCCCCCCCCCCCCTGATAGGCTAATTAGCCGGTAGGATTGTGATGCGTGACAATAAGTAGGCTGCTACGTGTCCCTCCTCCCTGGTAGGCTACTTAGCCAGAAGGATTGTGATGCGTGACAATGAGTAGGCTGCTATGTCTCCCTCCTCCCTGGTAGGCTACTTAGCCTGTATGAATGTGATGCGTGACAATAAGTAGGCTGCTATGTCTCCCTCCTCCCTGGTAGGCTACTCTTAGCCAGTAAGTTTGTGATGCGTGACAATAAGTAGGCTGCTATGTGTCCCTCCTCCCTGGTAGGCTACTTAGCCAGTAAGATTGTGATGCGTGACAATAAGTTGGCTGCTATGTCTCCCTCCTCCCTGGTAGGCTACTCAGCCTGTAAGATTTTGTTGCGTGACAATAAGTTGGCTGCTAAGTCTCCCTGCCCCCCCCCCCCCCCCCCGGTAGGCAACTTAGCCAGTAGGATTGTGATGCGTGACAATAAGTATGCTGTTATGTCTCCCTCCCACCCGGTAGGCTACTTAGCCAGTAGGATTGTGATGAGTGACAATAAGTAGGCTGCTATGCCTCCCTCCCCCGGTAGGCTACTTAGCCAGTAAGATTGTGATGCGTGACTATAAGTAGCCTGCTATGCCTCCCTCCCCCCGGTAGGCTACTTAGCCAGGAAGATTGTGATGCGTGACAATAAGTAGGCTGCTATATCTCCCTCCTCCCACCCCTGGTAAGCTACATAGCCAGTAAGATTGTGAGGCGTGACAATAAGTAGGCTGCTATGTCTACCTCCTCTCCCTGGTAGGCTACATAGCCAGTAAGATTGTGATGCGTGACCATAAGTTGGCTGCTATGCCTCCTTCCCCCCGGTAGGCTACTTAGCCAGTAAGATTGTGATGCGTGACAATAAGTAGGCTGCTAAGTCTCCTTGCCCCTCCCCCGGTAGGCTACTTAGCCAGTAAGATTGTGATGAGTGACAATAAGTAAGCTGCTATGTCTTCCTCCTCCCTGGTAGGCTACTTAGCCAGGAAGATTGTGATGCGTGACAATAAGTAGGCTGATATATCTCCCTCCCACCCCCTGGTGCGCTACTTAGCCAGGAAGATTTTGAGGCGTGACAATAAGTAGGCTGCTATGTCTACCTCCTCCCTCGTAGGCTACTTAGCCTGTAAGATTGTGATGCGTGACCATAAGTTGGCTGCTATGCCTCCTTCCCCCCGGTAGGCTACATAGCCAGTAAGATTGTGATGCGTGACAATAAGTAGGTTGCTATGTCTCCCCCCCCCTGGTAGGCTACTTAGCCAGTAAGATTGTGATGCGTGACAATAAGTAGGCTTCTATGTCTCCCTCCTCCCTGTTAGGCTACATAGCCAGGAAGATTGTGATGCGCGACAATAAGTAGGCTGCTATGTCTCCCTCCCCCCCCCCCTGGTAGGCTTCTTAGCCAGTAAGATTGTGAGGCGTGACAATAAGTAGGTTGTTATGTCTCCCAGCCCCCCCCCCCCCTGGTAGGCTACTTAGCCAGTAAGATTGTGATGCCTGACAATAAGTAGGCTGCTATGTCTCCCTCCCCCCCAACCCTGGTAGGCCACTTAGCCAGTAGGATTGTGATGCGTGACAATAAGTAGGCTGCTATGTCTCCCTCCCCCTGGTAGGCTACTTAGCCAGTAAGAATGTGATGCGTGACAATAAGTAGGCTGCTTTGTCTCCCTCCCCCCCCCCCCCGGTAGGTTACTTAGCCAGTAGGATTGTGATGCGTGACAGTAAGTAGTCTGCTATGCCTCCCTTCCTCCCTGGTAGGCTACTTAGCAAGTAGGATTTTGATGCGAGACAATAAGTAGGCTGCTATGTCTCCCTCCTCCCTGGTAGGCTACTTAGGCACTTAGATTGTGATGCGTGACAATAAGTAGGCTGCTATGTCTCCCTCCCTCCCCCCTGGTCGGCTACTTAGCCAGTAAGATTGTGATGCGTGACAATAAGTAGGCTGCTATGTCTCCCTCCCTCCCCCTTGGTAGGCTACTTAGCCAGTAAGATTGTGATGCGTGACAATAAGTAGACTGCTATGTCTCCCTCCCAACCCCCTGGTAGGCTTCTTAGCCAGTACGATTGTGATGCGTTACAATAAGTAGGATGCTATGCCTCCCGCCCCACTGGTAGGCTACATTGCCAGTAAGATTGTGATGCGAGGACAATAAGTAGGCTGCTATGTCTCCCTCCCCCCGGTAGGCTACATAGCCAGTAAGATTGTGATGTATGACAATAAGTAGGCTGCTATGTCTCCCTCCCCCCAGTAGGCTACTTAGCCTGTAAGATTGTGATGCGTGACAATAAGTAGGCTGCTATGACTTCCTCCCCCCTGGTAGGCTACTTAGCCAGGAAGATTGTGATGCGTGACAATAAGTAGGCTTGCTATGTCTCCCTCCCCCCGCTAGGCTACTTAGCCAGTAGGATTGTGATGCGTGACAATAAATAGGCTGCTATTTCTCCCTCCTCCATGTTTGCTACAGAGCCAGTAGGATTGTGATTCGTGACAATCAGTAGGCTGCTATGTCTCCCTCCCCGCCTGGTAGGCTACTTACCCAGTTAGATTGTGATGCGTGACAATAAGTAGGCTGCTATGTCTCCCTTCCCCCTGGTAGGCTACTTAGCCAGCAAGATTGTGATGCGTGACAATAAGTAGGCTGCTATGTCTCCCTCCCCCCCGGTAGGCTACTTAGCCAGTAAGATTGTGATGCGTGACAATAAGTAGGCTGCTATGACTCCTCCCCCCTGGTAGGCTACTTAGCCAGTAAGATTGTGATGCGTGACAATGAGTAGGCTACTATATCTCCCTCCTCCCTGGTAGGCTACTTAGCCTGTAAGATTGTGTTGCGTGACAATAAATAGGCTGCTATGTCTCCCTCCTCCCTGGTAGGCTTCTCTTAGCCAGTAAGATTGTGATGCATGACAATAAGTAGGCAGCTAAGTCTCCCTGCCCCCCCCCCCCCGGTGGCAACTTAGACAGTAGGATTGTGATGCGTGACAATAAGTATGCTGCTATGTCTCCCTCCCACCCGGTAGGCTACTTAGCCTGTAAGATTGTGATGCGTGACAATATATAGGCTGCAATGCCTCCCTCCCCCCGGTAGGCTACTTAGCCAGGAAGATGTGATGCGTGACAATAGGTAGGCTGCTATGTCTCCCTCCCCCCTGGTAGGTTACTTAGCCAGGAAGATTGTGATGCGTGACAATAAGTAGGCTGCTATGTCTCCCTCCCCCCCCCCCCTG